>JARQOD010000007.1:139898663-140107965 GCA_033576555.1 Oophaga sylvatica | reverse complement strand
GCGTTTCTATGGGAAATCGAGGAAGAATGTTAGGATGATAACCTAAATTGGAGTAAAAAGGAGACTGCTTAGTGGAGGCGCTCTGAGAGTTGTTATAAGAGAACTCAGCCAGTGGAAGTAGATCCACCCAATCATCCTGTAGGTGGCAGATAAAGCAGCGGAGATACTGCTCCAGGGTCTGATTGGTTCGTTCTGTCTGTCCATTAGTCTGGGGATGAAAAGCAGAAGAAAGGTTTACTTTAATGTCCAATGCGGCACAGAAATTTTGCCAAAACCTTGAAGTGAATTGCACCCCTCGATCCGAAATGACCTCATCCGGTACTCCATGTAAGCGAAACACATTCTTAATCATCAAATCTGATGTCTGTTTTGCAGTGGGTAAGCCGACACAAGGGATAAAATGAGCTGCCTTTGTTAAACGATCAACCACCACTAGAATGGTGTTCTTCCCTTGAGAGGTTGGTAACTCCACAATGAAGTCCATAGAAATGGATCCCCACGGGTGGGACGGGGTGGGAAGGGGTTGCAACAGACCAGTTGGTGAGGAGCGAGGTGTTTTGCATCTTGCACAGACTTCACATGAAGTGACATAGTTTAAAACATCTTTCCTGTAAGTGGGCCACCAAAAGAAACGAGAAAGAAATTCCTGTGTCTTTAGAATTCCTCTATGCCCAGCTATCTTGGAATCGTGGATGAGTTGCAATACTCTCAATCTGACTGTTTCAGGTATATACAGACGTTGTCCCTGAATCCACACACCATTCTTAAAGACAAGACTTACGTCCCTTAGGGGTTGTGCCAACAAGGAATCCGCATGGTATGCTTCCTTGATGTCCTTAAGTAGGTCTTGATTATGAATCACTCCCAGGAATCTAGAGTCAGGAAGAATAGTCTTAGGAGGAGTAAGTGGACGGGTCTCTGCTGAATGAATCCTAGAGAGTGCATCAGCCTTTCCATTGCGCGATCCTGGCCTATAAGAAATTACAAAATTAAATTGGTTTAGGAAAAGATTCCAGCGAGCCTGGCGAGGAGTCAGGCACTTAGCCGACCTGATAAATTCAAGGTTACGATGGTCTGTCAGGACGACTATTTGCTGTGCAGCTCCCTGAAGGAGGTGTCTCCATTCTTTGAAGGCGGCAATAATGGCCAACAACTCTCTATTGCCCACATCGTAGTTCCTCTCAGCCGAAGACAACTGCTGGGAAAAGAAGGCACAGGGATGCAAGACATTCTTCTCACCTGTTCTCTGAGAGAGTATAGCTCCAACGGCACAGTCTGAAGCATCCACCTCTACTATGAAGGCAAGTTCGGGGTTGGGATGTACTAAGATAGGTGCGGTGGTAAATTTATCCTTTAGACGGGAAAATGCTTCCTGGGCTTGGGGGGTCCAGGAGAACCTAGACTCTTTCCGGGTAAGTTGGGTGATAGGTGACACTACCTCAGAGAAATTCCTAATGAAACGTCTATAGAAGTTGGCAAACCCGATGAAGCGCTGCACCTCCTTCACATTTCTAGGAATTGGCCAATCCTTGATGGCTTGGGTCTTGCTTCCATCCATACTAATTCCTTGTGTAGACAGTACATACCCCAGAAATTGAATTTCGGTCCTATGGAATTCACACTTTTCAAGTTTGATGTAAAGATGGTTTTGTCTTAGACGTTCTAAGACCATTCTCACATGTCCATGATGTTCCTCTGTGGAGTTAGAAAAAATTAGAATATCATCCAGATAAATCACCACGAATGTATCTAGGAGATCCTGAAGATGTCATTCACCAAGTGTTGGAAAGTGGCTGGGGCGGTACTCAGACCAAAAGGCATAACTAGATATTCAAAGTGTCCATAGCGTGACCTGAATGCAGTCTTCCATTCATCCCCAGGTCTAATACGGACCAAGTTATAGGCCCCACGGAGATCCAGTTTAGAGAAAATTTTGGCATGCCGCACTCTCTCCAATAACTCAGGGATTAAAGGCAATGGATAACGGTTTCTAATAGTAACCTTATTGAGTTCCCTATAGTCTACGCAGGGTCTCAGAGATCCATCTTTCTTCTTCACAAAGAAGATGGGTGCACCTGCAGGAGATGAAGAGGGGCGTATGAAGCCCTTGGCTAGATTTTCGTCTATGTAATCCTTTAAAGCCTTTAGCTCGGGCCCCGCCAGGGGGTAGATCTTACCAAAAGGTATCTCTGCTCCAGGCAATAATTCAATTGGACAATCATATGGACGGTGAGGGGGAAGCTGGTCAGCGTTCTTCTTGTCACATAAATCCACATAGTCCTGGTATACAGCTGGTAGTTCAGGGACTGACATGGTTCCTTTAGGAACAGAGCAAGCTGAAACTTCTGGACTCATCTGTTTCTCTGGAAAGTGTAATTCCTTGGTCTCCCAGTTAATGGTAGGGTTCTGAGCCTGCAGCCATGGTAGCCCTAGAATAATGGGAAAGTGGGGAGAAGAGATAAGCATAAAGGACAGTTTCTCTTGATGATCTTTACCCATAAGGACCCTCAAAGGCTCCGTTTCCTGATCCACTGGTCCAGAGGTCAGCAGGGAGCCATCCACAGTCTCCATCTGTACTGGAGTAGCCTTCTTCACTGAAAGTATCCCCTGTTTCAGAGCAAAGGAGATATCCATAAAATTTCCACTTGCCCCTGAGTCGATCATAGCAGAGCTAGACACCCAGACTGAGTCAACCCAGAGTTTGATGGAAAGGAAGCAATGAGAATTGTTTTTCTTACAACTCAGCTGGGACACCGCTGAGGAAACTTGAAAAATTGCAGCATTTACACAGTCATCGTCCTCAGAAGTGACGGAGTTTAAGTCCGAGAAATCAATATCTGTTGCTGCAGATCTCTCTGGAGCCTGAGGCTTGGACCTGACAGATCTCCTCTCGCAACACTCACAGTGAATGACTGCTGCAGTAGTCTTACGAGAACGGCTGGGGCAGTTTATAATGAAGTGCCCTGACTTACCACAGTAGAAACATAGATTTTCCTTTAAACGATGTTCTTTGCGTGCATCACTAACCCGTCTTTGTAAAGAGTCCACCTGCATGGGTTCAGGTTCAGGTTCCCGTGTGATCCTACTCAAAGGTTCCTTAGCTGGGAGGAAGGTAGGAAAAGGTTAGTGCGATTACTTTCGAACCATCTCTCTTGCCTGCGTTCAGTCAGACGAGCATCAATACGGATGCAGTAGTTAATAAAGTCACCTAACGCAGTGGGAGGGTCGGCACGAGCAAGTTCATCCTTAATCAGTGGAGACAACCCTTTTCGAAAAATAGATTTTTTGGCGGAACTGTCCCAAGTGGTATCGAGGGCCCATCTCCTGAAATCCAAGGCATATTCGGCTACTGAGCGCTTACCTTGGCGCAAAGTTAACATGGCTGCTTCAGCTGTTGCACCTCGATTGGGGTCATCAAACACCTGCCCCATGGCTGAAATGAAAGCATCAAGATGATCCAAACATTCATCCTCAGTCTCAATCAGAGGGTTTGCCCACATCAAAGCCTTGTTGGTAAGCAACATGATTATAGTAAGCACTTTAGATCGTTCAGTGGGAAATTGTGAAGCATGTGCAGAAAAAAAAAGATTGCATTGGTTAATAAATTCCCTGAATTTCTCACGTTCACCGCCAAAATGAAAAGGGGGTAACTTGGGAATCCCAGAACTCGGGGTTATGGCAGGAGCCTGGACTCGTTCCTCTAGAACCTCAATCCTGGCTCGTAAATCCTGGGTAGTTTGTCCAAACACTTGCAAATTGTGATTAGTGAGGTCCTGTAGGTTGTCCCTAAGGGGGGAGTAATGTAAGGTTCTTTGTACATGTTTCTTGAAACTCAGTTTTTCCGTCGGCCATTTTGCTTTCTGTCTTGCTGCAGCTATCTTGCCCTCAGTCAATATGGAGTTTCCAGCTTTCATGTTCCCGCCCTGATTCTCTCCCTCTTGCTTCTTAAGCAGCCTCAGCTGAGCAATCAGTGCTTCAGAATCAAGCCTGCAGTGAGCCTGTGACCTGACTCCTGGAAAACCTTGGACTTTGTACTCCAGCTATTTCCTACTGAGGAACTTTGGAACACTTGTGGACTCTGGAAACCTGCTATTTGATAAATCCACGTTTGCATGGAATTACGGTAACAGAGAAGAGATCCTGAACCTGTTGTGGAGAGTTATTGCTGAGCTTAAGTTACTCTGGCCTGCTGTGTCTCCTGCTTCTGTACCTGCAAACTGTGTGACCCTTTTTGCCACTTGTATGAAGTAATACAAGTCCTTTTATATCAAACCTGTGTCTCATGTGTTTTCCTCGCACCCAAGCACAAGACGCTATATGAACTGTACACCATACATAACAAGATTCTGAAGCCAAACGTTAGTGTCTGCTGGGTCTGGGAAGGCTGTGTCTGCTGTGACTGTGGATATCAGATGTCCGGTTATACTTTCTGTGATGACAGTGGTTGTGACTTCTCACAACCATTCCAGGTGAGCACATTCCCTTAATTTTACTCTGCAGTGTTACCACAGGTAAACACTATTGTTTTTTTTTTTTTTTCTCTTCTCCTTCCAGTACTCCTGTCTTAAAAGATCTGGAAGATGGAGGCTCGCATAAAGGAGCTTTGCGGAGTGACTGATACAATCCTTGCAGATATACAGACTATAAAGACCCGTTTTGCAAACCTACAAAGAACCTTACAGCAGGCCAGAGTAACTTCAAGCACTACAGTAAATCTCCAAAGCAGGTTCAGGATCTCTTCTCTGTACCGTAATACCTCTGCAAACATGGATTCACCAAACAGCAGGTTTCCAGAGTCCAAAAGTGTTCCAAGGTTCCTCAGTAGGGAATAGGTGGAGTACAAGTCCAAGGCTTCCAGGAGTCAGGTCACAGACTGACTGAGGCTTGATTCAGGAGCACTGATTGTTCAGCTGAGGCTGCTTAAGAAGCAAGAGGGAAGAATCAGGGCGGGAACATGAAAACTGGAAACTCCATATTAACTGAGGGCAAGAGCTGCAGAAAGACAGAAAGCAAAATGGCCGACGGAAAACTGAGTTTCAAGGAACATGTCAACAGAGACAAAGAACCTTACACTCCCTCTGGTGGTTGCAGACAGTGCTGAACCATTCAATGAGGATTGGCAATCAGGAATTACAGACTGGCTGGATATATGGTTGCCGGTGATCAATTGTTCTTGTCTCAACGTTGTTTCCTGGTTCACTTGGAAGCTTGCTGAGTCTTGCCTCTTCTCCTGCTCTCAGATAAGATATTTTCTGTTTTTTGTTTTTGTGCTTACCATTTGCATATTTCTCTGCATTTCTGTGAGGTTAGCCAGGTTCCCCCCCCGGGGGGCTTGGACACCTCTCGGTTCCTCTGGAGCCACTGTTGTTTGTTCATTTTCCTTTTCCAGTTTTTTCAGTGGCTGCGGCTTTGTTTTGTTACACCAGAGAACTAATTTAGGTGGTAGAGGTCGTGTGATCTCAGGTGATTTTGCAATTAGTAGCGTTGGCTTTTTTTAGGGTTTTTTTGGATTGCAGTAAGTATCCTTCCTATCCTTTTCTGTCTAGGAAGATTGGGCCCAAACGTTTGCTCATACTATTTTCTGTCTGTGTCTGTATTTACTCTTGTCTAACCGCCATTACATGTTTGGGGGCTTCCTATGTTCTTTGGGGATCTGCTCCGGGGCAGATAGCTTTCCTCTTTCTATCTTTAGGTGTAGTTAACCTCTCAGGCTGTGACGAGGCGTCTAGGACCAACGTAGGTACGCTCCACGGCTGCCTTTAGTTGTGGTGGTTAGTCAGGGTACCGCAATCCAGTAGATTCCAACCTCTCTGGTGTATTGCCGTTTTGCCTGCTCTCCTCAGCTACCAAATCATAACAGTATCACCGGCCCAAACTGAAAATTATATGGTACTCACAGAAGGGAAAAATAGTAAAAAGGAAAAAAAAAAAGGGGAGTTGTCAGAATTTTTTTTTTTCTCTGTTTGTTGCATTTTTTCCCTCTTTTTCTCTGGGTGCTGAGGAGAAATTTTTTTTTTCTCTCTCAATGGAGTTTGCACAGTTGTCTGGCCGTGTGGATCAGCTTGCCACTGAAGTTCGGAGTATTGCTACCTATCTTGCAGGGTTGCCGGTTGTGGAGCCTAGGATCCCCATGCCGGATTTGTTTTTGGGGGATCGAGCTAAATTTCTGAATTTCAAAAATAACTGTAGGTTGTTTTTTGCCTTAAAACCTAAGTCCTCAGGGAACGCAGCACAGCAGGTTCAAATTGTCATCTCTCTCCTGCGCGGCGATCCTCAGGATTGGGCTTTTTCCCTGACACCTGGGGACCCTGTTTTGAGTAATGTTGATGCATTTTTTCTGGCTCTGGGGTTATTGTGCGATGAACCTAATGTCACTGATCAAGCTGAAAAGACCTTGTTGGCATTAAGTCAGGGGCTTGAGGACGCTGAGTTGTACTGTCAGAAATTCCAAAAGTGGGCAGTCCTGACCAAATGGAATGATGATGCTTTGGCAGCCCTTTTTCGGAAGGGTCTGTCAGAGAATGTAAAAGATGTTATGGTGGGTTTCCCTGCTCCCTCTGGTCTCAATGATTCTATGTCATTAGCGATTCAAATTGACAGACGTTTGCGTGAGCGTAGAGGTATGCGTGGAATAGTGTTGCCTTGTGAACCAGCTTCTGAACCCATGCAGTGTGATAGAGTGGCTTCTGGGGCACAGCGTCATGAGTTTCGAAAACGCAATGGGTTATGTTTCTACTGTGGTGATGCCTCTCATGCTATTTCAGTCTGCCCTAAGCGGGGAAGACGTTTTGCACGCTCAGTTGTCTTGGGTAGTGTTCAGACTAAATTTCTGTTGACTGTTACCCCGATTTGCTCCCTGTCCACATTTTCTGCTCAGGCTTTTGTTGATTCGGGAGCAGCTATTAACCTGATGGATTTTGATTTTGCTAAACGTTGTGGGTTTCCCTTGATACCCCTACGGAAGTCTATTCCCCTACTGGGGATTGATTCTACCCCTTTGGCTGAGAATAAACCCCAGTTCTCTACTCAGGTGATAATGAGGGTTGAACCTGATCATCAGGAGAGTTGCAAATTTTTGGTGCTGTATAATCTGCATGACATTATTGTACTAGGTCTCCCTTGGTTACAGTCTCATAATCCTGTTTTGGATTGGAAATCTGTGTCTGTAACCAGTTGGGGCTGCCAATGTGTTAATGCCAACACTCCTGTTTTTTCTGCCTCTCCCCAGGCTCAGGATGTTCCTGACTTTTTGACTGATTTTTCTGATGTGTTTAGCGAAAGTAAATCTGCATCCTTGCCCCCCCATAGGAGCTATGACTGCGCTATTGAATTAGTGCCTGGTAGTAAATTCCCTAAAGGTCGCCTTTTTAACTTGTCTGTACCTGAACATGACGCTATGTGGTCTTATATCAAAGAGTCATTGGAGAAGGGTCATATCAGACCATCCTCTTCACCCTTGGGTGCCGGTTTTTTCTTTGTGGCCAAAAAGGATGGTTCATTAAGGCCGTGTATTGATTATCGTCTCTTGAACAATATCACTGTGAAATATCAATATCCGTTACCCTTGATTTCTGACCTGTTTTCCAGGGTGAAAAGTGCTACTTGGTTTACCAAGCTTTACCTCAGGGGGGCGTATAACCTTATTCGCATTAAGCACGGGGATGAATGGAAGACGGCGTTTAATACCCCAGAGGGGCATTTTGAGTACCTAGTGATGCCCTTTGGGCTCACTAATGCTCCTTCCGTCTTCCAGTCCTTCATGAATGACATTTTCAGGGATTTTGTGGATAAATTTCTGATTGTTTATTTGGATGATATCTTGATTTTTTCCAATGACTGGGACTCTCATGTGAAACATGTTCGGACTGTGTTCCAGATTTTGAGAGAGAATGCTCTGTATGTGAAGGGATCAAAGTGTCTTTTTGGCGTACAGAGGATCTCATTTCTGAGATTCATTTTGTCTCCATCTGTTATTGAAATGGACCCGGTCAAGGTTCAGGCCATCTGTGATTAGGTCCAACCTACTTCATTAAAGGCTCTTCAGAGATTCTTGGGTTTTGCCAATTTTTATCGTAAATTTATTGGTAATTTCTCTGTTATTGTTAAACCATTGACTGATTTGACCAAAAAGGGTTCTGATGTGGTGACTTGGCCTCCTGAGGCAGTCTCTGCGTTTCAGGAACTTAAGCAGAGATTCACTTCTGCTCCTGTTCTACGGCAGCCTGATGTTTCTCTGCCGTTTCAGGTGGAGGTTGATGCCTCTGAAATTGGGGCAGGTGCCGTTTTGTCCCAAAGAGATCCTGAGACCTCTAAAAGTAACCCTTGTGCCTTTTTCTCTCGAAAATTTTCTCCAACTGAACGTAATTATGACGTGGGTAATCGGGAGTTATTGGCCATGAAGTGGGCTTTTGAAGAGTGGAGACATTGGCTGGAGGGAGCCAAACATCAGGTGGTGGTCCTCACGGACCATAAGAATCTGGTTTATCTGGAATCAGCCAAGCAACTTAATCCTAGACAGGCCAGGTGGGCCTTGTTTTTCACACGTTTTAATTTTGTGGTTTCCTTTCTTCCTGGCACTAAGAATGTTAAGGCGGATGCTCTCTCGAGGAGTTTCCTTGCGGACTCTCCTGAGTTATCTGATCCTGCTGTTATTTTGAAAGAGGAAAAATAAAAAATAAAAAATACCCAAAGAAAATATGAAAACAGAGCCAATTTATAGAAAAATACAAAACAATTTTATTAAGTTGAAAAACAATTCTTAAAAAAGAGATAACAATTGTAGTACACAATGTTAATGACAAAGAAGAAGGCAAAAACCTAGATACCGTTATTCAGAGGGTTGGATGCATACATATCACAGGATACTATGTAAAAAGATGACTATGCCGTGGTACGCATATGTATAGAGAGCCGTACGAATAGAGTGCACAGTGCACTCTATTCGTACGGCTCTCTATACATATGCGTACCACTGCGTAGTCATCTTTTTACATAGTATCCTGTGATATGTATGCATCCAACCCTCTGAATAACGGTATCTAGGTTTTTGCCTTCTTCTTTGTCATTAACATTGTGTACTACAATTGTTATCTCTTTTTTAAGAATTGTTTTTCAACTTAATAAAATTGTTTTGTATTTTTCTATAAATTGGCTCTGTTTTCATATTTTCTTTGGGTATTTGATATTATAATATATGAATGAGCATTTATTAGTTGGCCTTCTTTTTTTGGTTAAGTATTTTGAAAGAGGGTGTAGTTCTTTCCGCCATCTCACCCAATTTGAGACTGGCTCTGGAAGGGTGTCAGGAGGATAAACCCGAGCGCTGCCCTATTGGGAAATTGTTTGTCCCAGACCGGTGGAAAAAGAGTGTGATGTCTGAGATTCATTGTTCCGCGTTGGCCGGTCATCCCGGAATTTTTGGTACCAGAGACTTGGTTAGTCGGTCCTTTTGGTGGCCTACTTTGTCTCGTGACGTCAGGGAATTTGTGCAGTCCTGCGGGACTTGCTCTCGCTCCAAGCCTTGCTCTCGCTCTAGTGGTTTGTTGATGCCATTGCCTGTGCCCAAGAGACCATGGACCCATATCTCTATGGATTTTATTTCCGACCTCCCTGTTTCTCAAAGAATGACCGTTATCTGGGTGATTTGTGATAGGTTTTCCAAAATGATACATCTTGTGCCATTACCTAAGTTGCCTTCCTCCTCCGAATTGGTGCCTTTGTTCCTTCAGCACGTGGTTCGGTTACACGGCATTCCTGAGAACATTGTGTCTGACAGAGGAGTCCAGTTTGTTTCCAGATTTTGGAGGACTTTTTGTTCTAAACTTGGTGTTCAATTGTCTTTCTCCTCGCTTTTCATCCTCAGACCAATGGACAAACTGAGAGAACAAACCAGACATTGGAGACTTATCTGAGATGCTTTGTGTCTGCTGATCAAGATGACTGGGTCTCTTTTTTGCCTTTGGCTGAGTTTGCTCTTAATAATAGGGCTAGCTCTGCCACTTTGATGTCTCCATTTTTCTGCAATTTTGGGTTTCACCCTCGATTTTCTTCGGGACAGACGGAGGCTTCTGTCTGTCCGGGTGTTGACTCTGTTGTGGAGCGTATGCAGCAGATTTGGGACCAGGTAGTGGAGAGGTTGTCCCTCTCTCAGGAGAGGGCCCAGCGGTTTGCCAACCGGCATAGGACTGATGGTCCTCGGTTTGAAGTGGGGGACTTGGTCTGGTTGTCCTCAAGAAATATCCCTATGAGAGTTGCATCTCCTAAGTTTAAGCCTAGGTTCATTGGACCTTATAAGATCATGGAGATTCTTAATCCTGTTTCCTTTCGTTTACTTCTTCCAGGGACATTTAAGATCCATAACGTGTTCCACAAGTCCTTATTGAAGAGGTTTTTCGAGCCAGTGGTTCCTATGGCTGCGCCTCCTGACCCTGTTTTGGTTGAGGTGAGGGCAATCTGGAGTATGTGGTTGAGAAAATATTGGATTCTCGCTTTTCTAGACGGAAACTCCAGTATTTGGTTAAGTGAGAGGTTATGGTCAGGAGGACAATTCTTGGGTGTTTGCTTCGGACATCCTTGCTAGGAGACTGATCCGTGCGTATCACAGAGCTCATCCTGAACGACCTGGTTGCACAAATGAGGGTTCGGTGACCCCTCCTCAAGGGGGGGTACTGTTGTTAATGTGTTAGAAATGAATTCTGAGCAGAAGCTCCCTCTGGTGGTTGCAGACAGTGCTGAACCATTCAATGAGGATTGGCAATCAGGAATTACAGACTGGCTGGATATAAGGGAGGTTCCCTCACATCATGGTTGCCGGTAATCAATTGTTCTTGTCTCAACGTTGTTTCCTGGTTCACTTGGAAGCTTGCTGAGTCTTGCCTCTTCTCCTGCTCTCAGATAAGATATTTTCTGTTTTTTGTTTTTGTGCTTACCATTTGCATATTTCTCTGCATTTCTGTGAGGTTAGCCAGGTTTCCCCCCCCCCCGGGGGGCTTGGGCACCTCTCGGTTCCTCTGGAGCCACTGTTGTTTGTTCATTTGCCTTTTCCAGTTTTTTTCAGTGGCTGCGACTTTGTTTTGTTACACCAGAGAACTAATTTAGGTGGTAGAGGTCGTGTGATCTCAGGTGTTTTTGCAATTAGTAGCGTTGTTTTTTTTTAGGGTTTTTTGGATTGCAGTAAGTATCCTTCCTATCCTTTTCTGTCTAGGAAGATTGGGCCCCAACGTTTGCTCATACTATTTTCTGTCTGTGTCTGTATTTACTCTTGTCTAACCGCCATTACATGTTTGGGGGCTTCCTATGTTCTTTGGGGATCTGCTCCGGGGCAGATAGCTTTCCTCTTTCTATCTTTAGGTGTAGTTAACCTCTCAGGCTATGACGAGGCATCTAGGACCAACGTAGGTACGCTCCACGGCTGCCTTTAGTTGTGGTGGTTAGTCAGGGTACTGCAATCCAGTAGAGTCCAACCTCTCTGGTGTATTGCCGTTTTTGCCTGCTCTCCTCAGCTACCAAATCATAACACCTATCCAACCCCCACCCTCCCTCATCCTCCCTTCCTTTGAGGTCCACTCGGTCCGTACCTACTCTCCCTCTAATATCCAAATGGCCGTCATATACCGACCACCGGGCTCAGCCACTGCCTTCATTGACCAATTCTCCAGCTGGCTTCTTCACTTTCTCTCTGCTGAAATCCCCACCATCATCATGGGAGACTTTAATATCCCTATTGACCCAGCAGTCTCCAAACTCCTGTCACTTACTTCATCATTTGGACTTACTCAGTGGTCCTCCACAGCCACCCACACAGACGGACATACATTAGACCTCATCTTCACCCGCCTCTGTTCCCTATCTAATCTCACAACCTCTCCCCTTCCCCTATCTGACCACCACCTACTCACCTTCTCATCCCTGTCCTCTTCACCTGCCCCCTATGTTCAGCCACTGGCACATCATCGCAGAAACCTCGCACACCTAGACATTCACAGACTCTCAGACTCTCTTCTACCCCTGTCCTCCATATCTTCACTCCATGACACAGACAGCGCCACTGCTTTCTATAACACCACCCTCACATCTGCCATAGACTCAGTCGCCCCTCTCACGCACGGTAAAGTACGACGAATCAATAGGCAACCCTGGCACAACAATCTCACCAAAAAACTTCGACAATCATCCAGGGTCGCGGAGCGTCATTGGAAGAAAACACGCCTGCCAGACGACTTCACTGCTTTCAAACAAGCTACACTTGCCTTCAAAATAGCCCTCACCTCTACTAAACAGACCTATTTCACAAACCTTGTATCTTCATTATCCTACAACCCAAAACAACTGTTCAGCACATTCAACTCTCTCCTCCGCCCACCACTGCCACCTCCAACTCCCTTCATCCCTGCCGAGGACTTTGCCACCTACTTCAAAAATAAGATCGACCAAACAAGGCAAACCTTTACTGTTCCACCACCCAAACCACTCCATATACCAGACTTCTGCCCTTCCCTAATAACCTCCCTCTCCAACATCACTGAAGGAGAGCTTACTCATCTCCTTTTCAAATCACACCTCACCACCTGTGCACTTGACCCCATCCCTTCCCACCTGCTCCCCAACCTCACTAACAAGCTCATCCCAGCCCTAACCCATCTCTTCAACCTATCGCTATCTTCTGGTACCTTTCCCTCTGTCTTCAAACATGCTACCATCACACCCATCCTCAAAAAAACAAACCTTGACCCAACTGCTATGCCCAGCTATCGCCCAATATCATTGCTCCCGTTTGCTTCCAAACTCCTTGAGCAGCATGTCCACTCTCAACTTTCCTCCCACCTCTCATCTAACTTTCTCCTTGACAACTTCCAATCTGGCTTCCGCCCCCACCACTCCACTGAAAGTGCCCTGACCAAAATTACTAATGACTTACTCACAGCCAAAGATAACAGACAGTTCTCCATCCTTCTCCTCCTTGACCTGTCCTCTGCCTTTGACACAGTCGACCACTGCCTACTGCTACAGATTCTTTCTTCCCATGGCATCAAAGACCTTGCCCTGCACTGGACCGCCACTTACCTTTCTGACCGCACATTTAGCGTCTCTCACTCCCACACTACCTCCTCATCCCGCCCTCTCTCTGTTGGAGTCCCTCAAGGCTCTGTCTTGGGGCCCCTACTTTTTTCCATCTATACCCTTGGCCTAGGACAACTCATAAAGTCCCATGGTTTCCAGTACCACCTGTATGCGGACGACACTCAGATCTACCTCTCTGGCCCAGATGTCACCTCTCTGCTGTCCAGAATCCCGAGTGTCTATCAGCCATATCCTCCTTCTTCACCTCTCGCTTCCTAAAACTCAATGTAGACAAAACCGAACTCATCATCTTTCCTCCATCTCACGTATCTTCCCTACCCGATCTATCTATTATGGTAAATGGCATCACACACTCTCCCGCACCTGAAATCCGCTACCTCGGAGTAACTCTCGACTCTGCCCTGTCCTTCAAACCACACATCCAAACTCTTGCCACCTCCTGTCGCCTCCAACTTAAAAACATTTCCAGAATCCGTCCCTTCCTCAGCCCTCAATCTACTAAAACTCTTGTGCATGCCCTCATCTCCCGCCTTGATTACTGCAACACCCTCCTCTGTGGCCTTCCCGTCAACTCTCTTGCACCACTCCAGTCTGTCCTCAACTCTGCTGCCCGACTAATCCACCTCTCCCCTCGCTACTCCCCTGCTTCTCCCCTCTGCAAATCCCTCCACTAGCTCCCAATTCCCCAACGAATCCAGTTCAAACTACTAACACTGACCTACAAAGCCGTCCACAACCTGTCCCCTCCTTATATCTCTGAACTAATCTCCCAATATCTTCCTTCACGTAATCTTCGATCCTCCCAAGACCTCCTACTATCCTCCACACTTATTCATTCCTCACACAACCGCCTCCAAGATTTCTCCCGAATATCCCCATCCTCTAGACTTCCACGCCTCAAAATGTACGATTATCAACCACCCGTGGATCCTTCAGACGGAACCTGAAAACCCATCTCTTCAGGAAAGCCTACAGCCTGCAATAACCATTCTGCCACCTCGCCACCACCCGAGCTCCCGCCTCGCCACCACCACCCGAGCTGCCGCCTCGCCACCACCACCAGAGCTGCCGCCACACCGCCACCACCAGAGCTGCCGCCTCGCCGCCACCACCACCAGAGCTGCCGCACCCCCGACCTTCTGTTTCTTCCCCATTATCCTGTAGAATGTAAGTCCGCAAGGACAGTGTCCTCTCCCCTCTGTACCAGTTTGTCATTGTAAATTTGTTTACTGTACACGATATCTATAACTTTGTATGTAACCCCTTCTCATGTAGAGCACCATGGAATTAATGGCGCTATATAAATACGGTAAATAATAATAACCCCTTAAAAACTTCTGTTACTTATTCAAATCTGTGAAAATTGGCTGTTTGCCCACTTTGATGCCAATTCAGATGCCGAGAACCTATTTGGGCCAGGCAGAAGGGACCTGGGTTTGATGCACGGCATAACTATCTGTGTACTCATAGTGTGAGATCAGTGGCCCAAAGTCATTTAACCCCTTAAAAACATCTGTTACTTATTCAAATCTGTGAAAATTGGCTGTTTGCCCACTTTGATGCCAATTCTGATGCCCAGAACCCATTTGGGCCAGGCTGAAGGGACCTGGGTTTGATGCGGGGCATCACTTTCTGTGTATTCTTAGTGTGAGATCAGGGCCTAAAATCATTTAACCCCTTAAAAACATCTGTTACTTATTCAAATCTGTGAAAATTGGCTGTTTGCCCACTTTGATGCCAATTCTGATGCCCAGAACTCATTTGGGCCAGGCTATATGGACCTGGGTTTGATGCAGGGCATCACTATCTGTGTACTCATAGTGTGAGATCAGTGGTCCAAAGTCGTTTAACCTCTTAAAAACATCTGTTACTTATTCAAATCTGTGAAAATTGGCTGTTTGCCCACTTTGATGCCAATTCTGATGCCCAGAACCCATTTGGGCCAGGCAGGAGGAACCTGGGTTTGATGCAGGGCATCACTACCTGTGTATACTTAGTGTGAAATCAGTGGCCCAAAGTCATTTAACCCCTTAAAAGAATCTGTTACTTATTCAAATCTGTGAAAATTGGCTGTTTGCCCACTTTGATGCCGATTCTGATGCCCAGAGCCTATTTGGGCCAGGCAGGAGGGACCTGTGTTTGATGCAGGGCATCACTGTTTGTGTATACTTAGTGTGAGATCAGTGGCCCAAAGTCATTTAACCCCTAAAAACATCTGTTACTTATTCAAATCTGTGAAAATTGGCTGTTTGCCCACTTTGATGCCAATTCTGATGCCCAGAACCCATTTGGGCCAGGCAGGAGGGACCTGTGTTTGATGCAGGGCATCACTGTCTGTGTATACTTAGTGTGAGATCAGTGGCCCAAAATCATTTAACCCCTAAAAACATCTGTTACTTATTTAAATCTGTGAAAATTGGCTGTTTGCCCACTTTGATGCCAATTGTGATGCCCAGAACCCATTTGGGCCAATCAGAAGGGACCTGGGTTTGATGTAGGGCATCACTACTTGTGTATACTTAGCGTGAGATCAGTGGCCAAAAGTCATTTAACCCCTTAAAAACATCTGTTACTTATTCAAATCTGTGAAAATTGGCTGTTTGCTCACTTTGATGCCAATTCTGATGCCCAGAACCTATTTGGGCCAGGCAGGAGGGACCTGTGTTTGATGCAGGGCATCACTGTCTGTGTATACTTAGTGTGAGATCAGTGGCCCAAAATCATTTAACCCCTAAAAACATCTGTTACTTATTCAAATCTGTGAAAATTGGCTGTTTGCCCAGTTTGATGCCAATTCTGATGCCCAGAACCCATTTGGGCCAGGCAGGAGGGACCTGTGTTTGATGCAGGGCATCACTGTCTGTGTATACTTAGTGTGAGATCAGTGGCCCAAAGTCATTTAAACCCCTAAAAACATCTGTTACTTATTCAAATCTGTGAAAATTGGCTGTTTGCCCACTTTGATGCCAATTCTGATGCCCAGAACCCATTTGGGCCAGGCAGGAGGGACCTGTGTTTGATGCAGGGCATCACTGTCTGTGTATACTTAGTGTGAGATCAGTGGCCCAAAATCATTTAACCCCTAAAAACATCTGTTACTTATTTAAATCTGTGAAAATTGGCTGTTTGCCCACTTTGATGCCAATTGTGATGCCCAGAACCCATTTGGGCCAATCAGAAGGGACCTGGGTTTGATGTAGGGCATCACTACTTGTGTATACTTAGCGTGAGATCAGTGGCCAAAAGTCATTTAAACCCCTTAAAAACATCTGTTACTTATTCAAATCTGTGAAAATTGGCTGTTTGCTCACTTTGATGCCAATTCTGATGCCCAGAACCTATTTGGGCCAGGCAGGAGGGACCTGTGTTTGATGCAGGGCATCACTGTCTGTGTATACTTAGTGTGAGATCAGTGGCCCAAAATCATTTAACCCCTAAAAACATCTGTTACTTATTCAAATCTGTGAAAATTGGCTGTTTGCCCAGTTTGATGCCAATTCTGATGCCCAGAACCCATTTGGGCCAGGCAGGAGGGACCTGTGTTTGATGCAGGGCATCACTGTCTGTGTATACTTAGTGTGAGATCAGTGGCCCAAAGTCATTTAACCCCTAAAAACATCTGTTACTTATTCAAATCTGTGAAAATTGGCTGTTTGCCCACTTTGATGCCAATTCTGATGCCCAGAACCCATTTGGGCCAGGCAGGAGGGACCTGTGTTTGATGCAGAGCATCACTGTCTGTGTATACTTAGTGTGAGATCAGTGGCCCAAAATCATTTAACCCCTAAAAACATCTGTTACTTATTCAAATCTGTGAAAATTGGCTGTTTGCTCACTTTGATGCCAATTCTGATGCCCAGAACCTATTTGGGCCAGGCAGGAGGGACCTGGGTTTGATGCAGGGCATCACTATTTATGCACTCATAGTGTGAGATCAGTGGCTCAAACAAAGTCATTTAACCCCTTAAAAACATCTGTTAGTTATTCAAATATGTGAAAATTGGCTGTTTGCCCACTTTGATGCCAATTCTGATGCCCAGAACCCATTTGACCCAGGCAGGAGCGACCTGGGTTTGATGCAGGGCATCACTACCTGTGTACTCATAGTGTGATATCAGTGGCCCAAAGACATTTAACCCCTTAAAAACATTTGTTACTTATTCAAATCTATGAAAATTGGCTGTTTGCCCACTTTGATGCCAATTCTGATGCCCAGAACCTATATGGGCCAGGCAGGAGGGACCTGGTTTGATGCAGGACATCACTATCTGTGTAATCATAGGGTGATATCAGTGGCCCAAAGTCATTTAACCCCTTAAAACATCTGTTACTTATTCAAATCTGTGAAAATTGGCTGTTTGCACACTTTGATGCCAACTCTGATGCCCAGAACCCATTTGATCCAGACAGGAGGGACCTGAATTTGATGTAGGGCATCCCTATCTGTGTACTCATAGTGTGAGATCAGTGGCTCAAAGTCATTTAACCCCTTTAAAACATCTGTTACTTATTCAAATCTGTGAAAATTGGCTGTTTGCCCACTTTGATGCCAATTCTGATGCCGAGAACCCATTTGGGCCAGGCTGGAGGGACCTGGATTTGATGCGGGCATCAGTATCTGTGTATTCTTAGTGTGAGATCAGTGGCCCAAAGTCATTTAACCCCTTAAAAACATCAGTTACTTATTCAAACCTGTGAAAATCGACTGTGTGCCCACTTTGATGCCAATTCTGATACCCAGAACCCATTTGGGCCAGGCTGGAGGGACGTGGGTTTGATATGGGACTCCCTGTTCTATACGTCTGCAGCATGATATCAGTGGCCCAAAGTCATTTAACCCTTTCATTAACTCCCTCTGGTGCCCATTTTTGTGCCAGTTTTATCATTTTTGTCGCTGATTTTAAGGGTATTCACATCAGGGCACCTGACTGCATTGTTTTTTATTATTGTGATGATTATTTTTTGTAGTTAAACATATAAACAACAGAAAAGAAAAATTTGCTGAATAAGAAACTGATGAATAAGAAAACAACTTCTGCTCCGAATAAGAAACTGAACGAATAAGAAACCAACTTCAGCCTCATCTAATTGTCCTTTTCTCTGAGTTCCACTAAGGGTTAATAAGAACATTAAAGACTTACCAGATTCCTGCGCAGAAGTGTGATGCATAGATGCAGCTTTCCCAGCTCAGGTCCACATTTATCCCCTGGACCCATGATCCTCTGCTCATTCCTAACGAGAACTTTAAGGTTTTCCCCTCACACCCTCCCTTTTGATAAGTTGCATTCCATCGCTTTGCTTTGTTGAATGGAGAACTTTACGCAAGGCCGAAGTATATATCACGGGTTTACCGCGACAGAGGAGCCAGAAGACCGCAGCGTCGCATTTCTCCTACTCCTGCACTGATTGGAAGCACTTCACCTTCGTATTAAACGGTGTAAATTTGTTTTGGCAGTGCAGGGGTTAATCTGCTCTGTTGAGCGCTCCTGGAGAGTTTAGGCTGTGCACTGTTAGGCTGCTTTCACATATCAGTTTTTTGGAGGAGACCGGGCAAAAACTGAGAACAAGGATGAATTCTCATCGCCACACAATAAGATAAAAAAGAATGGATTTACCTGTGGCCAAACACTTTTGTATCCCCGGTCATAGTATGATGGACATTAAATTACTTGTATTAAAAGCTAATTTTAAGTCTCAGAGAGACAGAAAGGTTTGGGAATATAAACTCATGACGACCTTTGACACACTTAGTGCAGGAATGAATGTGTCGCATGGATTTATGTCTTTTTACATCAACTAAGGAATTTACTCTTCAGACCTTCTGGGGGCATCACAACATTACTAGACCCCAATCAAAGGGCAATAAAACTTTCACACTCCTTATCTATGAACTGTTCCAATATTTATGTTTATCTCTATCTCCCATAATGACAGTTCTGCTTCACATCACTTGTCTTATCTATTGCATTATCTCTGTGCCCTGTTGTGTATAAATATGTGATTCTTCAGATTTTGTATTAGTCTATGCCTGATGAAGAGACCTGAGTAGTCTCGAAAGCTTGCAATTTGTTATCATCTTTTCAGTTAGCCATTAAAAGGTATCAACCACTGAGGACTCTCAAGTCTAAATATTTTTCTATCTACTGGCTAACACGGTACAAACATAGACAAACATAGACATCTTTCTTGTATCAGTATTTTGCCGTCAGTCACAATCCATTGTCTCGCCGGATCCATCTCAGATTGTGAAAAAACTGATGTGATTGATACGTTTTTCATCCGTTTCTTCCGGTTTTCAACGAATCCATTTTTTAAAAGCTGGCAATTCAAGGCGCTGTACAGTAAAATCACACTGACATGTTTAATAAAGAATCGATATATACACATAGAATATATATATATATTGTAGCGATACTAATGGTCGCATAGTGAATGGGAGGTATGTATCACAGGGATGGCAGCTCCCTGTGATGTAACCCTGAGTGTTTTCTTTAGTGAACGTAAGCACTAAGGGGTCATTTAATACACTTGGGTCCGGTTTACGGGCAGCAATGAGAGATGGGAGGGTCGGGCTGCCCATGTACCTCAGCCCTGGGTAGGGGCATCACCATACCTATATATGTGTTTAGGACCTGTGGTGATGTCACTACCACATGACTAGTCATGTGATATGTGTTAGCTGTGGGTGTTAGCTATATAAAGTAGACTACTGCTGAACATATGGGCTGTATGTGAGGAGGTGGAAGCCTCCTTTGGGTGTTGAGGCTCCAGGACCGAGCCTGAAGTACTGGACAAGTGTACTGTATTTTGCTTTGTGGGTTTGTGGAGCAATAAACCCGATGAACTTTTGAAAGGAACGTGCCTCCTGATTACCTCCCGTCGCAGCTGAGCGAGTCAAATCCTCACAATAAGTATATATATATATATATATACATGTCATTGAGACACATATATATATATATTTATAGTTCATACGCTTCTACATAGCGTAATAGCCTCTAAATCAATTGCCGGCTTCAGTAAAATCATTACCGAACCTGACATGATACATGGTTTGCATATAGTAAACCATGTCATATCAAAACGATTTATATATATGTGTTAGGGGTCGAGTTCCCACTTCTGCACAAGGGGAATCTCGAGCCATTCCGGCTGCGGTCTCCCATTCATCTCCGGACGCAGTGGATTGTGCTCAGCTTAGACGTCGGTCCCAGCGTCTCGCCCAGTCTGGCAGTGTGCAGAGGATTACTGCTGCTCCTCTAGACTCTGCTATTGTGGCCAGTACTGGTTAGCGGCGAGCAGACGTCTTTAGGACAAAGTCCTTGTTTTTCCCTTCTGAGCATGCCCAGGGTGAGATCTCTCATTGGAAATCAGGTACTTCAGCAGCTCCTATTGGTCTGCCAGGAAGGTCCTGTGACTACTGGTGTTCTGGAACAAGTTTCATTGGTCCTTGTTTCTGGCAGGTCCTGTAGCAGTTATTATAAAAGGGTGGCAATGCTGAGCCGCCATGCGCTAGTATCAACCATTATATGCTTTGCGCCAGTGTGGTCATGCGTGTGTGTGGTTAGGGTCCGGCTGAAATAAGCCCCTAGAACACCGACTTAATCGGTGAGGAGTTTGGTATGCTAGCTGGTCAGGGTCGGTGTCCTAGATGCCCTAGATTACCGGCATAACCGGTGAGGAGTTTGATTGCCGTATTCAGGGCCTGGCGTTCAGACGCCATAGATTGCGGGTGACTCCCACGAGGACATTAGCGCATGATCACGTTCTATGTTCGCTTAGCACTTAACTGTGTACCTGGGTGCCTGACAGGACACAGAACTTTTTCTCAGCGGCTCTGTGACGTAACAGGGTTCGCTTTCAACGCTAGACAGCGCCCTAGCGTGTTTATTTTGCGACTCAATTGCGTTCAGTGAGTTCGCACACATCGCCATATTGCGCTGCGGCACTTGTTGTGAATGTGTTAGAAATTAATTCTGAGCAGAAGCTCCCTCTGGTGGTTACAAACAGTACTGAACCATTCAATGAAGATTGGCAATCAGGAGTTACAGACTGGTCTTATATAAGGGAGGTTCTCTCCCATCATGGTTGTCGGTGATCAATTGTTCTTGTCTCAACTGTGGTTCCTGGTTCACTTGGAAGCCTGCTGAGTCTTGCCTCTTCTCCTGCTCTCAGATAAGATATTTTCTGTTTTTATTTTTGTGCTTGCTTTTTGCATTTTTCCCTGCACTTCTGTGGAGGTCAGCCAGGTCCCCTCCGGGGGCTTGTGCTCCTCTCAGTTTATCTGAGCCACTGTTATTTGTTCATTTGCCTTTTCCAGTTTTTTCAGTGGCTGCGGCTTAGTTTTGTTACACCAGAGAACTAATTTAGGTGGTAGAGGTCGTGTGATCTCAGGTGTTTTTGCAATTAGTAGAGTTGGCATTTTTTAAGGTTTTTTGGATTGCAGTAAGTGTCCTTCCTATCCTTTTTCTTTCTAGGCAGATTGGGCCCCAACGTTTGCTCTTACTATTTTCTGTCTGTGTCTGTATTTCCTCTTGTCTAACCGCCATTACATGTTTGGGGGCTTCCTATGTTCTTTGGGGATCTGTTCCGGGGCAGATAGCTTTCCTCTTTCTATCTTTAGGTGTAGTTAACCTCTCAGGTATTGACGAGGCGTCTTGGACCAACGTAGAAACGCTCCGCGGCTGCCTTTAGTTGTGGTGGTTAGTCAGGGTACTGCAATCCAGTAGATTCCAACCTCTCTGGTGTATTGCCGTTTTTGCCTGCTCTCCTCAGCTACCAAATCATGACAGTATCACCGGTCAAACTGAAAATTATATGGTACTCAACAGAAGGGAAAAATAGTAAAAAGAAAAAGGGAAGTTGTCAGAATTTTTTTTTTCTCTGTTTGTTGCATTTTTCCCTCTTTTTCTCTGGATGCTGAGGAGGAATTTTTTTTTTCTCTCAATGGAGTTTGCACAGTTGTCTGGCTGTGTGGATCAGCTTGCCACTGAAGTTCAGAGTATTGCTACCTATCTTGCAGGGTTGCCGGTTGTGGAACCTAGGATCCCCATGCCAGATTTATTTTTGGGGGATCAAGCTAAATTTCTGAATTTCAAAAATAACTGTAAGTTGTTTTTTGCCTTAAAACCTAAGTCCTCAGGGAACGCAGCACAGCAGGTTCAAATTGTCATCTCTCTCCTGCGCGGCGATCCTCAGGATTGGGCTTTTTCCCTGACACCTGGGGACCCTGTTTTGAGTAATGTTGATGCATTTTTTCTGGCTCTGGGGTTATTGTACGATGAACCTAATGTCACTGATCAAGCTGAAAAAACCTTGTAGGCATTAAATCAGGGGCTTGAGGACGCTGAGTTGTACTGTCAGAAATTCCAAAAGTGGGCAGTCCTGACCAAATGGAATGACGATGCTTTGGCAGCCCGTTTTCGGAAGGGTCTGTCAGAGAATGTAAAAGATGTTATGGTGGGTTTCCCTGCTCCCTCTGGTCTCAATGATTCTATGTCATTATCGATTCAAATTGACAGACGTTTGCGTGAGCGTAGAGGTATGCGTGGAATAGTGTTGCCTTGTGAACCAGCTTCTGAACCCATGCAGTGTGATAGAGTGGCTTCTGGGGCACAGCGTCATGAGTTTCGAAAATGCAATGGGTTATGTTTCTACTGTGGTGACGCCTCTCATGCTATTTCAGTCTTCCCTAAGCGGGGAAGACGTTTTGCACGCTCAGTTGTCTTGGGTAGTGTTCAGACTAATTTTCTGTTGACTGTTACCCTGATTTGCTCCCTGTCCACATTTTCTGCTCAGGATTTTGTTGATTTGGGAGCAGCTATTAACCTGATGGATTTTGATTTTGCTAAACGTTGTGGGTTTCCCTTGATACCCCTACGGAAGTCTATTCCCCTACTGGGGATTGATTCTACCCCTTTGGCTGAGAATAAACCCCAGTTCTCTACTCAGGTGATAATGAGGGTTAAACCTGATCATCAGGAGAGTTGCAAATTTTTGGTGCTGTATAATCTGCATGACATTATTGTACTAGGTTTCCCTTGGTTACAGTCTCATAATCCTGTTTTGGATTGGAAATCTGTGTCTGTAACCAGTTGGGGCTGCCAATGTGTTAATGCCAACACTCCTGTTTTTTCTGCCTCTCCCCAGGCTCAGGATGTTCCTGACTTTTTGACTGATTTTTCTGATGTGTTTAGCGAAAGTAAATCTGCATCCTTGCCCCCCCATAGGAGCTATTATTATTATTATTAATATTTATTTCTATAGCACCATTGATTCCATGGTGCTGTACATGAGAAGGGGTTACATACAAATTACAGGTATCACTTACAGTAAACAAACTAACAATGACAGACTGATACAGAGGGGAGAGGACCCTGCCCTTTCGGGCTTACATTCTACAGGATTGTGAGGCAGGAGACAGTAGGTCGGGGGGTTGCAGCAGTTCCGGTGTTGGTTGAGGCAATAACTCCGGTAGTGGTGAGGAGGCAGCAGGGTCATTGCAGGCTGTAGGCTTTCCTGAAGAGATGGGTTTTCAGGTTCCGTCTGAAGGATCTGAATGAGTTTGATAGTCGGATGTGTTGGGGCAAAGAATTCCAGAGGATGGGGGATATTCGGGAGAAGTCTTGGAGGCGGTTGGGTGAGGAGCGAATAAGTGTGGAGGAGAGAAGGATGTCTTGGGAGGATCGGAGATTACGTGAGGGAAGATATCGGGAGATTAGTTCAGAGATATATGGAGGAGACAGATTATAGATGGCCTTGTAGGTCAGTATTAGTAATTTGAACTGGATACGCTGAGGGAATGGGAGCCAGTGAAGAGATTTGCAGAGGGGAGAAGCGGAGGAGTAGCGAGGAGAGAGGTGAATTAGGAGCTATGACTGCGCTATTGAATTAGTGCCTGGTAGTAAATTCCCTAAAGGTCGCCTTTTTAACTTGTCTGTACCTGAACATGACGCTATGCGGTCTTATATCAAGGAGTCATTGGAGAAGGGTCATATCAGACCATCCTCTTCACCCTTGGGTGCCGGTTTTTTCTTTGTGGCCAAAAAGGATGGTTCATTAAGGCCGTGTATAGATTATCGTCTCTTGAACAATATCACTGTGAAATATCAATATCCGTTACCCTTGATTTCTGACCTGTTTTCCAGGGTGAAAAGTGCTACTTAGTTTACCAAGCTTGACCTCAGGGGGACGTATAACCTTATTCGCATTAAGCACGGGGATGAATGGAAGACGGCGTTTAATACCCCAGAGGGGCATTTTGAGTACCTAGTGATGCCCTTTGGGCTCACTAATGCTCCTTCCGTCTTCCAGTCCTTCATGAATGACATTTTCAGGGATTTTGTGGATACATTTCTGATTGTTTATTTGGATGATATCTTGACTTTTTCCAATGACTGGGACTCTCATGTGAAACATGTTCGGACTGTGTTCCAGATTTTGAGAGAGAATGCTCTGTATGTGAAGGGATCAAAGTGTCTTTTTGGCGTACAGAGGATCTCATTTCTGGGATTCATTTTGTCCCCGTCTGTCATTGAAATGGACCCGGTCAAGGTTCAGGCCATCTGTGATTGGGTCCAACCTACTTCATTAAAGGCTCTTCAGAGATTCTTGGGTTTTGCCAATTTTTATCGTAAATTTATTGGTAATTTCTCTGTTATTGTTAAACCATTGACTGCTTTGACCAAAAAGGGTTCTGATGTGGTGAATTGGCCTCCTGAGGCAGTCTCTGCGTTTCAGGAACTTAAGCAGAGATTCACTTCTGCTCCTGTTCTACGGCAGCCTGATGTTTCTCTGCCATTTCAGGTGGAGGTTGATGCCTCTGAAATTGGGGCAGGTGCCGTTTTGTCCCAAAGAGATCCAGAGACCTCTAAAAGTAACCCTTGTGCCTTTTTCTCTCAAAAATTTTCTCCAACTGAACGTAATTATGACGTGGGTAATCGGGAGTTATTGGCCATGAAGTGGGCTTTTGAAGAGTGGAGACATTGGCTGGAGGGAGCCAAACATCAGGTGGTGGTCCTCACGGACCATAAGAATCTGGTTTATCTGGAATCAGCCAAGCGACTTAATCCTAGACAGGCCAGGTGGGCCTTGTTTTTCACACGTTTTAATTTTGTGGTTTATTTTCTTCCTGGCACTAAGAATGTTAAGGCGGATGCTCTCTCGAGGAGTTTCCTTGCGGACTCTCCTGAGTTATCTGATCCTGCTGTTATTTTGAAAGAGGGTGTAGTTCTTTCCGCCATCTCGCCCAATTTGAGACTGGCTCTGGAAGGGTGTCAGGAGGATAAACCCGAGCGCTGCCCTATTGGGAAATTGTTTGTCCTAGACCGGTGGAAAAAGAGTGTGATGTCTGAGATTCATTGTTCCGCGTTGGCCGGTCATCCCGGAATTTTTGGTACTAGAGACTTGGTTAGTCGGTCCTTTTGGTGGCCTACTTTGTCTCGTGACGTCAGGGAATTTGTGCAGTCCTGCGGGACTTGCTCTCGCTACAAGCCTTGCTCTAGCTCTAGTGGTTTGTTGATGCCATTGCCTGTGCCCAAGAGACCATGGATCCATATCTCTATGGATTTCATTTCCGACCTCCCTGTTTCTCAGAGAATGACCGTTATCTGGGTGATTTGTGATAGGTTTTTCCAAAATGATACATTTTGTGCCATTACCTAAGTTGCCTTCCTCCTCCGAATTGGTGCCTTTGTTCCTTCAGCACGTGGTTCGGTTACACGCATTCCTGAGAACATTGTGTCTGACAGAGGAGACCACTTTGTTTCCAGATTTTGGAGGACTTTTTGTTCTAAACTTGGTGTTCAATTGTCTTTCTCCTCGGCTTTTCATCCTCAGACCAATGGACAAACTGAGAGAACAAACCAGACATTGGAGACTTATCTGAGATGCTTTGTGTCTGCTGATCAAGATGACTGGGTCTCTTTTTTGCCTTTGGCTGAGTTTGCTCTTTATAATAGGGCTAGCTCTGCCACTTTGATGTCTCCATTTTTCTGCAATTTTGGGTTTCACCCTCGATTTTCTTCGGGACAGGCGGAGGCTTCTGTCTGTCCGGGTGTTGACTCTGTTGTGGAGCGAATGCAGCAGATTTGGGACCAGGTAGTGGAGAGGTTGTCTCTCTCTCAGGAGAAGGCCCAACGGTTTGCCAACCGGCATAGGACTGATGGTCCTCGGTTTAAAGTGGGGGACTTTGTTTGGTTGTCCTCAAGAAATATCCTTATGAGGGTTGCATCTCCAAAGTTTAAGCCTAGGTTCATTGGACCTCATAAGATCATGGAGATTCTTAATCCTGTTTCCTTCCATTTGCTTCTTCCAGGGACATTTAAGATCCATAACGTGTTCCACAAGTCCTTATTGAAGAGGTTTGTCGAGCCAGTGGTTCCTATGGCTGCACCTCCTGACCCTGTTTTGGTTGAGGGCAATCTGGAGTATGTGGTTGAGAAAATATTGGATTCTCATTTTTCTAGACAGAAACTCCAGTATTTGGTTAAGTGGAGAGGTTATGGTCAGGAGGACAATTCTTGGGTGTTTGCTTCGAACATCCATGCTAGGAGACTGATCCGTGCCTATCACCGAGCTCATCCTGATCGCCCTGGTTGCACAAGTGAGGGTACGGTGACCCCTCCTCAAGGGGGGGTACTGTTATGAATGTGCTAAAAATGGTTTCTGAGAAGAGGCTCCCTCTGGTGGTTACTGACAGTACTGAACCTTTCAGCGAGGAATG
Source organism: Oophaga sylvatica (assembly GCA_033576555.1). Classification (NCBI taxonomy): domain Eukaryota; kingdom Metazoa; phylum Chordata; class Amphibia; order Anura; family Dendrobatidae; genus Oophaga; species Oophaga sylvatica. The sequence goes on along the minus strand of JARQOD010000007.1, from coordinate 140,081,162 downwards.
ACAATCTGGGATCACGGACTGGTCTCATATAAGGGAGGTTCCCTCCCATGATGGTTGCCGGTGATCAATTGTTCTTGTCTCAATTGTGGTTCCTGGTTCATTTGGAAGCTTGCTGAGTCTTGCCTGCATCTTCTGCTATCAGAAAAGATATTTTCTGCTTTTATTTTTGTGCTTGCTTTTTGCATTGTTCCCTGCACTTCTGTGGAGGTCAACCAGGTCCCCTCCGGGGGGCTTGTGCTCCTCTCAGTTTATCTGGAGCCACTGTTGTTTGTTCATTTGCTTTTTCCTGTTTTTTCAGTGGCTGCGGCTTAGTTTTGTTACACCCGAGAACTGAGTTAGGTGGTAGAGGTCGTGTGATCTCAGGTGTTTTTGCTATCAGTAGAGTTGGTATTTTTTAGGGTTTTTTTTGGGATTGCAGTGAGTATCCTTTCCTGTACTTTTCTGTCTAGACAGATTGGGCCCCAGCGTTTGCTCATTCTATTTTCTGTCTGTGTCCGTGTTTCTTCTTGTGTAACCGCCACTACATGTTTGGGGGCTTCCTATTTTCTTTGGGAATCTGCTCCGGGGCAGATAGCTTTCATCTTTCTGCCTTTACGTGTAGTTATCTCTCAGGCTGTGACGAGGCGTCTAGGATCAACGTAGGAACGTTCCACGGCTGCCTCTAGTTGTGTGGTTAGTTCAGGTTACTGCAATCCAATAGGTTCCAGCCTCTCTGGTGTAGTGCCGTTTTTGCTTACTCTCCTCAGCTACCAAAACATAACAGTGTCTACTTTGAAGAACCTAGAATATAAGAAATATTTTCAGTTGTATCACACTTTTTTGTTAAGTATATACTGTAATTCCACATGTGTTAATTCATAGTTTTGATGCCTTCAGTGTGAATTTACAATTTTCATAGTCATGAAAATACAGAAAAATCTTTAAATGAGGTGTGTCTAAACTTTTGGTCTGTACTATATACATATATATATATATATATATATATATATATATATATATATATATATATATAAACAAGAAACAAATATCCTAAAATAAAATAAAGAATATATTGCAAAACATGCATGAGGTTGTAATAATAATAATAAGGGTATTTGGTAAACATAATTTTGATCAAAAGAATGTACAAGCCATCCCGCCACGTCAAGGCAACCCTTTGTGGGACAGTCCTAACTCTTGTATTAAAAACCTTTCCACCTGTCAAGTGACAAATGTGAACAAGGACCGAGAGACTGAACCCACCAGTAAAAGCATAGGCCAGACAGGATGGATTTCTCAGCTCAGAAGCAGGGCGGTCACACCCTTATATGCACAAGATGCACTAAGAACTAAATGAGAAACTAGGTCTGAACTGAAAAAGTAAGTTGATGTGTATGCAAAATGCAAATGCATATTAAACACATGACCATTATACAGAGAAAACAAAAAACAAATATCCTAAAATAAAATAAAATATATATATATTTTTTATTTTATTTTAGGATATTTGTTTCTTGTTTTTTCTGTATAATGGTCATGTGTTTAATATGCATTTACATTTTGCATACACATCAACTTAATTTTTCAGTTCAGACCTAGTTTTTCATATATATATATATATATATATATATATATATATATATATATACACATCAACTCTCGACAATGATGATGGTATAGTAGGCAAGGGAGCCAACATTAATTCTGAAGGGCAGTGTAATACATGTATATTTTTCTGTTTGGATTTAACAGATATATAAATTTACAACCACTTGTATGAAATGTCTTCAGTCAAAAAAAGGACCTTTGCTGCACATAGACCTTAGGATGACTGCATTCAGATTTCATGCAGACCACAAGGTGGCAGTGAAATACCAGTTAGCAGGGCTGAGGAACAAGAAAATTGCTGCCCGAGATATGGAACTTGTTTTAGGTCAGTTTTTGTAGCTGACCAGATTTTTAAACCAGCCCTTATTTTCCTTCTATCAGCGCTAGTAATGAGATGTGATATACCCTATGTACACAACTGATCCAACACTAGGACTCATGTCTACTAAACATTATTTTTGCCTTCTTGGTTATTAAAACAAACTCATACACGTAGATTTATTTTATTGGTGAAGAATTTACATCCCAGAATAAGAATTAAACATGTATAAAAAGTGTTCATTTACTGAGATAATTATCCTTTGACTCTCTGCCGTGTGTTCCAACCAGAGTTGTAAGGTTCCTTCAAGTCCTGATCTTGGGTTGCCCAAATCACAACAAACTCTGACACTTTTACAATTGGGAAGGAAGACTCATTTCTTCTCAGAGATGCTATAGGCAAAGAAACACACATAACTGAGAAATAAGAAAAATCAATAAATTGAAAACTTTAGCTGCTCCCCAGCAAATTTCTTGATAAAATGCAAAAATCACATTGGTAAAGTGTGAACTAGTAGCAAGAAAAAAAAAAGCGGCGGCAGAATTAAATATTTCTCTTAGGCTCTCTCGCATTGATAATCCAACTATGGACCACAATGTCTGGAGTGGCCCCGACTCTCCTAACCCAAACACAACAGCTTCATAGCCGTCTATGAGGTTGTGTTTGTGTCAGAAGACCCGCAGCCGGTCTGGACATTGCGGTTTATACTCAGGCTGCGGCTATTGGCCGTGTCATACTGGCCATATAAAGTAAGTGTTGGGAAGGGTGCATTTTGTAATTCGAAAAATGTATACTTACATCTTACATGAAAATCAGTATGGAAAAACAACTGATACATTGGTTGTTGCAGAAATGGTTCCATCTGACATTAGTCTCCAAACTCTTAATATTCTGTCATTCTGTTGTGAACACGGTTTCTAAGATATTACCTCTCCAGAGACCACTGGGACATCAACCTCAGTCTGGGTCAGAGAATGTGGTTCCAGTTAAAGGTGCAGATTGTTCAACTCTTAGGGCCCCGTTACACGCTTCAATGTCCCAGCGATCCCACCAACGATCCGACGTGGATGGGATCGCTGGAACATCGTTAGCTGCTCGCTGGTGAGCTGTCACATAGGCAGACTCACCAGCGATCAGGACCAGCGAGCACGCTGTTTACCCTGGATACCAGCTCCCAGCGTCTGCTGTACGGCGCTGGGAGCTTGCTGATTGTTGGTCTCCCGCTGTCACACGCAGCAATGCGCGCTGGCCAGCAGGACACCAACGATGAAAAAATGGTCCAGGACATTCGAGGACGATCAGCGATATCCAGCAGGGGGGCCGGTCGCCGCTGCGGTCACATGTAGCTAGGTCGCTGTTGCGTCACAAAATCGGTGACGCTTCAGCGATCTCGCTATGTGAGACCGGGGGGGGCCTTAGCCAATTTTGACCTTGATGAATTACCACAATAAGTGACATTATCATCCATATCTGATGTGTTACTTTTGTAGTAATTACTTTGGAAATCTTTAACATATCTGGTGATTCCGAGACTGTTTTTTAGAGGCACATTGTACTGTATGTTACTTGTAAATTGTCAATGGTTATTTTTTAATGAAAATATCTGAAATTTTACAAAATCTTGGAAAAAAATTGCAATTTTCTCACTTTCAATGCTTACACCCATAAACCAGAGTCATACCACACAGACTAATTAATAAATTATATTTCTCATATGTCTTCTTTATGACACCATCTTATTTAGTTAGGATCTTACAAGGGTGAAAATTGTGCAGTTTCGCATATTTTCAAGGAAATTTACAAAACCAAAACTATTATGGACCTATGCAGTTTTGAAATGACTGAGGGGCCTATATATTTTTTTAGAAAAACCTCCATAAAGTGAAACCATTTTAAAAACGGCTCTCCTTTAATTATTCAAAACTCCTTTCAGGCACTATGTTAACTCCTCAGGTACTTCACAGAAATAACGCCAAGTATTTTTTTTCCCACTAAAATATTGATTTAGAATCAAATTTGTCATTTTCACAAAACAAAAAAGTTTAACCCATAATTTGTTACACAACTTCTCCCTAACATGGAAAATCCCATATTTGGTCAAAAACTGCTGTTAAATAGTGTTATTTGATCTTGGAACATTAATTTGGCTGTAATGGATTGTAGACGCCATGTTGCATTTGCAGAGCACCTTGGATGCCAAAACAGCAGAATCTCCATACAAGTGACCCCATTTTGTAAACCAGACCCCTCAAGGAAAACATATAGGGGTGTGGTTTTTGGTTAAATTTTGAAACCACAGAACTTTAGAACATTGGGACATAAAAACGAAAAATTCAGTTTCCAGTAAAATGTTGTTTTAGCCCCAAATTTATCTTTTTCACAAATGGTAATAGGAGAAAAAACATATATGTCACAACGTATTATGCAATTTCTCAGAGACGCAGTCATATTGCATATGCGGTTGAAAATTAACAGAAAGGGTGCCATTTCCCTTTCGGACGGCATATTTGAATGGACTAGATTGTGGACACCTTGTCACATTAGCAAAGCACCTGAGAAGAAAAAAAAAAAGACAACATTTTAGAGACTTAACTTCTCAAGTACCTTAATTCATCTTCAGGTGTTGTGGGTATTTATAAATACCCACAACACCTGAAGATGAATTAAGGTACTTGAGAAGTTAAGTCTCTAAAATGTTGTCTTTTTTTTTTTTTTTTTTGAGGCTAAAGTAACATTTTAGTGTAAAAATATAATTTTGCTTCACAGAATTTTATAAGATTGGACCACGAGACAGCAAAATTATATTTTTACACTAAAATGTTACTTTAGCCTCAAATTTTTTATTCTCACAAATGGTAATAGGAGAAAATGGACCAAGCATTTGTTATTCATTTTCTACCACACACAGCAATATACCACAGGTGGTGAGAGATTACTGGTTTATTTTTATTCCCAGTATCCACAGTTGCAGGAGTGCACTTAAAACACATCTTTAGACTGGCCTTACATCTCACTAATCTATCTATTCCCTGTTCTCTCTTCCATGCTCAGTTGCACTTTGTACCTGTACTTGTACAGATACTGCCTTGTGACTGATGCATGCAGCCCTACTTGAATGCCCCCATTTATTACAGTCTTGGTGTTGGCACCCTTGAAATTGTTCCAGAAAATTATACCATTTACCAAAAATGTTATAAGGCCTACAAAGAAAAGAACACAGTGCCTACAGTTAAATATGGTGGAGGATCAATGATGTTTGGGGGTTGTTTTGATGCCTCTGCCACTGGGTGCCTTGCCTTCATGTAAGGCATCATGAAATCTGAAGATCACCAAAGGAATTTAGGTCGTAATGTAGTGACTGACCAGTGTCAGAAAGTGGATTTGGTTCTACTGTAGGTTATGGGTCTTGCAGCAGCACAATGACCCCAAACATACTTCAAGAAACACCCAGAAATGGATAGAAACAAAGTGCTGAACAGTTCTGAAAGTGGTCAGCAATGAGTCCGGATCTAAATCCCATTGAACACCTGTAGAGAGATATTAAGATTGCTGTTGGTAGAAGGCACGCTTTTAATGTGAGAGACCTGGAGTTTGCAAAAGAAGAGGGATCTAAAATTCCAACTAAGGCCTCTTTCACACATCCGTTTTTTTACTTCAGGTACGATCCGGCGTGTTGTTAAAAAAACGGATCGTACCGGATGCGGTTTTTTTTTAGCATTGACTTTCATTAGCGCGGGATCGCGCCTGATGTCGTTGCATTGCATCCGTTTTTGTCCAGATCCGGCGGAAATGTACATTCCGGCGGCCGGACAAAACGGTCACTGCAGCGTTTTTTTTTTTTTCCAGAGCCGCCTGATAGTGCCTGAAGCGGCGCATCAGGCGGCCGGAAATAATACAAGTGTACGGAACCGGACCAGTCTTTTGTGCAATCCGTCAAAAGACTGATCCGGATTCTGGAAATCAAGGTCTCTCTCTCCGGACATGCGTACCTGCATTTTCTGGCTGCAAAACTTCTAAATCCGGGTTCAAAAGTTCAGGTCGGATCCAGCAAAAAAAAATCCGTTGCATCAGTTTTTTCATTTCAGCGTCAGATCCGTCCCTTCAGGCATTCGACGGATTTTGCCTGACACTAAAAAACGGATGTGTGAAAGAGGCCTAAGAGGTGTAAGAAACTTCTTGATGGTTATAGGAAACGATTGATTGCAGTTGTTTATTCCAAAGGGTGTGCAACCAAACATTAAGTTAAAGGGAATCTGTCACCCCATTTTAGCCATATCAGCTAAAGATATGACTGAATAGTGCGTCCCATAAGCAACCTATCGGTATGTAGCTTATATCCTGATACCCCCGTTTTGATAACAAAATACCTTTGCAAAGTTCATTTTTGTCTGTAAATCAGGGCTGTCCGGAGGGCGGCGTTTTCTCTCTTCTCCCCCCCCCGCTCCTCGGCATCTCTTGTGTATGGCCGGCTGTAAACCGCGCAGACGGCGTTCGGCTTCCCGCGATTGTGCTTTTCAAATTCCCCCCCGCGCATGCGCAGTGTGCTTTGCCCAACATTGAGCAAAGCATAAAATCATTACAGCGCATGCGCAACTATTGTCCTTCACTTTCCTTGCCCCGGAAGTCGTCCAAGGCAAGCAGTCATTTCCGGGGCAAGGAAAGAGTTGCGCATGCGCTGTAATGATTTTATGCTTTGCCCACTGCTGGGCAAAGCACACTGCGCATGCACGGGGGGAATTTGAAAAGCGCAATCGTGGGAACGCCGTCTGTGCGATTCACAGACGGCTATATGCAAGAGATGCCGAGGAGCGGGGGGGGGGAGAAGAGAGAAAACGCCGCCCTCCGGACCGGACCGCCCTGATTTACAGACAAAAATCCGAACTTTACAAAGGTATTTGGCTATCAAAACGGGGTATCAGGATATAAGCTACATACCGATAGCTTGCTTATGGGACGCACTATTCAGTCATATCTTTAGCTGATATGGCTAAAATGGGGTGACAGATTCCCTTTAAGGGTGCCAACAATTCAGTCCGGTCCATTTTGGTTTTTTTGTGTGAAATGATGTCCACATTGGCGTTTTTAGCAGTTTTTGTGTTGGGATTATACAACCCCCTTCTTTTGTGCAGCTTTACCAGGACATCTAGCTTCACAGGTGGTCAAGTCTCAAAAGGCTGTGAGTGACAAATCTGACACGTTGAGCAGGCTAAGCTCAGGACACAAGGCTTGCTTGCAAAATGGAATCCATGCCATGTAACTACTTGTTCAGAAAGCTCTGATTCCATTAGAATATAGACTTATCGTGCGTCCTAGCCACACAACGGTTAGGCCTCTTTCACACTTCAGTTGTGCGACGTCAGTGAAAATTCGTCAAAGTGTGAAAAAAACGGATCCGCCATTTTTTTTGGCGGATCCGCTTTTTTCCCATTGACTTGCATTAGTGACGGATTTTGACGGATGGTCGTCCATTAGATCCGTTTTTTGACGGATCCGTCATAAATTTGGTGTCCGCCATTTTTGGAAAACGTCCAATGCAACGTTTTTTGTGTCCGCCAAAATGGCGGACTATAATGGATCTGCCGTTTTGTATAATGGGCGCCTATGGGTAGCGGATCCGCCTGCATCCGTTTTGGACGGAATCCGCCAGCGGATCCGTTGCTTCCATAGAAAATGCTGAAAACACTGTTCTCTCTCTTCTCTCCTCCAGACATGCGTACCATGCATTTTCCGGGTTGAAAAGTTTGTGGCGGATCCGTCTAAAAACGGATCCGTTTGCATCCGTTTTTACACTTTTCCGGCGGATTCGCTTTTTTCACACTTTGGCGGATTTTAACTGACGCCAAACGACTGAAGTGTGAAAGAGGCCTTACAATTTCGAGATCTCTGAAACAGGCCAAACGCCTTCCAGGGTCTCAATCCACTCTAAAACCCCAGGGTGGGGAGATATGTAGAATGGCTAGTAGGAGCCAGGTAGCAAAGATGTTTGGTCTCAATGCGTAGCATGGGCCCAGCTGGATCTGATGGCGCCAAAACTGCCTCACTAGGACCGTCCATTAAGGAGTTATGACCTATCTTAGATTTTGGAGTTTTTAGTTGTCAAAGGCAAGGGGAGGGGCTTTATGTTCGGCCCAGAGGGCAATGACCAAAATGCTGTAAAGCATGGCCTATGGCTTTTTCTCTGGGGAGGTTAGGACGACACATCGTGGGGAGAACAGAGGGGACCACCATCCTCCCATGAGGCAGCCCCTCCCCTGCAAGCCAGGCCTTTCATCGATTGGTAACTGACTCTTATATTCTGCAAACTTTGTCTACCACTATTGTATTTGCATGTCTGACCATTGTATATGTATAGCCATTGTGTACAGTGTATTGTTTAGTGTGCTCTTAAGGCGATTAACCCCTTTATGACCCAAGCTATTTTGACCTTAAAGACCAGGCCATTTTTGCAATTCTGACCAGTGTCCCATTATGAGGTAATAACTCAGGAACGCTTCAACGGTTCGTAGCGATTCTGAGATTGTTTTTTCGTGACATAATAGGCTTCATGTTAGTGGTAAATTTAGGTTGATAATTTTTGCGTTTATTTGTAAAAAAAAAAAAGGAAATTTGGCAAAAATTTAGCAATTTTGAATTTTTAGTCTGTTAAACCAGAGTTATGTGACACAAAATAGTTAAATAACATTTCCCACATGTCTACTTTACATCAGCACAATTTTGGAAACAAATTTATTTTTTTTTGTTAGGAAGTTATAAGTGTTAAAAGTTGACCAGCGATTTCTCATTTTTACAACAAAATTTACAAAACCATTTTTTTTTAGGGACCACCTCACATTTGAAGTCACTTTGAGGGGTCTATATGGCAGAAAATACCCAAAAGTGACACCATTCTAAAAACTGCACCCCTCAAGGTGATCAAAACCACATTCAAGAAGTTTATTAACCCTTTAGATGCTTCACAGGAGCTGAAGCAACGTGGAAGGAAAAAATGGACATTTTTATTTTTCCAACAAAAAAATTATTTTAGCTTCAATTTTTTCATTTTTAAATAAATAAAATTGATAAAAATTAGGATAAAATTGATCCTAAAATTTGTTGGGCAATTTCTCCTGAGTACACCAATACCTCATATGTGGTCAAACGGCAGGGCTCAGAAGGGAAGGAGCGCCATTTGACTTTTGAATGGAAAATATGCTGGAATATTTAGCGGTTGCCATGTCGCATTTGGAGAGTCCCTGTGTGCCTAAACATTGGAGCTCCCCCACAAGTGACCCTATTTTCGAAATTAGACCCCCCCCCAAGGAACTTATCTAGATGCACAGTGAGCACTTTGAACCCCCAGGTGCGTCACAAATTGATCTGTAAAAAAAAGAAAGTACTTTTTTTTTTCACAAAAATTTTCTTTTAGCCTCAGTTTTTTCATTTTCACATGGGCAACAGGATAAAATGGATCCTAAAATTTGTTGGGCAATTTATCCTGAGTCCACAGATACCTCATATGTGGCCATAAACCACTGATTGGACGCACGGCAGGGCCCAGAAAGGAAGAAACACCATTTGACTTTTTGAATGGAAAATTAGCTCCAATCGTTAGCGGACACCATAACGCATTTGGAGAGCCCCTGTGTGTTTAAACAGTGAAAAAACCCCACATGTGACACCATTTTGGAAACTAGACCCCTTAGGCCCTGTTCACACATTGCGGTTTTAGATGCGTTTCCGCTGCGTTTTTCAACGCAGCGGAAACGCATCCAACCCGCAGCACAGTGCACTACCAATGTAATCTAATGGGAACCGCATGTCTGCTGTGCACATGCTGCGGAAAAAAAGCGCGGTTTAGCCGCGTTTTATTTTCCGCAGCATGTCAATTCTTTGTGCGGAACTGCAGCGGTTCGGCGCCCATTGACTTGCATTGAGTCGGGCACTTCCGCAGCAAAACCGCAGATCTAAAAAAGATCTGCGGGTTTGCTGCGAGTAAAACCGCTGCAGTTCGGGAGGAGGGAAGTGTGTGGGCGGTGCGTGGGCGTGTATAGTGTGCGGCGCTATGTGTGTGGGCGGTGCGTAGGCGTGTATAGTGGGCGGCGCTGTGTGTGTGGGCGGTGATTGTGTGCCAGTGTCTGCGTGATCGGTGTGCGGGGCTGTGTGCGTGATCGGTGTGCGGGGCTGTGTATGTGCGGCGGTGTGCGGGCCTGTGTGCGCGATCGGTGTGCGGGGCTGTGTATGTGCGGCGGTGTGCGGGCCTGTGTGCGTGTCTCCGTGTATGCAGGCATCGTCGGATAGGACTACAAGTCCCATCCGGCGATGCCTGCTACAGTGACTGACACATTAGCCAATGATGGGACAGTAGTAGTCCCATCATCCGGCTAATGTGCTGAATGTAAAAAAAAAAATTACATGACATATAACATATAACATACATGACATAACATACACATGACATACAGAACATACACATGACATACAACATATAACATACATGACATACAACATATAACATACATGACATATAACATACACATGACATACATGACATATAACATATATGACATACAGAACATATAACATATATGACATACAACATATAACATACATGACATATAACATACACATGACATACATGACATATAACATATATGACATACAGAACATATAACATATATGACATACAACACATAACATAGAGTACATACTCACCTCTTCCCCGACGCCATCGATCTGTACTGCTCTGCCTCTGCCGCCGGGAGAGAATGACGTCACGACAGTTCATTCTCTCACGGCAATGCTGGGTGAGAAAATTCCCACGCAGCATTGCCATAAAGTGAGAGAATGAACTCAGTGATGCAGTGCAGGAGCCATTGTCTCCTGTCAGTGCATCACTGGCAGGCCCTACAGAGCAGTGGCATCACCTGATGTCACTGTTCTATAGGGGAGACCGTCGTGGGACCCTCGTTATTAATTGGACTGCGTCGGACAGGAAGTATACGGTTGTTTTATTTTTTTACGTTTTTTTACAGGAGATCGAGGGCGTCGCTTGGATCTGAGGGTGTAATAAAGATATGAAAACCGTGTTGTGTTTTATTTCATTAAAATAATTTATTCTTGTGTGTTTTTTTTAACCCTTTATTAATATAAGATTAATAATGGATAGGCGTCTTATTGACGCCTCTCTATTATTAACCGGGCTTAATATCACCTTACAATAGCAAGGTGATATTAACCCCTTATTACCCCATATCCCACCGCTACAGGGGAGTGGGAAGAGAGGGGCTAAGTGCCGGAATTGGCGCATCGTACAGATGCGCCAATTCTGGGGCGGCTGGGTGCTGGTATTTTTAGCCAGGGGGGGCGCCTTTCTGGCTATAAATTATAGGGGGACCCCACGTCATTTTTTTTGGGGGGTCCCCCTATTTTAATAGCCAGTGAAGGCTAGCTGCGGGCTGATATTCATAGCCTGGGAAGATCCATGGGTATTAACCCCTTCCCAGGCTAGAAATATTGGCCCCGGCTGTCTGCTTTCCCCCTCTGGCGCAGAAAATTGCGCGGGAGCCCACGCCATTTTTTTTCCTATATTTTTTTTTTTATTAACTATTGCGTTATTTTGTGTATGTATATGCGTGTGTGTCTTTATTTATGTACCATTTTTATCTATCTATCTATCTATCTATCTATCTATCTATCTATCTACCTAGATATCTTTCTGTCTATCTCTATATCTATCTTTCTATATATATTTCTAACTATCTATTATCCATCTATCTATGTATTTTCTATCTATCTAACTACTGGTATCTATTATCTATCTATGGCCGGCATCACACTTGCGAGTGTGATGCGAGTAAGTCGCACGACTTTCTCGCATCAACACCCGGCACGGCCGCCCGCTCTCGGACCCGAGTGTGCGGCTGCATAGAAATACATGCATAGAAATACATGCAGCCGCACAGTCGGGTCCGAGAGCGGGCGGCCGTGCCGGGTGTTGATGCGAGAAAGTCGTGCGACTTACTCGCATCACACTCACAAGTGTGACGCCGGCCTATCTCTATCTGTGTGTGTGTAATGGAGTGTGGGTTGGACAAATGTAAAAGAGGAGGTTGAACAAGAAATGACATCACAAATCTTTTTTTTTTTTTGTTAAACAACATATCTTTATTTAGCTGTAAAAACCGCATACAAAACCGCATGAGAAAAACCGCGTCAAAACCGCGCCAAAAACCGCATCAAAACCGCGTCAAAACCGCGCCTGCGGTTTCTGCCAAGAGGTGCGGTTTCGGCGCGGAAAAATCCGCAGGCAAATCCGCAATGTGTGCACAGGCCCTTAAACAACTTCTCTAGATGTGTTGTGAGCACTCTGAACCCCCAAGTGCTTCACAGAAGTTTATAACGCAGTGCAATGAAAAAAAAAATCATTTTTTTTCCTCAAAAATGATTTTTTAGCCCGCTATTTTTTATTTTCACAAGGGTAACAGGAGAAATTGGACCACAAAAGTTGTTGTGCAATTTGTCCTGAGTACGCAGATACCCCAAATGTGGGGGGGGGAAGCACTGTTTTTGCGCATGGGAAAGCTCGGAAGGGATGTAGTAACGCTTTGAAATGCCGACTTGAAGGAATGGCCTGCGGGCATCTTGTTACGTTTGCAGAGCCCCTGATGTGCCTAAACAGTAGAAACCACCCACAAGTGACCCCATTTTGGAAACTAGACCCCCCAAGGAACTTATCCAAATGTGTGGTGAGCACCTTGAACCCCAAGTGCTTCACAGAAGTTTATAATGCAGAGCAGTGAAAATAAAAAAATCATTTTTTTTCCTCAAAAAAATATTTTTTAGCCAACAATTTTTTATTTTCCCAAGGGTAACAGGAGAAATTGGACCACAAAAGTTGTTGTGCAATTCGTCCTGAGTACACCGATACCCCATATGTGGGGGGAACCACTGTTCAGGCACACGTTGGGGCTCGGAAGAGAAGTAGTGACGTTTTGAAATGCCGACTTGATGGAATGGTCTGAAGGCGTCATGTTACGTTTGCAGAGCCCCTGATGTGCCTAAACAGTAGAAACTCCCCACAAGTGACCCCATTTTGGAAACTAGACCCCCCAAGGAACTTATCTAGATGTGTGTTGAGCACTTTGAACCCCCAAGGGCTTCACAGAAGTTTATAACGCCCAGGCATGAAAATAAAAAAAATCATTTTTTCCATAAACATGATCTTTTAGTCCCCAATTTTTTATTTTCCCAAGGGTAAGAGGAGAAATTGGACCCCAAAAGTTGTCCGGAGTACGCTGGTACCCCATATGTGGGGGGGAACCACTGTTTGGGCACACGTCAGGGCTCGGAAGGGAAGTAGTGACGTTTTGAAATGCCGACTTGATGGAATGGTCTGCAGGCGTCATGTTGCGTTTGCAGAGCCCATGATGTGCCTAAACAGTAGAAACCCCCCACAGGTGACCCCATTTTGGAAACTAGATCCCCCAAGGAACTCATCTAGATGTGTGGTGAGCACTTTGAATCTCCAAGTTCTTCATAGAAGTTTATAACGCAGAGCCGTGAAAATAAAAAATCATTTTTTCCACAAAAATAATTTTATTTTCCCAAAGGTAACAGGAGAAATTAGAAATTACAAAGTTGTTGTGCAATTTTTCCTGAGTACGCTGATACCCCATATGTGGGGGTAAACCACTGTTTGGGCGCACATCGGGGCTCGGAATGGAGGGAGCACTGTTTAACTTTTTGAACGCAAAATTGGCTGGAATAAATTATGGCGCCATGTCGCGTTTGGAGACCCCCATGATGTTCATAAATAGTGGAAACCCCTCAATTCTAACTCCAACCCTAACCCCAACACACCCCTAACCCTAATCCCAACACACCCTTAACCCTAATTCCAACCCTAACCCTAATGCTAACCCTAATGGAAAAATAAAAAATATTTTCTTTATTTATAATTTGTCCCTACCTATGGGGGTGATAAAGGGAGAGTGTATTTAATTTTTTTTTTATTTTGATCACTGTGAGAGTTTAATCACAGTGATCAAAATAAATTAATGAAACCTGCCGGTGCACTGCGCATGCGCCCGCCATTTTGCAAGATGGCGGCGTCCATGAAGTATCCGGGAGGGACAAAGGGTCCCCGTCACTCGGTGTGTGTGTGTGTGTGGGTCGGATCTTGGTCTCCAGCCATGGCAGATGCTGTTGCAGCATCGGCCATGGCTGGATTGTAATATTTCACCAAATTTCATTGGTGAAATATTACAAATCGCTCTGATTGGCTGTTTCACTTTTAACAGTCAATCAGAGCGATTGTAGCCAAGGGGGGGTTAAGGCACCCCCTGAGGTGAAGTACAAAGGGTCTTGTGCCTGCGGGTCGGGTGACCTTTCAGTGACCCTGGTCACCCGACCCGCAAGAACGCGATGCTTCCATGACACAGCATATGTGTCACAGGTCAGATTGGCACCGACTTTCATGACGCATACGCTGTGTCACAGGTCATAAGGGGTTAAATAAATAATTTAACCTTGGGCAGCTCTTATCTCGATCCACACATCCGTGATCTTGGCTTAACTTTCCATGCTACCGGGGATGGTTTCTGGCCCTATAAGGGCCCCGTCTCACATAGCGACACACCAGCGATCCCGACAACTATCAGGATCACTGGTTGTGTCGCTACATGATCGCTGCTGAGCTGCCAAACAGGCAGCGATCAGAACAGCAACACTGCGGGTAACATCGCCTAGTTACCCGCAGTGTACATTGGATACCAGCCCGCTGATGCAGGGAGCTGGTAACCAAGGTACACATCGGGTTTCCAGACGCTGTGCGGTGCATGGAAACCCGATGTGTACCTTGGTTACCAGCTCCCCTGCAGCAGCGCGCTGCTATCCAACGTACACATCGGGTTTCCACGCACAGCCCCGCGCCTGGAAACCCGAAGTGTACCTTGGTTACCAGCTGATCGCTGGTCTCCTGCCTGCCACACACAGCGATGCATGCTGGCCAGCGGGAGACCAGCGATCAAAAAAATGTCCAGGCATTTCTGACACGACCAGCGATTCACAGCAGGAGCCTGATCGCTGGTACGTGTCAGACATAGCGAGATCGCTGCTGAGATCGCTGTTTAGCAGCGATCTCGCTATGTGAGACGGGGCCTTAACATTAATGGACAGAACTTTTATCTAACGAGGAACTGGTGGCTGTCCTACTGTTGTTTCACTAGTGCTAGTGAAAGGGGCCTCTTAGGGTTGCACGTTAGTGTGGTGCCACATCAGTGACTGCGTGGGTGACATCCTCTCACTCGCTGTGCCCTCCCTGGGCAAGTATGGATAGGGGGTGTCTGGGTAAAACTGTGCAAAGCTGAACGAACGTGTCCCCAGTGGGTGCAGAATGTCTCCTTGATGCATACGAGCAGTGCGCACCACGTGATCCTAATAGTGACATCAGGCAAGGCTATGAGGTGCAGGTTCTTCACATGACAGTGGAGGGATGTTGTGTGATCTCTCTGGTGCCATCCTTCACACCTCATTTTCTCATAGATGTTTGTACAAGTTTCCTCTGAATTGTAAAGTGTGGCGGAATATGTTGGTGAAATAAAAATGATTATAATCACTTTTGATTCAGGTTATTTTTAGATGCAGGATGAACAAAAACCCAGCAACTGTTTCTATCTATATTGAATTACATAGACTCCGCTGTTATGATTGAAAGCACCATGTAGGGGGGTAAACAGCCACAATCACCGCTAACAGCTGATGCATTATTCACTACCGGAAAGCGCTATTTACTTGATCCACAGCTTCGCTTTTTAACATTTTCTTAACGACCGTCGTGAAAAGGCATATCAGTAGTCGTCAAAGGATTATGGTAAGTTACTAATTTTTAATTAACAGACATGATATTTGGCCAGTAGAAATGAGCAATTAGATTCATGATACCATGGTCCGGCAACAAGTCCAGTCCACAATTCAGCTGGTATTCACTTCATGATGCTCAAGTTGGTTCCTTATTGGTCTAGTTCCTTATTCAAGGCTGCTGCTGTTGTTTTCTTCTTTGGCCGGCATCTTGGGAGCCTCTGCCACTCACCAACACCCCACCATGTCGTGACTTTGTGTGAGGCCTTGGCACTAGGCCTTAAGTGACGTTCTGACATGTTGGGGCCTATTCTACACCAGAGGTGTCCCGGAGGAGGAGAAGTTTTGTGTACAATACACGTTACAGCCTTGCACGTCACGCCCTCCTTCACAACGGGCTCTCCATCATTATTGTCAGGAGTCGAACCCAGTACCTCTTGTCCACTGGCCAGCAGCTCTACCATCTGAGCTATTCTGCTGGCTGCAAAGTTCCTTGCTGAATCCAGATACCATTGACTGTTCTTCCTGATTGGCTACACCTAGTGCTCTCTTGATTGGGCCTCTGATTGCCAATTACACACCCTATATAAACCTGGCCCTGTGGGTGTGTCATTGCGAGATTATTGAGCTCCAAGCCTTTAGTCAAGCGTTTCCTCCTGATCCATTGCTACAAACACTGCTCTCCTGTGAACCGACCTCGGCCTGCCTTCTGACTACGCTCTCCGCCTGATCCATTGCTACAAACACTGCTCTCCTGTGAACCGACCTCGGCCTGCCTTCTGACTACGTTATCTGCCTGCTCCTCTGTTACCGAACTGCCTTTCCTGTGTACCGACCTCCGGCTGCCACCTGACTACGTTATCCGCCTGATCCATTGCTACAAACACTGCTTTCCTGTGTACCGACCTCCGGCTGCCATCTGACTACGCTACCTGCCTCTGCTTTCCCTAGTGTTTGCAGTAACATCGGCTCCAACCCAGACGGGATCTTGACAGAATAATCTCGCGCCAAAATGGAGTCCGCTGTGAACACCCTGAGACGGCAAGTTACGGAGCTTCAAAGTTTTTGTACTGACTCTCAAGGAAAATATGCCAAGTTACAAACTGATTTCACGGCGATACAACAGGAAGTAATTGAGCTACAAAAACAACTTCTGGACGTGCGCAATTCAGGGTCCGAATCAAACGCGCGGCTGCCGCTGCCTGCAAAGTTCAGTGGGGATCGCAAGCAGTACCGAGGATTCCTCAATCAATGCCGCATATACTTCCAGATGCAACCTGCTCCCTTTACCAGTGAGAGGAAGAAAGTTTTTTTCATGATAAATCTCCTGACGGATGAAGCTCTTGCTTGGGCTTCACCTTATGTAGAAAAGGACTATGACCTCCTTAATGACCTGGAAGCCTTCACCGCAGCTATGAATCAAGTTTTTGATGACCCAAACCGCTGTGCCACAGCAGAAACCAAATTACATAATTTGCGCCAAGGACGTCGCTCTGTTGCGGAATATACATCGGAGTTCCGTCGCTGGGTGGCCGACACCACCTGGAATCCAGCGGCCCAGAGAAGTCAATTTCGACGAGGGCTATCAGAACCAGTGAAAGACGAGCTTGCCAGGGTTGAGACCCCTGACCAGTTGGAGGACTTTATTCAACTATGTATCCGGATTGACCAGAGACTTACTGAAAGGAGAAAGGAGAGACTGCGAGCACTTGGGAATAGCCCTGGCTTCTCATTTTCAGCATCAGACCACCAAGAAAAGACGCAAGTTGTGTCTGAACCGATGCAGATCGACGTCATCCGAAGACCACTCTCTGCACAGGAGAAGGAGAGGCGACGTGCAGAACATCTCTGCCTCTATTGTGGGGACCCTGGACACTATGCCATCAACTGTCCTAACAAAAGGACTATAGCCTTTACCAACAACAGGTCTGCCAGCAATACGGACCTTTCTCAGCAGTCGGATTCCATCTTGCAGACTATCTCATCAGTAACGCCAGAAATAGACAAAATACATACCACATCATCTCATTTTGTAATCCCCATTCAGGTTGTAATGGGCACCCAAAAAATACAATGCTCTGCCCTGTTGGATTCGGGAGCAGGAGGAAATTTTATGGACTTAAAATTTACACGTGATAATAATATTTCCAGTAGGACCAAATCCACACCAATTGAAATGGAAACTGTGGATGGATCACCTTTGTCTTCTGGACCTGTCACGCATGAGACAATCGAACTGGAGATTTGTATCGACCCGGATCATCATGAAGCTGTCAGTTTCCACCTTATTTCATCTCCGAAATTTCCGGTTATTCTAGGGATCCCCTGGTTTTCAGTCCATAACCCTTCTATCAACTGGGCATCAAGGACCATCACCTTTCCATCTGACTACTGTAAGAATAATTGTCATAAGGAACCCCCTGTTCTCCAACAAGTCCAAATCTCTGAGATTTCGCATGAGAAGGAAGAGAAACTACCACCTCAATATCAGCAGTTCTCTGATGTCTGCAGTAAGAAGAAAGCAGATCAATTACCTCCTCACCGTCCTTACGACTGTCCCATTGAATTGCTGCCAGGAGCAACCATTCCATTTGGACGGATTTACAATCTTTCCGAACCTGAATTGAAGGTATTAAGAAAGTTCCTGGATGAAAATTTAGAGAAAGGCTTTATTCGACCTTCCACATCTCCAGCTGGGGCACCCCTGTTCTTTGTTGAAAAGAAAGACTCCACTCTGCGGCCATGTATTGACTACAGAGAGATGAATAATATCACTGTCAAGAATCGCTACCCGCTACCCTTGATTCCTGAACTATTTGAGAGACTCCGTTCTGCGAAAATCTTTACGAAGCTGGATCTTAGAGGGCTTACAACCTCATACGGATTCGCCCAGGAGATGAGTGGAAGACCGCCTTCAGAACGAGATATGGACATTTTGAATCTCTTGTTATGACCTTTGGCCTTAGCAATGCCCCAGCCACCTTTCAACATTTTATTAATGATGTATTTCGAGATTTCTTGGACCAATTCGTTGTGGCTTATCTCGATGACATTCTTATATTTTCAGACACCTTGGAAGAGCATCGCAGGCACGTCCAGTTAGTCTTGGAACGACTACAGGAGAACCATCTCTACATTAAACTTGAAAAATGTGAGTTTGAACAAACCAGTATCCAATTTCTGGGATATATCATCTCCCCAGAAGGTCTGAGCATGGATCCCGGCAAAATCAATGCTGTAGTAGACTGGCCTGTTCCAAGAAATTTAAAAGACGTCCAGCGTTTCATAGGATTTGCAAATTTTTACCGAAAATTTATAAAGAACTTTTCACGGATCATACTACCAATTACTACACTAACAAAAAAGACCAAAGCATTTTTCTGGTCTCAGGAGGCACAGGGGCTTTTGACAAGTTGAAAACTCTTTTTACGTCTGCTCCATTGTTAGTACACCCAAATCCTGAATTGCCATTTACTGTCGAAGTGGACGCCTCGGACTCTGCAGTGGGAGCCATTCTGTCTCAGCGAGTTGGGGACAAGATGCAACTTCACCCATGTGCGTTTCTTTCCCACACCATGTCATCTGCAGAAAAGAACTACGACATTGGTAATAAAGAACTGTTAGCCATTAAAGTTGCCTTCTCCGAGTGGAGACATCTTCTGGAAGGTGCCAATCACCCTGTGACTGTTCTCACGGACCACAAGAATCTTGAATTCCTCCGTACAGCAAAAAGATTGTCTGCAAGACAAGCACGATGGGCCTTATTTTTCTCAAGATTCAATTTTATAATCTCTTACCGGCCTGGTTCAAGAAATGGCAAGGCTGACGCCCTGTCCAGGATGTGTTCGGAACCTCAGGAGAGGTCTAGTAATGATGATACAATTCTAGGCCCTAAAAATTTTTTGGGAATATTGCACTCTAAAGGACTATGTAATAGAATTAAAGATGGATATCAAGAGGACTCTTTCCTTAATCATCCTTCGGAAGACGTCGATCTTTCATTCAAAGAGGGGTTTTGGATGCAGAAACACCAAATATATGTACCTGAATCTTCTCGCCTTGAAGTCCTCAAAAGTGTCCATGATTCTAAACTGGCAGGACATCCTGGAGTTGCAAAAACACAAGACTTACTACTTCGTTTCTTTTGGTGGCCTAATTGTAGGAAGGACGTGAGGAAATATGTTTCAACCTGTTTAACATGCGCACGAAACAAGACCCCACGATCGTCTCCTCTAGGACTCTTACAACCACTCCCAGTTCCATCCAGGCCTTGGGGATCTATTTCCATGGATTTTATTGTGGAACTACCCCCTTCTAAACAGATGACCGTCATCCTTGTCATAGTGGACCGACTCACAAAAATGGCCCACTTTATTCCAACTGAAGGAATTCCTACTGCTGAAAAAACTGCAGAACTGATGATCAAAGAGGTATTCAGGTTACATGGAATTCCTGACAGCGTGGTGTCTGACAGAGGCGTTCAGTTTACATCAAAATTTTGGAAGAGTTTCTGTACAGCCTTGGGAGTCACGGTGAATCTTTCTACCGCTTTCCATCCTCAGTCCAATGGCCAGACGGAGAGAACGAACCAGACTTTGGAGCAATACCTCCGTTGCTTCGTTTCCTATCTTCAGGATGACTGGGTGGACTATTTACCAACAGCAGAGTTTGCCTATAACAACTCCATACATAGCGCTACATCTCAAACCCCATTTTTTGCTAATTATGGAGTACATCCAGTATTTATCCCTAATCTGCCAGTGAACACTCCCATTCCTGCTGTTAATGACAGGCTTACAAAATTACAGGAATCCCAGAAGGAATTATCAGAGATATTGCTCAAGACCCAGGAAGAATATAAGGAAGCAGCAGATAAACATCGGAGAGTGCCCCCTGCTCTTCAGGTTGGAGACAAAGTTTGGCTGTCCACTAAAAACCTTAAGACACATGTGCCATCCTCCAAATTGGGTCAGAAATTCATTGGACCTTTTCAAATTTCTGCAAAAATTAACCAGGTTGCTTTTCGTTTAAAACTTCCCAACAATCTAAAGATTCATCCAGTGTTTCACATATCCTTGCTCAAACCCTTCTGTGAAAACCCGTTTCCAGGAAGAATTCAGCCACCTCCTCCACCAGAAAGGATCCGTGGTGAAGAAGAATACATTGTGGATAAGATTCTGGACTCCCGAAAATTCAGAGGTAAACTGCAGTATCTGGTGCAGTGGAAGGGTTACGGACCAGAGGAAAATTCATGGGAACCAAGGGAGAACGTCCATGCTCCTAGACTAACAAGAGCCTTTCATCAGAGGTACCCGGATAAGCCAGCTCCTGAGATGTCCAGAGGCCATCCTGGAAGGAGGGGAGTACTGTCAGGAGTCGAACCCAGTACCTCTTGTCCACTGGCCAGCAGCTCTACCATCTGAGCTATTCTGCTGGCTGCAAAGTTCCTTGCTGAATCCAGATACCATTGACTGTTCTTCCTGATTGGCTACACCTAGTGCTCTCTTGATTGGGCCTCTGATTGCCAATTACACACCCTATATAAACCTGGCCCTGTGGGTGTGTCATTGCGAGATTATTGAGCTCCAAGCCTTTAGTCAAGCGTTTCCTCCTGATCCATTGCTACAAACACTGCTCTCCTGTGAACCGACCTCGGCCTGCCTTCTGACTACGCTCTCCGCCTGATCCATTGCTACAAACACTGCTCTCCTGTGAACCGACCTCGGCCTGCCTTCTGACTACGTTATCTGCCTGCTCCTCTGTTACCGAACTGCCTTTCCTGTGTACCGACCTCCGGCTGCCACCTGACTACGTTATCCGCCTGATCCATTGCTACAAACACTGCTTTCCTGTGTACCGACCTCCGGCTGCCATCTGACTACGCTACCTGCCTCTGCTTTCCCTAGTGTTTGCAGTAACATCGGCTCCAACCCAGACGGGATCTTGACAATTATACTGTGATCTCCTCCACCACAGCGGGCGCTCAATCACTATAGTGTGATCTCCTCCACCACAGCGGGCGCTCCATCACTATAGTGCGATCTCCTCCACCACAGCGGGCGCTCCATCATTATAGTGTTATCTCCTCCACCACAGCGGGCTCTCCATCACTATAGTGTGATCTCCACCACAGCGGGCGCTCAATCACTATAGTGTGATCTCCACAAGCACAGCGGGCGCTCCATCACTATAGTGTGATCTCCTCCACCACAGCGGGCGCTCCATCACTATAGTGTGATCTCCTCCACCACAGGGGGCGCTCCATCATTATAGTGTGATCTCCTCCACCACAGAGGGCTCTCCATCACTATAGCGTGATCTCCACCACAGCGGGCGCTCAATCACTATAGTGTGATCTCCACAAGCACATCGGGCGCTCCATCACTATAGTGTGATCTCCTCCACCACAGCAGGCGCTCCATCATTATAGTGTGATCTCCTCCACCACAGCGGGCGCTCCATCACTATATTGTGAACTCCACCAAAAAGTGGGCGCTCCATCATTATAGTGTGATCTCCACCAGCACAGCGGGCGCTCCATCATTATAGTGTAATCTCCACCAGCACAGTAGGCGCACCATCATTATAGTGTGATCTCCACCAGCACAGCGGGCGCTCCATCACTATAGTGTGATCTCCACCAGCACAGCAGGCGCTCCATCACTATAGGGTGATCAACTCCATCACAGCGGGCTCTCCATCACTATAGTGTGATCTCCACCAGCACAGTGGGCGCTCCATCACTATAGGGTGATCAACTCCACCACAGCGGGCTCTCCATCACTATAGTGTGATCTCCTCCACCACAGCGGGCTCTCCATCACTATAGTGTGATCTCCACCAACAAAGCGGGCGCTCCATCAATATAGTGTGATCTCCACCAGCACAGCGGGCGCTCAATAACTGTAGTGTGATCTCCACCAGCACAGCGGGCGCTCCATCATTATAGTGTGATCTCCACCAGCACAGCGGGCGCTCCATCAATATAGTGTGATCTCCACCAGCACAGTGGGCGCTCCATCATTATAGTGTGATCTCTACCAGCACAGCGGGCGCTCCATCACTATTGTGTGATCTCCACCACCACAGCAGGCGCTCCATCACTATAGGGTGATCAATTCCACCACAGCGGGCTCTCCATCACTATAGTGTGATCTCCACAAGCACATCGGGCGCTCCATCACTATAGTGTGATCTCTTCCACCACAGCGGGCGCTCCATCATTATAGTGTGATCTCCTCCACAACAGCGGGCGCTCCATCACTATATTGTGAACTCCACCAAAAAGTGGGCGCTCCATCATTATAGTGTAATCTCCACCAGCACAGTAGGCGCACCATCATTATAGTGTGATCTCCACCAGCACAGCGGGCGCTCCATCACTATAGTGTGATCTCCACCAGCACAGCAGGCGCTCCATCACTATAGGGTGATCAACTCCATCACAGCGGGCTCTCCATCACTATAGTGTGATCTCCACCAGCACAGTGGACGCTCCATCACTATAGGGTGATCAACTCCACCACAGCGGGCTCTCCATCACTATAGTGTGATCTCCTCCACAACAGCGGGCTCTCCATCAATATAGTGTGATCTCCACCAACAAAGTGGGCGCTCCATCAATATAGTGTGATCTCCACCAGCACAGCGGGCGCTCAATAACTGTAGTGTGATCTCCACCAGCACAGCGGGCGCTCCATCATTATAGTGTGATCTCCACCAGCACAGCGGGCGCTCCATCAATATAGAGTGATCTCCACCAGCACAGTGGGCGCTCCATCATTATAGTGTGATCTCTACCAGCACAGCGGGCGCTCCATCACTATTGTGTGATCTCCACCACCACAGCAGGGCTCTCCATCACTATAGTGTGATCTCCACCAGCACAGTGGGCGCTCCATCACTATAGGGTGATCAACTCCACCACAGCGGGCTCTCCATCACTATAGTGTGATCTCCTCCACCACAGCGGGCTCTCCATCACTATAGTGTGATCTCCACCAACAAAGCGGGCGCTCCATCAATATAGTGTGATCTCCACCAGCACAGTGGGCGCTCAATAACTGTAGTGTGATCTCCACCAGCACAGCGGGCGCTCCATCATTATAGTGTGATCTCCACCAGCACAGCGGGCGCTCCATCAATATAGTGTGATCTCCACCAGCACAGTGGGCGCTCCATCATTATAGTGTGATCTCTACCAGCACAGCGGGCGCTCCATCACTATTGTGTGATCTCCACCACCACAGCAGGCGCTCCATCACTATAGTAACATAGTAACATAGTTATTAAGGTTGAAGGAAGACTTTAAGTCCATCTAGTTCAACCCATATCCTAACCTGCCCTAACATGTTGATCCAGAGGAAGGCAAAAAAAACCCCAAGTGGCAAACAGTAAGCTTCACATTGGGGAAAAAAATTCCTTCCCGACTCCACATACGGCAATCAGACTAGCTCCCTGGATCAACGCTGTATCTAGGAAACTAGTGAATATAGCCTGTAATATTATACTTTTCAAGAAAGGCATCCAGTCCCCTCTTAAATTTTAGTAAGGAATCACTCATTACAACATTAGACGGCAGAGAGTTCCATAGTCTCACTGCTCTTACAGTAAAGAATCGGCATCTGTGATTATGGCTAAACCTTCTTTCCTCCAGACGTAGAGGATGTCCCCTCGTCCCCGTCACAGGTCTAAGAGTAAAAAGATCATTAGAAAGGTCTTTGTACTGTCCCCTCATATATTTGTACATTGTAATAAGATCACCCTAAGCCTTCGTTTTTCCAAACTAAATAACCCAAGTGTAATAACCTGTCTTTGTATTGCAGACCCCCCAGTTCTCTAATAACCTTGGTCGCTCTTCTCTGCACCCGCTCCAGTTCAGCTATGTCTTTCTTATACACCGGAGACCAGAACTGCACACAGTATTCTAAGTGTGGTCGCACTAGTGACTTGTATAGAGATAAAATTATGTTCTCCTCATGAGCATCTATGCCTCTTTTAATGCATCCCATTAATTTATTTTACTTGGCAGCAGCTGCCTGACATTGGCCACTAAATGTGAGTTTGTCGTCCACCCATACACCCAAGTCTTTTTCAGTGACAGTTTTGCCCAGTGTTTTACAATTAAGCACATAATTATACATCTTATTTGTTCTACCCAAGTGCATGACCTTACATTTATCCCCATTAAAGCTCATTTGCCATTTATCAGCCCAAGCTTCTAGTTTACATAAATCCTCCTGTAATATAAAATTATCCTCCTCTGTATTTATTACCCTGCAGAGTTTAGTGTCATCTGCAAATATTGAAATACTACTCTGTATGCCCCTACAAGGTCATTAATAAATATGTTAAAGAGAAGCGGCCCCAATACTGACCCCTGTGGTACCCCACTGCTAACCGTGACCCAGTCCGAGTGTGCTCCATTAATAACCACCCTTTGTTTTCTATCCATGAGCCAGTTCTTAACCCACTTACACATATTTTCCCCTATCCCCATTGTTCTCATTTTATGTATCAACCTTTTGTGTGGCACTGTATCAAAAGCTTTTGAGAAGTCCATGAACACCACGTCCACTGCATTCCCTTGGTCCAGTCCTGAAGTTACCCCTTCATAAAAGCTTATCAGATTAGTCTGACAAGAACGGTCCCTCGTAAACCCATGCTGATACTGTGTCATGAGGTTATTCAGCCTCAGATACTCCAATATAGTATCCCTTAAAAAAACCCTCCAGGATTTTACCCACAGTAGATGTTAAGCTCACTGGCCTATAATTTCCAGGTTCAGTTTTTGCCCCCTTTTTGAATATTGGCACCACATTTGCTATACGCCAGTCCTGTGGTACAGACCCAGTTATTATGGAATCTTTAAAGATTAAAAATAATGGTCTATCTATAACTGTACTTAATTCCTGCAGTACTCGGGGGTGTATCCCATCCGGGCCCGGGGATTTGTCAATTTTAGTGATTTTTAGACGCCGCCGTACTTCCTGCTGGGTTAAGCATGTGACATTTAATGGAGAAATTTTTTTATCTCTGATCATGTTATCTGTCATGGGATTTTCTTGTGTAAATACAGTTGAAAAAAAGTCATTTAGCATATTGGCTTTTTCCTCATCCTCATCCACCATTTCACCCAGACTATTTTTAAGGGGACCAACACTATCATTTTTTAGTTTCTTGCTATTTATGTAGTTAAAGAATATTTTGGGATTATTTTTACTTTCTCTGGCAATGAGTCTCTCTGCCTCAATCTTTGCTGTCTTGATTTGCTTTTTACAGAATTTATTCAGTCTTCTGTATTTATTTAATGCCTCTTCACTACCTACTTGCTTTAATTCCCTAAACGCTTTCTTTTTGTCCCTTATTGCGCCCCTTACAGCTCTATTTAGCCATAGTGGTTTCCTCCTAATTCTAGCATGTTTATTCCCATAGGGTATATACTGTGCACAGGTCCTATTCAGGATACTAATAAACGTCTCCCATTTTCTTTGTGTATTTTTATGTCTCAGGATATCGTCCCAGTTTATTGCACCAAGATCATCTCTCATCCGTTGGAAATTTGCCTTCCTGAAGTTTAGTGTCCTTGTAACCCCTCGACTACACATCTTATTAAAGGATACATGAAAGCTTATTATTTTGTGATCACTATTACCCAAGTGACCCCCAACCCTTATATTTGATATGCGGTCTGGCCTGTTGGATAATATTAGGTCTAGCAGTGCCCCCCTCTTGTTGGGTCCTGAACTAGTTGTGAAAGGTAATTGTCTCTCATAGTTGCCAAAAACTTATTACCTTTGCTGGAACTGCAGGTTTCTGTTCCCCAATGTATTTCAGGGTAGTTGAAGTCCCCCACAATAATGACTTCTCCCTGAGTTGCTGCTTCATCTATTTGCTTTACGAGGATATTCTCTGTTGCTTCCATTATTTTAGGAGACTTATAACAAACCCCTATCAATAATTTATTATTTTTCCCCCCTCCCCTAATCTCCACCCACAGAGACTCTACATCTTCATTAGATTCCATCACTATAGGGTGATCAATTCCACCACAGCGGGCTCTCCATCACTATAGTGTGATCTCCACCAGCACAGTGGGCTCTCTATCACTATAGTGTGATCTCCTCCACCACAGCGGGCTCTCCATCACTATAGTGTGATCTCCACCAACAAAGCGGGCGCTCCATCAATATAGTGTGATCTCCACCAGCACAGTGGGCGCTCAATAACTGTAGTGTGATCTCCACCAGCACAGCGGGCGCTCCATCATTATAGTGTGATCTCCACCAGCACAGCGGGCGCTCCATCAATATAGTGTGATCTCCACCAGCACAGTGGGCGCTCCATCATTATAGTGTGATCTCTACCAGCACAGCGGGCGCTCCATCACTATTGTGTGATCTCCACCACCACAGCAGGCGCTCCATCACTATAGGGTGATCAATTCCACCACAGTGGGCTCTCCATCACTATAGTGTGATCTCCACCAGCACAGTGGGCTCTCTATCACTATAGTGTGATCTCCTCCACCACAGCGGGCTCTCCATCACTATAGTGTGATCTCCACCAACAAAGCGGGCGCTCCATCATATAGTGTGATCTCCACCAGCACAGTGGGCGCTCAATCACTGTAGTGTGATCTCCACCAGCACAGCGGGCGCTCCATCATTATAGTGTGATCTCCACCAGCACAGCGGGCGCTCCATCATTATAGTGTGATCTCCACCAGCACAGCGGGCGCTCCATCATTATAGTGTGATCTCCACCAGCACAGCGGGCGCTCCATCACTATTGTGTGATCTCCACCACCACAGCAGGCGCTCCATCACTATAGGGTGATCAACTCCACCACAGCGGGCTCTCCATCGCTATAGTGTGATCTCCACCAGTACAGTGGGTGCTCCATCACTATAGGGTGATCAACTCCACCACAGCGGGCTCTCCATCATTATAGTGTGATCTCCACCAGTACAGTGGGTGCTCCATCACTATAGGGTGATCAACTCCACCACAGCGGGCTCTCCATCGCTATAGTGTGATCTCCACCAGTACAGTAGGCGCTCCATCACTATAGGGTGATCAACTCCACCACAGCGGGCTCTCCATCACTATAGTGTGATCTCCACCAGCACAGTGGGCGCTCCATCACTATAGTGTGAACTCCACAAAAAAGTGGGCGCACCATCACTATAGTGTGATCTCCACCAACAAAGCGGGCGCTCCATCAATATAGTGTGATCTCCACCAGCACAGTGGGCGCTCAATAACTGTAGTGTGATCTCCACCAGCACAGCGGGCGCTCCATCATTATAGTGTGATCTCCACCAGCACAGCGGGCGCTCCATCAATATAGTGTGATCTCCACCAGCACAGTGGGCGCTCCATCATTATAGTGTGATCTCTACCAGCACAGCGGGCGCTCCATCACTATTGTGTGATCTCCACCACCACAGCAGGCGCTCCATCACTATAGGGTGATCAATTCCACCACAGTGGGCTCTCCATCACTATAGTGTGATCTCCACCAGCACAGTGGGCTCTCTATCACTATAGTGTGATCTCCTCCACCACAGCGGGCTCTCCATCACTATAGTGTGATCTCCACCAACAAAGCGGGCGCTCCATCAATATAGTGTGATCTCCACCAGCACAGTGGGCGCACAATCACTGTAGTGTGATCTCCACCAGCACAGCGGGCGCTCCATCATTATAGTGTGATCTCCACCAGCACAGCGGGCGCTCCATCATTATAGTGTGATCTCCACCAGCACAGCGGGCGCTCCATCACTATTGTGTGATCTCCACCACCACAGCAGGCGCTCCATCACTATAGGGTGATCAACTCCACCACAGCGGGCTCTCCATCACTATAGTGTGATCTCCACCAGTACAGTGGGTGCTCCATCACTATAGGGTGATCAACTCCACCACAGCGGGCTCTCCATCATTATAGTGTGAACTCCACCAATAAGTGGGGGCTCCATCACTATAGTGTGATCTCCACCAGCACAGTGGGAGCTCCATCACTATAGTGTGAACTCCACAAAAAAGTGGGCGCACCATCACTATAGTGTGATCTCCACCAACAAAGCGGGCGCTCCATCAATATAGTGTGATCTCCACCACCACAGTGGGAGCTCAACATCACTATAGTGTGAACTCCACCAGCACAGTGGGCGCTCCATCACTATAGGGTGATCAACTCCACCACAGCGGACTCTCCATCACTATAGTGTGAACTCCACCAAAAAGTGGGCGCTCCATCACTATAGTGTGATCTCCACCACCACAGTGGGCACTCCACATCACTATAGTGTGAACTCCACCAGCACAGTGGGTGCTCCATCACTATAGGGTGATCTCCACCACCACAGTGGGCGC
The DNA here is from genome assembly GCA_033576555.1 of Oophaga sylvatica. Classification (NCBI taxonomy): domain Eukaryota; kingdom Metazoa; phylum Chordata; class Amphibia; order Anura; family Dendrobatidae; genus Oophaga; species Oophaga sylvatica. Next base: position 140,052,040 of record JARQOD010000007.1, on the reverse strand, counting down.
TCCACATCACTATAGTGTGAACTCCACGAGCACAGTGGGCGCTCCATCACTATAGGGTGATCAACTCCACCACAGCGGGCTCTCCATCACTATAGTGTGAACTCCACCAAAAAGTGGGCGCTCCATCACTATAGTGTGATCTCCACCACCACAGTGGGCGCTCCACATCACTATAGTGTGAACTCCACCAGCATAGCCGGTTGTCCATCACTATAGTGTGATCTCCACCACCACAGTGGGCGCTCCACATCACTATAGTGTGAACTCCACGAGCACAGTGGGCGCTCCATCACTATAGGGTGATCAACTCCACCACAGCGGGCTCTCCATCACTATAGTGTGAACTCCACCAAAAAGTGGGCGCTCCATCACTATAGTGTGAACTCCACCAGCACAGTGGGCGCTTCATCACTATAGGGTGATCTCCACCACCACAGTTGGCACTCCACATCACTATAGTGTGAACTCCACCAGCACAGTGGGCGCTCCATCACTATAGGGTGATCTCCACCACCACAGTGGGCACTCCACATCACTATGTGTGAACTCCACGAGCACAGTGGGCGCTCCATCACTATAGGGTGATCAACTCCACCACAGCGGGCTCTCCATCACTATAGTGTTAACTCCACCAAAAGCGGGCGCTCCATCAATATAGTGTGATCTCCACCAGCACAGCGGGCGCTCCATCACTATAGTGTGATCTCCACTAGCACAGCGGGCGCTCCATCACTATAGTGTGATCTCCACCAGCACAGTGGGCGCTTCATCACTATAGTGTGATCTCCACCAGCACAGTGGGCGCTCCATCACTATAGGTGATCTCCACCACCACAGTGGGCGCTCCACATCACTATAGTGTGATCTCCACCACCACCACAGTGGGCGCTCCATCACTATAGTGTGATCTCCACCAGCACAGCGCACGCTCCATCACTATAGTGTGATCTCCACCAGCACAGTGGGCACTCCATCACTATAGTGTGATCTCCTCCACCACAGCGGGCGCTCCATCTCTATAGTGTGATCTCCACCACCACCACAGTGGGCGCTCCACATCACTAGTGTGATCTCCACCACCACAACGGTGGGCGCTCCTTCACTATAGTGTGATCTCCACCACCACCACAGTGGGCGCTCCACATCACTAGTGTGATCTCCACCACCACAACGGTGGGCGCTCCATCACTATAGTGTAATCTACGCCACCACAGCGGGCGCTCCATCACTAAAATATGTTCCAAATTATTATGCAAATTGGTTTTAAGTGTCATAGCGTTTTTTGTTTTTTTTTGTAAATTAAACCCATTAATGGTATTGTGTCTCAGGGTTCTTTGGATCACTGAAATCAATCTCAGATACCTGTGATAATTAGTTTGTCATGTGAGCCCAATAAAAGGAAAACTGGATGTTCCACACTATTAAGCAGGCCAGAGTTTTCAAGTAATATGGGAAAGAAAAATTATCTCTCTGCTGCTGAAAAGCATCAAATAGTGCAATGCCTTGGTCAAGGGATGAAAACATTACATATTTCCGGAAAACTTAAGCGTGATCATGGTACTGTTAAGAGATTTGTGGCTTATTCTGAGCACAGACGTGTTCGTGCTGATAAAGGCAGAATGAGGAAGGTTTCTGCCAGGCAAGTTCATCGGATTAAGAGAGCAGCTGCTAAAAAGCCATTACAAACCAGCAAACAGATATTTGAAGCTGCTGGTGCCTCTGGAGTCCCTTTAACCACAAGGTGTAGGATCCTTCTAAGGCTTGCTGTGGTGAATAAACCTACGATTCGGCCACACCTAAACAGTGCTCACAAGCAGAAACGGTTGCAGTGGGCCCAGACATACATGAAGACTAATTTTCAAACAGTCTTGTTTACTGATGAGTGTTGAGCAACCCTGGATGGTCCAGATGGATGGAGTAGTGGATGGTTGGTGGATGGCCACCATGTCCCAACAAGGCTGCGACGTAATCAAGGAGGTGGAGGAGTCATGTTTTGGGCCGGAATCATAGGGAAACAGCTGGTAGGGCCCTTTAAGGTTCCTGAAGGTGTGAAAATGAACTCTGCAAAGTATGTAGAGTTTCTGACTGACAACTTTCTTCCATGGTATAAAAAGCAGAAACGTGCCTTCAGGAGCTAAATTTTCTTCATGTATGACAATGCACCATCTCATGCTGCAAAGAATACCTCTGAGTCATTGGCTGCTATGGGCATAAAAGGAGATAAACTCATGGTGTGGCCACCATCTTCCCCTGACCTCAACCCTATAGAGAACCTTTGGAGTATCATCAAGCAAAATATCTATGAGGGTGGGAGGCAGTTCACTTCAAAACAGCAGCTCTGGGAGGCTTCATGCAAAGAAATACAAGAAGAAACTCTCCAAAAACTCACAAGTTCAATGGATGAAAGAATTGTGAAGGTGATATCAAAGAAGGATTCCTATGTTAAAGGGAATCTGTCACCCTAAATTGGCGGGATATTTAAATGATGGCAGTCAGGTCAGATGGGCGGTGTTTTGGGTACTTGCCTTAACATGTTGTTCGCCGCTGTCTCCATTATTTCTGGGAATTGTAGTCGTTGCCCTCATATAACGCGCCGGCGCATTGCAATCTGCGGGCAAAGCATACTGCTCATGCGCAATTCAAGATTGCAATGGGCAGGCGTGTTATATGGAGGGCAACGACTACAATTCCCAGAAATAATGGAAACAGCGGCGAACAACATGTTAAGGCAAGCACCCAAAACACCGCCCATCTGACCTGACTGCCATCATTTAAATATCCCGCCAATTTAGGGTGACAGATTCCCTTTAACATGTAACTTGGCCTGTTAGGATGTTTTGGAGTTAAGTAGCTTTTTTGTTCAGTGAATGTGAACTCCTAATGCTGCAAATTCCACAAATGAGCATTTTCAGTTCTTTAAAACAGATCAAATGTTCAGAAATTCTAATGTGCCTAATAATTTGGAACAGTGCATTTTGAGTTTTTTCCATTTTGGAGATTATACTGTTATCATTGGGCAGTTTCTTCAATAAAATTTGATGTATACTCTAACGGGTGATGACTTTTATTAGACTGACTGTCATTTGCACCGACCACTTAGGAAAATCAGAGAAAAATATCATTTGCATAATAATTTGGAACATAGTGTATAGTGTGATCTCCACCAGCACAGCGGGCGCTCCATCACTATAGTGTGATCTCCACCAGCACAGCGGGCGCTCCATCACTATAGTGTGATCTTCACCAGCACAGCGGGCGCTCCATCACTATAGTGTGATCTTCACCAGCACAGCGGGCGCTCCATCACTATAGTGTGATCTTCACCAGCACAGCGGGCGCTCCATCACTATAGTGTGATCTTCACCAGCACACAGCGGGCGCTCCATCACTATAGTGTGATCTTCACCAGCACAGCGGGCGCTCCATCACTATAGTGTGATCTCCACCACCACAGCGGGCGCTCCATCACTATAGTGTGATCACCAGCACAGTGGGCGCTCCATCACTATAGTGTGATCACCAGCACAGTGGGCGCTCCATCACTATAGTGTGATCTCCAACAGCACAGCGGTCGCTCCATCACTATAGTGTGATCACCAGCACAGTGGGCGCTCCATCACTATAGTGTGATCTCCACCACCACAGTGGGCGCTCCATCACTATAGTGTGATCTCCACCACCACAGCGGGCGCTCCATCACTATAGTGTGATCTCCACCACCACAGCGGGCGCTCCATCACTATAGTGTGATCTCCTCCACCACAGCGGGCGCTCCATCATTATAGTGTGATCTCCACCACCACAGCGGGCGCTCCATCACTATAGTGTGATCTCCACCACCACAGCGGGCGCTCCTGTTAGAACCCTCTTGTTAGATTTTGTTTCAGTTTGCTGGTCACATGACCTTTTTTCCCTATTTAGTCTGGCTCCGCCCTTCTGGCTTTGCTGGACTTCATTGTATTATCTACTCTTAAGCTAGCCGGGTGCTTAGGTGCCTTACTCTGTCAGTTTTGCTTGATCTGAGGATCTCTTAGTATTTGTTTTCTGTTTTATTTTCCCTGCTACACTTTCTGTTAGGAGGTGTCCACCTTTTCACCCAGTCCCTAGATCTTGTAGGGATTCCTCCCTCGCAACTATAGGTCTTCGTTCAGACTAGCTGAGGACTTTAGCGGGTCTGGTCGCAGGATCAGGTTCCCCGTTACATCGTAGGGGATCCAGCTCAGTCCTATTGTAGGGACAGAATTCCCACCTTTCCTTAGTGCTTGTAGCAGATCATAACAGTAAGTCCAGCCCAAAGAAAGAAAAAAAAAAAAAAGGGACTTTCTCTGGAGGTGGCTGAGATAAAGCAACACGTGAGTAGTTGTTCGGGAGCACATTTCGTGGAGCCAAAGGTACCTGATTTATTTTTTGGTGAACAACAAGATTTTTTTTCTTTTAAAAATGCTTGCTTGTTGTATTTCCGTTTGAGACCCAGATCCTCTGGTGATGAATCACAGCGCATAGGGTTCATAATGTCACTTTTGCGCAAAGAACCTCAGGACTGGGCCTTTTCTCTGCAGCCTAGTGATCCATGCTTTAGATCAGTGGATAGTTTTTTTTTCTGCTTTGGGGTTATTGTATGACGATCCGGATCGTGTTTCATCAGCTGAGACAGAATTGAGACGTTTGAGACAGGGATCAGGTAATGTGGAAAAATATTGTACTCACTTCCGAAGATGGTCCACTCAGGTGGGCTGGAACGATTCAGCTTTGAAAAGTTTATTTCTTGCAGGGTTAAGTTAAAGGGTTAAAGATTTGCTGATTGCTTATCCTATACCTGGTAACTTGCAAGAGGCTATGCAATTAGCCATACGGGTGGATAGGAGACTGCGTGCAAGGGTTAATGAGAGTAAATCTGCCTTGTCAGCTCGAAGTTTGGAGAAGGAATGTACTGACATTGGAGAGCCGATGGAAATTGGAGCAATGGCACCTCACTCTCGAGAAAAAGAACGCAGATTTGCTAAGGGCTTGTGTTTCTATTGTGGTAAATCTGAGCATTTTATTTTGTGCGCTTCGAATGAATAAAGAGGAAAAAAAAAATGAGGTCAGTTTTGCCCGCATAGCTTGTTTAAACAATAAAGGTGTCTTTCTTTCTGCTACCACTGCTGGTGAGGAGGAATTAATGGAGTTTCGGGTATTTGTGGATTGTGGTTCAACTCTCAATGTGATTGATGGGAAATTTTTGGAAAAACTAAAATTAAAACCCAAACTTCTGTCTTCCCCTATTAATGTGGTGTCTGTGGATGGTTCTCCCTTGAAAAATGTTACTCACCATATCTGTGAATTTCCTCTTACTATTAATGGTGTTCATCAAGAGAATTTGGATTTGGTAGTTTTGAATAATTTGCCCTCACCGGTGATTTTGGGTTTACCCTGGTTAAAATTGCACAATCCGGTACTGGATTGGTCTACCAATGAAATTAAATCCTGGAGTCCTAATTGTTATGACAAGTGTTGTAACGGGCGTATTGCTGCTGTAGTTAAGGGGGAGTTACCTGTACCTATTCAGGATTTTTGGAAAGTTTTTTCTGATAAGGAATCGCAGGTATTGCCTCCTCATAGAGATTATGATTGTGCAATTGAATTTGTCCCTGGAGCGACTCTTCCTAAAAGTCGTTTATTTAATCTTACTATTCCTGAGAGAAAGGTTTTGGAGGAATACATAGACAAGCTTGGCCGCCGGTCACATTAGGCCTTCCAAATCTCCTGTGGCGATTGGATTTTTTTTTGTTAAAAAAAAAAGGACGGCGGTTTACGGCCTTGTCTAGACTTTCGTGAGATTAATAAGATTACTGTACGCAATCCTTACCCACTGCCATTGATTCCTGATTTGTTTAATCAGTTAGTGGGGGCCAAGTGGTTCTCGAAAATTGATCTTCGAGGGGCATACAATTTGTTGCGCATGAAGGAGGGGGATGAATGGAAGACTGCGTTTAACACTCCACTGGGTCATTTTGAGAATCTGGTCATGCCCTTTGGACTTTCCAGTGCTCCGGCATTTTTTCAGAATCTTATTAATGACATCCTTAGACCTTTGATCGGCAGAAATGTGGTTGTGTATTTGGATGACATTTTGATTTATTCACTGGATTTGGAGTCTCATTGGAGGAGTGTGCGTGAAGTATTACAGTTACTGAGTGATAATTCACTTTTTGCCAAACTAGAAAAATGTGAGTTCGCTGTACAGAGGCTTAGTTTTTTGGGCTACATTGTCTCCAGTGAAGGTTTTGAGATGGACCCTGTGAAAGTGCAAGCTGTGCAGGATTGGCCTAGACCTATTGGTGTGAAATCAATACAGAGGTTTTTGGGGTTCGCCAATTATTATAGAAAATTCATAAAAAAAATTTCTGTGATTGCCAAACCTCTGACCGATCTCACCAGGAAAGGTGTTGATGCGGTTCAGTGGACTACTGAGGCCATTGAGGCTTTTGTGTTGCTAAAGGAGAGGTTCAGCTCTGCTCCCATCCTTACGCAGCCTGATGTGACTAAACCATTTTTGGTTGAGGTTGATGCTTCTTCTGTGGGGGTCGGCGCAGTGTTGTCTCAGGCAAAGACGGATGGAGTACATCCCTGTGCTTTTTTTTCAAAGAAATTTTCTGAGTCTGAACTAAATTATGATATCGGTAATCGGGAATTGTTGGCAATTAAACTCGCATTTGAACACTGGCGTCATTTTTTGGAGGGAGCGGAATTTCCCGTTCAAGTCTTCACCGATCATAAAAATCTGATCTACCTTGATGCTGCCAAACGCTTGAATGCCCGTCAGGCTAGGTGGGCACTGTTTTTTTCACGGTTTAATTTTACCGTTACCTACATCCCAGGTACTAAAAATGTTAAAGCTGATGCTTTGTCTCGCAGCTTTTCTCCTATGGTGGGTACTGAGGAGGAGGAGGAAAACATCTTGCAAGAGGGGGTTGTTATTGCTGTTTTGGACTCCGTGTTAGAAGATGAGATTCTTAAAGCACAGGAGAATGCCCCATCTAACACGCCGCATGGGAGGTTGTTTGTGCCTGGTACCCTGAGGAGAGATTTGTTTGTTGAATGTCATGACTCTCGGTTGGCAGGTCATCCTGGAATCTCTGAGACCAAGAGACTTGTGGGTCACAGTTTTTGGTGGCCAGGATGGCAGAAGGAAGTTATTAAGTGGGTGCGTCAATGCACTGTGTGTGCTAGATCTGTTGTGAATAGGCTGGAAATGAGTTCTGAGCAGAAGCTCCCTCTGATGGTTACAAACGGTACTGGACTGTCCAGTGAAGATTGTGAGGATTGGGAATCAGGTGTTACTGACTGGTCTTATATAAGGGAGTCGCCTTCCCATCAGGGTTGCCGGTGATCAATTGTTCTGGTTTCAATCCTTGATTCCTGTTTCCTTGGTAGCCTGCTGTGTCGTGTCTGAATCTCCTGCTAACAGATAAGACATTTTCTTCTTTTTGTTTTTTGTGCTTGATTTTTGCATTTTGTCCTGCACTTCTGTGGGGGCCTTCAGGGTCTCCTCTGGGGGCTTTTGCCCTCTCAGTTCAGTTCAGCCACTGATGTTTGTACATTTGCTTTTTCCAGTTTTTTCAGTGGCTGCTGTTTTGTTTTTGGTTACACCAGAGAACTAATTTAGGTGGTAGCGGTCGTGTGATCTCAGGTGTTTTTGAAATTAGTAGAGTTGGTGCTTTTCAGGGTTTTTTGAGATTGCAGTAAGTGCCCTTCCTATCCTTTTCTATTTAGTAAGTTTGGGCCCCAACGTTTGCTCATACTATTTTCTGTCTGTGTCAGTATTTCTTCTTGTCTAACCGCCATTACATGTTTGGGGGCTTTCTATGTTCTTTGGGGATCTGCTCCGGGGCAGATAGCTTTCCTCTTTCTATCTTTAGGTGTAGTTAGTTTCTCAGGCTGTGACGAGGCGTCTAGGACCAACGTAGGAACGCTCCACGGCTGCCTCTAGTTGTGGTGGTTAGTCAGGGTACTGCAATCTCATAGTTTCCAAACTGCTCTGGTGTATTTCCTTTTTTGCCTGCTCTCCTCAGCTACCAAATCATAACATAGATCTAAGTCTTCTCATACTCCTGCTGCGGGGTTGCTTTGCCCTCTGGAGGTCCCTAGTGCACCTTGGACACATTTGGCTATGGACTTTATTACTGACCTTCCCCCCTCTGAGGGTTTCACTGTCATCTGGGTGGTCGTGGACCGTTTTAGCAACATGTGTCACTTGGTTCCTTTCATCAAACTGCCCTGCGCTAAGACTCTCGCTAAGGCCTTTGTCAAGGAAATAGTCAGACTACATGGCGTTCCTACTGACATTGTTTCCGATAGGGGACCTCAGTTTGTGGCTCGTTTTTGGCGCGCTTTTTGTGACAGGTTGGGAGTTCATTTGTCGTTTTCTTCCGGATATCATCCTGAGTCTAATGGCCAGACAGAAAGGAAAAACCAGGATGTTGAGCAGTTCTTGCGTTGTTTTGTGACTGATAATCAAGAGGGGTGGTCTGAGTTTCTGCCACTTGCTGAGTTTGCTCTTAACAACCATACATCCGCTTCTGCTGGTTGTTCGCCTTTTTTTTGTTGTACTGGGAGACATCCGTCTTTTGGGTCATTTTCCAAGTTGGGATCGGCTGTACCTGAAGAGGAGAATTTTTCTGGTGCTTTGGAGAGAGTTTGGACTGATGTGCGTGGTAATCTTCAGGAGGCTAACAAAAGATCCAAAGTGTATTTTGATAGAAAACGACAAGAGGTGTTGTTTGCTATTGGTGACGTGGTTTGGTTGTCCTCTAAGAATCTGCGCTTGAGGATTCCGTCTAAGAAATTGGGTCCCAAGTTTGTAGGGCCCTTTAAGGTGCTTCAGGTTATTAACCAATCTGCTGTTAAGTTGGAGCTTCCTACCTCCTGGAAGATTAATCCGGTGTTTCATGTTTCCCTCTTGAAAAAAGCTGAGGTCTCAGATGGAGACGTCTCGGCCACTGTTCCCCTGGTGGTGGAGGACGGGCAATATGAGATTTCCCGCATCCTAAATTCTAGACGGTATAGAGGGAGTTTGCAGTACCTCGTCGCTTGGAAGGGTTATGGACCCGAGGATAACTCATGGGTGAGGGCGGATGATGTTTCTGCGTCTAGACTTGTTAGAGCGTTTCACAAGAGGTTTCCGGATAAGCCTAAGTCCTAGGGGATCCGGAGGATCCTCTTAGAAGGGAGGGTACTGTTAGAACCCTCTTGTTAGATTTTGTTTCAGTTTGCTGGTCACATGACCTTTTTACCCTATTTACTCTGGCTCCGCCTTTCTGGCTTTGCTGGACTTCATTGTATTATCTACTCTTAAGCTAGCCGGGTGCTTAGGTGCCTTACTCTGTCAGTTTTGCTTGATCTGAGGATCTCTTAGTATTTGTTTTGTTTTATTTTCCCTGCTACACTTTCTGTTAGGAGGTGTCCACCTTTTCACCCAGTCCCTAGATCTTGTAGGGATTCCTCCCTTGCAACTATAGGTCTTCGTTCAGACTAGCTGAGGACTTTAGCGGGTCTGGTCGCAGGATCAGGTTCCCCGTTACATCGTAGGGGATCCAGCTCAGTCCTATTGTAGGGACAGAATTCCCACCTTTCCTTAGTGCTTGTAGCAGATCATAACAGCTCCATCACTATAGTGTGATCTCCACTACCACAGCGGGCGCTCCATCACTATAGTGTGATCTCCTCCACCACAGCGGGCGCTCCATCACTATAGTGTGATCTCCACCACCACAGCGGGCGCTCCATCACTATAGTGTGATCTTCACCAGCACAGCATGCGCTCCATCACTGTACAGTCATGGCCAAAAGTTTTGAGAATGACACAACTATTATATTTTCACATGATCTGCTGCCCTCTGGTTTTTATGTGTGTTTGACAGATGTTTTTATCACAGACAGAAATATAATTGCAAACATATGAGTAACAAAAGCTTATATTGACAGAATGCGTTAATGCAGCAAGTCAATATTTGCAGTGTTGACCCTTCTTCTTCAGGACCTCTGCAATTCTCCCTGGCATGCAGGGTGGATAAAAATCAATGATTTTTTTTTAAAAAAATCAAAAAAAAAAATCGGATTTTTTTTATTTAAATCAGATTTTTTTCAATAAACTGCTTTTTGAGGAAAATATTTTACCATCCAAAGGTTCTTCCATCATGAGATAAAGCTGAGTTGTTTAACTCAGTAGAATAAAGGCTGTATGTGTAACATTCACAATGCCATGCTCTTCCAGAGGTTTTTGTAGGATTAGTGGGCAGTTTCTCTCCTATATTATCACAGACGCTCGCTTTACTTACGCAGTTCTCAAAACTGAATTTGACTCCGCAGAGGTCCCAGCCTCTTCTTCACGGCAAAAATGTTACAACATGAACAGAGTTGAGAAAAAGACCTTAATCCTATTGTTCTACAAACCTATATGAATACAGAATCAACCCCTTCAGTGCCAAGTCCAAGAAGTTAGACAATATGTTTCTGATTGTTTGGAGTGGAATAGATCTGCACAACACAAGAAGAATGTGAATCTAAGTGTGAGTAGGAGGAAGGGCAAGCAGACAAGAAAATGAAAGTGAAACTTTGAGCACAATACTGCAGCATAGCCACAGACAGACAAGTCTGGATCTGTTTGTGTGTACGATCTGAGGTTTATTACATTCTTTCCTTATAATGGCAGCAGGCCGTAAGAGACCCAGTTTGGGAATATTTTAATGAAGCTCCTTCGCCTATCGGTAAGGCAGGCATGCGTGCAAAATGCAAACGATGCAACAAAGAGATGCAAGGCCTGGTGGCGCGAATGAGGCAACATCATGAGAAGTGCGGTGATGAAGATGACCAAAGAAACACTTCTGAACAGGCAGGATCTTCAGGTTGGTAAACATTTTTATTGAATCCTATTTCTAAAGACTGAACTGTCATGTGTGAGAAAAATTATATTTCTTATTATTACTGCATGTTACTGTCATTTGGTACAGTTATGAAGAAAAACAAATATTCCTTTTGGGGCAGTGCTGTGTTGTGTACAATAAGCAGAAATTGTATAAACAATAAAATAACAGCATTGACTTTTTTTGTTTAGGGGAATTCATGGATTCTGGAAACTATCCACCTCCAAGATCACCATCATCCTGTTCTACAGTTTCAGAGTTATCCATCCAGGATAGTGCTTCATTAGCAGCAGCATCATCATCAGACACCCACAGCCACATATCACCATCACCCAAAAGGAAGAAAAAACCTTTACCTCCTGGAACCACCATAGATAGGTTTGTGATAAGAACTAGCAGATTAGAAAAAGAGTTGATTGATGAAAAAATTGCCCAGTTTATTTATGCAATGAACTCTTCTTTCCGTCTGACTGAGAACCCACATTTCATTAATATGGTTCAGTCACTGAGACCAGGATACAGTGCACCCAGCAGAGCTGATGTTGCAGGGAAACTGCTGGATCAAGTGTATGACAGAGAAATGGAGCAATGTGCAACAGCTCTGGAGGGTAAAATTGTTAACCTAAGTATTGATGGGTGGAGTAATGTCCACAATGATCCTATTGTATGTGCTTGTATAACAACAGAAGAAGGTAAAGTCTTCCTTGCACAAACAACTGATACGTCAGGAAATGCACACACAGCAGAATACTTACAAGAAGTGGCAGTAAAAGCTATAACAACATGTGAACAAAAATTCAAATGTCTAGTACGCAGTTTGGTCACTGACAATGCTGCAAACGTATCCAAGATGAGAAGAAATTTAGAAGAGCAGGGAGGGAATACAAAGCTAATAACATATGGTTGCAGTGCTCATTTGCTCCACCTCTTAGCCAAAGACTTAAGTGTTCCAGAAATAAAGGCTAATGTTGTTGAAATTGCTAAATACTTCCGTAATAATCATTTTGCTGCAGCAGCTCTGAAAAGGATGGGTGGAACCAAGCTAACGCTCCCACAAGATGTTAGATGGAACTCTGTGGTGGACTGTTTTGAGCAGTATATCAAAAACTGGCCTATTCTGATGACACTTTGTGAAGAAAATCGAGATAAAATAGATGGCACTGTCACGGCCAAAATCCTCAACATTGGGCTTAAGAGAAATGTTGAACATATGCTAAGCTTCCTGAAACCCATCTCTCAAGCTTTAAACAAAATACAGAAAAATAGCTGTTTTATTGCGGATGCTGTTGAAATTTGGAAGGAACTGAGTGAACACTTAAAAACAGAACTACACATGGACAGAATTAAATTACAAACAGTAAACAAACGAATGGGACAAGCACTGACTCCAGCTCATTTTTTGGCAAATATTGTCAATATCCAATATCAGGGTCAAAACCTAAGTGCTGAGGAAGAGGAGTTAGCTATGACATGGGTATCCAGCAATCATCCATCTTTAATGCCAACTATAATAAACTTCAGAGCTAAGGGGGAACCATTCAAGAAATATATGTTTGCTGAAGATATTTTAAGGAAGGTCACACCAGTAAACTGGTGGAAGTCACTTAAGCGCTTGGATTTAGAGACTGTTCAAGTAATGATTTCACTTTTAACAGTAGTAGCTTCTTCTGCAGGCATTGAAAGAATATTCTCTTCCTTTGGACTCATTCATTCTAAATTGAGAAATCGGTTGGGACCCAATAAAGCAGGAAACTAGCTTGTTTTTCTTTTCCAGATTATGAATAGGAACAAAGAAGATGATGATGAAGATGACGACGAGTGAGCTACAGAGGACAGCAGGGACAGTAGTATTTAAGTTTTTCATGTGTCGGCTGGGCTGACAGTCTAAGTTTCTTAAAATATATATATATTTTGTTTAGCCAAATTAGTTAACAAACATGGATGTTTGTTTAAGCAAATAACTTATGCTGTAATGTTGTTATTGTTTCAGTTGAATAAATCTATTTAAATTGTTATTAAGGTCAGGATTATTTTTCTCCTTCCTAAGTACAACAGAACAGTGGTGTCCAAATATGAATGATTAACCCATTAAACTGGGGAGAAAAAAGTAATATAAAAAGTGATTCTAAAAATCTTCATCTACTTGCATGTTAAAGTAGCAAGAACTAGTTTAGGTAGAAACTTTGATTTAAATCACTGATTTAAATCAAGCCTTACTGACTAGTGATTTAAATCGTGATTTAAATCAAATCCACCCTGCTGGCATGCTCTCAATCAACTTCTGGACCAAATCCTGACTGATAGCAGTCCATTCTTGCACAATCAATGCTTTCGTTTTGTCAGAATTTTTAGGTTTTTGTTTGTCCACCCGTCTCTTGATGATTGACCACAAGTTCTCAATGGGATTAAGATCTGGGGAGTTTCCAGGCCATGGACCCAAAATCTCTATGTTTTGTTCCCTGAGCCATTTAGTTATCACCTTTGCTTTATGGCATGGTGCTCCGTCATGCTGGAAAAGGCATTGTTGATCGCCAAACTGCTCTTGGAGGGTTGGGAGAAGTTGCTCTTGGAGGACATTCTGGTACCATTCTTTATTCATGGCTGTGTTTTTAGGCAAGACTGTGAGAGAGCCGATTCCCTTGGCTGAGAAGCAACCCCACACATGAATGGTTTCAGGATGCTTAACAGTTGGCATGAGACAAGACTGGTGGTAGCGCTCACCTTGTCTTCTCCGAATGAGGCGTTTTCCTGATGTCCCAAACAATCGAAAAGGGGATTTATCAGAGAAAATAACTTTACCCCAGTCCTCAGCAGTCCACTGCCTGTACCTTTTGCAGAATATCAGTCTGTCCATGATGTTTTTTCTGGAGAGAAGTGGCTTCTTTGCTGCCCTCCTTGAGGCCAGGCCTTGCTCCAAGAGTCTCCGCCTCACAGTGCGTGCAGATGCTCTCACACCTGCCTGCTGCCATTCCTGAGCAAGCTCTGCACTGCTGGTAGCCCGACCCCACAGCTGAAACACTTTTAAGAGACGGTCCTGGCGCTTGGTCTTTCTTGGGCGCCCTGAAGTCTTTTTGGCAACAATGGAACCTCTCTCCTTGAAGTTCTTGATGATGCGATAGATTGTTGACTGAGGTGCAATCTTTCTAGCTGCGATACTCTTCCCTGTTAGGCCATTTTTGTGCATTGCAATGATGACTGCACGTGTTTCTTTAGAGATAACCATGGTTAACAGAAGAGAAACAATGATGCCAAGCACCAGCCTCCTTTTAAAGTGTCCAGTGGTGTCATTCTTACTTAATCATGACAGATTGATCTCCAGCCATGTCCTCATCAACACCCACACCTGTGTTAATGGAGCAATCACTGAAAAGAGGTTAGCTGGTCCTTTTAAGGCAGGGCTGCAATGATGTTGAAATGTGTTTTGGGGGATAAAGTTCATTTTCTAGCCAAATATTGACTTTGCAAGTAATTGCTGTTAAGCTGATCACTCTTTATAACATTCTGGAGTATATGCAAATTGCCATTAGAAAAAGTGAAGCAGTAGACTTTGTAAAAATTAATATTTGTGTCATTCTCAAAACTTTTGTCCATGACTGTAGTGTGAACTCCACCAGCACAGCGGGCGCTCCATCACTATAGTGTGATCTCCACCACCATTGACCTCCTCTACCACAGCACCCTGACCATCATAGCACCTTGTCCACCATAGTGCCCACTGTACCCACACAGCACTCTGTCCACCAGTGCTCACTAGTGTTGAGCATTCCGATACTGCAAATATCGGGTATCAGCTGATATTGGCTGTATCGGAATTCCGAGTTCCGATATTTTCGTCATATCGGATACCGGAATCGGGATTGTCACTGTCACTGTCAGTATCCGTCGGTCGGGTCTGTCAGGAGTCAGCGGCACTTACCCGGCAGAAGATCTCCGGCGGTCACATCCCGGACTGCTTAATGGCCGCCATCCTCTTCTCCCTGGCGGTCACATGCAGTTTCTCGTGATAACTGCAGTGACTGCTGGGTAATCGCGGCCGTAAAGCAGTCCGATGACGTCACCGCCGGGGAAGCTGGTAAGCAGCTGTGCTGCGCCGGGATGTCAGGCTCTGCCTGTCATTCCGATGTAGCAGAGCTGGATCGTCGTGGGACTGTCGTTACTATGGACTGCGTCGGACAGGTGGTATACTGTTGGTTTGTTTTTTTTCTTTTTTTACAGGAGATCGATGGCGTCGCAGGAATGAGAGAGTAATAAAAGAAATGAAAACTGTGTTGTCTCTTTTATTTCATTAAAAGACTTTTTTCTTGCTGTGTCTTTTTTTTAAACATTTAAAAACTTTGGGATTAATAATGGATCGGTGTCTTATTGACGCCTCTCCATTATTAACCGGGCTTATTGTCACCGTGCAATCAACGGTGACATTAACCCCTTATTACCCCACTTGCCACCGCTACAGGGCAGTGGGAAGAGCCGGGTAAAGTGCCACAATTGGCACATCTTTTGATGCGCCAAATGTGGGGCTGCTGTAGCCTGGTATTATCAGGCTGTTGAGGGCCAAAATCCATGGGCCTTGACAGTCTTTTAATACCATATCAAAAAACTGACCGGCACATCCAAACTTAGATTCAGTGTGAACAGGTGCTAAACCTAGAGTCACCAACTCATATACATACAAGAAGAAAAGGTAGCACACTGTAGCGCTATAGCTTGCAAACACGAAATATGAAAAATATGAAAAATGAATTACATCATTACCTTAGAAATATGAAAAATTGAGAAGTCTTAGCGCATAAGATGGCCAAATTATGTGAGCCTGATAGCCACGTCAAGGCTCTTCTCGTATATCAGGTCCCTAACTAATGCCTATCCTCGCTTTAGAAAAGTCTGTCTGCATGGGAACCTATGAATCCTCTTTTCAGACTAAAATCTACATCTCTGTGGAAGGGTGATGAACCTGCTGTAATTAAAAGGCCTGTGACCACCAGGTGGAGTGCTCAGGCAGAAAGTAAATGAATACATATCAAAAAACTGACCGGCACATCCAAACTTAGATTCAGTGTGAACAGGTGCTAAACCTAGAGTCACCAACTCATATACATAAAAGAAGAAAAGGTAGCACACTGTAGCGCTATAGCTTGCAAACACGAAATACACGGTCAGTTTTTTGATATGTATTCATTTACCTTCTGCCTGAGCACTCCACCTGGTGGTCACAGGCCTTTTAATTACAGCAGGTTCATCACCCCTCCACAGAGATGTAGATTTTAGTCTGAAAAGAGGATTCATAGGTTCCCATGCAGACAGACTTTTCTAAAGCGAGGATAGGCATTAGTTAGGGACCTGATATACGAGAAGAGCCTTGACGTGGCTATCAGGCTCACATAATTTGGCCATCTTATGCGCTAAGACTTCTCAATTTTTCATATTTCTAAGGTAATGATGTAATTCATTTTTCATATTTTTCATATTTCGTGTTTGCAAGCTATAGCGCTACAGTGTGCTACCTTTTCTTCTTGTATGTATATGAGTTGGTGACTCTAGGTTTAGCACCTGTTCACACTGAATCTAAGTTTGGATGTGCCGGTCAGTTTTTTGATATGTATTCATTTACCTTCTGCCTGAGCACTCCACCTGGTGGTCACAGGCCTTTTAATTACAGCAGGTTCATCACCCCTCCACAGAGATGTAGATTTTAGTCTGAAAAGAGGCTTCATAGGTTCCCATGCAGACAGACTTTTCTAAAGCGAGGATAGGCATTAGTTAGGGACCTGATATACGAGAAGAGCCTTGACGTGGCTATCAGGCTCACATAATTTGGCCATCTTATGCGCTAAGACTTCTCAATTTTTCATATTTCTAAGGTAATGATGTAATTCATTTTTCATATTTTGTGTTTGCAAGCTATAGCGCTACAGTGTGCTACCTTTTCTTCTTGTAGTCTTTTAATACCAGGCCGCAGCAGTCTGCATTTTACTTGGCTGGTTAACAAAAATAGGGGGACCCCTACGCCGTTTTTTTTTCGAGGGGATCCCCTATTTTTGTTAACCAGCCAAGCTAAGCAGACTGCTGTGGCCTGGTATTATCAGGCTGGCAAGGTCCATGGATATTGGATCCTTACCAGCCTGAAAAACCAGGCCTCAGGGTCTGCTTCATCTGGCTGGTTAACAAAAATAGGGGGACCCCACGCCAATTTTTTTTGAGGGGATCCCCTATTTTTGTTAATCAGCCAAGATATGCAGACTGCTGTGGCCTGGTATTATCAGGCTGGCAAGGTCCATGGATCTTGGCTCCTTAACAGCCTGAAAATCCAGGCCTCAGCGGTCTGCTTCATCTGGCTGGTAATAGGGGGGACCCCACGCCAATTTTTTTCGAGGGGATCCCCTATTTTTGTTAATCAGCCAAGATATGCAGACTGCTGTGGCCTGGTATTATCAGGCTGGCAAGGTCCATGGATCTTGGCTCCTTAACAGCCTGAAAATCCAGGCCTCAGCGGTCTGCTTCATCTGGCTGGTTAACAAAAATAGGGGGGACCCCACGCCAATTTTTTTCGAGGGGATCCCCTATTTTTGTTAATCAGCCAAGATATGCAGACTGCTGTGGCCTGGTATTATCAGGCTGGCAAGGTCCATGGATCTTGGCTCCTTAACAGCCTGAAAATCCAGGCCTCAGCGGTC
This sequence comes from Oophaga sylvatica, assembly GCA_033576555.1. Lineage (NCBI taxonomy): Eukaryota > Metazoa > Chordata > Amphibia > Anura > Dendrobatidae > Oophaga > Oophaga sylvatica. Next base: position 140,034,465 of record JARQOD010000007.1, on the reverse strand, counting down.
TGCTTCATCTGGCTGGTTAACAAAAATAGGGGGGACCCCACGCCATTTTTTTTTTCGAAGGGAACCCCTATTTTGGTTAATCAGTTCCCTCTGACGTCACTGATTGTGTCCCTGGCTGACCTGAAGTGAAAGTGGAAAGCAATCAATTAAGCTTTCCACTTAAGGGCCCGTCTCACATAGCGATATCGCTACCGAGATCGCTGCTGAGTCACTAGTTTTGTGACGCAGCAGCGAGCTCACCAGCGATATCGCTGTGTGTGACATTCAGCGACAATCAGCCCCCCTGCCGGGTATCGCTGATTGTCGCTGAAATGTCAGGACCTTTTTTTGATCGCTGGTTTCCCGCTGACAGGCACGCATCGCTGCGTGTGACAGGCGGGAGACCAGCGATCCGCTGGTAACCAAGGTACACAGCGGGTTTCCAGGCGCGGGGCTGTGCCTAGAAACCCGCTGTGTACCTTGGATACCAGCGCCCTGATGCAGGGAGCTGGTATCCAAGGTACACAGCGGGTTTTCAAGCGCTGCGCAGTGCCTGGAAACCCGCTGTGTACCTTGGATACCAGCTCCCCTGCATCAGGGCGCTGGTATCCAAGGTACACAGCGGGTTTCTAGGCACAGCCCCGCGCCTGGAAACCCGCTGTGTACCTTGGTTACCAGCGGATCGCTGGTCTCCCGCCTGTCACACGCAGCGATGCGTGCCTGTCAGCGGGAAACCAGCGATCAAAAAAAGGTCCTGACATTTCAGCGATACCCGGCAGGGGGCTGATCGTCGCTGAATGTCACACACAGCGATATCGCTGGTGAGCTCGCTGCTGCGTCACAAAACTAGTGACTCAGCAGCGATCACGGTAGCGATATCGCTATGTGAGACGGGCCCTTAAGCGATGTTACTCGCAGTGTCGCTGTCCCAGATCGCTGCCTGTTTGGCAGCTCAGCAGCGATCATGTAGCGATACACCAGCGATCCTGACAAGTGCATATCGTTGTCGGGATCGCTGGTGTATCGTTATGTGAGACCCAGCCTTTACTCTCCTGTCAGCCAGAGAGGAACTCATTCATTTGGGGGTTTACTGTGAGGCTGCAGCATTAGCTGCGGTCCCTGCAGTAAACATTAACCCTTTCTGAAGGATTACACCGTGGGACCTGACTGTGCATGGGATAGGTAAGAATAATTTTGCTTTTTTTTTTATTTTTATTACAGGAAATGGTTTTTGCAGTAAAATAAAAGATGGTCAAAAACGTGTCTTTATTTCATTAAAATGATTTTTAATTAAAGTGTGTGTGTTTTATTTTTATTTCATGCAATAGGATTAATAATTGATAGTTGTCTAATTGACAGCTCTCAATTATTAACCTGGCTTAAAGTGACCTTTCAATTGCAAGGTCATTTTAACCCCTTATTAACCCATTCGCCACCGCTACAGGGCAATGGGAATAGACGGGCAAAGTGCCAGAAAGGGCAAATCTAATTAGAGATTTGCCCTTTCTGGGGTGTCTGGGGGCAGATGTTAGTAGCCGGGGGGGGGCCAAAAATAATGGTCCCTCTCTGGGCTATTATCTGCCCCCACTCACTGGCTTTGTCTGTCTGGTTGCGAAAATAGGGCGGGAGCCCACGCATTTTTTTTCAGCAATTTTACACCTCATATATATATACATGTCATTGAATTTGTGACACATATATATATATATATATATATATATATATATATATATTTATAGTTCATACACTTCTACATAGTATAATAGCCGCTAATTCAATTGACGGCTTTTGTGAAAATGCAGAACCCGACATGAAATGACACTTGGTGTACATAGGGTTAACCATGTCTTTTCATGTCCTTTGCTATCTGATTTGCACAAACAATTACATCAGTCTATGTGTGCAAAATTTCACACCTGTAGGGGTTAATTAAAGGTGTAAATTCGTAGCAAAAAAGTCCGTTTTTTTACAACGAATTTACACCTTTAATTAACCCCTACAGGTGTGAAATTTTGCACACATAGACTGATGTAATTGTTTGTGCAAATCAGATAGCAAACGACATGAAAAGACATGGTTAACCCTATGTACACCAAGTGTAATTTCATGTCGGGTGCTTCTGTCTTTTCACAGAAGCCGGCTTTACCCGGCAATTGAATCAGAGGATATTTTACTATGTAGAAGTGTATAAACTATACATATATGTATATATATATATATATATATATATATGTCACAATGACATGTGTATATATATATATATATATATATATATATATATATATATACACATATATATATGTATTCTATGTGTGTATATTTAGTGTTTACAAGGAAAGAATGGGGTTTTTTTAGTTACGATATTTTGTTCCCATAGACTTACATTGGATTTCCGGTATCGGGTATCGCCGATATTTTTTGGGTATCGGCGATACCATTCCGATTCCGATACTTTTGGATATCGGAAAGTATCGCTCAACTCTAGTGCTCACACAGCACCGTCCACCATAGTGCCCACTGTACCCACACAGCACTCTGTCCACCAGTGCTCACACAGCACCGTCCACCATAGTGCCCACTGTACCCACACAGCACCCTGTCCACCACAGCGGCCACACAGCACCCTGTCCACCACAGCGGCCACACAGCACCCTGTCCACCACAGCGCCACACAGCACCCTGTCCACCACAGCGGCCACACAGCACCGTCCACCACAGTGCCCACTGTACCCACACAGCACCGTCCACCACAGCGCCCACAGTACCCACACAGCACCGTCCACCACAGTGGCCACACAGCACCCTGTCCACCACAGCGGCCACACAGCACCGTCCACCACAGCGCCCACACAGCACCGTCCACCACAGCGCCCACTATACCCACACAGCACCGTCCACCACAGCAGCAACTGTATACACACAGTATCCACTCCACCATAGAGACAACACAGCACCCTGTCCACCATGGTGCTCTCCCCACAGTGCCCACTGTACCCACACAGCAACCGTCCTCTACCACTTCAGGTTCTCCACTATTGCAGCACAGCCTCCATTATAGCTCCCTCCGCACCACAGCGCCTCCTCACTCCCCACTACAGCACGAGCTCCTTCAGTTCAGCTCAACAGCACGGCGAGATCATGTGATTACAACTGCTCCGCCCATTCTGCTCACATGACCGGGAATGATGTCACCAGGCAGGTCGTAGCTGCAGGTCTCGCGGTGGCTGTCACCTTCCTGACTGCTGGATGTGGCTGCAGCCCCGGAGCCGGTGTGAATGGTTCTCTCAGTGTCCAGGTGAGTCCTGTCTGCGCTATGGGGAGCCGGGAGCGCAGAGATCACAGGAGAGTCCGATGCTCTGTCAGGGCATACAGGCATGCGTTACTGCACCGTGGTGTGGATGGATGCGTATAGGAATGTATGCCTATATATACATAAAGGCGTATACGAGCACACGCGATCGGGCACGGATTGCCTCTTCTGTTCTGGAAAGCCATCAATAACCCAGGCGCACATGGACACTCAGTGATCAATAACCCAGGCGCACATGGACACTCAGTGATCAATAACCCAGGCGCACATGGACACTCAGTGATCAATAACCCAGGCGCACATGGACACTCAGTGATCAATAACCCAGGCGCACATGGACACTCAGTGATCAATAACCCAGGCGCACATGGACACTCAGTGATCAATAACCCAGGCGCACATGGACACTCAGTGATCAATAACCCAGGCGCACATGGACACTCAGTGATCAATAACCCTGGCGCACCTGGACACTCAGTGATCAATAACCCTGGCGCACCTGGACACTCAGTGATCAATAACCCAGGCGCACATGGACACTCAGTGATCAATAACCCAGGCGCACATGGACACTCAGTGATCAATAACCCAGGCGCACATGGACACTCAGTGATCAATAACCCAGGCGCACATGGACACTCAGTGATCAATAACCCAGGCGCACATGGACACTCAGTGATCAATAACCCAGGCGCACATGGACACTCAGTGATCAATAACCCAGGCGCACATGGACACTCAGTGATCAATAACCCAGGCGCACATGGACACTCAGTGATCAATAACCCAGGCGCACATGGACACTCAGTGATCAATAACCCAGGCGCACATGGACACTCAGTGATCAATAACCCTGGCGCACCTGGACACTCAGTGATCAATAACCCTGGCGCACCTGGACACTCAGTGATCAATAACCCAGGCGCACATGGACACTCAGTGATCAATAACCCAGGCGCACATGGACACTCAGTGATCAATAACCCAGGCGCACATGGACACTCAGTGATCAATAACCCAGGCGCACATGGACACTCAGTGATCAATAACCCTGGCGCACCTGGACACTCAGTGATCAATAACCCTGGCGCACCTGGACACTCAGTGATCAATAACCCAGGCGCACATGGACACTCAGTGATCAATAACCCAGGCGCACATGGACACTCAGTGATCAATAACCCTGGCGCACCTGGACACTCAGTGATCAATAACCCTGGCGCACCTGGACACTCAGTGATCAATAACCCAGGCGCACATGGACACTCAGTGATCAATAACCCAGGCGCACATGGACACTCAGTGATCAATAACCCTGGCGCACCTGGACACTCAGTGATCAATAACCCAGGCGCACCTGGACACTCAGTGATCAATAACCCAGGCGCACATGGACACTCAGTGATCAATAACCCTGGCGCACCTGGACACTCAGTGATCAATAACCCAGGCGCACATGGACACTCAGTGATCAATAACCCAGGCGCACATGGACACTCAGTGATCAATAACCCAGGCGCACATGGACACTCAGTGATCAATAACCCAGGCGCACATGGACACTCAGTGATCAATAACCCAGGCGCACATGGACACTCAGTGATCAATAACCCAGGCGCACATGGACACTCAGTGATCAATAACCCTGGCGCACCTGGACACTCAGTGATCAATAACCCTGGCGCACCTGGACACTCAGTGATCAATAACCCTGGCGCACCTGGACACTCAGTGATCAATAACCCAGGCGCACATGGACACTCAGTGATCAATAACCCTGGCGCACCTGGACACTCAGTGATCAATAACCCTGGCGCACCTGGACACTCAGTGATCAATAACCCTGGCGCACCTGGACACTCAGTGATCAATAACCCTGGCGCACCTGGACACTCAGTGATCAATAACCCAGGCGCACATGGACACTCAGTGATCAATAACCCTGGCGCACCTGGACACTCAGTGGGCCCTTCTGCTGCTAGGGCCATTATTACATACATTTTCCTAGTTCCTAAAAATGAAACAGACTAACTGTCAAACTACAAGTGTGAACATGGCTTTATCAGTAGTTTCTGTAGAGCTGTCACAGTAATATGCTGCCCACAAAAGGGTTGTCTGAGACCCCCCCATCCAGTATGACACTGGGCCTAGAGGGGCTGCCATCCCCTCACTGTGTTCTATTCCTATACTGATGGCACGCGCTGGGATGGGTTTAGGAAAGTGGGGCCCTAAGCAATGTTTAAAATGGGGCCCCAAATGCTAACATATTGCACCATCAAACAGAAGCATTTTGATTGTATTTACATGGGCTGAGTTCAGGACGCTAAATGAGTGTGATCGATTCAACAATATTGAAATCGTTCTACACTTGTTTCTCGGCCTCTTTCCACCATCTGAGAAAGAATGATGGGGACAGAATGATCCTAATGGATCACTAGCATATCACCATACAGTGTCATGTTATCAGCAGCACATCTACAGTTTAAACCCCATAGTCCTCCATATAATATAATGTGCCCCATAGTCCTCCATATAGTATAATACACTCCTCATAGTGCTCCATATAATACACCGCCAGTCATCCATGTAGTACAATTCACTTCCCATAATATAATGCATCCCATAGTTCTTCATATGGTATAATGTATTCCCCATAGTCCTCGATACAGTATAATGCAGCCCACATATAGTATAATGCAGCCACCCCACAGAGTATAATGCAGCCACGCCATACAATATAATGCAGCCCCATAGAATATAATGCAGCCCCTTATATAGTATAATGTAGCCCCTCCATAGAATACAATGTAGCCCTCCTCATATAGCGTAATGCAGCCCCAATAGAATATAATGTAGCCCCCTCATAAAGGATAATGAAGCCCCCATACAATATAATCTAGCCCCCCATAGAATATAATGCAGCCCCCCATAGAATATAATGTAGCCTCCTCATATAGTATAATGTAGCCCCCTCAGTGTATGATGCAATCACCCCCCATAGAATATAATAAATATAATACAGCCCCCGATAGAATATAATGTAGCCCCCCATATTATATAACACAGCCTCCCCATCGAATAATGTACCCCCCATAATATATAACACAGCCACATAGTATATATCACACAGCCCCACATTGTATATAGCACAGTAGCATGGTATATACCACAGCCCCACATGGTATATAGCACAGTACCATGGTATACATCACAGCACCACATAGCATATAACACCCCCCCTCCCTAGAGTGGCCCTATAGTCCAGTACTCACTGTTAGGCCGGAGTCACACTGGCGACAAAATCGGACGACTGCAATGCGATGAAATATCGCATTGCAGTCGGACCTATGTTAATCTATGGAGCAGCTCCCAGTATCAGATTTTTTGTGGTCCGTTTTAAACGTCCGTGTACAATCGCAGCATGCTGCGATTGTCACCGATTGTGGGTAGACTATCGCCAATGCAAGTCTATGGGAGCGATCAAAAATCAGATTACAAACGGACCACACTGTGTGACTTGCGATGAAATCGCATCGGTGTCCTTTAGAAAAGCCGGCAATTCATCCCTGCCTATACAGTAAAAGCACACTGACAGCTTTAATAAAGACTAGAAAGAATAGATATATACACATAGAACATATATATATATATATATACATGTCATTGTGACATGTATATATACATATATTTATAGTTCCTAGACTTCTACATACTGTAATAGCCGCTAATTCAATTGCCGGGTTTTGTGAAATCACAGAAGCCGACATGAAATGATACATTGTTTCCACACATTTAACCATGTAATTTCATGTATTTTTATATATGTTTGAAACATACAATTACATGAGTGTATTTGTGCAAAATTTCAGACATGTAGGGGTTAATTAAAGGTGTAATTTCGTTGAAAAAAAATGCGTGGGCTCCCGCTGTATTTTCTCCACCAGACAGACAAAGCAAAGCGAGTGGGGGCAGATAATAATAGCCCAGGGAGGGTGCATTTTTTTGTGCCCCCCCTGGCTACTAACATCTGCCCCCAGACACCCCAGAAAGGGCAAATCTATAATTAGATTCGCCCTTTCTGGCACTTTGCCCGTCCATTCCCATTGCCCTGTAGCGGTGGCGAATGGGTTAATCTCACCTTACTGTCACCTTGCAATTGAAAGGTGACCTTAAGGCAGGTTAATGATTGATAGCTGTCAATTAGACAACTATCAATTATTAATCCTATTGAAGTAAATAAAAAAACACACACTTTAAGAATAAATTATTTTAATGAAATAAAAACACATTTTTTTGACCATATTTTATTTTACACTTAATCCGTGCGAAGCCATTGATCTCCTAAAATAAAGAAAAAGAAATAAAACAACATTATTCTTACCTATTCCGCCGATCTGTCACGTCCCACGCTGTAATCCTTCACAAAGGGTTAACTAGCTTTGAGCCAAGCAGTGCAAGTAATCCTGCATGCTCAGCTCAAAGCTCCTGAATGAATAAGTTCCTCTCCTGGCGACAGGAGAGGATGTGTTTCATGAATGAAGCTTAATTGATTGTGTCCACTTTCCTTTAGGTCAGGTCACTACAGTTAAATTGGCAATAAATCAATTAAGCTCCATTCATGAATCTATTCCTCTACTTTCGCTGGGAGAGGAACTTATTCATTCAGGGGAATACAGGTCTGAGACAGCATTATTAGCTCTCTGCGACCTGTAACCTGTTAACCCTTTCTGATGGATTACACCGTGGGACCTGAGTGTACATCGGATTGGTAAGTATAATTTTGCTTTTTTATTTTATTTTTATTACAGGAAATGGTTTTAGCAGGAAAATAAAATATGGTCAAAAACTGTGTGATTATTTCATTAAACTTATTTTTTATTAAACTGTGTGTGTTTGATTTTTCTTTCATACAATAGGATTAATAATTGATAGTTGTCTAATTGACAGCTATCAATTATTAACCTGGCTTAAAGTGACCTTTCAATTGCAAGGTCATTTTAACCCCTTATTAACCCATTCGCCACCGCTACAGGGCAATGGGAATAGACGGGCAAAGTGCCAGAAAGGGCGAATCTAATTAGAGATTTGCCCTTTCTGGGGTGTCTGGGGGCAGATGTTAGTAGCCAGGGGGGGCACAAAAAAAATGTACCCTCCCTAGGCTATTATTATCTGCCCCCACTCGCTTTGCTTTGTCTGTCTGGTGGAGAAAATACAGCGGGAGCCCACGCATTTTTTTTCAACGAATTTACACCTTTAATTAACCCCTACATGTCTGAAATTTAGCACACATATACTCATGTAATTGTATGTTTCAAACATATATAAAAATACATGAAATTACATGGTTAAATGTGTGGAAACAATGTATCATTTCATGTCGGCTTCTGTGATTTCACTGAAGCCGGCAATTGAATTAGCGGCTATAACAGTATGTAGAAGTGTAAGAATTATAAATATATGTATATATATATGTCACAATGACATATACATATATATATATGTGTTCTATGTGTATATATCTATTCTTTCTTTTGGCATTTAAATACTATTCTTTTGGATCCATTATATGTCAGTTTTGCAAGCCTGCGAGAAAATCTCGCAAGTCGGATGAAAATCGGATGTTACAAGGTACACACACATGCGATTAAATCGCATCTTTGAAGGAAAATCGGATGCCAGAAGGATGTGTGATGTTTTTATTTTGATCCGATTGTCGACCGTCTAAAACGGACCGATTTTTTGTGGTTGTGTGTGACTCCAGCCTTAGGCCGGAGTCACACTGGCGACAAAATCGGACGACTGCAATGCGATGAAATATCGCATTGCAGTCGGACCTATGTTAATCTATGGAGCAGCTCCCAGTATCAGATTTTTTGTGGTCCGTTTTAAACGTCCGTGTACAATCGCAGCATGCTGCGATTGTCACCGATTGTGGGTCGACAATCGCCAATGCAAGTCTATGGGAGCGATGAAAAATCTGATTACAAACGGACCACACTGTGTGACTTGCGATGAAATCACATCGGTGTCCTTTAGAAAAGCCGGCAATTCATCCCCGGCTATACTGTAAAATCACACTGACAGCTTTAATAAAGACTAGAAAGAATAGATATATACACATAGAACATATATATATATATATATATACATGTCATTGTGACATGTATATATACATATATTTATAGTTCCTAGACTTCTACATACTGTAATAGCCGCTAATTCAATTGGCGGGTTTTGTGAAATCACAGAAGCCGACATGAAATGATACATTGTTTCCACACATGTAACCATGTAATTTCATGTATTTTTATATATGTTTGAAACATACAATTACATGAGTGTATTTGTGCAAAATTTCAGACATGTAGGGGTTAATTAAAGGTGTAATTTCGTTGAAAAAAAATGCGTGGGCTCCCGCTGTATTTTCTCCACCAGACAGACAAAGCAAAGCGAGTGGGGGCAGATAATAACAGCCTAGGGAGGGTACATTTTTTTGTGCCCCCCCTGGCTACTAACATCTGCCCCCAGACACCCCAGAAAGGGCAAATCTATAATTAGATTCGCCCTTTCTGGCACTTTGCCCGTCTATTCCCATTGCCCTGTAGCGGTGGCGAATGGGTTAATCTCACCTTACTGTCACCTTGCAATTGAAAGGTGACCTTAAGGCAGGTTCATAATTGATAGCTGTCAATTAGACAACTATCAATTATTAATCCTATTGAAGTAAATAAAAAAACACACACTTTAAGAATAAATTATTTTAATGAAATAAAAACACATTTTTTTGACCATATTTTATTTTACACTTAATCCGTGCGAAGCCATTGATCTCCTAAAATAAAGAAAAAAAATAAAACAACATTATTCTTACCTATTCCGCCGATCTGTCACGTCCCACGCTGTAATCCTTCACAAAGGGTTAACTAGCTTTGAGCCAAGCAGTGCAAGTAATCCTGCATGCTCAGCTCAAAGCTCATGAATGAATAAGTTCCTCTCCTGGCGACAGGAGAGGATGTGTTTCATGAATGAAGCTTAATTGATTGTGTCCACTTTCCCTTTAGGTCAGGTCACTACAGTTAAATTGGCAATAAATCAATTAAGCTCCATTCATGAATCTATTCCTCTACTTTCGCTGGGAGAGGAACTTATTCATTCAGGGGAATACAGGTCTGAGACAGCATTATTAGCTCTCTGCGACCTGTAACCTGTTAACCCTTTCTGATGGATTACACCGTGGGACCTGAGTGTACATCGGATTGGTAAGTATAATTTTGCTTTTTTATTTATTTTTATTACAGTAAATGGTTTTAGCAGGAAAATAAAATATGGTCAAAAACTGTGTGATTATTTCATTAAACTTATTTTTTATTAAACTGTGTGTGTTTGATTTTTCTTTCATACAATAGGATTAATAATTGATAGTTGTCTAATTGACAGCTATCAATTATTAACCTGGCTTAAAGTGACCTTTCAATTGCAAGGTCATTTTAACCCCTTATTAACCCATTCGCCACCGCTACAGGGCAATGGGAATAGACGGGCAAAGTGCCAGAAAGGGCGAATCTAATTATAGATTTGCCCTTTCTGGGGTGTCTGGGGGCAGATGTTAGTAGCCAGGGGGGGCACAAAAAAAATGTACCCTCCCTAGGCTATTATTATCTGCCCCCACTCGCTTTGCTTTGTCTGTCTGGTGGAGAAAATACAGCGGGAGCCCACGCATTTTTTTCAACGAATTTACACCTTTAATTAACCCCTACATGTCTGAAATTTAGCACACATATACTCATGTAATTGTATGTTTCAAACATATATAAAAATACATGAAATTACATGGTTAAATGTGTGGAAACAATGTATCATTTCATGTCGGCTTCTGTGATTTCACTGAAGCCGGCAATTGAATTAGCGGCTATAACAGTATGTAGAAGTGTAAGAATTATAAATATATGTATATATATATGTCACAATGACATATACATATATATATATATGTGTTCTATGTGTATATATCTATTCTTTCTTTTGGCATTTAAATACTATTCTTTTGGATCCATTATATGTCAGTTTTGCAAGCCTGCGAGAAAATCTCGCAAGTCGGATGAAAATCGATGTTACAAGGTACACACACATGCGATTAAATCGCATCTTTGAAGGAAAATCGGATGCCAGAAGGATGTGTGATGTTTTTATTTTGATCCGATTGTCGACCGTCTAAAACGGACCGATTTTTTGTGGTTGTGTGTGACTCCAGCCTTAGGCCGGAGTCACACTGGCGACAAAATCGGACGACTGCAATGCGATGAAATATCGCATTGCAGTCGGACCTATGTTAATCTATGGAGCAGCTCCCAGTATCAGATTTTTTGTGGTCCGTTTTAAACGTCCGTGTACAATCGCAGCATGCTGCGATTGTCACCAATTGTGGGTCGACAATCGCCAATGCAAGTCTATGGGAGCGATGAAAAATCTGATTACAAACGGACCACACTGTGTGACTTGCGATGAAATCGCATCGGTGTCCTTTAGAAAAGCCGGCAATTCATCCCCGGCTATACTGTAAAATCACATTGACAGCTTTAATAAAGACTAGAAAGAATAGATATATACACATAGAACATATATATATATATATATATATATATAATATATACATGTCATTGTGACATGTATATATACATATATTTATAGTTCCTAGACTTCTACATACTGTAATAGCCGCTAATTCAATTGGCGGGTTTTGTGAAATCACAGAAGCCGACATGAAATGATACATTGTTTCCACACATTTAACCATGTAATTTCATGTATTTTTATATATGTTTGAAACATACAATTACATGAGTGTATTTGTGCAAAATTTCAGACATGTAGGGGTTAATTAAAGGTGTAATTTCGTTGAAAAAAAATGCGTGGGCTCCCGCTGTATTTTCTCCACCAGACAGACAAAGCAAAGCGAGTGGGGGCAGATAATAACAGCCTAGGGAGGGTACATTTTTTTTGTGCCCCCCCTGGCTACTAACATCTGCCCCCAGACACCCCAGAAAGGGCAAATCTATAATTAGATTCGCCCTTTCTGGCACTTTGCCCGTCTATTCCCATTGCCCTGTAGCGGTGGCGAATGGGTTAATCTCACCTTACTGTCACCTTGCAATTGAAAGGTGACCTTAAGGCAGGTTCATAATTGATAGCTGTCAATTAGACAACTATCAATTATTAATCCTATTGAAGTAAATAAAAAAACACACACTTTAAGAATAAATTATTTTAATGAAATAAAAACACATTTTTTTGACCATATTTTATTTTACACTTAATCCGTGCGAAGCCATTGATCTCCTAAAATAAAGAAAAAAAAATAAAACAACATTATTCTTACCTATTCCGCCGATCTGTCACGTCCCACGCTGTAATCCTTCACAAAGGGTTAACTAGCTTTGAGCCAAGTAGTGCAAGTAATCCTGCATGCTCAGCTCAAAGCTCCTGAATGAATAAGTTCCTCTCCTGGCGACAGGAGAGGATGTGTTTCATGAATGAAGCTTAATTGATTGTGTCCACTTTCCCTTTAGGTCAGGTCACTACAGTTAAATTGGCAATAAATCAATTAAGCTCCATTCATGAATCTATTCCTCTACTTTCACTGGGAGAGGAACTTATTCATTCAGGGGAATACAGGTCTGAGACAGCATTATTAGCTCTCTGCGACCTGTAACCTGTTAACCCTTTCTGATGGATTACACCGTGGGACCTGACTGTACATCGGATTGGTAAGTATAATTTTGCTTTTTTATTTTATTTTTATTACAGTAAATGGTTTTAGCAGGAAAATAAAATATGGTCAAAAACTGTGTGATTATTTCATTAAACTTATTTTTTATTAAACTGTGTGTGTTTGATTTTTCTTTCATACAATAGGATTAATAATTGATAGTTGTCTAATTGACAGCTATCAATTATTAACCTGGCTTAAAGTGACCTTTCAATTGCAAGGTCATTTTAACCCCTTATTAACCCATTCGCCACCGCTACAGGGCAATGGGAATAGACGGGCAAAGTGCCAGAAAGGGCGAATCTAATTATAGATTTGCCCTTTCTGGGGTGTCTGGGGGCAGATGTTAGTAGCCAGGGGGGGCACAAAAAAAATGTACCCTCCCTGGGCTATTATTATCTGCCCCCACTCGCTTTGCTTTGTCTGTCTGGTGGAGAAAATACAGCGGGAGCCCACGCATTTTTTTTCAACGAATTTACACCTTTAATTAACCCCTACATGTCTGAAATTTAGCACACATATACTCATGTAATTGTATGTTTCAAACATATATAAAAATACATGAAATTACATGGTTAAATGTGTGGAAACAATGTATCATTTCATGTCGGCTTCTGTGATTTCACTGAAGCCGGCAATTGAATTAGCGGCTATTACAGTATGTAGAAGTGTAAGAATTATAAATATATGTATATATATATGTCACAATGACATATATATATATGTGCTCTATTTGTATATATCTATTCTTTCTTTTGGCATTTAAATACTATTCTTTTGGATCCATTATATGTCAGTTTTGCAAGCCTGCGAGAAAATCTCGCAGGTCGGATGAAAATCGGATGTTACAAGGTACACACACATGCGATTAAATCGCATCTTTGAAGGAAAATCGGATGCCAGAAGGATGTGTGATGTTTTTATTTTGATCCGATTGTCGACCGTCTAAAACGGACCGATTTTTTGTGGTTGTGTGTGACGCCGGCCTTACACTAAAAAAAAAACACTCCTCACCTCTCCTCGTGCTTCTCCTGGCTGTCTCCTGGCTCAGCCTGCAATGCCTGGTACACAGTGAATGCGCGATGACGTCATCATGCACCCCTGTGTCAGAGGCTGAGCGGGGAATGATGGGAGAAGGAGCGTCAGCTGACGCTCTCTCCTCCATCTTTGCTTTGAACTGTACCGGCGTCTATGACGCCAGTATAGTTCAATTCGGCAGCAGGCGGGCACCCCTGCCTCACGGGCCCCATAGCGGCTGTGTGATGTGCCGCTAGCGGGGGGACCCTGGAGGAGCGGGGGCCCTAGGCAGCTGCCTGGTCTGCCTGCACCTAATGCCGACCCTGGGTACGCGTGCACAATGCTTACAGGCCGGCATACACAGGGCCTCTATGGCCGATACCAGATCGGCCCGGACAGGCTCTGTCAGCACAGGATGTCTATCCAAGCCAAGTACAGGAGCTCGGTGCGTCATGGCGCGGCTGATCATTTATACACATCTGCTTGGTTTCCAGCTATTTCCCCGCCTCTATGAAGCCAGAGCTGTCAATCAAAGAGGAGGGGGTGGAACTAGAGGGGAGACCCACCATGAAGCCGTTAAGGACGCACAAAAGACCGAACATACAAACAGCATGTCGTTTTTTCCATAAAAATCCATATAGTTATGTGTTATCACTTTTTCAGGCGTATTTCAGCTGCACATGGTCTCATACTTGGGTATCCATTGCATGGGACTCGTTTTGCGCCTTCTGTGCTCATGTTCTGCCTGTGCATCAGGAGCGCTCCCCACTCACAAGTTAGATGTAGACGTAGGTCTAAACATCCATATTTACAACCGTTCTAAATTCCCCCAGCCTCAGCTGCTGATAAACTGCCCCAAAGCATAACACTGCCTCCACCATGCTCTACTGTGGGTATGGTGTTCTTTTGGTTAAGCACACAGTGTTATCTTTGCACCAAACAGACTTTTTGGCATTATGGCCGAATAGATCCAACTTGCTCTCATGAGAGTACAACACATTTTCCTTTTGACAGCCTTGATGTAGGTTTTGACAAAACGTGGCCAGTCTTGGTTTTTTTTTACATATGTAATTTAAAGGGGTTGTTTTAATACTTTATATTGATGACCTATGTTGTGGATGGGTCATCAATATAAGATTGATGGGATCACCTGGCGTCTCCACCAATCAGCTGTTAACACCTAGAGATGTGAAAGTATTCAGCGTTGAACAGCACAGCCCTATAAATGATGTGAGGGCTGCGGCCAGGTTCTGCTGATTGCCTCCTGAGGCCGGCGTCACACTGCCGAGTTTGATGCAAGTTAGTTGCACGACTTTCTCGCATCAACACCTGGCACGGACGCCCGCTCTCGGACCCAAGTGCGCAGCTGCATGTATTTCTATGCCGCCGCGCACTCGGGTCCGAGAGCAGGAGGCCGTGCCAGGTGTTGATGCGAGAAAGTCGTGCAACTAACTCGCATCAAACTCGGCAGTGTGACGCCGGCCTTATGAAGAAAATGGCTGATCTTGATTACCTTGCAGCAGCCACTAGTCAGTGTACAAAGCTGCGGTGCTAAGCTCCATTCAATCCCAACATTCGGCCACAGCCAGAGACAACAGCTAATCGGTGGGGGTG
The DNA here is from genome assembly GCA_033576555.1 of Oophaga sylvatica. Taxonomy (NCBI): domain Eukaryota; kingdom Metazoa; phylum Chordata; class Amphibia; order Anura; family Dendrobatidae; genus Oophaga; species Oophaga sylvatica. Next base: position 140,018,779 of record JARQOD010000007.1, on the reverse strand, counting down.
CTAGGTGCCGGTCCCTTAAAAATAGGTCAACAAAGGCTAGGTTCACATTTGCATATATGTGCGCAGTGTATCATCTGCATGCGCAAATGCATGTTTACGCAGTGGTTTTTTTCATCTGCATCATCTTGCGCATGATGGCAAAAAAAACGCTGCATGTGCATGCGTTTGTATGAGTTTTTTGCATGCGTTTGCGTTGTTTATGCGCATGCGTTCGATATGACAGACACCAAAAGGGCGTGTCTCATGAAGAATGCATCCGTACGCATGTCCTTGTGTACAAATGCGTTCCCATAGACAGTAATGCGTTGTTTTGACGCATTCATCCACATGCGCATATTTGACGGATTTTTGACGCTTCAAAAAAATGCATCATGTTGCGTCCGCTGGACACCAGCGCACACCGCGAAATGACGCATGCGTACGCGTTTGGATGTGAACCACAAGTCAATGCCTGTCTCTGCGTACACCATGTTAAAGATATGTAAGCATGACGCATGCGGATCTATGCGGATGAAACGCTGCGCACACAGACGCAAATGTGAAACCAGCCTAGTTAATGGGCGTCCCTTAAATTTTCTTTATAACGTTTTGAAAACTGAAGGGAAAAAAAAGATCTTCATGGGGTGGAATGACAAAAACGCTGCCGTTTCTTGTCAGTAAGGGCTTGTTCACACATTGCATTTTTGAATGAATGAGGAGACAAATGCATCACAAAAAAAAAAACTAGGGTATGTGCACATTCAGATGAGTTCCTGGCAGGAGCGCTCTGTGATACATTTTTTATTTTTTTTTGTAAAGTTCCGGATACCTTCTTTAACGCCTTAAGGACCAGGGATACTTCTGTTTTTGCGTTGCCATTTTTTTTCTCCCCTTTTTCATAGAGCCATAACTTTATTTTTCCGTCAATATGGCCATGTGAGGGCTTATTTTTTGCGGGACGAGTTGTACTTTTGAATAACACATTGGTTTTACCATATCATGTACTAGAAAACAGGAAAAAAATTCCAAGTGTGGTGAAATTGCAAAAAAAAAGCGCAATTCCACAATTATTTTTTGGATTTTTTTTTTTTACCATGTTCACTAAATGCTAAAACTGAGCTGCCATCATGATTCTCCAGGTCATTACAAGTTCACAGACACCAAACATGTCTAGGTTCTTTTTATTTAAGTGTTGAAAAAAATTCCAAAGTTTTTTTTTTTTTCTTTTACACAAAAAGTTGCCATTTCCAAGACCCGTAGCATCTCCGTTTATTTGGATCTGGGACCGAGTGAGGGCTTATTTTTTGTGCACCGAGCTGACGTTTTTATTATTACCACTTTGGTGTAGATACAATCTTTTGATCGCCCGTTATTGCATTTTACTGCAATGTTACAACGACCAAAAAAACATAATTCTGGCGTTTCAATTTTTGCTCTCGCTACGCCATTTAGTGATTAGATTAATTCTTCTTTTATTGATAGATTGAGTGATTCTGAACACGGCAAAACCTAATATGTGTATGTTTGATTTTTATTTTTTTTTTTTTTAATTATTTTATTTTGAAAGGGGGGTGATCTGAACTTTTTATTTTTTTTAATAGTTTTAAAAACTTTTTCTTTTTACTTGCTTCAATATTCCCCATGGGAGACTAGAAGCTGTGATCATCCGATCACTTGGGCTGCAGTCCTGCTCTATGTAGCAGATATGCTCACTTGCTATAAGCACAGACCGCTGGACGGCGCTCATAGCTATCTGGCTATAACCACAGGGGTCTCCTGCTGACCCCGGGTTGTCATGCCAACCCATTGGCGACTCGCGGTCATGTGACACTGGTGCCGATGGGAAGAGGTAATGATGCGCTTCCTGCACGTGCATGTTAAATGCCGCTGTCAGAAATTGACAGCGGCATTTAACATGTTAACAGCCGCGGGTAAATCACAATTCTACCCGCTGCTGTTAGGGGCTCTTTTCAGCTGATCAGATCAACTGTCATGTGCCGGAAAAGGTGCGGGCTCCGGCGATGAGACAGACAGGGGGAGGCATCCAATGACGGACTCTGCCCGTCATTGAACGGTAAGGGGTTAAATTGACATGTTACCTGCATTCTGTGGGTTAGGCTGGGTTCACATTGCGCTAATGGCAATGTGCTGACGGCATCCGTTACATAGCGGCACTAACGCTATGTAACGGATGCGTTAGCGCACCCATAGACTGCCATATGTAGCGCATCGCTAACGCATGTCATAATCGGCATGCGTAGCGATGTGCCGTCATTCTGTGACGGACCCTCGGACGCGGTCTGCAGCGTTCGGGGGTCCGTCACCGCTAGCACAGATGGAGCATCTGCGGTAGCGTGATCACATAACGCAATCCTTAAAAGGCACTTGCGTTAGCACAGTCCGTTTAACGCATGTGTTGAGCGGACTGCACTAACGCAATGTGAACCTAGCCTTACAGGTACTGTGTTGGCACTTTTGCTTTATAGCACTGGGGTCTTGGGTTCAAATCACACCAAGGACAACATTTGTAAGGAGTTTGCATGTTCTCCCCGTGTTTATGTGGATTTCCTCCCACAAAGAGCGACTGATTATGAGCCCCAATGGGGACAGCGATGATGGTGTCTGTGAAGGGCTGAGGAATTAATGGTGCTATATAAGCAAGTCAAATAAGTAAATTACGACAAAATCAAACTTGTATAATTTGTTTTGTGCTCCTGCTTTTACTTATGTTCTGAGACCCATACCATTTTTAGCTTTCTGCTAAGGGGCTGTGTGAGGGCTTGTTTTTAGAGGGGCAAATTGTAGCTTTTATTGGTAATATTTTTTCTGTGCTAGGCCCCTATAACAGCCATACTAGTCCTGCCAGGAGCCGCACGCGCTCTCCTCCTCGTCTCCTTTCTTCTGACGACTCTTGCTGCACTTCCGGGTGTATTAGTAGTGGTGTCAGAAGAAAGGAGACGGGGACAATGTGCACGGCCACACGCCCAGCACGGTTCAGGCAGCGATCACTCAGGGAAGTGTAACGGTGCACCAAAGCCGCCATCATTTGCCTATGAATGAAGTTACTTTTCAGGCTCTGTACCAGTACATGCAGGGGCATGGAGACTCCTTTTGGTTTTTGTTTTGTCTATATAGCTTTCCACCAGCAGGTGCAAGGCAGTCAGTTCTGAGTCCTGCTCTGCCCCCATCTAGTCCTTACACATGGCGAGGGGAATTACAAGAGTTAAGCCCCTGTCACACTAAGCGAGATCACTGAAGCGTCACCGATTTTATGACGCAACAGCGACCTAGCCAGCGATCTCGCTTAGTGTGACACGCAGCGACGACCAGCCCCCCTGCTGGGTATCACTGATCGTTGTCGAATGGCCTGGACCAATTTTTCTCTAGTAGCCTTCCACGACAGCATAGGAGGATGTCTCCTTGTCCTATTGGGGGACAGGAATACAGAGAGGTTAAAAACCCCTCCCACCTCCCATTAACCAGTGTTTTCCTGTCCCCCTTGGGGCACGGAGAGATCCTGGTACGCTGGTGGCCGGCTGTTGCAGCGTTACCTGTGCGCACTATTAGCCGGGCAGCGGTGGTCAGGTCCTCACGCCTCCCTCCTCCGTGGCTGCTCCCGACTCCCGGGACCACACTGAGGCGGTCTCCCTGCGTCCCCTCATGGGATAAAGCGGGCCGACTCTCCCCGCCGGAGGCCTCCTGCAGCTCTCCGGCGTGTTCCCCTCCACGTGCGGTCTGACCTGGAAGTGCGACATCACTTCCGGGTCTTGCGTTCCACTGTGGAACGCAGGGCTTTCCAGAGCCTCTGAACGCCGCTAGCACTCGTCTCCACCTGTGCTGGGACCGGAGGGGGAGGGGGAATCTAAAGCGCTGGGCAGCGCTTATACCTAGTGTATAAAAACTGCCGGAAGACGTCAGCAGGTAAGCGCCTATGGGCCGAAATACCTGCTATGGAGACGTCCAGCCCTGCGACTGCAGAGCCCAGCGCTTCTCTGGCCTCAGTGAGTACTGATAGGCCCACTCCCTTGTTAAGAGGCTCCTGGAACCCCATTTTCTTTTACTCCTCTCTCCCTCTATTACAGGGAGAAGGTTCATCCCAGAGACCCTCAGTTAAAAGGAGCAAATGTGCCATTTGTTCCCTGAAATTACCTCCCAAATGGGAGAAAAAACTCTGCCAAAAGTGCACAGATAAAGTGATCAGTGCAGAGCATCCATCGTGGCTAGATGTGATCCGTACCCTGGTGAAACAAGAAGTGCAATCTTCACTAGCCGCATTAACTCCCCCACCCCCGCCTCCACCACCCTCACCTGGTCCATCTCTCCCAAAAAAGAGAAAGATCCAGGCGGAACATTCGGATTCTGAGTCCGACATATCCCAGGGGTCATCATCATCCAAGTGGGAAAATCCCTTAGTTCATAAAACCCCGGAATTAAGGAAATTCCTTTTCTCCTCAGAATATATTGAGGAGCTAGTAAGTGCGGTTCGTAACACTATGGGGTTGGAGGACCTACCGGTCCCTCATTCCGTTCAGGATGAATTTTTTGGCGGGGCTCAGACGGAGCAGATGGTTGGGTTTCCAGTCCATAAGAGTATATCGGACATGATAAATCGGGAGTGGGAGCTTCCAGAGAAACGCCTCGCGATCCCTTCAGAGTTTAAAAATAGATTTCCTCTGGATGAAAATCCTATCAAGTGGGATATCCCTAAAGTGGATGTACAGGTGGCGAGGGTAGCGAAGAAAACGGCTCTGCCATTTGAGGATTCCTCCCAACTGAAGGATCCCATGGACAGGAAAGTCGAAAGTCTTCTTAAAAAATCTTGGGAGACCTCCTCTTCGGCCCTCAAGAGCAATATAGCGTCCACCTGCGTTGCCAGATCTCTTCATCGCTGGCTCCAGGAACTGGAAACTCATATCTCCCAGGGCACTCCAAGAGATGACATGCTAGACTCTCTACCCATCCTGCATAAAGCAGCGGGTTTTTTGGCTGATTCTTCTTTGGAGTCCATACGCATTGCGGCTAGAAATCTGGTCCAAACGAATTCGGCCCGTAGAGCCCTCTGGCTTAAAATGTGGAGCGGGGATGTTACTTCCAAAATTAAATTGTGCTCCATTCCTTTTAAAGGAGACTATGTATTCGGGCCAGCCCTGGATGACATCCTGGAAAAGGCCACGGATAGGAAGAAAGCTCTTCCAGAACAAAGGCCTCCCAAGAAGCGAGTTTTTCAACCCTCCCGGGCTCAACCTACTCAGTATAGAGGTAAAGGGAAGACGGGAAGATGGAGTTATGCAAAAGGGAAACCTAAAAATATCCTCGTTCCCCAGCAGACACAACAGGAGAAGCAATGACTCCCAGCAGGTAGGAGGGAGACTCTCGAAGTTTCTAAACAACTGGCAAAAAATTTCCAGCTGCCGCTGGGTGTTGAATGTAATAAGAGACGGTCTCTTAATAGACTTCGAGTCTCCCCTCCTCCCGCTATTCAGAGTAACCTCTCTATCATCTCAAGAGAGTCAATCCATTATCGCTGCAGAAATTCAAAATCTGATAGCTTCAGGCGCAATTTCCATGGTCCCACGAGACGAGCAAGGGAAAGGCCATTACTCCCGCATTTTCATAGTAAAAAAACCGTCGGGGAAATCTCGGGTTATAATAAATCTAAAAACCCTCAACCAGTCAGTTTCCTACCAGAGATTCAAAATGGAATCTGTAAAGTCGGCCATTCCCTTGATAACCCGCTGCTCGTTTATGGCGACCATGGATCTCAAAGACGCCTATTTCCACATTCCAATACATCCTCTTCATCGGAAGTATCTGAGATTCGCGGTCCGTCTAGATCACGAGATAGTACATTTCCAGTTCAAAGTACTCCCCTTTGGCATTTCATCAGCCCCAAGGGTTTTCTCAAGGATCATGTCGGAAACGATAGCTCACATTCGAAAACAAGGGGTGGCTATAGTTCCCTATCTAGACGACCTTCTAATCATCGGTCCTTCAGCCAGAATCCTCGAGACAAGGGTACACCAGACTCGAGACATCCTTCAGAGTTTAGGTTGGATCGTCAATACAAAGAAGTCTCATCTCCAACCTTCAAAAGTAATAAGGTTTCTGGGAGTTCTCTTGGACGCAGAGAATCAGACTTCTTATCTTCCAGACGACCACCGCCAAGACCTGATATCCAAGACTCTAGCCTTCAGAAGTCAAAGATCTCCATCGCTGAGATTAGCTATGTCCCTGCTAGGCTCAATGACGGCCTGTATACAATCCGTGGCTTGGGCTCAGGCCCATTCCAGAGTTCTTCAGGCACACATTCTAGAAAATTGGAATGCAAATCCTGCCTTGCTGAACAAAAAGATACGAACTCCAGGAAGAGTCAAAGCCTCCCTGTCTTAGTGGCTAAATCTTTCAAACCTATGCAAGGGAATAGCCTGGTCTCAAGCTCCCTTGTTGACAGTGACCACCGACGCAAGTTCGAGAGGCTGGGGAGCAGTGGTGCTACAGACTCCCTTTCAAGGCCTATGGTGTCAGCAGGACAGCGCCAAATCCTCCAACTACAGGGAACTAAAGGCGGTACTAAAAGCCTTCCAGGCAGCCAGTTCTCTAATCTCAGGTTATTATGTCAGAGTTCTTTCGGACAACATGACTACAGTGGCTCATCTCAAGCACCAAGGGAGTCCCAAATTCAACAGTCTGAGGAACGTTTCAAATCATATTCTCCAATGGGCCGAAGCCAATCTCCTTTCCTTATCAGCAGTTCACCTGAAAGGCTCAGAGAACTCCCAGGCAGACTTCCTGAGCCGACAAGACCTGCAACCAGGAGAATGGAGCCTAAAGAGAAAAGTCTTCAGGTCACTTACAGAGATGTGGGGCCTTCCCGATGTGGATTTGATGGCCTCAAGGCAGAATGCCCAGGTAGAAACATTTTTTTCCCTAAATCCAGGAGATGGATGCCTAGGGGTAGATGCGTTCAGTCATCCTTGGAGTTTCCGATTGGCCTACGTTTTTCCCCCGATACCTCTCCTGGCAAAAACTCTGCGAAAAATACAAGGCGATCAAGTCCCGGTCATACTAGTAGCACCAGCCTGGCCAAAGAGGAGTTGGTTCCATCTCATTCTGGAGTTGCGGACAGAAGGACCAATTCAGTTGCAACCGGAGGTCGATCTCCTCCAACAAGGTCATCTCCATCATCCAGATCCCCGGAAACTGAACCTAGCAGCTTGGCTGTTGAAGCCCGGGTCCTCAGGGAAAAAGGACTTTCGGGACCTGTGATCGCCACTCTTCAAAAATCCAGGAAACCAGTAACTAATACTATTTACAATAAGGTCTGGAAAAAGTTCTCCTCCTGGTGTCACCCTGATATTCCAGACCCATTGCGTCCTGATATATCTAAAATACTAGACTTTTTACAGAAAGGATTGGAGCTTGGTCTCAGACCAAACACATTAAAAGTCCAGGTGTCAGCTCTAAGTTCGGTGTATGACCAAAATTTAGCGGGCCATAAATGGATTAAAAGATTCATGGTGTCAGCACTCAGACTGAACCCTAGGAAGCAAATTATTGTCCCACCATGGGACTTAAACACAGTTCTCAAAGGCCTTACAGGACCCCCCTTTGAACCTTTGATGACATGTTCCCCTCAATTACTACCGTGTAAAACAGCCTTTTTGATCGCCATTTCCACAGCAAGAAGAATAGGGGAATTACAAGGCCTCTCAATTCGAGAACCATATTTGCTCATTAGAGATGACGCTATTATATTTCGTCCTGATCCATCTTTTCTTCCCAAGGTTGTATCAGATTTTCACCGTTCACAGGACATAGTTTTACCTTCATTTTGCAATAATCCGGCAAACCTTAAAGAACAACAGTTCCATACCCTGGACGTTAGAAGAATTGTTCTTCACTACCTCGATTTTTCATCATCTTTTAGAGTTGACCAGAATCTCTTTGTTCACCTATACGGTAAAAAAAAGGTAAAAAAGTGGCAAAAAACACAATTGCCACTTGGATAAAGAAAACCATATCTGAAGCTTACTTGGCCCAGAATATAGCTCCACCAGCGGGCCTGAAGGCCCACTCAACAAGATCCGTAGCAGCATCCTGGGCTGAAAGAGCTGGAGCTTCGTCTGAGCAGATTTGCAGGGCTGCAACATGGTCTTCCTTGCATACTTTCACGAAGCATTACAGATTGGACTTTTGGTCCAATCGGGACTTAGTCTTTGGCCGGAAAGTTCTCCAGGCCATAACCCCCCCTTAAAATTGAATTGGTTGGTATACCTCCTATGCTGTCGTGGAAGGCTACTAGAGAAAAAAGAATTATTCTTACCGTTAATTCGGTTTCTAGTAGCATTCCACGACAGCGCCAATTCCCTCCCGAAATTCTTGGATTAAGTTCTGAGAATACTAAAGGTAACCGTTTCTAAATGTGTGGTAAAACACTGGTTAATGGGAGGTGGGAGGGGTTTTTAACCTCTCTGTATTCCTGTCCCCCAATAGGACAAGGAGACATCCTCCTATGCTGTCGTGGAATGCTACTAGAAACCGAATTAATGGTAAGAATAATTCTTTTTTTCATTGTTGGTGTCTCGCTGGCCAGCGCGCATCGCTGCGTGTGACAGCGGGAGACCAGCGATCAGCGAGCTGGTATCCAATGTACACATCGGGTAACTAAGGGCTGCGCGGCGCCTAGTTACCCGATATGTACCCTGGATACCGGCTCCCAGCTTCTGCTGTAGAGTGCTGGGAGCCGGTATCCAGGGTACATATCGGGTAACTAGGCGCCGCGCAGCCCTTGGTTACCCGATGTGTACACTGGATACCAGCATGCTCGCTGGTCCTGATCGCTGGTGAGTCTGCCTATGTGACAGCTCACTAGCGATCAGCTAACGATGTCCCAGCGATCCCATCCAGGTCGGATCGTTGGTGGGATCGCTGGGACATTGAAGAGTGTGACGGGACCCTTAGGGGGCCATCCTGCTTGGGCACACCTCGTAGTGAGACGGCTTTTAGGTTTTTGTGATTAACATAGTGTCAACTAAGCACCCCATGTCATTTACATGTACTATTCATTTACTTCCTAGAGAGTATTTGCTAATTATGTTTTTATCTTAGATTTTTGTCTGTTAAATGGCCAGAGTGTGAATGTACACCTACACATTGCACCTGTACCAACATGTGTTCCGGCTCATTTCTTTGGTTTTGTTGTACTAGTAACAGGTGCAGTGCTGTATGGTTGCTATAGGGCACACATGTCAAACTCTGGCCCACAGGGTGATTATGTTTGGCCTGGATGCTGATACAGTTAAAAGTAATGATGGAGGGGGGCCATCTACTCCCTCTTCCATCATTCTCCCTCTGTGTCTGACATCATCGGGCGCAATGGCGTCACTATTTTGCATTCACTATGCCAAGCGGTGAAGAGCTTCAAATCGCTCGCTGCTGAGATCGAGCAGTGAGAGAATGAGGAGAGGTATTTATTTTAATGTGGGACTCATTATACTGTATGGAGGACTATGTAGGGGCCATTATACTGTATGGAGGACTATGTGGGAGCCGTTACACTGTATGGAGGATTATGTGGGGCCCATTATACAATATGGAGGATTATGTGGGGCCCATTATACCGTATGAAGGACTATGTGGGGTCCGTTATACCGAATGGTGGAGTATGTGGGGGCCGTTATAATGTGTGGAGGACCACGTGGGGGCCGTTATACCGTGTGGAGGACCATGTGGGGCCATTATACCGTGTGGAGAACCACGTGGGGGCCGTCGTGCCGTGTGGAGGACCACGTGGGGGCCGTCGTGCCGTGTGGAGGACCACGTGGGGGCCGTCGTGCCGTGTGGAGGACCACGTGGGGGCCGTCGTGCCGTGTGGAGGACCTCGTGGGGGCCATCGTGCCGTGTGGAGGACCACACGGGGGCCGTCGTGCCGTGTGGAGAACTATGTGTGGGATCACAGTTCGGCTTGATTCTGTGTTTGGGTCACCACAGTTAGCTGGGGGTTGTACAGTAGGGTCATCATACCGTTCGTGTGGAGGAATTCATTGTGAAGGGCATCGTTGGGGGCACTTTTGTTGGCATCATACTTTATCAATACTATTAATTCAAAGTTTTTATCCTTTATTACATATTTAAAGTAGGCCACTGGGCCCTATGCATTTTCACTGCTCTTACATAACATATTACATTATTCCAATATGTCCCATTCATGACTGTGTTTATTTTTTTCTCAGATCTATTAAATAAATGTTGTTTCTTCGTAGGACAACACCTTTAAGTTTGCTTCCATATGAAACGGTTTATCCTTATATTTGATAAGGAAAAACTTCCTCAATTGTAGACATTCTTTTAATAAATATCAATGTTTGTCCCTACTTTGTTCCAGATTGTAGTTTTGTCCCGCTGTGTATTTGAGTCTGACATCCCTGTAGGGCTAAGTCACCTACAACACATTGTTGCCCATTTAAAAAAATGCATTTTTAGGGTGACAGACTCCCTTAAATTATATTTGCCATAATTTCTGCCCTGTGATGTTGCAGATTGTACCCTCTTTATACCATGATCACATTTTGTACAGGTAGCGGGCAAATGTTATTTTTCTTTATGTTTCCATGGGCAGTGACTATTAGACCTGGGACGTTACAGAGCAGTAGAGGCTCGGCATGGTGTACTGACTGCAAGGACTTGGCTTCCCCAGCTTCTATTCTTGTAATGTCACATGAACCTTCTGTGTCTGTGACATTATATGAGCACAAGCTTCGGGAGCCTGGACTGAGCAGCTGAGACCTGAGCCCGTACGTCTAGATATTTCAATATTCCATGTGTTTTCTTATCCGTGTTTCTTACTTTAGCCATTTTCTTATGACACCGCACTGATCTAGAAAGTCCATCTAGCAACATCTTGTAAGTGTCTGGAAACTGCTTACCAAGGAGTAGACTTTGCTTCTTCTCCAGGGATTTGTGGGACATTCAAGAACAAGTGCCAGTCCTCCCTTTGCTGGGTCGTTGATTTATATGGTAGATGGCTGCTAGTGGAAAGCTATGGTAGATGTCTGCTAGTGGAAAACTATGGTAGATGTCTGCTAGTGGAAAACTATGGTAGATGTCTGCTAGTGGAAAACTATGATAGATATCTGCTAGTGGAAAGCTATGGTAGATGTCTGCTAGTGGAAATCTATGGTTGATGTCTGCTAGTGGAAAGCTATGGTAGATGTCTGCTAGTGGAAAGCTATGGTAGATGTCTCCTGGTGGAAAGCTATGGTAGATGTCTCCTGGTGGAAAGCTATGGTAGATGTCTCCTAGTGGAAAGCTATGGTAGATGTCTGCTAGTGGAAAGCTATGGTAGATGTCTGCTAGTGGAAATCTATGGTAGATGTCTGCTAGTGGAAAACTATGGTAGATGTCTGCTAGTGGAAAGCTATGGTAGATGTCTGCTAGTGGAAAGCTATGGTAGATGTCTGCTAGTGGAAAGCTATGGTAGATGTCTGCTAGTGGAAAGCTATGGTAGATGTCTGCTAGTGGAAAGCTATGGTAGATGTCTGCTAGTGGAAAGCTATGGTAGATGTCTGCTAGTGGAAAGCTATGGTAGATGTCTGCTAGTGGAAAGCTATGGTAGATGTCTGCTAGTGGAAAGCTATGGTAGATGTCTGCTAGTGGAAAGCTATGGTAGATGTCTGCTACTGTAGAACACAGTGTGGACCTCCCTTGTTCTTATCCGCTGACTGTACCTTAGAGAAGCAATCTGCAGAGCTGCGGGCTGAAATGTTCAGGCCACTTTTCGGCAACATAAGTCACAGCCTGTGGCTGGAGCACAAGATCTCCAAAGTCTGGAGACATGAGAATCCTATTTAATAGGTGGATTGCCTGGATCATTGACATATTTTTATCGGAACCAGAGTTTATAGGAAGTAGTGGTGAGTGGCATGAGACCTGTTACCCAGCTGGTGGTTAATGACTTTATAATTCCAATGGCAATCACATTCTAATTTGAGTATGTCCTAAGACATTAGTAGCCCTATAGGTGCTTGTAGATAAATGTTGCCTTAGCATGCCAAGTTGGAACGTTGGACTATCTAATGTAGTGGGTGTTCCTGAATCTCGCCCCAGATAGCAGATGTTGAGGGAAGAAAGACTGCATATTTTTGAGTTCAATATGCCCAATGCCTTATTAAATAAACATTCACTTTCGTAGGAACAGGGTAAAGGACAGACACCTTAAATGTAAGCATACCTGTCCTTTTACACACAACATATAGAAATGTATGGTTTTGCTGCCCTTATTTATGCTATAAATTTCTGGTGCAGACGTCTTTCTACTGCATCTTGTACCAGTCCCTACTGCCCACTAACTCCCAACTGTACCACTTCGTCTATATTCTGCTAGCACTATAGGTGCTGGAACTTCCTATTCCTTCCCCTTTCCAGCATGCATTGCTCTTGATATTATCCAGTGGTTTTGCACACATCTTTGTTATGTTTGCATGCAGTTTGACAGACTGTAGAGCAGGAGTAGAAAGATGAAGACCTGCGGCCACTACCTGTAGTAATCTGTCTTGATGTCTCTTGATGCAGAGATGGTTTTAGCTTGACAACAGACAGACAAAAAAAAGTTTATATATACTAGCGGGGCATGGTTTGCCAGTGTATAATATACTAGCAGGGCATGGTTTGCCCGCTCTTATTCTGTTGGGTTCTTCATGGTTCAGATCTAGGTTCCCTTCTCTTTTCTCATTACACAGCTGCTATTAGACAAACTAATAGCAGGTTTTGGCTTTCGGCCATATTTATGCTGGTGACTTCCCATTACACACATTTTATCCTAATATCATTCCCCACACTGCTACAAAATGCCAGTGATTCTCAATTCACTGTCTTTAGCATCATGTCCTCCCTCTGTTTGCAAATCAGTCTTTCCAGAACTGAACTTCTTGTGTTTCCTGATTCTATCACCCTATTTACGTCTGGTACTTCTACTTCCAGCTGTGGTACTACTGTAATTCCCAAGCAGCACGCCCGCTATGTTGCGGCTATATTTGACTCAAACACATCTACAGAATTTGACCGTTTCTAAACTTCAAAACTCTTACTGTTGCTCCTCATTCCTTGTCTTGATTACTGCATCTCTACTAAACGGTCTTTGTCTCACTATTTCTCCCCCTATAAATCACCGTGATGCAGCAGCTGGAGTCATACTTCTGACCAGCTGCTGCACCGATGCTTCCACCCTGTGTCAGTCATTGCACTGGTTGCCCGTCTGCTGTAGAATATAACAGAACACTTATCACATTCATCCACGATGCTCCCCACAGTGCTGTCCTGCCTTATATCTTCTCCCTCATCTTTATCACCCCTACCTGTGCTCTCTGCTCTAATAATTATGATCTAAAGGGTATGCCACACTAAACGAGATCGCTAACGAGATCGCTAAAACGTCACTATTTAGCGATCTCGTTAGCGACCTCGTTGTGTGTGGCATGTAGCAACGACGTGGCCCCTGCTGTGATGTCGCTGATCGTTCACTAGCGTTCTGGACCGTTCTTTGATCGTTGGCGTCCCGCTGGTGAGCCTATATCGCTGTGTTTGGCACCTTTTGCGAACGACGAGCGACCTCGTTTGTGACGCATATGACAGCGGCGCAGGCGGGACTAGGGTTTTTAGCGTCACGGAGTGGATCGCAATATACAGTTAGGTCCATATATATTTGGACAGAGACAACATTTATCTAATTTTGGTTCTAGACATTACCACAATGAATTTTAAACAAAACAATTCAGATGCAGTTGAAGTCCAGACTTTCAGCTTTCATTTGAGGGTATCCACATTAAAATTGGATGAAGGGTTTAGGAGTTTCAGCTCCTTAACATGTGCCACCCTGTTTTTAAAGGGACCAAAAGTAATTGGACAAATGACTCCAAGGCTATTTCATGGACAGGTGTGGGCAATCCCTTTGTTATGTCATTCTCAATTAAGCAGATGAAAGGGCCGGAGTTGATTTGAGGTGTGGTGTTTGCATTTGGAAGGTTTTGCTGTGAAGGAAACATGTGGTCACAGGAGCTCTCCATGCAGGTGAAACAAGCCATCCTTAAGCTGCAAGAACAGAAATAACCCATCCAATAAATTGCTACAACATTAGAAGTGGCAAAATCTACAATTTGGTACATCCTGAGAAAGAAAGAAAGCACTGGTGAACTCATCAATCCAAAAAGACCTGGGAGCCCACAGAAGACAACAGTGGTGGATGATCGCCGCATACTGTCTTTGGTGAAGAAGAACCCGTTCACAACATCAACTGAAGTCCAGAACACTCTCAGTGAAGTAGGTGTATCTGTCTCTAAGTCAACAGTAAAGAGAAGACTCCATGAAAGTAAATACAAAGGGTTCACATCTAGATGCAAACCATTCATCAATTCCAAAAATAGACAGGCCAGAGTTAAATTTGCTGAAAAACACCTCCAGAAGCCAGCTCAGTTCTGGAAAAGTATTCTATGGACAGATGAGACAAAGATCAACCTGTACCAGAATGATGGGAAGCCAAAAGTTTGGAGAAGAAAGGGAACGGCACATGATCCAAGGCACACCACATCCTCTGTAAAACATGGTGGAGGCAACGTGATGGCATGGGCATGCATGGCTTTCAATGGCACTGGGTCACTTGTGTTTATTGATGACATAACAGCAGACAAGAGTAGCCGGATGAATTCTGAAGCGTACCGGGATATACTTTCAGCCCAGATGCAGCCAAATGCTGCAAACTTGATTGGACGGCGCTTCATAGTACAGATGGATAATGACCCCAAGCATACAGCCAAAGCTACACAGGAGTTCATGAGTGCAAAAAAGTGGAACATTCTTCAATGGCCAAGTCAATCACCAGATCTTAACCCAATTGAGCATGCATTTCACTTGCTCAAATCCAGACTTAAGAGGGAAAGACCCACAAACAAGCAAGACCTGAAGGCTGCGGCTGTAAAGGCCTGGCAAAGCATTAAGAAGGAGGAAACCCAGCGTTTGGTGATGTCCATGGGTTCCAAACTTAAGGCAGTGATTGCCTCCAAAGGATTCGCCACAAAATATTGAAAATAAAAATATTTTGTTTGGGTTATGTTTATTTGTCCAATTACTTTTGACCTCCTAAAATGTGGAGTGTTTGTAAAGAAATGTGTACAATTCCTACATTTTCTAACACATATTTTTGTTCAACCCTTCAAATTAAACGTTACAATCTGCACTTGAATTCTGTTGTAGAGGTTTCATTTCAAATCCAATGTGGTGGCATGCAGAGCCCAACTCGCGAAAATTGTGTCACTGTCCAAATATTTCTGGCCCTGACTGTATATAGGTTCTCTTTTGCGTCACAGAGAGGATCGCAGAAGTTGCAAAGCAGGCTAGCAGGACGCAGAGAGCAGGAGCGATGCTGGAAATTCCTATGAATCAGAAGCGCTCAGTTCATGCTAATGACATCCTAACGACCGCCAAAGTCGTTAAAGAGATCGCTGACCGCTGATGTGTCGTTTATGAGATCTCCTGTTTGGCAGCTACTAGCGACCTAAAAGCGATCACACCAACGATCTCGTTAGCTTGCGTCGTTATCGTGATCGCTAACGAGATCGTTAAGTGTGGCAGTACCTTTAGACTAACATCTTGTGCAATCTGAACCTCTCACTTCTGCCTCCAAGACTTTTCTTGTGCTGCTCCAGTTCTATGGAATGCACTTCCCCAGCAATCTGGTTAGTTCCCACTACTACTGTTTTAAGCATGCCTTAAAAATACATCTTTTTAGACAGTCCTATCACATCACCTCCGTAATCTGTTCTCAGTTTTGCCTTTCTCAGAATCTGGTCCTTTCTATCATCTCCACTTTGTATGTGGACATTTACAGATCCTGGCTGGTGACGGGTTC
Organism: Oophaga sylvatica; assembly: GCA_033576555.1. Lineage (NCBI taxonomy): Eukaryota > Metazoa > Chordata > Amphibia > Anura > Dendrobatidae > Oophaga > Oophaga sylvatica. The sequence continues at coordinate 140,002,902 of JARQOD010000007.1, read as the reverse complement.
ACTTAGCATTGAATGAGTACTGTTATTTCTAATACTGATGGCTGGAGCACACACTACAAGTACTCTATACCTTTTGTGTCACTCCTATTTCTCTGTAGATTGTAAGCTCTTTTGAGCAGGGCCCTCACTCCTCTTGGTTGAATTGTTGAGTTATGTGTAACTCCGTAATATCAGATATTGTACATTTTTCCTCTGATTTGTAAAGAGCTGTAGAATATGTTGGCGTTATAGAAATATTGTTTTTAATCTTAACTAAAAATAATTCTGTGTAGATCAGTTCAGTGCTATGTGAATGACAGAGCTGAGCTGACCTGTGAATGTGAAATGTCCTCCTCTGTTTCCAAAACTTGACTTTGACCTGTGCTTGGATTAACAAGAAATGAAGTTGGATGAGGTAGTGGAATAGGAATAAAAATAGACTTCACCAGTCCAGTTATTACATTGTGTATCACTAGCAAGCAGACAAGTCATTTATTTAGGGATTTTCTTTCCTTTTTTTATGTTTAGAATAATAAAGACAAAAGCAACTTCTGTAAGAGTTTGAATTGTTAAAGGGAATCTGTCAGTAGGATGAACTCTCCTAAGCCGTCTATATGGACATGCAAGTCATAGGAAGCGGAATAACGTCACACCTTGATATCTGAGATCCGATGTCTTATCCCAGAAAAATCCACTTTTTTCTTATATGTAAATTAGAGAGGTAACGCCCCCTTTTATTTAAATAATCTCTGGAGGCAGATTCTGATGCAGATCAGTGTCCGACCCATAGATCTAAACAGCTCATTTACATATGAGGGAAAAAATGGATTCCTTTGGAATAAAATATCAGATTGCTGATATCAAGGTGTCATTTTATTCAGCTTCCTGTTACCTACATGCCCATGTAGACAGCTTAGGAGGGTGATCTTACTAATAGATTCCCTTTAAGTATAAGTTGTACTGCTGTAAAAAATAGACTAGAGTTCTGTTCACTCCAGATTTTTGCCCTATATTCAACATGTACATCAGGAAATATGTCCATAAGGAGACCACTTGGTCTTTCTCTCTGTCAGTATATGTCTGTTTATTGCAAAAAAAAAGTGGTAGTAAAATAATTTTTCTCTTTCCTCCATGACAGCACCACGGAGAGAGGGGATCCGCCCTTCAGGGACTGGAAACCTACAGATAAAAAGGCAGTACCTCTAACTCGCATCAGTTGGTTTCTTGTCCCGGACTGGGAACCTTCAGTATGGCGTACCTGAAGATAAGAAATCCAGGAAAAGATGGTGTCCAGGCCCGGCCAGACTGGTACAGGCAGCGGGGATGCCCATGCCGCGGCTGGTGTGGTGTCCTGAAGCCGCCACAGCTGGGACTGAGGGGTCTTGCAGAGTGAGCAGGGGGGAGCACAGCTGTCGCACCATATTCCGGTGCAGGGCTTTCGGGCATCCGGCCGGCGCATGCGAGGGGACACGCCGAAGCTGCCCCCTGATGATGCGGCCGGGGGGGTGTCACATGACGAGGAGGAACTTCCGGGGTGAAACTGGAAGTAGTATAGATACTGATAGCCCCCTTTTGGCCTAGAAGAACCTGGTTCTCCTGGCTGAGGATCATGTTTATCATCGATTCTTGGGTATTACCGGAAATCCCGGACTTACTTTCTCAGGGACAGGTGTTTCACCCTCAGACAGCGAACTTACATTTAACAGCATGGAATTTGATTGGGCGCTTTTGAGGGACAGAGGTTTTCCCCCAAACTTGGTTTCCACTCTACTTCAGAGTAGGAAAATTGTCACTACCAGAGCCTACGTTAAAACCTGGAAGAAATTCTTATCCAGCTTAGGGGTGAGAATCCAGGATGGAGTCCCAATTACAGCAATCCTGGAGTTTCTACAAAAGGGGATGGAAAGAGGCCTGGATAATAGCACCTTAACGGTTTAGGTAGCAGCTCTGGGGGCTTTATACAATCATGATATAGCAGGCAATCCATGGGTAGTAAGATTTATTAGAGCCTCCGCAAGATCTAGGCCCATTATCAGCCAAAAATTGCCGCCATGGGATCTAAACTTAGTCCTATCATCCCTAACAGGTCCTCCCTTTGAACCCTTAGATTCGGCCCCACTCAAGGTTCTGTCCCTTAAAACTGTCCTAGTGGCTCTAACATCAGCCGGAGAGTGAGCGACATACAGGCCTTATCTGCAGGCCCTGCCTTCACTAAAGTCCTAGAAGACGGTTATTTTAAAACCTGACCCTGCTTATTAGCCCAACGTAGCATCTCATTTCTACAGGTCCCAAGAGGTAGTCCATCTTTTCTTTTGCTCCAACCTCCAAAAATATGAAAGAAGAGAAATTACACACCTTAGATGTAAAAACAATTTTTGGTTCAGTACCTAGCGTCCACTCAGGGTTGTAGGAAGGATGGATCTCTGTTTATTTGCTTACAGAGGCCTAGAAAGGGACTCAAGGCCTCCAAAAGTACCTTGGCAAGATGGATAAGAGATGCAATCTTGTTGGCCTACTCATCTAGTGGGAATGTAATGTCACCCCGGAGGGTCTGAGAGCTCATTCCACAATAGCAGTGGCAACCTCCTGGGGAGAAAGGTCGGAGGTATCAATAGAGCAGATGTGTAAGGCTGCCACTTGGTCATCACCTTATGCCTTTTTCAAGCACTATCGGCTGGACTTGGCCTCTTCTTCTGACCTAACCTTTGGGTTCTACAAGCAGTGGTCCCTCCCTAAAGATGCAATTCTCTGTAATTCTCTCCGTGGTGCTGTCATGGGGGAAGGAGAAAGACGTAGTTCCTCACCGGTAACAAGATTTCTCAGCGCCCATGACGGCACCCTTATATTCCCTCCTGTCACGTGAAGGTGAGCACGCTTTCACTGTTTGTGGTGTGATTTATGCATAGCCAGAGTTCCGTAGAAAAGAAAGGACTGCACCGCAAACCACCGCTAACCCTTCACAGTGCAATTGACACTGGTTGCCACAGGCTACACTGTAAGTCTTCGGGTGCACACCATATGAAGCAAAAACATGACAAGTCCAGAATGAAAAAGAAGAAAACAGGTGGCACTCACCAGTCTGTAGAAATTGCTTGTCTTTATTAATCCATATCAAGACATATTCGCCGGGAATGAGAGTGCAGAAGAGTGCAGGTGCTGACGACGGCCGTTTCGCGCAAGTGGCGCTTCTACGGGTCAATGTGTGGGAGAGTGTGGCAGGAGGAGAAATAGGCTGGAACAGGTGGACTCCTCCTATCACAGCTCCCCACACACAGGTGTGATAAAATACACATAAAAACAATGAACAAGTTAAAAAACATAGGTGTAAAGAACACATATGATAATATATACACGAGCAGAAATATATATCAATAAATCACGGAATACACATGAATAGCGCCACATACATATCGTATCACATTACAAAAAAATAGACATGTCAACTCGATCGTTGAAGCCTGTGGAACCCATTGCACGTGTGTCCATGATCCACCTAGCTTCTCGTCTCAACAGCATTTTATGCAAATTACCACCCCGTGGTGGAAGAGTAACTCTCTCTATGCCTGCAAAGGTTAAAACGTCGGGATTTCCTCTGTGATACTCTCTGATATGATTTATTAAGCGAGGTACTCCGTTACCAGAAACAATGGATTTGTAGTGTTCCTTGAACCTAATATATAAAGGCCGTATGGTTTTTCCAATATAAAAATTCTTACAAGGACAAAAGATTGCATACACTACATAATTTGTCTTACAAGATATAAATTCCGAAACATGATGAGTCACTGCCCCCATATGAATTTTTCGAACCATAATATGAAATTTACAAAACGCGCACTGGCCGCATTTATAATTTCCTTTCGGAATACCCGCTGTGAGCCTATTGTTATGCTCGTCATTAGGGCTCATACTCACTTGAGCCGAAAACGGACGATTTCAAGCCGATAAAAAGTCGGATTGAAATCGGACCAATGTTATTCAATAGGTGACATCTCATTTGCGATTTTTTTTCTCAGCCGAAATCGGTGTGAGAAAAAAATTGCGACATGCTGCGATTTTGGCATGATAATTGCTAATGCAAGTAGATGGTGCTCTAAAAAATCGCATGACAATTGCACATAATCGGACCATCCAGAAAACGGACCGTTTTTTTTTTCGCCAAATGAGTATGAGCCCTTAATGCGATTTTGGACCAATATATCTCGCAGCCTAGTGCTTCATTTGCTAGAAATAATAGGACCTCTAGCTACAATATCTGTCAGATCTTTGTCCCTTTCCAGGATATGCCAATTCTTCCTAATAGTAGAACGGATAAAGCTGTCCATAGGACCATATTGGAAACAAAATGTACATATTTTTCTCCTTATTCCTTGCTTTTGTTTTACCCTCAAAAATCAGATTATTAGTCAGACTTTCCCCCTCTACCTTCTCCAGCGCTTTACGTAAAATTGCATCAGGATATCCTCTCTGTTTGAAGCGATCATACAGTTCTGCAGACTGTTTGAGGTAACCTGCTTGTGTATTATTAACCCTACGTACCCGTAAGAATTGGCTATAAGATAGAGATTGTTTGATATGTTGTGGATGAAAGCTATCATACTGCATTATACTATTAGTGGCAGTGGGTTTCCGGTATAATGAAGTGCAAATTTTAACATTTTTGAGTCCATGACCAGGAAACTCCCGAGGTCTAAAGTTCATTGGGAACCTGTGGTCAATCCTCAAAAAGTGGGTGAATAAACAAACACAGCCATTTTTGTAAACTCCAAGCACTGATTAGACAAGAATGGGTTGTCATCAGTCAGGACCTGGCCTAGAAGCCGATATCCAGAATTCCAGGATGAAGGGCAGAAGTCTAGAAAAATAATGGTCAACACTGTTAATATTGTCTTTGCATAAACTTGATGTTTTCGTCAATAAAAGTATAAAAAATTATGAAATCTGATGATTGTATTTCAGTAACCATGAAAATATCCGACTAAAAGATCAAAAAACACTGAAGTAGCATAATCAAAATTTGTGTTGGTCACTAAACGGATTTCTTTCCATCAGGAAGGGCTTTTTGGGGCCAACTCGTAAGCTGATGGACCTGACATCATGGGTCATCATTCCTTTCCTGTTTGGCAGTATTGGGATCTACGGTCTGGTCAGACTCTTGCAGAGACTACGTAGTAGTGCCTACGTCCAAGATGCTGTTGTTGTCATAACTGGTGCTACATCTGGATTAGGCAAAGGTAGGGCTTTCAGACCCGACATTCATGTATATCTATAGCAGGAACACACACTAGTACTGCCACATTGTATCATACATAGGACATTCGAGTCCTGCAGGGATGCCTTTGACACTTCATACTGTGGCCCCCCCAGTACAGCCAGCTGTACGATATTTCTTGCCACAAGGATGTTTGCTGGTTAATGGTCTCCGTTCCTGATTTCCTAGTGGGAGAACACATACACATTAAGTATTTTCAATCTCATACATTTTTTTTTTTTTTCAAGTTTGAATAATTTTTTGTTCATTTTTCAGAGTGTGCAAAAGTGTTTTATAAAGCTGGTGCCCAGCTTGTGCTGTGTGGCCGCAATGAAGAAGCGCTGAAGGATCTGATCAATGAACTGTGTCGGACAAGCAAAGGATCCATTCAGGTTTGTGTGGCTGAGCAAAGATTTTCTTTTTTTCATGCTTCCATATTTATTTGGCAGTATAAATACCGTGTTTTTCGGACTATAAGATGCACTGGACCATAAGACGCAGCCCAAATTTCCAGAAGAAAAATAGGGAAAAAAATTAATGCGTCAAATGACGGTCTGTCTTACAGTCCGAATTATTCAGCTTACCGGGGGGGGGGGGAATAGGGTGTGATCGGGAGCGCTGTTGGAGCGGGGGTCACAGGAGGTGTTTGGTGGTCTGGCGATGATATGACTCATCCCAGGCTGGTGCAGCAGGTTCGGTGGTGCTGGTGCTCCGCCAACATTTTGTGAAATCCCGGAGCCCCCACACATCCATCCCAGGCGGGTGCGCAGCAGTTTTGGAGATGCTCGGGAGATGAGATTCAGAGAGGTCTAACTTTTTTATTTTTTTGTTTTCAGGCCTGCATAAGGACTTGCTTGTTTTTCGTATAGCGAGCTGTACATTTTGTATTGTACCATTTTGGCGTGCACGTTTTTTATTTTTTTGTAAGGTGGAATAAATAAAGATGTAATTCTTGCATCGTTTTTAAATTATTTTTTTTGTGGCGCTCACTGATCAAGATAAATGTGTTAGTTTTATAGTACGCGTTGTAAATATTTCTTGTTTTTTAGGTGGCAGATATAGTTTTACTATAAATATAAACCATTCTTTATTATTAAATGATTTTTAAACTTAAAACCTCTTTTCTTTTTTCACCATACTTACTAGCCCAACAAGGGGACTTGAGCATGTGATCTTTTGATCGCATTGATAATACACTGTACACACCGCTATTAGACCTTGTCCCCAGCAGGATCTTATAATGCACTGTACGCGGCAGACATTGAGCCCATTGACGCCCCGTGATCATGCTGCTTGGGTGCCGATGGGCACAGAGAGGGAGCGTTTTCTCTCTGGCAAAGTCTATAATGTGCTGTCAATAGTGACAATGGGTCACTTATTAAGAGTTAAACAGCCACGGTCACATATAGCTGCAGTCTTTATAGTAGCAGTCAGAGCCCGGGTGTATAGAACAGCCGGCTCCCGTTGTGGCTGGCACGAGCATAGGTCCTGTGCCTGCTCCATCCCAAAACTGTGCATGTTCCCCGTGGTCCAGTAAGCATCACTTCACCAGGACATACATGTTCACTGAGATGTGGGAAGTGGTTACAAAATGGTTTAAAAAAATAAAAATTAAAAACTCACCCTTTTCCCGGTATGTAAATGCATTTTAAAAATTCTAAAGAATTATCAAATATCCCAAATATCTTTACACCTGCATGGGCCGAACTTAGAAAATATTGTGTTATTTATCCCATTCAGTGAAGCCGTAACTAAAAAAGTAAATGCCAGAAAATCTGCTTTTCTGTCATAGTTTCACAGGTTGAAAAAAGACCCAGATCCATCAAGGTCAACATTTCTCCACCAATTGTGCATTTTGTCACTAAATTATCCATAACCCGCAATGTTGTGTACTGAGGAAATCGTCCAGCCCTTTCTTAATAGCTGCTATAGTGTCGGCCATTACTACCTCTCGCAGTAGGGCATTCCACAGTCTGACTGCTCTAACTGTAAAGATCCCTTTCCTGTTTAGCTATCTGAATCGCATTTCTTCCACCTGTAATGAGTGTCCCTGGTCCTTAGTATGGTCTTTGAAAGGAATAAGTCATGTACCAGTCCTGTGTACTGACCACACACTTATTTATATATATAAATGAGATCTCCTCTGAGGCATTTATTATTATTTTTTTTTAGCTAAACAAGCCCAACTTTTTTCAACCTCTCATCATATGAGTCACTTTGCTTTCAAAAGTAAAATAGAATAAAAAGGGACCAAAAAATTGAATGTACCCTAATATGGTACCAATAAAAACATATTCTCGTTCTTCAGTAATGAAATACAACTTATCCGGCAAAAAAGAAGCCCTTGTATGGCTATGGTGACAGAATAATAAAAAAGCTATAGCTTTTGAAAGGCTAGCAGCTAAAATAGGAAATGGGAAAACAAAAAATAGCCTGTTCTTAAGAGTTTGTGTACAGACAGCTAATATAACGAGTAAAGCCTGTCCTACAATAAAGCTGTGATGTCATAGACATTATATATATATATATATATATTATGTAAAAAATGTCTTAGGCTATATGCACAAGTTCAGGAATCTTTGCAGAAATTTCCTGAGAAAAACCGGACTTTTTCCCGGGAAATCAGCATACGTTTTTATTGCGTTTTTACCGGGATTTTTTTTCCTGAACATTCTAGGTCAATAATATAGCGGGAAATACGCAAATTTACAGAGAAAATAATGAACATGCTGCGTTTTTTACCACAATGCGTTTTTTTGTGTGGAAAAAAACGCACCATGTGCACAAAATTGCAGAATGCATTCTGAATATTAGGATACTTACTGCATGCGTTTTTTAAGCGTTTAAGCGGAAAAAAATGCGAAAAATCCTGAACGTGTGCACATAGCCTAAGGGTGGTAACTGAGGTATGATGCTTTTCTTTTATTCCTGAAACTGTAGAAATGCAGCAGCGGTTAGCCGGTTGGGAACTTGTTCATACAGTGGTTTTCTTTGTACTTTTTGGAATGTGCACATTGTAGATTCAGAATGAAGGCAGCAAAACTGAAACAAAAGAGACGGGAGAAAGAAGTAGTAAAGAAACATGTGAAACATATCAGAATATATTTTAAACCTTAGATTCCTCAAAGTGCCGTATATACTCGCGTATAAGCCGAGATTTTCAGCCCATTTTTTAAGGCTGAAAGTCCCTCTCTCGGCTTATACTCGAGTCATATACCGGGGGGTCGGTGGGGGAGGGGGATCGGGGTGTCAGATCATACCCCTCCGCCGGCGCGTCTCTGCAGCCCCCCTGCTTCTCCCACAATCTCAGGCTACTTCCTGCAGCGGTCACATGGTACCGCTCATTAAAGTCATGAATATGCACATATTCATGACTTTAATGAGCGGTACCACATGACTGCTGTAGGAAGGAAGAGCTTCGGGAGAAGAGCAGGGGCTGCAGAGACGCGCCGTCGGGGGTGTGAGTATAACAATATTCACCTGTCCCCGTTCCACCGCTGCGCTCCGCTCCGTCCTCTGGCTGTGAATGTTCAGGTCAGAGGGCGCGATGACGTAATTAGTACGCGCCGCGCCCTCTGCCTGAGTGCTCACTGACAAGAGGACCCGTAAGACAGTGCCGCTCAGCGGTGGACCGGGAACAGGTGAATATCTCAGGTGCCGGGGCCCTGAGCGAGCGGTGACACCGGCACCTGTCCCCCATAGCGCGCCGGTGTCCCCGCCTGCTCAGGACACCAGCACCTGGTCCCCAGCGACGAAAGGTGAGTATGTCATTTTTTTTTTCTTTTGCAGCAGCGCGGCAGCATATGGGACCTATACTATGGAGCATGTGGGGCATAATCTGTGGACCATATGGGGGCATAATCTGTGGAGCACCATACGGGGGCATAATGTATGGAGCACCATACGGGGGCATAATGTATGGAGCACCATATGGGGGCATAATGTATGGAGCACCATATGGGGGCTTAATGTATGGAGCACCATATGGGGGCTTAATATATGGAGCACCATATGGGGGGTTAATGTATGGAGCACCATATGGGGGCTTAATGTATGGAGCACCATATGGGGGCATAATGCTGTATGGAACACCATATGGGGGCATAATGTTCTATGGAGCACCATATGGGGACATAATATTCTATGGAGCACCATATGGGGGCATAATATTCTATGGAGCACCATATGGGGGCATATTATTCTATGGAGCACCATATGGGGGCATATTATTCTATGGAGCACCATATGGGGGCATAATATTGTATGGAGCACCATATGGGGGCATAATATTCTATGGAGCACCATATGGGGGCATAATATTCTATGGAGCACCATATGGGGGCATATTATTCTATAGAGCACCATATGGGGGCATATTATTCTATGGAGCATCATATGGGGCCATTATTAACCTTTGTGCAGCATTATATGGGGTGTATTTTGTATGGAGCATCTTATGGGGCCACCATGAACTGTATGGAGCATTATATGGGGCTCCTGATTCAATATTGATATTCAAAAACATTTAACCTTCTGATGTCTCAATTAATTTTACTTTTATTGGTATCTATTTTTGTAATTTACCAGTAGCTGCTGCATTTTCCACCCTAGGCTTATACGTGAGTCAATAAGTTTTCCCAGTTTTTTGTGGCAAAATTAGGGGGGTCGGCTTATACATGAGTATAAACGGTACTTCTCTTTTACTCTTCTAGTTTATACCGGCATTCTCTCAAACAGCTTCACCAGGTAGTCGCCTGGAATGTCTTCCGTCGAACATATGTGGCTTGTCAGGAGTTCATTTGTGGAATCCACTGCCTTCGGGTGTGTTTTATAGAGGCAGTCTTGGTACATAGTACAATACAGTACTGAGCCCTAAGCCACAACTGCTGGAAGCTAGAATATAGCAAGAACAACTCAGCAAAGCAGAGAGAAATTACAGTCCATTATTACTTTAAGACCTGATCATTCTGGAAAATAGCTAGAATGTTGAATATATCCTCAAGTGCAATCATCAAAACTATCAATTGCTGTGATAAAGCCAAGTAAAGGAAGACAAACAATGACTTCTACTGCAGAGTATAAGTTCATGAGAGTTACCAGCCTCTGAAATTGACAGCACCCCTGATAACAATCTTCATAAAAGATACAATGATTTAAAGTAACAGACAAATTTCAACATCAACTGTTCCGAGACTGCGAGAAATATGCCCATGTTGTCAAATTGCTGCAAAGAAGCCACTACTGATGACTGCAAACAAGAAAAGGGGAACTTATTTGGGTCAAACACAAGGACTGGACATGAGATCAGTAGACATCTGTACTGTAGTTTGAGAGATTTTTTGTGCTAACTGCCATGTAATTGTGGGATACAGAAAAATGTAGTTTTATACATGTTTGGTGGCCACCGTAATGCATGTTGAGGAGGTGTGGCATTCTCTGCTGATTGACATTGTTGTTGGTTTATTCTAAATGAAAGGCACATTAGCCTAGCATGGTTACCATAGCATTCTGCTGTGACAGTCCATCCCATCTGGTTTGCACTTAGTGGGACAATTACTTGTGTTGCAACAGGACAGTGACCCAAAATAGACCTCTAGGTTTATGTAAGATCTGTGTGACCAAGAAGGATGAGGATGGAGTGCTGCCTCAGTTGACATGGCCTTCACCACTGGACCTCAACCCATTGAGAAGATTAGGAATGAGTTGGACCACAAAGTGAAGGAAAAGCAGCCGACAAGTGTTCAGCACCTCTGGGAACTCCCTCAAAACTGTTGGAAAGCCATTCCTGGTGACTACCTAATGGATCTACTTGAGAGAATGCCACGGGGATGTAAAGCGGTCATCAGAACAAAAGGAATACTTTGACAAATCTAAGGTTTATCATATATTCTGGTTTGTTTCATGCCTGTTTTTTTTACTCTTTGTTTCGTATGTGTTCCTTTGTAGTTTTGCTGGCTTCAGTCTGAAGCTACAATATTCACATTCCAATAAAAGCAAGCAAAATCATTATATGAATAGAGGTGTGCTAACTTATGACTGATACTTTATCTGTACTTAAAAGTAGTCATCAGTTATGGGTCACAGTCATGTTTGCCATATCACAGAAAGGCTTGCACTAGGGTCTGCAGTTTTGGGGATTAAAATAGATCAGAACTTGGTTGGATTGGTTTATCTTATCTGGACTCTTTACATTTTCTGCATATGCACAGATTATGGAGAAATAGTGGGACAGTGTACCCCCACATTAAATCTATATTGTCAGTCGGTCAAGTTTACCCAACCTTCTTTTATTCTAACTCAATGTTTGTCTCAAAAAGGTAATGTAATACTAATACATCTGAACTATTAGATAATCTGTTTTATGTCATGCAACATCTAATAATCTCAGTAAGAACCAATGTGCAACATCCATGTCAACTACTTTCTGCTCACTTTCCACATCTGTCGCTGGGAAATAAAGGGCAACTACATGGTTACCTTGTTTTACTCCTCTGATTAGTGGTATCTCTCAGCCTGGACACTTGGAGATTAGTCTGACTAGTTTGGATTTGTACCCTGGGCAGGGCTGCTCTCTATTTAAACGCCTTGGTCTCAGTCTCCCACTACCAGTTATAATGAACTAGCTCTGGTTCACCTCTGTTGTTCAGCTTCTGCTTAGCCTGTATTAGTCTTGTTCTGACCTCCGCCTATTCACTGATGATTTTTCTGATTTGAATCCAAACAGCCCTGAGGATAGGGGAAAAAAAAAAAGGAACGCCGCGCACGATCTAAGTGCAGTAGAAATTAGGTGTAAATTACTCGCTTATATAATTGCACTCACCTAGTCAAAGGCGAAAATGAAGCATTGAAAGGGGATCCGACAGGAATCCATGGGAAACAATCTGCAGCTCGGCCGACTGGGCACACGGTAAAGACCCTCAGACATCCGTGGTAAAACAATAGATAGCAAGGAATATCCCAGTATGTAGCTGGCGCTCCCATATAGAGATTCTCATAGATGTTATATATAAATATGTGCTTTATTGAGGTAATAAAAATTACAGGACAACGTGTTTCGACTCCTACATCCTGGAGTCTTCTAATTATAATATTTATTTTTTATTGACCTGAAGAAGACTCCAGGGTGTAGGAGTCGAAACGTGTTGTCCTGTAATTTTTATTACGTCAATAAAGCACATATTTGTATATAACACATATGAGACTCTATACAGGAGCGCCAACTACATACTGGGATTTTCCTTGCTATCTACGATTTTTCTGATTTAGGATTTTTTCATTTGTCTTCCCTCCTGATTCTGACCCAGTGTCCTTTAAAATTCCTGCTAACCTGCTCCCCCAGCCAGCAGCTACTTCAAGGACTTATCCCAGCGCCTCGCTGTAAGTCCACATCCCAGTATAGGGTCTATGGATTCACTCGCTCTGGTATGCATTGGGCCTTAGATAGCGTTCATATAGTCAATGTAGTTTTAGTCCAAAAATGTGCAGTTTTATTGCTTACTGCAGTTTGCAATGTACAAAAACAAAATCCTAAACATAGATACCTAGCTTTATCCAGGCGCTAACTAAACAGTGTAGACCCTGACTACTTAAAACACCACTGAGCTAACCCCAGTTCGGTCAAACAAAACTGCTGACATCCATAGCAACTGCTTATACTTGCAAATTGGTGCACATGGCCTGTGCAAACTCTTCTCAAAGAGATTCTGACTTGTTTCTCTCTTCAACTTCAAGACACATCCAGTCTGCTCAACTTTCCCAGCGGCCTTAGATGAACACCTAGCCTGTTTATATGCATAGCTAGCAAGGTGTACTAATCAAAGCCTGCATGGATTTGCTACAGTGGATTAAAGGTTGGAGGCCCGTGCTTCCCTGGGACCTGATATTTGGAGTAGGCAGTACAACCCTGCCAGTTGAAGCCTTTTCAGAGCTGCCAGGTGACCACGGGCAGATCCTCATTACACAATGTGCATACAAGTTAATACGGAAGAATTTCTGTACCACTGCCTATCTAACAATTGTAAATCCTTATTCTTTCTACTACAGTTCCATAAGCCACATATAGTAATATTTGACCTCTCGGATGTAGAGGCTGTTGCAAATGCAGCAAAAGAGATTCTTCAGCTTGTGGGGAAGGTGGACATCCTAATTAACAATGCAGGAATCAGTTATCGTGGCACTATTCTGAACACCAAGGTTAGTGTGGACAGAATGATCATGGACACAAACTATTTTGGACCAGTTGCATTGACTAAAGGTGAGTGAACTGATTAGAACCACACACTGTAATTAGTATTATATTTTGTTATTTTTTCAGCGCTGTAATTTCTCATAAATAGACATAAGGAAATTTCTCTATGTAAAGAACTGCTACAGTAGATGTTTGTACTCTTTTAAAATTGGCACCCTCGGATAGTAGGACTAACCATGCCCAGTCTGAAAAATTCATAGAACCCTGTATGCGCCTTTCAACCAGTTGGTGCTTCATGATGTGCAGTATATACCCATCATTGGGCCTGATTAACCCCTTCCCGACATGCACAGTACATATACGGCGCATGTCTGATCTCTCCCTTTGATGTGAGATCCGGTGATGAGACGACATCTTTCCCGGCACATCAGCTGACATGTGCCCCTAACAGCCGCGGTGGAATTGCGATCCACCCGCGGCTGTCAACCTTCTAAATGCCGCTGTCAGTCTCTGACAGTGACATTAAAATGTGATCGTGTCGGAAGCACGTCGCTAATCCCGCTCATTGGCACCCGTGTCACATGACCGCGGGTTGCTGATGGGTTGGCATGACAACCCAGGGTCTGCAGCACACTCCTGTGGTTGTCATTGCTGGGTTGCTATGAGCATTTCTGCTACATAGAGCAGAGCTGCTGCCCTCTCTGTGTAGCACAAGCGATCAGATGATCACAGCTTCTAGTCTTCCATGGAGACTATTGAAGCCAGTGTAGAGTAAGAAAAAAATGTTTTTAAAAACATTAAAAAAATAAAATATAAATGTTTAAATCACCCCCCGATTCGCCCCATTCAAAATAAAGCAATAAAAAAATACACATATTTGGTATCGCTGCTTTCAAAATTGCCCAATCAATTATATAAAAAGAATTACCGTATTTTGCGGACTATAAGACGCACTTTTTTCCCCAAAAATTTTGGGGGAAAATGGGGGTGCGTCTTATAGTCGCAACATACCTAAAAATCCGGTGGCGGCGGTCCCAATTCATCCTCCCTGTGCGGTGGTGGTGTCGGGGCAGCTGCGGGCCTCTGTGCAGCGTGGGGGGCTCCGCCTGCGTTTCGTCCCAGCCGGAAAGCCCCCCGCAGCTGCGACGCGGTGGCCCCTCCGGTGGCGGTCCCGATCAGCCTCCCTGTGCGGTGGTGTGTCGGGGCAGCAGCGGGCCTCTGTGCAGCGTGGGGGGCTCCGCCGGCGTTTAGTCCTGCCGGAAAGCCCCCCGCAGCTGCGACGCGGTGCCGTCCGGAAAAAAGTCCTCCGGAAAGATGGCCGCCGCTTGCTGACGTTCAAATCTCGCCAACGAGATTTCGTTGGCGAGATTTGAACTTCAGCAAGCGGCGGCCATCTTTCCGGAGGACTTTTTTCCGGACGGCACCGCGTCGCAGCTGCGGGGGGCTTTCCGGCAGGGACTAAACGCCGGCGGAGCCCCCCACGCTGCACAGAGGCCCGCTGCTGCCCCGACACCACCACGGCACAGGGAGGCTGATCGGGACCGCCACCGGAGGGGCCACCGCGTCGCAGCTGCGGGGGGCTTTCCGCTGGGACGAAACGCCGGCGGAGCCCCCCACGCTGCACAGAGGCCCGCTGCTGCCCCGACACCACCACCGCACAGTGAGGATGAATTGGGACCGCCACCGGAGGGCCACCGCGTCGCAGCTGCGGGGGGCTTTCCGGCTAGGACGAAATGCCGGCGAAGCCCCCCACACTGCACAGAGCCCCGCTGCTGCCCCGATACCACCACCGGCACCGCAGGGAAGCTGCATTGGGAGCGCCGCTGCCACCGAATTTGTGAGTATATGGCCACCCTGGCCACCCCACAGTGCCCAACCACCCCACAGAACACAGCCACCCCACAGAGCACCACTACCGCAGCAAACGACCCCAGTGACCACTCCTCTACCTGTGCTGATCCGTTCGCTGGTAAGCTAAATTCGGACTGTAAGACGGACCCCCATTTGACACATTATATTTTTTTCCCAATTTTCCTTCTGAAAATTTGGGGTGCGTCTTATGGTCCGGTGAGTCTTATAGTCCGAAAAATATGGTAATTCCGATCGGTAAATGGTGTAATGAGAAAAAAAAGTTAAAACGTCAGAATTACGTTTTTTTTTGGTTGCCGCAAAGTTGCATTAAAATGCAGTAACGGGCGATCAAAAGAATGTATCTGCACCAAGATGGTATCAATAAAAATGTCAGCTCGACGCGCAAAAAATGAGCCCTCACTCAGCTCCAGATCACAAAAAAGGGAGACGGTAAAAAACTTATACATGTTTGGTATCCACGAACTTGTAATGATCTGGAGAATCATAACAGCATGTCCGTTTTAGCATTTGGTGAACATGGTAAAAAAAAAAAAAAAAAACTTTGTGGAATTGCACTTTTTTTTTTTTTTTTGCAATTTCACCACACTTGTAATTTTTTCCTGTTTTCCAGTACACTATATGGTAAAACCAATAGTGTCGTTCAAAAGTCCAACTTGTCCGGCAAAAAACAAATCCTCACATGGCCATATTGACGGAAAAATGGAAAAAAGTTATGGCTCTGGGACACAGGAGCAAAAAACAGATGCAAAAACTGAAAAAGGCCGTGACAGATATATGCATCATACTGATCACATGAGTTCAACCCGCAGGAGACCAGGTGGCACAGAAACTGCCGGAATGGGCAAGAACACTGATCCCAACACTACCTGCTTGAGGCAGGGCATTTATATAATGCCTGTATTCATATTGAAATTTATTATATGAGCAATTAAGATCCTCTTATAAAAATATCTGGTATTTAACCTGCATGTCGACTGCTTTAAATAAAAATGTCAGAATAGCTGTTTTTGTTTTATCCACCTCCCCAAAAAATGTAATAAAAACAAATCAATGTAACCCCAAAATGTGCTAGTGCAAATGTCAGCTCATTACTTGAAAACAGCCAAAATACGTACTCCACTAATAATAACATGGATCAGCCAAATATGTATGTGATCCATGTATATGTATTTCATTGTACTCTCTCTATATGGAAAAAAAAATGTAGATACGGTAGATACAAAGAGATTAGTGATGAGCGAGTATGCTCGTTGCTCGGGTGAGCTTCGAGTATTTGGAAGTGCTCGGAGATTTAGTTTGTCGCCGCTGCTGCATGATTTGCGACTGCTAGACCTCCTGAATACATGTGGGAATTTCCTAACAAACAGGCAATCACACACATGTATTCAGGCTGTCTAGCAGCCACAAATCATGCAGCGGCGGCGACAAAAACTAAATCTCCGAGCATGCCCAAATACTCGAAGCTCACCCGAGCATACTCGCTCATCACTAAAAGAAAAAGAAATAAATCACAACAAAGAGACACTGGGATAAATAGATACATATACAAAGTTACTAATAGAAAACATGTTCATTCCATTTCTTAGGTAAAAGGAAACTGATACTAACATCTGAAAAAATCTGTAACTGATGACTGTGCTAGTTATCCTAGTGTGTATGTATCTTTATGTAGGAATTGGGTGTAGGGGATCACAATAGTGTCTCATTTGTATGCAGATAGCATCTTCATAAAGGAAGATAATACGAACCAATGTTGGACTGTGCAACATGAATTAGTGCAAGAAGCCGAACCCCATTTGCAGACATGTGTTTTGGGATGTTTGCGCCTCATCAGTGCAGAACCGGTTAGCTCGGTGAGGGGCCTCTGACGTGGTCTGTGGGGTAAAGTTTCTTCTGGTGGAGAATGTCAAGTTGGTGTAAGGAAACTTATAGGCCATGCACCCTGAAACATGTGTCTACAAATGGAGCTTCTGATGAGGCTTTTCCTAAGTCATGTGGCAAGCCCCTTAAAGAGCCAATATTGACTTTTAGAATTGCTACATCCAATAGATCAGGACCTCTTTCTCTTTGAAAACTTTTACTTGTATATTTAAGTTCTGAGGGGAGCATTGCATGGCCTATGAGTCTCTGTAGGACAACTTGATGCTCTCTGAAGGAGAAACTTTACACTTTACACCCCGTCTCATTAGTATAACTCAAGGCCCTGGTGACTGAGGCGTGATGACACCTCACAATGGAGTTTCTCTGCTGTGATTTTTCTCCCCTCGAAAAACAAGTCCTCAAACTGCTTGGTTGATGAAAAAATAAAAATGCTTCTCACAATATGGCAACACAATAAAAGCTAAACATAAAAAATTTTATATAAAATTAGCTTTTCCCATAAGTGTACCGACTTGTAGAATAAAGTTAACGTGTCACTTCTACTGCACTGTGTAACTTTTTTAAACAAGTTGTATGTATTCCTGTGTCCCCAAAATAGCTGCATACTGAAAGGGTTAAGGATCATCAATGTGTTATGAAATACACAGTTTGTGTAACTAATTTTTTAATTTTTTATGCTTTTATTTGTTGTTTTACAAATTTTCTATTTTTACATAAAGCTCTTCTGCCATCAATGATCAAGAACAAGAGAGGACATATCGTTGCAATCAGTAGTGTTCAGGGGAAAATAAGCATTCCTTTCAGATCGGCATGTAAGTACGCAGGAAAAAATCTACATACTGAGCATCTGGAACTAAAGAAAGTGGATATTTTACTTCATGGGAAAGTAGGAAAGCTAAAGATCTTCATGTGATCATCAAAGGTATAAACAGTTTGTCATCACTTTGTTACCATACCCACTTACAGTAACAGTTTGGGCCCCCTGGTGAAAATAACTGTTATTGTGAACATTTAAGCAAGTTGAAGATGAAAAGATCTCTAAAAGTCTCTAAAGTTAAAGATGACTTATTTCTTTGTTATTTAGGGAAAAAAATATGTTTATAAACATAAACTTCCTTCTAACCCACCAATGGGGTGGGTCTTTGTTGTCCTTTCTCATTCTCGGGTCCTCTACCAGAGGCCTGGTTGTTTGAGGATTCTGCGCAGAATCTTAGTTGTTCCCAGCATTGCGCTTTTCTGGACAGAGACCTCAGATTTTTCTCCTGGGATCTGTTGTAGCCATTCTTCCAACTTAGGGGTCACTGCTCCAAGTGCTCCTATCACCACTGGAATCACTGTTGCCTTCACCTTCCACATCTTCTCCAGTTCTCCTTTGAGGCTTGGTATTTCTCCAGCTTCTCATATTCCTTCTTTCTGATGTTGCGGTTGCTTGGCACTGCCACATCTATTATAATATGCTGTCTTCTGATCCTTGTCTACTATGACAATGTCTGGTTGGTTAGCCAACACCTGCTTATGCGTCTGGATCTTGAAGTCCCACAGGATTTTTGCCCTTTCATTCTCCACCACTTTCTTTGGGGTCTCCCTCCTGGACTTAGGGGGACTTAGTCCAGAAGATATGTAAATGTTCCTGTATACAATTCTCGCTACTTGGTTGTGGCGTTCAGTATACGCTGTTCCTGCTTGCATTTTGCATCCTGCCACTATGTGTTGGACGGTTTCTGAGGTTTCTTTGCATAGTCTTCACCTTGGGTCTTGTCTTGTGTGGTAGATTCCTGTTTCTATGGATCTGTTACTTAGTGCTTGCTCTTGTGCCGCTATGATTAGTGCCTCTGTGCTGTCTCGGAGTCCAGCTTTCTCCAGCCATTGGTAGGATTTCTCCATGTCAGCCACCTCCATTATCTTTTGATGGTACATCCCATGCATCGGCTTGTCTTGCCATGGTGCTTCATGTTCCTGTTCTTCCTTCCAGATCTGTTGTAGCTGCCTTAGACTTTCGATCAGCATCTCATCTTTTGGTGCCATTTTTCTGATGTATTATTGGATACTCCTTGTTTCATCCGTGATGGTGGCTTGGATGCTTATCAAGCCTCAACCACACTCCTTTCTGTTGGTATACAATCTTTGGGTGCTAGACTTAGGGTGGAGACCTCCATGCATTGTGAGGAACTTTCGTGTCTTCATATCTGCAGTTTCCATCTCCTCTTTTGGCCAGCGCACTATGCCAGCAGGGTATCTGATAACTGGCAGGGCATATGTATTGATGGCACAAATCTTATTCTTCCCATTGAGCTGGCTCTTCAGTACCTGTCTTGCCCTTTGATGGTATTTGGATGTTGCTGCTTTCCTTGCCTTCTCATCATGGTTACCGTATCCCTGTGAGATGCCGAGGTACTTGTAGCATGTCTGTACATCTGCTGTGTGCCCTGATGGTAATTCCACTCCATCAGTCTTGACTACCTTGCCTCTCTTTATTACCAACCAGCTGCAGTTCTCCAGTCCGAAGGACATCCCAATGTCTTCTCTGCAGATCCTTGTCAAGTGGATCAGTCAATTGATGTCTCGTTCGTTTTTCGCATACAGCTTGATGTCATCCATGTAGAGGAGGTGGCTGATGGTGCTTCCACTCTTGAACTTGTACCCATAGCCAGACTCTGTAATTATCTGACTTAGGGGGTGCAAGCCTATGCAGAACAGCAATGGGGACAGTGTATCACCTTGGAATATGCCACATTTGTTGGATACTTGTGCTAGTTGTCTTGAGTTGACTTCTAATGTTGTTCTCCATAGCCCCATTGAGTTTCTGAGGAAAATTCTTAATTTCCTGTTGACATTGTAGAGAACCAAGCATTCACAGATCCATGTGTGTGGCATTGAGTCATAGGCTTTCCTGTAGTCAATCCAGGCTGTGTTGAGATTGGTCTGTCTGGATCTTGAGTCTTGAGCGACTGCTCAATATACTAAGTGCTGGTGCTTAGAGCCTCTGGTGTCGGTCCCAATGACTTTCTGAGCTGGATTCATGTACTGGTTCAAATGGTTCTGTAGCTTGGTTGCTATGATGCCTGAAAGGAGTTTCCTCGTTATTGTAAGGCAGGTTATTGGGCGGTAGTTGGATGTAACTGTTCCTTTGTGAGGATCTTTCATGATCAGCACTGTTCTTCCTTGTGTTAACCGAGCTGGGTGGTCAGGGGTGAACTTAGCCTCTGTGCTGCCTGAGGCGAACTGCAAAACGGCGCCCCCCCAATTCGAGCGAGGAAGGTTGCGGCGTGCATAAAATAGTCAAATTTTAGGCCACGCCCCGACCACACCCATTTCACAACTGGTCACACCCATGTCCACGCCCCGACCACACCCATTTAGCACTGGTGATCACACTGACTGGTACTGAGGGCACAGTGACTGGTACTGTGGGCACACTGGCACTGAGTAAAAGAAAGAACAGAGAGAGAAAAAAGAAAACAGAGAAGAAGAGAGAAAGAAAGAACAGAGAGAAAATAGAGAGAGAAATAAATAAAGAAAGGGAAAAGAAAAAACAGAGAGAGAAAAGAACAGAGAGAAACAAAAAAAGACGGGAAAGAAAGAACAGAGAGAAAGAAAGAAATAGGGGAAAGAAAGAACAAAGAGAGAAAGAAAGAACAGAGAGATAGAGAGAAAGAAAGATGGGAAACAAAGAACAGAGAGAGAGAGAAAGAGAAATAAAGAAAACAGATAGAAAGAACAGAGAGAGAGAGAGAAAGAACAGAAAGATAGAGTGGAAAGAAAGAGAAAGAAAGAACAGAGAGAAAGAAAGAACAGAGATAGAAAGAAAGAGGTGAAAGAAAGAACAGAGAGAAAGAAAAAGAACAGAGAGAGAAAGAAAGATGGGAAAGAAAAAAACTACTGAATAATGGCCCCATATACTGCTGCATACAGTATAATAGCCCACATGATGCTCTATACTGAATAATGGCCCCATATACTGCTGCATACAGTATAATGGCCCCACATGATGCTCCATACTGAATAATGGCCCCATATACTGCTGCATACAGTATAATAGCCCCACATGATGCTCCAGACTGAATAATGGCCCCATATACTGCTGCATACTGAATAATGGCCCCATATACTGCTGCATACAGTATAATGGCCCCACATGATGCTCCAGACTGTATAATGGCCCCATATACTGCTGCATACAGTATAATAGCCCCACATGATGCTCCAGACTGTATAATGGCCCCATATACTGCTGCATACAGTATAATAGCCCCACATGATGCTCCAGACTGAATAATGGCCCCATATACTGCTGCATACTGAATAATGGCCCCATATACTGCTGCATACAGTATAATAGCCCCACATGATGCTCCAGACTGAATAATGGCCTTGCATAAAAAAAAAAAAAACTACTCACCTCTGCCCGTTTCAACGCTGATATCGCTTCCTCATCTATCACACACACAGCAGCTTCACACACACAGCAGACACACACACACACACACACACACCAGCTTCACAGGCACAGCGGCCTGACTCACCTCTCCATGATCCGGCAGGTTCCTTCTCACTTCCTCTCACACATTATGAGTTCTGCTCTGCCGCCCCCTGGCTGCCGCCGCCTGAGATAAACAGCTCAACTCGCCTCATTATAGCGGCGCCAGTGTGGGTGGTGGCCTGCTTCTAGCAGTTGGTTCATGCACTGATGTTAATTTCTTTAGTCAGTAGGTGTGGGTCAGGTGCTGTCCAGCTCTTCATGTTCTTGACTCGCTGTTGGATGTCTACTTCTGTAATGGTGACTGGTTCTTGCTCTAGGTGGTTGCTGTGTTTCATTCTCAGATCTTGCAGCCACATTGCACTGGTGTTGTGTGTTTTTTCCTTCTCCCATATGTCCCTCCAGTATTGTTCAGTCTATGGCCTAGACTGTATGCTATTGGTGGAGTTGCTGCCTTTGTGCTGTTGCTCTATAATTGGGAGTACACCTTGGATGGTTCTTTGGAGAACAGGGCATTTATCTTCTTGGCCTCAGCTTCTCTAGTGTATCTCACTAGTCCAGTTTTGGTCTTGTGAGCCTTTGTTTAGCAGTCTCTAGGACTTCAATTGGGGTCAGGTCTTTAAAAACTACAAAAAAGATAATGAACCAATGCAAAAGTTTAGGAACCCTTGATTTGTGTGCTCAGATAATTTTGACCAAGGTTTCAAACCTTAATTAGCATGTTAGGGTTATAGTTTGTTAACTATCATCATCAGGAAAGGCCAGGTGATGCAAATTTCCCAGCTTTATAAAAACCCAGCCTCCTTTATAAGAACCCAGCCATGGATTCTTTTAAGCAGCTGTCTAGCACTCTGAAAATGGTGGAGGCCCACCAAGCAGGAGAAGGCTATAAGAAAATAGCAAAGCTTTTTCAAGTTGTCCTTTCCTTAGTTCAAAATGTAATTAGGAAATAGCAGTTAACAGGAACAGTGGAGGTCAAGGTAAGGTCTGGAAGACCAAGCAAAATTTCAGTGAGAGCTGCTTGTAGGATTGCTAGAGAGGTAACTCAGAATCCCTGCTTGATGGCAAAAGACCCTCAGAAATTTTTATCAGACTCTGGAGTTGTGGTACATTGTTTTCATGTTCAGAGACTCCTGCACAAATATGGGCTTCATGGAAGAGTCATCAGAAGAAAACATCACCATAAAATTCAGCATCAGAAGTATGCAAAAGAACATCTAAACAATACGGATGCAATTTAGAAAGAAGTCTTGTGGACAGATGAGGTTTAAAACAGAACTCTTTGGCTACAGTGATCAAAGATATGTGTGGAGAAAAAAGGGCACAGAGAAACAGTGGCCCTCGCAGTCCCCTGATCTGAACATCATTGAAAATCTGTGGCTAGACCTAAAAATAGCAGTGCAGGCAAGACAACCCAGAAATCTCACAGAACTGGAAGAATGGATGAAAATCCCTCAAACAAGAATTGAAAGACTCTTGGATGGCTACAAAAAGCGTTTACAAGCTGTGATACTTTCAACAATAGGTGCTAATGGGTACTAACTTAAACTTTTGCATCGAACCATTTTCTATTTTTAAAAATTTTTTTTTTTTGCTTAAAATAGAAAGGCAATGTGTCATCTTTAGCTTTATGCCTTTTAGAGATCATTTCATCTTCAACTTGCTTAACTGTTCACAATAACAGTTATTTTTGACAAGGGGTACCCAATCTTTTACATGCCACTGTATGGTAGATTGGTTGCGCACGGGAGGAGAATAGAGACATTTATATGCTATGGGTCATTATACGCCATCAGACACCATTGCCCTGATGTTAGTGCAACCAGTGTCTGAGTAAAATGCACTTTTTCTCCACAGATTCGGCGTCTAAACATGCCACGCAGGCTTTCTGTGATTGCCTGAGAGCGGAGATGGTGCCACATGACATTGCAGTCACTGTTGTAAGCCCTGGGTATATTCAAACCAACTTGTCGCTTAATGCTGTAACTGATGATGGGTCCAGATATGGAGGTAAGTGGTCATTTTTAAGGAAAATCTGTTTGTAAAGGGAATGTGCAATCAGTGAAATTACTATTTTTTTTTTCTTTATTGCTATCTGTATGGAAGAAAAAAATCCTGAAATTTTGCAGCTTTCATTTTGACCACTGAACCTTACATTAGGCTTGTATGGAAAGGGCACCTGTCAGTAGATTCATGCTGCCCAAACCACAAGCGGAATGAGTCAGATCCAGGCTGCACACTAGTAGCCAGGTATGTTGTGTTTTTTTTTTTCAGAATTGCCTCAGCATTTCTGACAGACCATGGTTGAAAGTTCCCCCTGCCGGCTTCTCCCAGGATTAACTCCCGTTGGTTGACAGGTCTCTCCCTATTCACACAGGAGAGAGACCTGTCAATCAACTAGAGCTGTGTAGGGAGACGGTGGCCAGGGCAGCACTGGACTGCTCTCAGCTCTGCCTATGGTCCCCATTTGGATCTGTTTACCTTCATGACATGGCTATTTTTTTGTTTTAATTTTTTCTTCCCCTTCTTCCAAGAGCCATAACTTTTTTTTGTTGTTGTTTTTTATTTAAGTGGATGAAAAAAAAAATTCAGAAATTTGTAAAGAAAATAAAAAGTGCTTTTTGCTTTTGTTGACATTTTCCGAGACCTGTAACATTTTCATTTTTTGGGATATATGAGGCAGTACGAGGGCTTTTTTTTTTTTGTGCCCTGACCTGTCATTTTTATTGATAACATTTTGGGAAGATACAATGTTTTGATCACCTCTTATTGCATTTTATTGCAATGTTGAGGCTGCCCAAAAAAATAATATATTCTGGCATCTTGATTTCTTTTTTTCTCATAATGCCTTTTACCTATTGGATTAATTTATTTTATATTTTGCATTTTTTTCCTTTTATGGGTCAAAAGGGGGGTGATTATAACTTTTGTGTGTTTTTTTTTTTTTTTCTTATTTTTTAAAAATTATTCATTAGTCCCCTTGGGACTTGGAGCTGCATTCATCTGATCACTTGTTCTCTAAATAGCAGTGCATCAGCCTGGCTACGTATAGAAAAAATCACAATCTCCTATGAACGCCAGCCATGGACTGGCTATCACAGGAGGGTCTTAATGTGATATTGACCCACGGCTGTCATCACAACTCATCAGTGCCCCGCGATCACATCATGGGTACGCCGATGGAAGTGAAGAATGATGCGTGCCGACACGTGGTAAAATCTGCTGTCGGAGATTAACCGCTGGATTTAACAGGTTAACCGCCTTAGGCTTAGCTCCACACCATCCTCACCTGTTATAGACACATGATGGTTGATTAAATCAGCCATCATCTGCTGGGAAAGATGAATGCTCGCACACCAAGCCCCATTAAAGGCAGGGACACGATGTATGACTTAAGTTTACGTCATATGTCGAGAAGGGGTTAATCAGTTTTTTGTTGGTAACGCTGCAGTGTTTCAGAGAATAATATGCTTGGCTACTATCGTGCAGCATGAATTGACTGACCGGTTTGCTTTGAATCCATTTACTTGGCCTTTTTTAAGTAATCCAATGTAAGAAGTGTAAAAAGAAGGCCCCAGTAAATGTGGTGAAACGTTGAGGGATGCTGGGAGGGTTTTGAATGCTTAGTGTGGATCCTTCGTCAGCATTTGTGGCCACTGGCACACGACAATGAGAATTTTCCTCAGTGCTGCTTTCTCTGTGATCGCTTTCATTTTATTACATACCTGTGTGTTCTTTCTACTTGTTAAATTATTTCTATTTTTCGGTAGTGATGGACAAGAATACGGCTGAAGGAAGAACACCAGAAGAGGTAGCACGTATCGTTTTTAGAGCTGTTGGAGAAAGAAGTAAGGATGTCCTTGTAGCTGGTCTGGTGCCAACATTGGCTGTATACCTGAGGGCACTTGCTCCAAAAATATTTTTTTCTCTCATGGCAGCAAGAGCTAAAAAGGAAAGGAAGTTGAAGGATGCATAATTATGGACATATATTCCTTGTCCTTTTTCAAGACCACATGTCCTATGCCTAGAAGGCATAATAAATCTAGCCTGGCTCCATAACTAGCTCCGATGACCTGATCACACAGTGAAGCCTTAATAAACATTTTTACCTTTACAGAATGGTGGCTGCTTCTTTATGAATTTACCTTGTTCTCTTGCACACTAAAATAAAATATTTTAGGTCTCCATTTTTTTAATGCAGTCAGATTTCAGAATTGAAATAATGTCACTTGTTACAATAACCTGTGACGGTCACTGGTAAAGTACTGGAGGGGAGATATGTGTCACTGCGCTTAATGCCGTCAGTGATGTGAAACGAGAATATTTTCCTCTAGCACATTAATTGTCGTGAGGGGTTAAACTAATTTTCATAATGGGCTGGCTTTTATGTGGACATCCATAGAGCGGGTGGGAGGGTGTCCACCTTATCTCCACCTCAGCATGTTGTCTGGGGCTTAAATAGCTGAACTCCAGAGGCAGACTTGGTTCAGCAGGAATGAACCTGGGCTGCTACCCGCAAACGTATGGACTGTGTACAGCATGTTGTTTACTTTGTTGTTATTTTCCTGAAGGGCTGTATTTACTTCCCCTTCTTGTTGGTTTATACCGCCATATAATAAACCAACCAAAAATTTAAAGAGACACTGTTGCTGTTTTCTACTTCCGTGTACCGCCGAGTGAGTTGAACTACCACAAACCATAGAGTAGCTTTAGTAGTTTTTACTATTCTCAATACACAGTGTATCGTAGCTCAATGTGAAAATGGACAGATCTTCTGCAAATATTTGCCTCTTGATATCCAATAAACAATTTAATTCTGGCCTAATAAATAGTTATCACATAATTTTAGCTTGAGTCTCTGGAAAGTAGTAATAGACGTGCAGACATGGTACCTTTTTCGCCTATTTGTACCATGACTTTTGACAGCACCAGCAGACAGGAACTTTCTCCTAGCAGTACACACTTGCAGGAATTAAAAGACTGCGTCTCTCCCCCCTTTTCCCAGTGGCTTTAAAGGGGCTGTCCACTACTAGGACAATCCCTTCTTGATGTAAATGTTTGACCCTGATAAAGTAATAAAGCTTATACTGTCCTCCAGTTCCGGCGGTGTCTGCACTCGCAAGCCCAGGGATCTCGTGAACATGAAGAGGAAGTCAGGGCTGCAGCTGATCTGAGTTCCTCTTCATGTTTAGTTCGTACGAAGGTGAGGATAGTGACCAAGATCAAGAAGGTAGTTCTAGTAGTGGACAACCCCCTTTAATGTCCTTGGATGAGAAAATATTTTGGTTCCAAGTGATAGCCTGAGAATAGGCAGGGGTAGTTTCAGTGTCTTGGATTCTTCTCGTCTCATCCTGGACATGGAGCACAAGAGTGATGTCTGTTGTT
The DNA here is from genome assembly GCA_033576555.1 of Oophaga sylvatica. Taxonomy (NCBI): domain Eukaryota; kingdom Metazoa; phylum Chordata; class Amphibia; order Anura; family Dendrobatidae; genus Oophaga; species Oophaga sylvatica. The sequence continues at coordinate 139,975,869 of JARQOD010000007.1, read as the reverse complement.
CTACGTCGACAGCAGCTTTCCAAAACTATTCCTGCTTGACTCAAACTTCTGTTCTTGGCCTTTCTCTATGCAGCTCCAGACAAAATAAAGTTGCATTTTGTGTGATGCTGAGCAGAATAGCTACAAAGATTCAGGATAAAGAAGATTAAGGCTATGTGCACACGTTCAGGATTCTTTGCAGAAATTTCCTGAGAAAAACCGGACTTTTTCCCAGGAAATCCGGATGCTTTTTTAACGCGTTTGTTGCCCGTTTTTTGCGCGTTTTTTTTCTGAACATTCTAGGTCAATAATATAGCGGGAAATACGCAAATTTACTGCAAAATTACTGAACATGCTGTGTTTTTTACCGCGATGCGTCTTTTTCGAGGAAAAAAAACGCGCCATGTGCACAAAAATTGCAGAATGCATTCTAATCATAGGATGCTTAATGGGTGCGTTTTTTTAAAGCGTTTTTGCCTCGGAAAACCACCGCAAAAACGCGAAAAATCCTGAATGTGTGCACACAGCCTAAAAGTGGGATGAAGCAGTTTGGTGCTACCAATTGAAAGAATAAAAAATGAACTCCAGTGGAGGAGCCGGGCAGCTGACCAGGTAGTGTTCTATTTATATAAATCTGATCACGGGCAGAGGTTTTTTTTTTCCCACCATATCAGTCTTCAAGGACCAGTGTTTTGAAGCATTCTGCAGAAGCAACTTGTGAACACACTATCCAAGTCCCTACAGTAAACCCACAGTGTCTTAAGGGGGATGTATGGGACTTAATTGTGTCTTTCAAAAAAATAAATACATTTTGCTGCAAAGGGTTGATGCCTAATGCTAAAAAAAACAAAAAAAAAAAACAATAACTTTATCTTCAGAATTTGAAATATACCATTATTTAAAGAGTTTTTCAGGGACTTATTTTTTTAGAGAGAAAAAATTATAATTTACTGTTTTACATTATACTTATCTCCCTTTCAAAATGTTTTTCACTACACTGCTGTAGATGACCTATTGTTAGGATAGACGACCAATGTCAGATCAGTGGGGAAGCTGGTACCAGCGCGCTCATTGATCAGCTACTAGCATCTCTGGTGGTGGCCGGTTGTAAACATTATAGTGAAGTGGAACTTTACAGGCTTGTTACACTCTTCAGGTCCTGCATCTCAGATCCATGGAGCTGGTCTGCAGTACCCGGCCTGGCAGGGGCCACAAAACAGCCGGAGCAGTTGTTCTGCTTCGCGGTTATTGTGTTTTTATATCCGGCCAATGCTTACACCTGATCTGTAGGGGGTCATGTATATCTGTCCCTCCCATAATTATAATATTGATGACCTAGCTTAACATCCATTACTCAGCAGCAAGCCATAAGGCTGGACATCTATGTACAACACAGACCCTCACCTGTGTGCATTTTTTGGCCCAGAGGTTGAGGAGTAGCATGGAGCAGAGAAGACAAGTATTACCCGCACCATTACTGTAAGTGCACTCATGCTCACAAAAAGAAATAGGTTACATTACCATTGGAAGCACCTTCCTTGGCGATGTCCATAAAGTCTGTCACATGGTGAGTATCTTGGTCAATGTTTATATCAGTATTTGTATTCCATAGCCTGGAGTTGAACAAGCAGAGAACATTACAGTGAAAACACTTGCACCTCTTGTGTCTTGGACCCATTTCTGGTGTCTGTTTATAAATATTACAAAATACTGCCATATAAGGCTGTGTTCACATGGTATCTTTAGATGTCGGCACACCCACTGAGTTTTCCCAGATGAAGCCGGGATCCAAGGGGTAATGTTTCTCCTTACGGAGAGCAACATGTCAAGCATACCAAGATGAGGAGACTTTTAAGCCATAATGCTCCTCTGGGAAATATGCAAATTGTCTTTTTTTATTCCAATCTTTCAAATTGAACATTTAAATAAAGAACAAACAGACATTGTATGTACTGTAGGACAATACAAAACAATCAAATAATAATATCAGGATCACAAGTCTCTTCATAGAGAAATAGAGACAATAAAATAATGGAGGGGAATGGGGGAAGCATAAAGGGAGGTAAGGGAAAAGGGAATGACCTGACCGATAATCACTGATAATATATCTAAAATCAATTAAAACAGATATAAAGGACCGAGGACTTAAATAGAAGGAGGAAGGGGAGTAGCATATTTCAAAAAGGACCAAAGTTTCCACGTCTTGGTGATTATGGATCTGGATACATGGTTTTGAGCAAGATGAAATTCCAAATGAAAATGAGTGTTAATTTTATCACAAAGCTGAGAAAGGGATGGAGGGGCCAGAGCCCTCCACATAGCAGCAATGTGCTGTCTAGCAGCAATAAGGACATGGACCACAGTATTCCTGTGGTCTATGGGGAGGCATTCAGCGCCTAAATTTAGGACTGCTAAGGCAGGGGAAGGAACAGTTTTTACATTTATAAGCTCAGATATCAAATCAAAAACACCCACCCAGAATACTTGAATCAGGGGACAAAACCAGAAATGATGAGCTAAAGACCCCACAGAGCCACATCCTTTCCAGCACAAAGGGGACAAATTTTGGGACCCATGAGCCAGTCTGTCAGGGGTCACATACCACCTCATATGAATCTTTTTCAATTGTTCTAGATAATTTATGCAACGTGATGTTTTAAGCATGCAACTAGAGGCCTCCTGCCACTCCCATGGTGAAAAAGGAAGGCCAAGATCTCGTTCCCATCTCTCCATGTACGACCAGCGTTCCACATGACTAGATGAGGCTAAAACCCTATAAATTATATAAAGGCCTCTCGTGGTATTATCAGTACGGTCAAAGAACCCACCAAATAGAGATGTATTAGGTTTCTTATTACATAAATGGAGGGGACTAAGGAAATGTCTGATTTGGAGGTATTGATAAAAAAAACCTCCATTTTTAGTTTATGGATCTTCACCAATGATTCAAAAGAAATAAGAGTTTTGTTAGTAAATATATCAGCCAAGGAGGTAACCCCCAGTCTGAACCAGCTACTGATACTGAGATGTGGGACATGGGCCTCCACTTCTCTAATGGAAATTTTTGCAGGGCATGGAAAATCACCCGTCTTCACCTAGAGCCTCCACATGGACAATGACGACCTCATAATTGGAAGAATTGGGTTGAAATTAGTCGGCGAGAGAAACTCGGCTTCCAAAAGGAGCCTAGTAGAGCCCCGCCATGCGAAACAATTTTCAATTTGGAGCCATCTATGTTAAAACGACTGAGACCACCAGCTCTCCGCACACAAGAATTGCTGCCCTGTGGTAAGCCATAATATTGGGTACTCCCAGTCCTCCTTGAACATAGCTACAGAACATAGATTTGTATGCAACTCTAGCCCTCTTCTTTGCCCATATACATTTCCCAATAAGCGATTGGAGTGCTTGAATTAATGACCTAGGTAATTTTAAAGGGATACAACGAAAAAAAAATATAAAATTTTGGGTAAGAACACCATCTTAAAGGACTGTATTCTAGCCATCCACGATATCTAAAGTCCCGAATATCTAGTTCCGCACTTAAGGAATTATATAGATTATTAAAGTTTTCTTAAAGAAAAAGATGGGAGAAGGTCCGCAATGTTCCCAGATATGGAATACCTTCAGTTTACCATTTAAAGGGAAGTCACTTCTCTAGATTATCCCACAGATCATGGGGAACTGCAATGGGGAAACTTACAGCTTTCGAGGCATTTAATTTATAATAGGAAATTCTTAAACTCCTCAAGCTCACCCATAACCTTAGGTAGGGATCTCTCCAAATTTGTGCACATTATCATTACGTCATCAGTGTAAAGCCCTATCACATGTTTAATTTTACCAACTTGGAGACCTGAGATACCACCGTTTATACGAATGGACTCCGCCAGGGGTTCCATAACTAAAGGAAAAATAATTGGGGATAGTGGACAGCCTTGGCAGGTACAGTTAGAGATAAATAAATTCCGTGATCTGAAACCCGAAGGCCACAACTGATGCATTAGGATTACAATAGAGAGGATAGCAGACTTAATAGGGCCAGTAAATCCAAATTTAGATAAAATTCCATCTAGATAACCTCAGTGCTCCCGGTCAAAGGCCTTTTCGGCATCCAATGACAAGAGAGCACTAGGGCCACTAGAGACTTCAGTGACACTAATTAAATCGATTAATCTTGTTCCGTCTCTAGATTGGCGACCAGCAACAAAGCCCAAATGATCAGGATTAATCAAGGAAGGCAAAATCTTATGTAATCTAAAAGCAAGGAGTTTAGAAAACAGTTTAACATCACAATTAAGTAAGGAAATAGGTCTAAAATTGACCGGGGTGGCGAGAGGTTTCCCTGGTTTCGGAATAGTGGTTATAAAGGCCTCCAATCCCGCAGGGGCAATTAGATTTAGAGGTCTTAATGGCATCCAAGACCTCCCGCAAGGAGAAAGGTTCATTTAGATAACAAAGTTGTTCCTCAGACACTTTAGGCAAATGTAATTTATCCAAATAATTATCAATTAAAGAAGAAGGTTGGAAGGTACCTGGATCATCCTTCAGATTATAAAATTTTGAGTAGTATTTAGCAAATTATTTCTCAATATTCAGAGGGTTACAAATTTTTGTATTCCTTGGGCCATCAAGGAAATCAATTTTATTTTTTAATTCTTGTTTTCTAACTCTCCTTGCGATAAGCATCACCGCTCTAAACCCAGGGCATAAAATTGGGACTTGGGGTATCGTCATACTCAACGCAACAGCGATCCCGACAACGATACGACCTGGCAGGGATCGTTGCTGCGTCACTTTGTGGTCGCTGGTGAGATGTCAAACAGTCAGATCTTCCCAACGACGCAGCAACGATCGGCGACCCGTAGTGACCTGTGTAACGATGTGTCTCCTGTGTGTTTCAGTGCTGAGTCGCTAGCGAGATCGTTGGTAAAAGGTGTCAAACACACCGATGCATGCTACCCAGCGGGATCTCAACGACCAAAGAAAGGTCCAGGCATTTCCGACACGACCAGCGATCTCACAGCAGGGGCCTGATCGCTGGTACGTGTCAAACTTAGCGAGATCGCTGCCGAGATCACTGTTGTGTCACAAAACTTGTGACTCAACAGCGATCTCGCTTAGTGTGACAGGGGCTTTAGTTTTCCTGAGGTTTTTCTCATATGTAGATAAGAGAAGAGAGCGCAATTGCAGTCTGCAGGATGAGATCTGAAGAATGGTATTCAATCCCTCCAAATTCCCTATCTTTTTAAGTAGATCAGCTATGGATTTAGCCTTTTGTTTTTTCTCAAAGGACGCCATTTTTATAAAAACACCCCTCATGTATGCCATATGTGCTAACCACAGAGATTCATCAGAGACCTCCCCATCATCATTAAATTCAAAGTAATTTTCCAGCTTCACAGAGAGAGAGTGAATGACACAATCTTTAGCCAGCACATGTGTATTTAGCTGCCAGGAAGGGGGGAGCAGTCCTGACTAACTGGGCCCTCAAGTTTAAGGTCACCGGAGCATGGTCCGACCAGGAAATTAGACCTATTCGTGTTCAGAGGGGTAGGGAGGGGTAGGGATTTACTATCAACTAAAAAATAATCAATTTGACTATAGGAGCGATGTCTGTTGGAAAAGAAAGTCTCTCTCATTCACATGCAGATATCGCCATATATCATGAAAATGGAGTTCGTCAATTACAGGACCCAATTCCCTCCTGTACGTTTTGTGGGAAGAGAAGTCAAAGCAGGTGAAGCATGAGGTATTAAAATCTCCACATAAAACTTGAAAGCCTTTAGACACTTCGACCACTTTCTGCAGGAATTTCCTAATAAACATGAGCATAAATCAAACCAATTGTATAAACCACTCCGTTAAGTTTACATGTTAAAATTATATATCTTCCTTCTGGGTCAAGCACTACACTAGTCAGCTCAAAGGGCACTGATTCTTTTACAAAAATGCACACCCCAGCCTTTTTAGATTCTCCACTAGCAAAGACGGATATGGGAAATTTTTTATGATGAAAGAGAAAATTATCCTCTTTACGGAGGTGGGTTTCTTGAATACAAGCTATGTCGAATTGACTTTTAACCCCTCTCTGCCATCCAACGTACTATCCCGTCCATGAAACCCGTGACAATCTGACCATGGACGGGATAGTACGTCATGGCCTTTAATGCGACATCGCGACTTAAGTCGCGGTGATCGCATTAAAATTCTGACGCCATCTTACCTGGAGGTAGATGGTGTCGGCATTCCAGGGCCTGGCTCCTCCCACCCGGCCTCCCGATCGCTGTGAGTGGCTGTTCTGAACAGCCAATCGCAGCCTTTCTCATTGTTTCAGCCAATCAGATTGGCTGAAACAGTGAGATCCCAGGCTATGATTGAGTACCGATGTACTCGATCCTAGGCCCATGCCAGACCCCCCCCGGATTGGCGCGATCGACGATCACATTGATTGCGCCAATCGCAGGGTACAGCCGCGGTATATCCGCGCTGTACCCTGCCAGTACCTGCCTGGATCGGTGCAGTAATAGCACCGATCCTAGGCCGGAGCCTAGGACAGGGCCTGCAGCTTCTGATTGGCGCCATCGATGTCATCGTCGATCGTGCCAATCACAGGGCACAGCCGCGCTGACCGCTCTTTGCCCTGCTTGTTGACCTGCCGGTGACCTGCCTGTAATCGGAGCTGTGAGCTCCGTTTACTAGGCCGGTGCTTAGCAACCGCATAACAAGGGTCTCCTCTGATTGGTGGGATTGATGTGATCATCGATCCACCAATGACAGGTCACAGCAGCGATGTGACCGCTCTGTGACCTGTCTGCAAACTTTCTAAACTTAAGTCGCGGTGATCGCATTAAAATTCTGACGCCATCTTAACTGGAGGTAGATGGTGTCGGCATTCCAGGGCCTGGCTCCTCCCACCCGGCCTCCCGATCGCTGTGATGGCTGTTCTGAACAGCCAATCGCAGCCTTTCTCATTGTTTCAGCCAATCAGATTGGCTGAAACAGTGAGATCCCAGGCTATGATTGAGTACCGTTGTACTCGATCCTAGGCCCGTGCCAGACCCCCCCCGGATTGGCGCGATCGACGATCACATTGATTGCGCCAATCGCAGGGTACAGCCGCGGTATATCCGCGCTGTACCCTGCCAGTACCTGCCTGGATCGGTGCAGTAATAGCACCGATCCTAGGCCGGAGCCTAAGACAGGGCCTGCAGCTTCTGATTGGCGCCATCGATGTCATCGTCGATCGTGCCAATCACAGGGCACAGCCGCGCTGACCGCTCTGTGCCCTGCTTGTTGACCTGCCGGTGACCTGCCTAGTAATCGGAGCTGTGAACTCCGTTTACTAGGCCGGTGCTTAGCAACCGGCATAACAAGGGTCTCCTCTGATTGGTGGGATTGATGTGATCATCGATCCCACCAATGACAGGTCACAGCAGCGATGTGACCGCTCTGTGACCTGTCTGCAAACTTTCACTGACCTGTGTGACCGCACTGCAGGGGTCCTCACACTTGCCGAGGATTCCTGGAGAGCGGTTACACGCCTGATCTCCTCCTGTGCTGGGCCTTGTGGTGCCACAGTAGCCTGTGACACCACAACTCCTGCTGAAGAAAGAAGAGAGAAGAAAGAAGAGACTACAAACGTAAGTTTTTGAGCCCCGATCCCTGCCCGATCCACCCCAATTCCCCCATTTCCGCCTTCCCTTTCCCCCTCTTTTTACCCCCCCTTTGTGCCGCCTCTGCGCACATTTAGCAGCCGCCGAGCGTTGATTGGTGACGCAGTTCACCGATCAACACTCGTGCTCGCTTTTCAATTGCACCCCCCTCCGCGCACTTCCAGCAGCAGCGGAACTTTGATAACTGACAGCGGTCACTTATCAGAGCTCGTGCCTGCCGTTTTTTTTTTCACCCCCCCTTTCCGCCACTCCCGTGCGCACATCCAGCAGCCGCGGAACTTTGATAAGTGACAGCGGTCACTTATCAGAGCTCGTGCCTGCCGGTTTTGTTTTTTTTTCACCCCCTTTCCGCCACTCCCGTGCGCACATCCAGCAGCCGCGGAACTTTGATAAGTGACAGCGGTCACTTATCAGAGCTTGTGCCTGCCGTTTTTTTTTTCACCCCCCCTTTCCGCCACTCCCCTGCGCACATCCAGCAGCCGTGGAACTTTGATAAGTGACACTGGTCACTTATCAGAGCTCGTGCCTGCTGGTTTAGACTTTTTTTCACAGGCATTTTTTTCCCTATTCGCTTTCTTGTCTTTTAGCTTTTTCTTTTCAGCATAGTGTGCACAAAACACTATCCCCCCCCACACACACACATAGTTATAAATAAAGTACACACAAAGCACCACATTCACAAAAAAAATGTCCCGCCCGTCACGTTCATCCCAACAGCGCTATTCAGTGGAGGATGCATACGCTTTCCTTGCCTCCGACACTGATAGCGAGGGAGAGGATCCCACATTTCTTTACTTTTCAGATTCTTCATCCTCTTCTTCCTCCTCCTCCTCATCTTCCTCCTCGGGTCCTGCGGAACTCGCCACGCAGACGCACCAGGACAGAAGATGAGGCAGCGCCCACCCCTGAAAATGAACCAGCGCACCCCTCTTCGGACCCCGAATGGACCTCGCCACCCGAAAATTACGAGCCACTGATTCCTGATTTTGTGGCAAATCATGAATCAAGTTTGACTCCACCGGCCTCACAGAAATAGACTTTTTCAGTCTTTTTCTCTGAGGATTTAATTAACCTCATGGTGGAGCAAACAAATTTGTACGCTCGGCAATTTTTGGCGCAAAACCCCGTGTCATCATTTTCCAACTGGTCTCCTGTAGACGCAGTTGAAATGATGCAGTTTTGGGGCCTCGTCCTCCATATGGGGATCCTGAAGAATCCAGAAATTCGGCAATATTGGAGTGTTGATATTTTATACAACACTCCACTGTTCCGAATGGTCATGGCCCGGACCGTGTTTTGAGGCCATCCACAAATTCCTGCATTATAATGATAATGCACAGTGTCCCCCACGAGATGACCCCAACTTTGACCGTCTGTTCAAAGTTCGGTCGGTCATCGAACACTTCAACAAAAAGTTTGCTGAAGTGTACGTGCCCCAAAGGGACATCTGCGTGGATGAGTCCTTGGTTCATTTTAAGGACGGCTCGGATTTCGTCAGTACCTGCCCAGCAAGAGGGCAAGGTATGGAATCAAACTCTATAAGCTGTGTGAGAGTACCTCAGGGTTCATCTACAGCTTTAGAGTTTACGAAGGAAAGGACACCAGGATTCAACCTGGGAGTCCTTGGTGTGAGTGGGAAAATTGTGTGGGATTTGGTGCACCCACTGCTGGATAAAGGTTATCACCTTTACACCGATAACTTTTATTCCAGCATCCCACTCTACAAATCCCTCTCTGCGCGAGGTACCGCAGCCTGCGGTACTGTCCGCAAAAATCAGGGAGGCCTCCAGAAGACGCTACTTGGGCAGATGCTCAGAAAGGGTGAGAGCAGAGCCCAATGTAGCGACCACCTGCTGGTGGTCAAGTACAAGGACAAGAGGGATGTCCTTCTCTTGACCACCATACACGGTGATGGCAGCGCCCTCAGCACTGTACGGGGTACCTGTACACAGATCTGCAAACCAGACTTGTACTGGGGTACAATAAAAACATGGGGGTGTTGATCTCCGATCAACTCCTCCAACCGTACAGTGCTTTGAGAAAGGACAAGGTGTGGTACAAGAAGCTGGCCGTGCACATCGTACAAATGGCAATTCTCAACGCTTTCCTGCTGTCATGATGTGCACGCAACAGCGATACGACATACCTTCAGTTTCAGGAGGTAGTGGTTAAGGCCCTGATGTTTGGCACTCAGGAAGGAGCGGGCCCCAGTACTTCCGTAACTGAAGGTGCTTGTATCATACCAGGTCAGCATTTTCCGGGGGTGGTCCTGCCAACTGGAAGAAAAGGTAAGCTGCAAAAAAGGTGCCGAATGTTACAAAAGGGGAATACGCAAGGACACCAGTTACCAATGCGACTGTAAGGTTCTGTGTACATGTTCCTGAAACTCAGTTTGTTCGTTGGCCATTTTGCTTTCTGTCTTGCTGCAGCTATCTTGCCCTCAGTCAATATGGAGTTTCCAGCTTGCATGTTCCCGCCCTGATTCTCTCCTTTTGCTTCTTAAGCAGCCACAGCTGAGCAATCAGTGCTTCAGAATCTAGCCTGCAGTGAACCTGTGACCTGACTCCTGAAGTCTTGGACCTTGTACTCCAGCTATTCCTACTGAGGAACTCTGAAGCACTTGTGGACTCTGAACCCTGCTCTTTGTAAGACCCACGTTTGCATGGACTTACGGTAACAGAGAAGAAGATCCTGAACCTGTTGTGGAGAGTGATTGCTGAGCTTAGATTACTCTGGCCTGCTGTGTCTCCTGCTTCTGTGTCTGCAAACTGTGTGACTATTTTTGCCAACTTGTATGAAGTAATACAAGACTTTCTATATCAAACCTGTGTCTCATGTATTTTCATCGCACCCAAGCACAAGACGCTATATGAACTGTACTACACACATTACAAGATTCTGAAGCCAAAACGTTAGTGTCTGCTGGGTCTGGAAAGGCTGTGTCTGCTGTAACTGTGGATATCGGATGTCCGGTTGTACTTTCTGTGATGACAGTGGTTGTGACTTCTCACAACCATTCCAGGTGAGCAATTCCCTTAAGTGTTTTTTTTTTCTGCAGTGTTACCACAGGTAAACACTATTGTTTTTTTTTTTTTTCTTTTCTCTTTTTTGTCTGCTGTAACTGTGGATATCAGATGTCCGGTTGAACTTTCTGTGATGATAGTGGTTGTGACTTCTCACAACCATTCCAGGTGAGCAGTTCCCTTAATTTTTTTTTCTCTGCAGTGTTACCACAAGTAAACACTATTGTTTTTTTTTTCCTCTCCTCTTCTTTCAGTACTCCTGTCTTAAAAGATCTGGAAAATGGAGGCCCGCATAAAGGAACTTTGCGGAGTGACTGATAATATCCTTGCAGATTTGCAGAATATAAAGACCCGTTTTGCAAGCCTACAGGACCTCACTAATCACAATTTGCAAGTGTTTGGACAGACTGCCCAGGATTTGCGAGCCAGGATTGAGGTTCTAGAGGAGCGAGTCCAGGCTCCTGCCGTAGCCCCGAGTTCTGGGATTCCCAAGTTGCCCCCTTTTCGTTTTGGCGGTGAACGTGAGAAATTCAGGGATTTATTAATCAATGCAATCTTTTTTTTCTGCACATGCTTCACAATTTCCCACTGAACGATCTAAGGTGCTTACTATAATTATGTTGCTTACCAACAAGGCTTTGATGTGGGCAAACCCTCTGATTGAGACTGAGGATGATTGTTTGAATCACCTTGATGCTTTTATTTCAGCCATGGGGCAGGTGTTTGATGACCCCAATCGAGGTGCAACAGCTGAAGCAGCCATGTTAGCTTTGCGCCAAGGTAAGCACTCGGTAGCTGAATATGCCTTGGATTTCAGGAGATGGGCCCTTGATACCACCTGGGACAGTTCCGCAAAAAATCTATTTTTCGAAAGGGGTTATCTCCACTGATTAAGGATGAACTTGCTCGTGCCGACCCTCCCACTGCGTTAGGTGACTTTATTAACTACTGCATCCGTATTGATACTCGTCTGACTGAACGCAGGCAAGAGAGATGGTTCGAAAGCAATCGCACTAACCTTTTCCTACCTTCCTCTCCAGCTAAGGAACCTTTGAGTAGGATTACACGGGAACCTGAACCTGAACCCATGCAGGTAGACTCTTTACAACGACGGGTTAGTGATGCACGCAAGGAACATCGTTTTAAGGAGAATCTATGTTTCTATTGTGGTAAGTCAGGGCACTTCATTATAAACTGCCCCAGCCGTTCTCGTAAGACTACTGCAGCACTCATTCACTGTGAGTGTTGCGAGAGGGGATCTGTCAGGTCCGAGCCTCAGGCTCCAGAGAGATCTGCAGCAACAGATCTTGATTTCTCAGACTTAAACTCCGTTACCTCTGAGGACGTTGACTGTGTAAACGCTGCCATTTTTCAAGTTTCCTCAGCGGTGTCCCAGCTGAGTTGTAAGAAAAACAATTCTCATTGCTTTCTTTCCATCAAACTCTGGGTTGACTCAGCTTGGGTGTCTAGCTCTGCTATGATCGACTCAGGGGCAAGTGGAAATTTTATGGATGTCTCCTTTGCTCTGAAACAGGGGATACGTTCAGTAAAGAAGGCTACTCCAGTACAGATGGAAACTGTGGATGGCTCCCTGCTGACCTCTGGACCAGTGGATCAGGAAACAGAGCCTTTGAGGGTTCTTATGGGTAAAGATCATCAAGAGAAACTGTCCTTTATGCTTATCTCTTCTCCCCACTTTCCCATTATTCTAGGGCTACCATGGCTGCAGGCTCAGAATCCTACCATTAACTGGGAGACCAAGGAATTACACTTTCCAGAGAAACAGATGAGTCCAAAAGTTTCAGCTTGCTCTGTTCCTAAAGGAACCATGTCAGTCCCTGAACTACCAGCTGTATACCAGGACTATGTGGATTTATGTGACAAGAAGAACGCTGACCAGCTTCCTCCTCACCGTCCATATGATTGTCCAATTGAATTATTGCCTGGAGCAGAGATACCTTTTGGTAAGATCTACCCCCTGGTGGGGCCCGAGCTAAAGGCTTTAAAGGATTACATAGACGAAAATCTAGCCAAGGGCTTCATACGCCCCTCTTCATCTCCTGCAGGTGCACCCATCTTCTTTGTAAAGAAGAAAGATGGATCTCTGAGACCCTGCGTAGACTATAGGGAACTCAATAAGGTTACTATTAGAAACCGTTATCCATTGCCTTTAATCCCTGAGTTATTGGAGAGAGTGCGACATGCCAAAATTTTCTCTAAACTAGATCTTCGTGGGGCCTATAACTTAGTCCGTATTAGACCTGGGGATGAATGGAAGACTGCATTCAGGTCACGCTATGGACACTTTGAATATCTAGTTATGCCTTTTGGTCTGAGTACCGCCCCAGCCACTTTCCAACACTTGGTGAATGACATCTTCAGGGATCTCCTAGATACATTCGTGGTGATTTATTTGGATGATATTCTAATTTTTTCTAACTCCACAGAGGAACATCATGGACATGTGAGAATGGTCTTGGAACGTCTAAGACAAAATCATCTTTACATCAAACTTGAAAAGTGTGAATTCCATAGGACCGAAATTCAATTTCTGGGGTATGTACTGTCTACACAAGGAATTAGTATGGATGGAAGCAAAACCCAAGCCATCAAGGATTGGCCAAGTCCTAGAAATGTGAAGGAGGTACAGCGCTTCATCGGGTTTGCCAACTTCTATAGACGTTTCATTAGAAATTTCTCTGAGGTAGTGTCACCTATCACCCAACTTACCCGGAAAGAGTCTAGGTTCTCCTGGACTCCCCAAGCCCAGGAAGCATTTTCCCGTCTAAAAGATAAATTTACCACTGCACCTATCCTAGTACATCCCAACCCCGAGCTTGCCTTCATAATAGAGGTGGATGCTTCAGACTGTGCCGTTGGAGCTATACTCTCTCAGAGAACAGGTGAGAAGAATGTCTTGCATCCCTGTGCCTTCTTTTCCCAGCAGTTGTCTTCGGCTGAGAGGAACCACGATGTGGGCAATAGAGAGTTGTTGGCCATTATTGCCGCCTTCAAAGAATGGAGACACCTTCTTCAGGGAGCTGCACAGCAAATAGTCATCCTGACAGACCATCGTAACCTTGAATTTATCAGGTCGGCTAAGTGCCTGACTCCTCGCCAGGCTCGCTGGAATCTTTTCTTAAACCAATTTAATTTTATCATTTCTTATAGACCAGGATCGCGCAATGGAAAGGCTGATGCACTCTCTAGGATTTACTCAGCAGAGACACGTCCAATTACTCCTCCTAAGACTATTCTTCCTGACTCTAGATTCCTAGGAGTAATTCATAATCAAGACCTACTTAAGGACATCAAGGAAGCATACCATGCGGATTCCTTTTTGGCACAACCCCCAAGGGACGTAAGTCTTGTCTTTAAGAATGGGTGTGGATTCAGGGACAACGCCTGTATATTCCTGAAACAGTCAGATTGAGAGTATTGCAACTCATTCATGATTCCAAGATAGCTGGGCATAGAGGAATTCTAAAGACACAGGAATTTCTTTCTCGTTTCTTTTGGTGCGCCCACTTGCAGGAAGGATGTTTTAAACTATGTCACTTCATGTGAAGTCTGTGCAAGATGCAAAACACCTCGCTCCTCACCAACTGGTCTGTTACAGCCTCTTCCCACCCCGTCCCGCCCGTGCGGATCCATTTCTATGGACTTCATTGTGGAGTTACCAACTTCTCAAGGGAAGAACACCATTCTAGTGGTGGTTGACCGTCTAACAAAGGCAGCTCATTTTATTCCTTGTGTCGGCTTACCCACTGCAAAACAGACATCAGATTTGATGATTAAAGATGTGTTTCGCTTACATGGAGTACCGGATGAGGTTATTTCGGATCGAGGGGTGCAATTCACTTCTAGGTTTTGGCATAATTTCTGTGCAGCATTGGACATTAAAGTAAACCTTTCTTCTGCTTTTCATCCCCAGACTAATGGACAGACCGAACGAACCAATCAAACCCTGGAGCAGTATCTCCGCTGCTTTATCTGCCACCTACAGGATGATTGGGTGGATCTACTTCCATTAGCTGAGTTCTCGTATAACAACTCTCAGAGTGCCTCCACTAAGCAGTCTCCTTTTTACTCTAATCTAGGTTATCATCCTAACATTCTACCACGATTTCCCATAGAAACGCCTTTACCAGCAGTGGCTGAAAGAATCACGTCTTTACAGAAGAATATGGATCTTCTAAAGGAGAATCTGGAATCGGCTCAGGAAAGGTACAAGAAAGCAGCAGATAAATTTCGTAAACCTGCACCAGCTTTCAAGGTAGGAGACTTGGTCTGGCTGTCAACCAGAAATCTTAAGTTAAGGATTCCATCATCTAAGTTGGGACATAAGTACATTGGACCCTATAAAATCAGTAAAATTATAAGTGCCGTTGCTTGTCGTCTTCAACTGCCCAGAACTATGAGAATCCACCCTGTCTTTCATGTATCCCTACTAAAGGCTGCGACACCCAATACGTTTCCTGGACGTTCTTCTCCTTGCCCTGACCCAGTGCTAGTCGATGGTCAGGAAGAATTTGTGGTGGAAAGGATTTTAGATTCCAGGTTGTATAGAAATCAGTTACAATATCTGATTAAATGGCAGGGCTACCCAGTGGAGGACAACTCATGGGAACCAGTCAATAACGTTAATGCTCCTCGCTTGCTCCGTCAGTTTCATCAGAGGTACCCACACAAGCCTGGTCTGAGGTCATCCGGAGGTTGTCCCTAAGGGGGGAGTAATGTAAGGTTCTGTGTACATGTTCCTGAAACTCAGTTTGTTCGTCGGCCATTTTGCTTTCTGTCTTGCTGCAGCTATCTTGCCCTCAGTCAATATGGAGTTTCCAGCTTGCATGTTCCCGCCCTGATTCTCTCCTTTTGCTTCTTAAGCAGCCACAGCTGAGCAATCAGTGCTTCAGAATCTAGCCTGCAGTGAACCTGTGACCTGACTCCTGAAGCCTTGGACCTTGTACTCCAGCTATTCCTACTGAGGAACTCTGAAGCACTTGTGGACTCTGAACCCTGCTCTTTGTAAGACCCACGTTTGCATGGACTTACGGTAACAGAGAAGAAGATCCTGAACCTGTTGTGGAGAGTGATTGCTGAGCTTAGATTACTCTGGCCTGCTGTGTCTCCTGCTTCTGTGTCTGCAAACTGTGTGACTTTTTTGCCAACTTGTATGAAGTAATACAAGACTTTCTATATCAAACCTGTGTCTCATGTATTTTCATCGCACCCAAGCACAAGACGCTATATGAACTGTACTACACACATTACAGCGACACCTGCCCGAAAAAACCTGGCCTGTGTATGAAGGATTGTTTCAAATTGTACCACACCTCCATGCACTACTAATTTACTTTACAGGAAACAGATTAGTTCCAAAAGGGGGGCACATTTAGAAAAGTTCCTTGGGAGTCTAGTTTCCAAAATTATGTCACTTGTGTTTTTTTTTTACTGTTTAGGCACATCAGGGGCTCTGCAAACGGAACATGACGCCCGCAGACCATTCCATCAAAGTCTGCATTCCAAAACGTCCACTACTTCCC
The DNA here is from genome assembly GCA_033576555.1 of Oophaga sylvatica. Taxonomy (NCBI): domain Eukaryota; kingdom Metazoa; phylum Chordata; class Amphibia; order Anura; family Dendrobatidae; genus Oophaga; species Oophaga sylvatica. The sequence goes on along the minus strand of JARQOD010000007.1, from coordinate 139,959,648 downwards.
TTCTGAGCCCCGACTTGTGCCCAAACAGTTTTTTCCCACATATGGGGTACCAGTGTACACAGGAAAAATTGGACAACAACTTTTGGTGTCCAATTTCTCCTCTTACCCTTGGGAAAATAAAAATTTGGGGGCGAAAACATCATTTTTGTGAGGAAAAAAGTAGGATTTTTTATTTTCACACCTGGGCATTATAAACTTTAGTGAAACACTTGGGGGTTCAAAGTTCTCACCACACACCTAGATAAGTTCCTTAGGGGTTCTAGTTTCAAAAAGGGGTCACTTGTGGGGGGTTTCCACTGTTTTGGCACATGAGGCCTCTGCTAACGGAACATGACGCCCGCAGACCATTCCATCCAAGTCTGCATTCCAAAACGTCACTGCTTCTCTTCCAAGCCCTGCCGTGCGCCCAAACAGTGGTTCCCCCAACATGTGGGTATCAGCGTACTCAGGACAAATTGGACAACAACTTTTGGGGTCCATTTTCTCCTGTTACCCTTGGGAAAATAAAAAATTGGGGACTAAAACATCACTTGTGGAAAAAAAAATTATTTATTTTTTCATGCCAGGGCATTATAAACTTTATTGAAACCTTGGGGGTTCAAAGTGCTCACCACACACCTAGATAAGTTCCTTAGGGGGTTTAGTTTCCAAAATGGTTCACATGTGGGGGGTTTCCACTGTTTAGGCACATCAGGGGCCCTCCAAACACGACATGGCGTCCGTTCTCAATTCCAGACAATTTTGGTTTGGAAAAGTCAAACGCGCTCCTTCCATTCTGAGCACTGCACCTAAACAGTGGTTTTCCCTCACATATGGAGTATCGGCGTACTCAGGAGAAATTGCACAACAACTTTATCTGTCCATTTTCTCCTTTTTCCCTTGTGAAAATAAAAAAAATGTTTATTAAAGATCATTTTTGTGACAAAAAAAGTAAAATGTTCATTTTTTCCTTCCACGTTGCTTCAGCTCCTGTGAACCACCTGAAGGGTTAATAAACTTCTTGTTTGTGGTTTTGAGTACCTTGAGGGGTGCAGTTTTTAGAATGGTGTCACTTTTGGGTATTTTCTGCCATATAGACCCCTCAAAGTGACTTCAAATATGAGGTGGTCCCTAAAAAAAATGTTTTTTTAAATTTTGTTGTAAAAATGAGAAATCTCTCTCAACTTTTAACCCTTATAACTTCCAAACAAATAAAAATTTGTTTCCAATTGTGCTGATGTAAAGTAGACATGTGGGAAATGTTATTTATTAACTATTTTCTGTGACATATTTCTCTGTTTTAAGGGAATAAAAATTCAAAGTTTGAAAATTGCAAAATTTTCAAAATTTTCGCCACATTTGCATTTTTTTCAAAAATAAACGCAAGTTTATATAGAAGAAATTTTATCACTAACATGACGTACAATATGTCACGAGAAAACAATCTCAGAATCGCGAAGATCCGTTGAAGCATTTCAGAGTTATAACCTCATAAAGAGACAGTGGTCAGAATTGTAAAAATTGGCCCGGTCATTAACGTGCAAACCACCCTTAGGGGTTAATCATTCTTCCCACATTAGCGACCTTTTAAAGGGGGAGTTCAGACCGCTAGCGTATAATGACAGAATCTGAATAATCCATTGTTAACTAACTACTCAATGGGCTGGTTTGCAAATCGGTCAGGCCGAGGGAAGGGGAGAAACCAGATACATACAACATGCAGAAAGGATAACAACAAATAACAAAAAGTCGCCTAAAAAGGCAATAATACCCAAGAGAAAAACGTAGCTCACTGAACATGTGAGTTGGGGATATCAGACCACGTAGGTAGAGCACGGGCATCCCCCGCTTAAAAATGCAAAATACTAGGCCAAAACCAAGTTATATCTGTTCAGGAAGGCTTGTCAAGGGAAAAACAAAGGTCATAATAGAAACAGTCAGGCCACGGACCAGTCTATATTCAGTTTCTTCTGAGACATAGTCTCCGCTGCTTGGAGATCCGGAGAGTGAGGGTGCAGTTTCCATAGATGCAAGAGCTTCTCCACTTGGGAGACAGAGAGCCAAACATGAGTTATGCCACTACGGTGAATGATCATTTTCACAGGAAAACCCTATCTATAAGGAATGTTGTTGTCTCTTAAAATCTTGGCAGCATCTGCAAATTCTCTTCTTTTTGGCAAAGTCACGGTAGATAGATCTGTAAAAATAGCCAGGTTTTGAAAGGAGGTAGGCAGAGCAGGTTTCCCCTTCCAGTTGTGCAGAAAAATTTTTTGGTTTTATAAAAGTGAATACGGGCAAGGGTATCTCTGGAGACAAGCGGATTGAGGCTCTTGGGCTTAGGGATTCGTCCACCAAGAGATCGCTGGGGCCCGCAACTTTGATAACTTCTTTCAGCAACTCTTGAAAATACATTTGTAGTTCCCCATCTTTAATGGATTCAGGGACACCCCTTATTCTTACATTATTTCGCCGGGACCTATCTACTAGGTCATAAACCTTAGCTTTCAGAAAAGAAATTTCATCCTCCAAAGCTACATTAGCATCAATTAGGCTAGTTTCACATTTGCGGATAAAGGTGCTGCGGAGGGCTGCATACTTCATCCGTGAAGCTCCGCTCACCGCCGCACCTCCTCCGGTCAGCTCCACCTATGGTATCTATATTTAACATTAGGTACGCAGGCCGTGCAGATGTATGCGGATACCGCCGCATGCGCAGTTTTGATGGTGCGGTGATCTGTGCCGAACGCAACATGTTGCATTTTGTTGCGGTCGCGGCACCGTCAAAACGACACATGTGGCTGCATCCGCATACATCTGCACGCCTGCATACCTAATGTTAAATATAGGTACGCAGGCCGCATGCAGACATAGGCGGAGCTGACCGGAGGAGGTGTGGCAGTGGGAGGAGCTTCATAGAGGAAAGTATGCAGCCCTCCGCAGCACCTCCATCCGCAAATGTGAAACTAGCCTTAGATTGTTGTGAGAGGAGGCATATTCTGCCATGTTTACTTCAATATGTGCAGTATATTTCCCCAGGGTATCTATGTCCGTTTTTAATATAGCCAGCATACCTTTAAAGTCTTCCTGTAAAGAAGCTGTAAGAGGTGAGCAGCCTCTGCATGGATTTCTCTGTCGGTAGAATATCTGCCATCGCAGCAGCAGCTTCCAGCACTGCATCCTCCGGCGTCCGGCGTGGGGAGAGAGAGGCAGAGGAAGTAGGGGACGGTGCCATCTTGCCTGCAGGAGCTGCCTCAGCGTCCCAGGTAAAGAGGTCTGTCAGCTTGGCTGGTGGGCTTCGTTTCTGCGACCGGCCTCTTGGCATTCCTCTCTCCAGTGGTTCAGGAGTTTGGTGAGCTATTTTTAGCCTAGGAGACACTGTGAGCCACTTTTTAAAGCGAGGGAGATGCCGGAGCTCTAAGACCTCACGACCGGCGGCATGTGCGGTCAGGCAACAACCCCCTGCAAATTGTCTCTTCAGTGAGGAAGAGGACTAGAACTCTAGTGCCACCAATAAGAAGTTCCAATCCTAGAAGCCGAACCAGAATCCTCAATTTGCAGACACTGTGTTTCGGGATGCTGCCCCTCTTCAGTGCAAAGTGTGAGATCTGGTTTGGCTAAGTGAGAGGGTTACCTAGCCAAATCAGATCTCACACTTTGCACTGACGAGGGGCAGCACCCCGAAACAGTGTCTACAAGGTGAGATTCTAGTTAGGATAAAAGTCAAAGGATTGACATAGACTTCTAGGATTGGTACTTCCTATAGGTGGCACTAGAGCTCTAGTCCTCTTCCTCTTTGAAAAGACAATTTGCATATTTCCTAGATGATGCTAAAAAGTCGTGCTGTGATTTTGGTGGCAGCTCTGTTGCTGGTGTCTTTTACTCTGCTGTGAAATATAGAGAGCTTCTGCTGAGAAGAATGAGCTTGTCACTTCTGTTAACCACTTCAGGGTTTCTGAACCCTGAAGTGGTTAAGAGACATGACATAAAAAAGAGCCTGCATAGCAATGGCGTTTTGACATTGCTGTCCATTATGTTCATTTTATGGGGTGCTTTTGCTAGCAGAATCTGGCTGAACATGGTGCAGTGTGCCCATAGCCTAAAGGTGTCCTAATTAGTGATGAGCGGACCCGTGGATGCTCTGGTCCGTCAGATTCAGCCGAATTTTATTAAAAAGTTTGGGTACCAGAACGGCACCCAAACTTGATCCCGAACCCGGCCCCCATTAAAATTCACCAGAATTTGCGTATGTAATGGATGCACAATTTCTGCTGCGGCTGAGGGCTGGTGGTTTTAGTCTGGGAAGTGACCAATATCTATGGCCACTTCCTATGCTATTAATATTAGCCGGCAGCTGTTTACCTTTGCTGGTTATTAAATACTAGATGGTGGCCCGATTCTAACGATCGGGTATTCTAGAATTGTATATAGTTTATTTATGAAGATTTAAGAATAATGCAATGAATACACAGGATTTTCGGGTAAAAATATATACATTATCATTAAATGTATTCGTGATTATATTTCATGTAATACCACACATGTGGTTTATTATGCCACGTGTCCCTGCCCCTCATATATGTGGGTCTCACATCTAGGGAACTCAAAATTAGGACACGCGAGCACGTACGCGATATTATAGCTGCTAGGGAAGTTGTAGATGTTGCGACATTGAAGACATTACCTCGACATTTTCGTTTGTGCCACGGATCTGATCCCAGTGGACTTAAAGTTAGAGGTATTGACAGAGTCCGTGGAGGTGTCAGTGGTGGCAATCTTAATCGCATTCTGGCCCAACGTGAGTGCAGATGGATTGTCACCCTTGACACAGTCACACCCAAGGGTCTAAATGAAAAATTGACCTTTGTACCATTTTTATAAAATAGTATGTCCTTTAATATATATGGAATATCCACCGCAGTCTCGTGCGCTATGCTTAGTAAGTGTCTTGGTATGATAATATGTGAATTTACCCACCACGTTTTTAACTTTTAATTTTTATATTTTAATGTATGTCATTTCTTCAGTTTCTTTATTTAGTTCATTTATGTTGGTGTGTTGAATTATGGAGATTCTCTATAAAGTGATGCTTTCCTGATGAGATTAATTTTGGTTGGACATCTGGGACATGAAAAATCCTCACCATTCAAGATCAAGAAGACACTTTGATGTGTTATATGTTATATATTATTGTTTATATTATTTGTGCACTATTATTATACACACATATATATATATATATATATATATACATATATATATATATATTATATATGTCTCTTTTCTTTTTTATTTTTCTTATTTTATTATTTTCTCTTCTTATTTTTAGTATCTGTGATCTTATTCTAATTTATTGGTTATTCGCACCAGTATCTTCACTTGTCACTTCAGATTCACTTCATATTTAGTTTTAGTTATTATTATTCCTTCCCAAGATGTCCACCTCCCTGGTCTCCAAAAAGATGGCCGCTGTGGTGCGCGCATGCGCCATACTCACACGCCTCCTCTATCTTCCTTTGTGGCTGTCAATTGTGCTGCAGGCGCATATTGATGACGTCATGAGGCGATATTTCGCCCATATGCGCGTGGAGCAGCGACGGCCAGGGGGAAGGAGGTGGTACTTGTTTGGCGTGTGATGTCAGACGCATGTGCGCCGCTACACACCGGCATTATTTTGATTAGGGCTAGCATATATAAACTTTGGGGTTATGACTAGTGTTGAGCGATACGATACTGCAAATATCGGATATCGGCCGATATTAGCTGTATCGGCCTTTCGATTCCGAATACCGATATTTTCGTCATATCGAATACCGGAATCGGGATTGTCACTGTCATTGTCAGTGTCCGTCGGTCGGGTCTGTCACTGTCAGTGTCCGTCGGTCGGGTCTGTCAGGAGTCAGCGGCACTTACCTGGCAGAAGATCTCCGGCGGTCACGGCCTGGACTGCTTCATGGCCGCCATCCTCTTCTCCCCGCGGTCACATGCAGTTTCTCGCGATAACTGCAGTGACTGCTGGGTAATCTCGGCCGTAAAGCAGTCAGTCCGATGACGTCACCGCCGGGGAAGCAGGTAATCAGCTGTGCTGCGCCGGGATGTCAGGCTCTGCCTGTCATTGCGATGTAGCAGAGCTGGATCGTTGTGGACACTCGTTACTATGGACTGCGTCGGACTTGTGGTATACTGTTGTTTTTTTTTTTTTCTTTTTTTACAGGAGATCGATGGCGTCGCAGGAATGAGAGTACAATAAAAGAAATGAAAACTGTGTTGTCTCTTTTATTTCATTAAAATACTTTTTCTTGCTGTGTCTTTTTTTTAAACATTTAATAACTTTGGGATTAATAATGGATCGGTGTCTTATTGACACCTCTCCATTATTAACCGGGCTTATTGTCACCGTGCAATCAACGGTGACATTAACCCCATATTACCCCACTTGCCACCGCTACAGGGCAGTGGGAAGAGCCGGGTAAAGTGCCACAATTGGCACATCTTTTGATGCGCCAAATGTGGGGCTGCTGTAGCCTGGTATTATCAGGCTGTTGAGGGCCAAAATCCATGGGCCTTGACAGTCTTTTAATACCAGGCCGCAGCAGTCTGCATTTTACTTGGCTGGTTAACAAAAATAGGGGACCCCTACGCCGTTTTTTTTTCGAGGGGATCCCCTATTTTTGTTAACCACCAAGCTAAGCAGACTGCTGTGGCCTGGTATTATCAGGCTTGCAAGGTCCATGGATATTGGATCCTTACCAGCCTGAAAAACCAGGCCTCAGCGGTCTGCTTCATCTGGCTGGTTAACAAAAATAGGGGGGACCCCACGCCAATTTTTTTCGGGGGGATCCCCTATTTTTGTTAATCAGCCAAGATATGCAGACTGCTGTGGCCTGGTATTATCAGGCTGGCAAGGTCCATGGATCTTGGCTCCTTAACAGCCTGAAATCCAGGCCTCAGTGGTCTGCTTCATCTGGCTGGTTAACAAAAATAGGGGGGACCCCACGCCATTTTTTTTTCGAAGGGAACCCCTAATTTTTGTTAATCAGTTCCCTCTGACGTCACTGATGGTGTCCCTGGCTGACTGAAGTGAAAGTGGAAAGCAATCAATTAAGCTTTCCACTTCCTCTCCTGACAGCCAGGAGAGGAGCTCATTCATTTGGGGGTTTACTGTGAGGCTGCAGCATTAGCTGCGGTCCCTGCAGTAAACATTTAAAACCCTTTCTGAAGATTACACCGTGGGACCTGACTGTGCATGGGATAGGTAAGAATAATTTTGCTTTATTATTTTTTTTATTACAGGAAATGGTTTTAGCAGGTAAATAAAATATGGTCAAAACTGTGTGATTATTTCATTAACTTCTTTTTTATTAAAGTGTGTGTGTTTGATTTTTCTTTCATACAATAGGATTAATAATTGATAGTTGTCTAATTGACAGCTCTCAATTATTAACCTGGCTTAAAGTGACCTTTCAATTGCAAGGTCATTTTAACCCCTTATTAACCCATTCGCCACCGCTACAGGGCAATGGGAATAGACGGGCAAAGTGCCAGAAAGGGCGAATCTAATTATAGATTTGTCATTTCTGGGGTGTCTGGGGGCAGATGTTAGTAGCCAGGGGGGGCCAAAAATAATGGTCCTCTCTGGGCTATTATTATCTGCCCCCATTCGCTGGCTTTGTCTGTCTGGTTGCGAAAAATAGGGCGGGAACCCACGCATTTTTTTTAAACAATTTTACACTCATATATATATATATATATATCTATATATATATATATATATATAAAATGTCATTGAATTTGTGACACATATATATATATTTATATTTATAGTTCATACACTTCTACATAGTATAATAGCCGCTAATTCAATTGCCGGCTTTTGTGAAAATGCAGAACCCGACATGAAATGACACTTGGTGTACATAGGGTTAACCATGTCTTTTCATGTCCTTTGCTATCTGATTTGCACAAACAATTACATCAGTCTATGTGTGCAAAATTTCACACCTGTAGGGGTTAATTAAAGGTGTAAATTCGTAGCAAAAAAGTCCGTTTTTTTTACAACGAATTTACACCTTTAATTAACCCCTACAGGTGTGAAATTTTGCACACATAGACTGATGTAATTGTTTGTGCAAATCAGATTGCAAACGACATGAAAAGACATGGTTAACCCTATGTACACCAAGTGTCATTTCATGTCGGGTGCTTCTGTCTTTTCACAGAAGCCGGCTTTACCCGGCAATTGAATCAGAGGATATTTTACTATGTAGAAGTGTATAAACTATACATATATGTATATATATATGTCACAATGACATGTATATATATATATATATGTATTCTATGTGTGTATATTTAGTGTTTACAAGGAAATAAAGGTTTTTTTTTGTTGCGATTTTTTGTTCCCATAGACTTACATTGGACTTCCTGTATCGGAATCGGATATGGGACGATATTTAGTGATATCGGCGATACCATTTCGATACGATATTTTTAGATATCGAGCAGTATCGCTCAACACTAGTTATGACATCTAGCATCTCCTTTTGAGAAAGCACTGCCGCGAAACGCGCGTCAGGGGGTCGCTGGGGACGCACAGTTGAACCGATTGATATGGGTAAGAATTAGTGATTATTCATATGGTGCATATTGCGCTATACTATGACTATTGGTGGTCTATTGGTAATCTTATGGGTTCTGATATTTATCGATATTCTATGATGTGCACCTCTTACTTGCACTATTAAAGTGCTAAAGAAAAAATGTTCTGATATACCCCGGTTACTAATTAGTCTGTGCAACCCCTGCATTTATACCTGCAGTTTTTTGCCTCCATTTCATCCCTGTATTGTGGGCCATTATTGTTGGCATTTTGTTGTCTATTTAATAAAGATTTTTGTAATTTTATAAAATGATGTTTATCCATACTCCCTTTTTTTGGTGTATATTGTTAACTCTTTGGAGTATTTCATCCATTATTTATGGGCCTTTGGGCCGGATCTGGGATGAAGCAATTTTGCTTCGGCATTATTGTACTTATAGTGTTGTATATGACGCCGTGTCAATTATCATTAAATGTTATTGCTCATAGAACTTAATACAACTGAACAAAATTATTAAACGGATCATCAAAATATATAAACTATTACATGAATATCTAAACTGTATTTAAATAAATCATTGGACAAAAGAAGTACATCGACACTATCATATATTTGTTAACAATATCAACCCAAATTAGCGACTCAGGATTTCCTGGACAGAAAGACAGACAGACAGACGGGATTAGACGATTATATATATACAGGTCCTTCTCAAAAAATTAGCATATAGTGCTAAATTTCATTATTTCCATAATGTAATGATTACAATTAAACTTTCATATATTTTAGAATCATTACACACCAACTGAAATTTGTCAGGTCTTTTATTGTTTTAATACTGATGATTTTGGCATACAACTCCTGATAACCCAAAAAACCTGTCTCAAAAAATTAACATATTTCAACCGTCCAATAAAATAAAAGTGTTTTTTTTAAAAAAAAACAAAAAAAACATCAAATAATAAAGTTCAGTTATGCACTCAATACTTGGTCGGGAATCCTTTTGCAGAAATGACTGCTTCAATGCGGCGTGGCATGGAGGCAATCAGCCTGTGACACTGCTGAGGTGTTATGGAGGCCCAGGATGCTTCGATAGCGGCCTTAAGCTCATCCAGAGTGTTGGGTCTTGCGTCTCTCAACTTTCTCTTCATAATATCCCACAGATTCTCTATGGGGTTCAGGTCAGGAGAGTTGGCAGGCCAATTGAGCACAGTAATACCATGGTCAGTAAACCATTTACCAGTGGTTTTGGCACTGTGAGCAGGTGCCAGGTCGTGCTGAAAAATGAAATCTTCATCTCCATAAAGCATTTCAGCCGATGGAAGCATGAAGTGCTCCAAAATTCCTGAGAGCTAGCTGCATTGACCCTGCCCTTGATGAAACACAGTGGACCAACACCAGCAGCTGACATGGCACCCCACACCATCACTGACTGTGGGTACTTGACACTGGACTTCAGGCATTTTGGCATTTCCTTCTCCCCAGTCTTCCTCCAGACTCTGGCACCTTGATTTCCGAATGACATGCAAAATTTGCTTTCATCAGAAAAAAGTACTTGGGAACACTTAGCAACAGTCCAGTGCTGCTTCTCTGTAGCCAAGGTCAGGCGCTTCTGCCGCTGTTTATGGTTCAAAAGTGGCTTTACCTGGGGAATGCGGCACCTGTAGCCCATTTCCTGCACACGCCCGTGCACGGTGGCTCTGGATGTTTCTATACCAGACTCAGTCCACTGCTTCCTCAGGTCCCCCAAGGTCTGGAATCGGTCCTTCTCCACAATCTTCCTCAGGGTCCGGTCACCTCTTCTCGTTGTACAGCGTTTTCTGCCACATTGTTTCCTTCCAACAGACTTCCCATTGAGGTGCCTTGATACAGCACTCTGGGAACAGCCTATTTGTTGAGAAATTTCTTTCTGGGTCTTACCCTCTTGCTTGAGGGTGTCAATGATGGCCTTCTTGACATCAGTAAGGTCGCTAGTCTTACCCATGATGGGGGTTTTGAGTAATGAACCAGGCAGGGAGTTTTTAAAAGCCTCAGGAAGCTTTTGCATGTGTTTAGAGTTAATTAGTTGATTCAGAAGATTAGGGTAATAGGTCGTTTAGAGAACCTTTTCTTGATATGCTAAATTTTTTGAGACAGGTTTTTTTGGGTTATCAGGAGTTGTATGCCAAAATCAGTATTAAAACAATAAAAGACCTGACAAATTTCAGTTGGTGTGTAATGATTCTAAAATATATGAAAGTTTAATTGTAATCATTACATTATGGAAAATAATGAAATTTAGCACTATATGCTAATTTTTTGAGAAGGACCTGTATTAGATAGATGTTACTGTGTATTACCTCACGTCACTGTGTATTACCTCATATTACTGTGTATTACCTCATGTTACCATATATTACCTCAATTACCTCATGTTACCTGTGTATTACCTCATATTACTGTGTATTACCTCATGTTACTGTATATTACCTCATGTTACTGTGTATTACCTCATGTTACTGTATATTACCACATGTTACCTGTGTATTACCTCATGTCACTGTGTCTTACCTCATATCACTGTGCATTACCTCATATCACTGCATTACCTCATGTTACCATATATTACCTCATGTTACCTGTGTATTACCTCATATTACTGTGTATTACCTTATGTTACTTATGTATTACCTCATGTCACCTGTGTATAACCTCATGTCACTGTGTATTACCCGTGTTCAGTAAACATGACAGAAGTACATCAGACACTGTGACTGACAAAACATGTTCAGTACATCATGGGCATTGGTGAGTCACATGACCACATGGGCGGAGTTAGCCTTGCGTCGCTGATATTACTGTGTATTACCTCATGTCACTGTGCATTACCTCATATTACTGTGTATTACCTCATGTTACCGTATATTATCTCATGTTACCTGTCTATTGTAAAACACTGGGCAAAACTGTCACTGAAAAAGACCTGGGTGTATGGGTGGACGACAAACTCACATTTAGTGGCCAATGTCAGGCAGCTGCTGTCAAGGGAAATAAAATAATGGGATGCATTAAAAGAGGCATAGATGCTCATGAGGAGAACATAATTTTACCTCTATACAAGTCACTGGCGCGACCACACTTAGAATACTGTGTGCAGTTCTGGTCTCCGGTGTATAAGAAAGACATAGCTGAACTGGAGCGGGTGCAGAGAAGAGCGACCAAGGTTATTAGAGAACTGGGGGGTCTGCAATACCAAGACAGGTTATTACACTTGGGGTTATTTAGTTTGGAAAACGAAGGCTTAGGGGTGATCTTAGTACAATGTATAAATATATAAGGGGACAGTACAAAGACCTTTCTAATGATCTTTTTACTCTTAGACCTGTGACGGGACAAAGGGGCATCCTCTACGTCTGGAGGAAAGGTTTAGCCATAATCACAGATGCAGATTCTTTACTGTAAGAGCAGTGAGACTATGTCACGCTGTATAGCAGATATATATATATATATGTGATGTCAGTAATCTATATCAAAAGGGCAACATCCTATATAACATGTGCATAGATATATGATAACATAGAATTACCTGACAGAATGTCCAGTGGGTCAATACGGAATCCGTTATACGCTGTCTCCGGCTAGAGGGTGACCGGGGTCTATGCTGACCCTAAACTGGGTCCTAACTAATCCCTCTACCTGGAGGTACTGTTAAAGGTACAGAGGTCCAGGCCACCAGCGTAAACCCTGTCTCCTATCAATCCCTGCCAACTGTAATCTAGTCCTAAGAAGGACCCTGATTAACACCATAGGGAATGAACAGGTAACGGTTAATGAACAGAAAGACATACAAGAAAGACAAGAAATAAAGTAAATAAAGTCTTACATACAACACTCACACACAGTAGGAACACCTAAGGTCTCAGAGATAAACTATAAGCTGTAAGAGTAAAAACAACTAAGGAGCTCTTAGCTTAAGTATTCTCAGAACCGATCCAGTCTGCTAGACTACATGAATGCTTTCACCGGCATCTAACAAGCAGACTGGCAGGTATATGAAGGAATCTAATTAGAACATAATCAAAAGCAGCCGGGCGAGGCTGGACCTAGTCTTAGCAAAGAGCTAGGTAAAATTAACTCCCTCATTACCAAACACAAAGAAACAGCAAACTCAGCTGTGAGAAGTCAGAGTGTGTAATCGCGACGATCCTCGTGGCGATACGCCCATGGACAGTACCCCCCCTCTACGAGGGGATCGGACCCTCAGGCCAGGTCTGCCCGGGTTGAGTTGTGTGAAAGGTCCGAAACCAATCGATCTGCGTTAACATCAGACGCAGGGACCCACGTCCTCTCCTCAGGACCATACCCCCCCAATGAACCAAGTACTGAAGGGATCGGCGACTGAGACGTGAGTCAATGATTTTCGACCCATGAAATTCCACGTTATCATTGACCACCACTGAAGGAGGAGGTAGAGGTGACGGTATGACTGGTGCCACTGTCATGGGTGCATCGCCACGAAGATCGTCGCGATTGCACATTCTGACTTCTCACAGCTGAGCTGCTGTTACTTTGTGTTTGGTAATGAGAGAGTTAATTTTACCTAGCTCTTTGCTAAGACTAGGTCCAGCCTCGCCCGGCTGCTTTGGATTATGTTCTAATTAGTTTCCTTTATATTCCTGCCAGTCTGGGTGTTGGATGCCGGTTGAAAGCATTCATATAGTTTGCAGACTGGATCGGTTCTGGGAATACTTAAGCTAAGAGCTCCTTAGTTGTTTTTTACTCTTACAGCTTATAGTTTATCTCTGAGACCTAAGGTGTCCTACTGTGTGTGAGTGTTGTATGTAAGACTTTATTTACTTTATTTCTTATCTTTCTTGTATGTCTTTCTGTTCATTAACCGTTACCTGGTCATTCCTTGGTGGTATTCAGGGTCCTTCTTAGGACTAGAATACAGTTGGCAGGGATTGATAGGAGACAGGGTTTTACGCTGGTGGCCTGGACCTCTGTACCTTTAACAGTACCTCCAGGTTGAGGGATTAGTTAGGACCCAGTTAGGGTCAGCTTAGACCCCGGTCACCCTCTAGCCGGAGACAGCGTATAACGGATTCCGTTTTGACCCACTGGACTTTCTGTCAGGTAAATCTATGTTATCATATAGCTATGCGCATGTTATATAGTATGTTGCCCTTTTGATATAGATTATTGTCATCACATATATATATCTGCTATTACAGCGTGACAGCCACATACTTTTTAAGTAATGACTTGTGAAACACATTATGAATTTTAAACGTAGGAGGGAGGTCCAGACGAAATGCCACAGGATTAATTATGGAACTGATCCTGTACGGCCCGATGAATCTGGGACCCAACCTCCAGGAGGAAACTTTAAGTTTTATATTCCTGGTAGACAACCAAACTAGATCGTTCACCTTCAGATCTAGACCAGAAAACTCTCCCCCTATCAGCCATCCGTTTGTAACGGTTCCCCGTAACCTTCAGTCTTAACCGATCTGGAACTATCAGTCTCCCTGGAAGTCCCACAGGGGCGTCCCCCTGAGCCCCAATACCTCCCCCTCAAGCTCAGAGCATACAGCTGACACTACAACTCCCTCCTGAGGAATAGGAACCGGATCATCCGTCTTCCCGCCCCTGGGAAAGTACGAGATAAGGCATCAGGAAGCAACTTTATTGAGCAGTCATATGCGCGATGAGGAGGTAACTCTTTACACCCCTCCTCTGAGAACATCTCCCCAAAGTCCTCCAGAAAAGGAGACAAAGTCCTAGGCACAACCGCACCGATGACCGTGCTCATGCAGTTATTCCTGCAAAATTCACCCCACTGGCTTATCTTTCTGGATTGCCAATCAATCACTGGGTTATGTTTAGCCAACCAAGGAAGTCCCAACACAATAGGAGTAGGTAGACCCTCCAACACATAACAAGACAATTGCTCTTTATGTATTGCCCCTACTCGAAGATCTATGTTATGAACAGCTTGTACCAAGCTACCTTGACCGAGAGGTCTAGAATCAATAGAGACTATAGGGACCGGTTTGGCCAATACACTCAGTTGCATACCATGCACCTGGGCAAACCGAGCGTTCCACCAGATTAGCCCCGGACCCACTATCAAGAAAAACAGAAATCCTCTCAGTTCTAGTACCAATCACCACCTCCGCAGGCACGAGAAACTGAGAGGGATTTGGGGACGAAATACACACTCCCAGGTTAACTCCTTTGCTCAAAGAGGCCCGGGATGGACACCCCCCAACAAAATGTCCCTCTCTCCCGCAAAAGAAACACCTTCTAGTCTTGCGGCGCACCGCCGATTCCCTCCTACAAAAAGATGTCCCTCCCAACTGCATGGGTTCCTCAGAACAGACCAGGGGAACCTCAGTATAAGGGACTTTAGTAGTAGGTGGAGTCATCACGGGAGGCGGAGTTACCTCGCGTCTTCCCCGAATTCGTCTATCAATGCGAATAGCGAGGGCCATAGCAGCCTCCAGTGATGGAGGAGAATCATACTGAGCCAACACATCCTTTAATTTGTCAGACAACCCTTGACAAAACTGGCTCCTAAGAGCTGGTCATTCCACTGAGTATCTGTTGCCCATCTACGGAACTCAGAAGAATATTCCTCCGCTGGACGATTTCCTTGCCGTATTTTACGTAACTTTGTTTCAGCAAGGGAAACTCGATCCGGATCATCATATACCAGACCCAGGGCAGTAAAAAAATCGATCCACTGACTGGAGATCTGGGGAGCCTGGAGGAATAGAGAACGCCCCAAGATTGAGGGTCCTCTTGTAAGAGCGAGATAACAATTCCCACCCTCTGCTCTTCACTCCCAGATGACCGAGGCCGCAGCCGAAAGTACAATTTACATGCCTCCCGGAAAGTAAAAAATTTGTCCCGCCCACCAGTGAACCTGTCCGGGAGAGCAACCTTAAGGGTATGCCACACTAAACAATATCGCTAACGGGATCGCTAAAAAACGTCACTATTTAGCGATCCCGTTAGCGATATTGTTCAGTGCGGCAGCTTCCAGCGACGAGCTTCCTGCTGTGATCTCGCTCGTCGCTGGAATCGTTCCGGACCCTATTTCATCGCTGGCGCTCCCGCTGGGTAAGTATCTAATCGCTGTGTGGCACCTTTTCTTAGCGATTTAGCGGTACTTTTGTACCGCTAAAGTCGTTAAGAAGATCGCTAACGGCGATAGCGTCGTTAACTATATCGCTAAATGTGGCAGCATTTAGCGATATAGAAACAATCCCGCTAGCGATCGCATTAGTATGCGTCGTTATCGTGATCGCTAGCGGGATTGTTTAGTGTGGCAGTACCTTTAGGTTCAGATCTGGTTTGCTCCGGGGGGACAAAACCTTGGACTTAATGTCTGCAAACTCCATGGACAACCCCTGCAACTGCCGGGCCAGCTGGGCTACTGGATCCATGACAGCTGGGGAGAATCTTTAGTATGGGCCGGTGAAAATGTCACGCTGTATAGCAGATATATATATATGTGATGTCAGTAATCTATATCAAAAGGGCAACATCCTATATAACATGTGCATAGATATATGATAACATAGAATTACCTGACAGAATGTCCAGTGGGTCAATACGGAATCCGTTATACGCTGTCTCCGGCTAGAGGGTGACCGGGGTCTATGCTGACCCTAAACTGGGGTCCTAACTAATCCCTCTACCTGGAGGTACTGTTAAAGGTACAGAGGTCCAGGCCACCAGCGTAAACCCTGTCTCCTATCAATCCCTGCCAACTGTAATCTAGTCCTAAGAAGGACCCTGATTAACACCATAGGGAATGAACAGGTAACGGTTAATGAACAGAAAGACATACAAGAAAGACAAGAAATAAAGTAAATAAAGTCTTACATACAACACTCACACACAGTAGGAACACCTAAGGTCTCAGAGATAAACTATAAGCTGTAAGAGTAAAAACAACTAAGGAGCTCTTAGCTTAAGTATTCTCAGAACCGATCCAGTCTGCTAGACTACATGAATGCTTTCACCGGCATCTAACAAGCAGACTGGCAGGTATATGAAGGAATCTAATTAGAACATAATCAAAAGCAACCGGGCGAGGCTGGACCTAGTCTTAGCAAAGAGCTAGGTAAAATTAACTCCCTCATTACCAAACACAAAGAAACAGCAACTCAGCTGTGAGAAGTCAGAGTGTGTAATCGCGACGATCCTCGTGGCGATACGCCCATGACAGACTATGGAACTCTCTGCCGTCTAATGTTGTAATGAGTGATTCCTTACTAAAATTTAAGAAGGGACTGGATGCCTTTTTTGAAAAGTATAATATTACAGGCTATACTCACTAGTTTTCTAGATACTGCGTTGATCCAGGGAGCTAGTCTGATTGCCGTATGTGGAGTCGGGAAGGAATTTTTTTTCCCCAATGTGAAGCTTACTGTTTGCCACTTGGGTTTTTTTTTGCTTTCCTCTGGATCAACATGTTAGGGCAGGTTAGGATATGGGTTGAACTAAATGGACTTAAAGTCTTCCTTCAACCTTAATAACTATGTTACTATATTACCTCATATTACTGTGTATTACCTCATGTTACTGTATATTACCTCATTTTGCTGTGTATTACCTTATGTTACTTATGTATTACCTAATGTCACAGTGTATTACCCGTGTTCAGTAAACGTGACAGAAGTACATCAGACACTGACTGACAAAACATGTTCAGTGCATCATGGGCAGTTGGTGAGTCACATGACCACATGGGCGGAGTTAGCCCTGCGTCGCTGATGTTACTGTGTATTACCTCATGTCACTGTGTATTACCTCATATTACTGTGTATTACCTCATATTACTGTGCATTACCTCATGTTACCATATATTACCTCATGTTACCTGTGTATTACCTCATATTACTGTGTATTACCTCATTTTGCTGTGTATTACCTTATGTTATTTATGTATTACCTCATGTCACCTGTGTATTACCTCATGTCACTGTGTATTACCCGTGTTCAGTAAACGTGACAGAAGTACATCAGACACTGTAACTGACAAAACATGTTCAGTACATCATGGGCAGATGGTGAGTCACATGACCACATGGGTAGAGTTAGCCCTGCGTCGCTGATTGGCCGCAGCCGGACCAATCAGCGACGCGGGATTTCCTGGACAGACAGACAGGATAAGACGATTATATAAATAGATAAGGATGCCATGGAATTTTTTTTTTTGAAGGGGATCCCCCATTTTCATAACCAGCAAGGACTATGCAGACAGCTGCAGACTGATATTAACAGCCTGAGAAGCTTTATGGATATCGGCCCCTTCCCAGAATAACAGCAACCCCCAGCTGTCTGCCTTCACTCAGCTGGTTAGTAAAAATAAGAGGGCTTCCATACCATTTTCTTCATTCACTTATTTGTAGTAAATGAAAAAAACGGCGTGGTTCCCCGTTATTTTTAAAAATTTGCTAAATGAAAGCAGACAGCTGAGGACTGAAGCCCCCAGCTGTCTGCTTTCCCTTGGCTGGTTATTAAAAATGGGGGGATCTCACATGCTAATTTTTATAAAATAATAAAAAAAACCTGAAGACCTGAATTTCCGTGCTGTAATGATGGTAGTAAGTGATAGGGGGCTGCAAAAGGAGGAAAAATGGTGATAAGAGCAGGACAATTGTCCTGCAAACAAATGGGGATAGGAAAATAAGTTAAAATAACAGAGTCAAAAAAATAGAACTGTAAGGCAGAGGTCCAAGTGGAGGAGATGGTGGTGTTCATGTAAGAGGGGGAGGAGGCCAACACTATTTCATTGTTTTTTTTTGTGTGTGTTTTGTTTAAATTTGGGGATGCACCAAAATGAAACATCTGCAATTCACTAATTAACCAAGATAAGAAACCGACAGACAATGATATTATCAGCAATAGGCCTATTTATAAAAAGTCATTAGAGCTGCGTGCATCCACAAAAAGGTTTACACTAAGCTCAACATTAAGACGGCTTCTCTATAAGTCATGCAGCGTTGTGCAGTATACAGAGCATGTTACTTACTGGATCTTCTATGTGATAATGTCGGTGAGTGACACATGAAAGTGGCTGCAGAAGACCGTGTCCACGGAGTCCAAAAGATGTGAAGAAGCAGGCGCAGAAATGTAATGCCACAAGGAGGAGACTGTGCCTGCAGAGCCAGGGCACTCCGGCCGGTAGCGTCCTTGGCAGTGGCGTAGCAACTGTTTGTGGCGCACGGGGTGGCAAATTTTAGGCCACACCCCTAGCCACACCCATTTCACTGGTCACACCCATATCCACGCCCTGACCACACCCATTTAGCACTGCTGATCACACTGTTTCATAAACAATAATTATAAACACATACCTCTCAACCGTCCCGGTTTCAGCGGGACAGTCCCGATTTCGGGACCCTGTCCGCTGTCCCGGCCAGGCGGTTTACTTTCCGCATTAGAATCGTACATACGGAAACCCCCGGGACCTCCCACACATTCTGGCAGCCACAAGTCACGTTCCATCGCTGACCTCATTTCCCCAGGATGTGGGGATCTCACCAGCTATGCAGCGCTCCATTCAATACCCGGCTCTCACTGAGCGAGACAGACAGGATCTGGGGATCTCTTCATCTGTTGAACAGATCCCATGTTGAGATCCCCACATCCTGCTTGTCTCGCTCAGTGAGAGTCGGGTATTGTATGCAGCGCTCCGTACAATACCCGACTCTCACTCCAACAGATCCAGCGGCTCGATGCGTCGCCGTTCTGAAGACTCTCCCGAGAACGAGTTACAGTACCTGCTGCTGTAAGCTGACCGCCGGAAATGAGGTCAACGGTCATTTCCGGCGTTCAGCTGACTTACAGCACGTCACCTCCGGTGGAACGTGACGTGTGGCTGCCAAAACGTGTGGGAGGTCCCCGGGTTTCCGCATGTACGATTCTAATGCGGGAAAGTAAACCTCCCGGCCAGGACAGCGGGACAGGGACCCAGCCCTACACAGATAACAGCATTCGCTCCGTCCCCACGCAGACCCATGCACATAATGGCACCCCTCCTTCCCCCCTGCAGCCCCCAAGCACACAGATCCCGCAAATAACAGGACCCTTGTACATGCGCGGCTCCGCTCTTTGTGGCCCTGTACACACACGGCTCTGCTCCACACACCTCGCACGCACAAGGCTCCGCTCCGTACACCTCGTACACACACGGCTCCGCTCCGTACACCTCGTACACACACGGCTCCGCTCCGTACACCTCGTACACACACGGCTCCGCTCCGTACACCTCGTATACACACGGCTCCGCTCCGTACACCTTGTACACACGGCTCCACTCCGTACACCTCATGCACACACAGCTCAGCTACATCCACACTGTAAACCCCTTATGATCCCACATATAAACTTACCATCATCCAGCACCATGATGACCAGTACAGCAGCTTCCTGCACACAGAGACCTGATCATGTGACACCTAACTCCTCCCCTCCTGTGACCTCATCACAGGTCCTGCTGCACCTTTACAAAGGACAGCACAGCAATGGTAAATGCTGGCTGTGCGAAGTTGGGAGGGCAAGGAAGGGGTGCATGGGGGCGTGGCGACTTCTCACTGCAGGACACACAGTGTCCTGACCGAGACAGCGGGTGGGAGGGGTTAGAATCGGGACTGTTGGGGTATGGAATTGCTGCTGCGCCGCACCCACACACACGTGCCGCCTGGGGTGGACCGCCCCCCCCACGCTACGCCACTGGTCCCTGGATACCAAACATGAAGATGGCCGGCGGTACTGGAACGTGGGTGTGACGTCACGGAGTCCAGAGGGAGCCAAAAAGAAATCCAACGCATTTCGGGGAATACTCAGTTCCCCTTCGTCAGGTTCTTTGATCCAGGTGGTGCAGAGACCACTTTATAGCTTAGTAACAGGAACTGTAGCAATGTGGAAGGAAAAAAATGAACATTTAACTTTTTTCACAAAAACTTTATTTACGACCCAATTTTTTTTATTTTCACATGGATATCAGGAGAAAATGAATTCCAATATTTGGTGCAATTTCTCCTGAGTACGCCGCTGTTTGGGCGCACGGCAGGGCTCAGAAGAGGAGCAGCGTTTGTCCTTTTGAACGTAAAATTGGCTGTAATCAAGAGCCCGTGATGTGCCTAAACTGTGGAAACCCCCCTCAAGTTACCCCATTTTGGAAACTAGACCCCTCAACGAACTTATCTAGATGTGTGGTGAGCATCTTGAACCCCCAGTTGCTTTACAGTAGTTTATAACAGAGCTAAGAAATTTTAAAAAAATCTAATTTTTCCCGCAAAATGTTTTAAAGCCAATTTTTTTTTATTTTCTCAAGGGTAACAGGAGAAAATGGACCCCAAAATGTGTTGTGCAATTTCCAGAGTGTGCTAATAACCAATGTGTGGGTGAAAACTACTTTGGAGGCACAGTGCAAAGCTCAGAAAGGAAAAAGCACCATATTGGAGTTCAGATTTTGCTGGAATGGCTTGATGGTGCTATGTAACATTGCCAGAGTCCCTGAGGTGCCAGAACAACAGAAACCCCCTATGAATGATGCAATTTTACAAACTATACCTCTCAATGAATTCATCTAAGGGTGCAGTGATCATATTGACACCACAGGTAGGAAACAGAAATTTATACTATGGGCGGTGACGAAAGAATAATTACATTTCTTCCACTAAAATGTTGTTTTAGTCCCAAGTTTTTAATTTTTATAAGGGCTAATAGGAAAAATGGACCTCTCAGTTAGTTGTGCAATTTCTCCTGAGTACACCAATACCCTGCATGTAATCGGGAACTACCTTTTGAGGCACTGTGCAAAACTCAGAAGAAGGGCAGATTTTACTATTATGGTTTCAGGGTGCCATGACCCACTAGGAGAGCCACTGAGGTGCCAGGACAGCAGAACCCCCCATAAGTGACCCCATGCAGTGATCATATTGACACCATAGGTGTGTCACAGAATTTTATACCGCTGGGCAGTAAAGAAAAAAAAATTAAATGTTTCCTGTAAAAATTGTTTTAGCCCCAGATTTTACATTTTCACACGGGAAATGGGTAAAAATGGCTCCAAAATTTGTCCCACAGTATCTTCTGAATGTAGAAATACCCCATATGTGGCTGTACAGTACTGATTAGCCACACTGCGAGACTCGGAAGAGACAAAGCACATTTTCCTAGAAAAGTTTGCGGACTCCATACACATAGTCCCTAAGTGCTAGAAAAGCAGAATTTCCCCTCAAGTGACCCCATTTTGGAAATTATACCCGTCAAACGTGGGCGCTAAACGTGGTTTATGCACATTGGGGCTCAGAAGGGAGGGGGCATTTGGATTTGGGAGCGCAGAATTCGCTCAATTTCTTTTGAGGGCAAGGAGCCATTTCGCTTTTTCAGAGCCTTTGTGCTACCAGTAATGTGAAAGCCCCCTATTTCTCTATTAACAGATGATGGACCTGACTTTTTTTTTTTTTTGGATTGACTTGAAGCTATTATTGCGAACATTTTACATAACATTTAAGATCACATTTTTCCGCCACTCTATGCTGAGCACTTTGGAGTTTCCATTTAAATCTTTGAGTGACGTGATTCAGATGAAACCCCCGACAGATCCATTCATTATAATGAGGCAGCAGAGTTACTCTGGACCCCGTCTGGCCTCTGTTCAGTGGTGTCCTTTTCAGAAGAGCACAAAACTGTGGTTGACCATTCTTTCATGCAATTCTAAAAAGACAGACACTGCTGGATCATAGGCCAGACTGCGTCCACCGTGCCTTAATCTGCCTCATTATAGGGAATCTTCTGCCGGGGGTACCGTCTGAATCACATATTTCAGATATTTACAACAAAAACCTGAGGTAAGTGCTCAGCGTAGAGCGCAGGATGAATGTGAGCCGAACCTTACTGTTGTAAAAATTTTTCCTATTAGCCCTTAGAAAGATTAAAACTTGGTGCTAAAACATTTTAGTGGTAAAAATATAATTTATTTCTTCACCACTCAGTGGTATAAAACTCTGTGAGGCACAAGTGGTGTCAATATGATCACTTCACCCCTGGATGAATTCATCGGGGATTGTAGTTTGTAAAATGAGTTCACATATAGGGGGTTTCTGTTATTCTGGCACCTCTGCCAATGTGACATGGCACCCTCAAACCATTCCAGCAAAATCTGAACTACAATATGGTGCCTCTTCCCTTCTGAGTTTTGTCCTGTGCCTCAAAAGTTAGTATTCCCCCACATATGGGGTATCGACGTACTCAGAAGGAATTGAACAACAAAATGTGATTTTATTATTTTCACAGTTCAATGTTATAAACTTCTGTGAAGCACCTGGGTGTTCAAGGTGCTTACCATACATCTAAATACATTCCTTGAGGGGTCTAGCTTCCAAAATGGGGTCACTTGTGGAAGGTTTCCACTGTTTAGGCACATAAGTGGCTCCGCAAACGGGACATCTGCTAATGATTCCAGGAAATTTTACATTCAAAAAGTCAAATGTCGCTCCTTCCCTTCCGAGCTCTGTCGTGTGCCCAAACAGTACTTTTCTTATTCATATGGGGTATTGTCATGATCAGGAGAAATTGCACATCAAATTTTAGGGTCCATTTTTTCCTGTTACCCTTGTAAAATAAAAAAAATTGGATCTGAATTAAATTTTTTGTGAAAAAAAAGTTAAATGTTCTTTTTTTTTCCTATAGGAAAGATGTATATCTTCGTACCGTGTTAGCCAGTAGATAGAAAAATATTTAGACTTGAGAGTCCTCAGTGGTTGATACCTTTTATGTTCATCCCTCTGCCATAATGACAGTTCTGCTTCACGTCACATGTCTTACCTATTGCATTATTCCTGTGTCCTCTTGTGTATAAATATGTGATTCTTCAGATTTTGTATTAGTCCTAGCCTGATGAAGAGACCTGAGTAGTCTCGAAAGCTTGCAATTTGTTACCATCTTTTCAGTTAGCCATTAAAAGGTATCAACCACTGAGGACTCTCAAGTCTAAATATTTTTCTTTTTTTTTCCCACATTTGAAAACTTCCTGTGCATCACCTGAAAGGTTAATAAACTTCTTGAATGTGGTTTTGAGCAGTTTTTAGAATTGTGTCACTTTTTGGTATTTTCTATCATATATAGTTGGTACGGAAAGTATTCAGACCCCTTTAAATTTTTCACTCTTTGTTTCATTGCAGCCATTTGGTAAATTCAAAAAAGTTCATTTTTTTCTCATTAATGTACACTCTGCACCCCATCTTGACTGAAAAAAAACAAACGTAGAAATTTTTGCAAATTTATTAAAAACGAAAAACTGATATCACATGGTCATAAGTATTCAGACCCTTTGCTCAGACACTCATATTTAAGTCACATGCTGTCCATTTCCTTGTGATCCTCCTTGAGATGGTTCTACTTCATTGGAGTCCAGCTGTGTTTAATTAAACTGATAGGACTTGATTTGTAAAGGTACACATCTGTCTATATAAGTCCTCAC
This sequence comes from Oophaga sylvatica, assembly GCA_033576555.1. Taxonomy (NCBI): domain Eukaryota; kingdom Metazoa; phylum Chordata; class Amphibia; order Anura; family Dendrobatidae; genus Oophaga; species Oophaga sylvatica. The sequence continues at coordinate 139,935,582 of JARQOD010000007.1, read as the reverse complement.
AGCGCGTGTCAGACCAAATGAGAATCATAAGATCAAAGGAACTGGCCAAAGAGCTCAGAGACAGAATTGTGGCAAGGCAGAGATCTGGCCAAGGTTACAAAAAGAATTTCTGCGGTACTCAAGGTTCCTAAGAGCACAGTGACCTCCATAATCCTTCAATGGAAGAAGTTTGGGACCACCAGAAGTCTTCCTAGACCAGGCCATCCAGCCAAACTGAGCAATCGTGGCAGAAGAGCCTTGGTGAGGAAGGTAAAGAACCCCAAGATCACTGTGGCTGAGCTCCACATATGCACTAGGGAGATGGTAGAAAGTTCCACAAAGTCAACTATCACTGCAGCCCTCCACAAGTCGGGCCTTTATGGCAGAGGGCCCGACTGAAGCCTCTCCTCAGTGCAAGACATATGAAAGTCTGCATAGAGTTTGCTAAAAAACACATGAAGGACTCTCAGACTATGACAAATAAGATTGTCTGGTCTGATGAGACGAAAGTCTTAGTTACTTTCCGTTAACGGTATTTTTCTAAGACCATGACAGCACCCAAGAGAAGGGGATCCGCCCTTCAGGAACAGGAAACCTACAAATACTTAAGGGTGGCACCTCTCCCACACATCAGTTGGATTACAGAGCACAAGAGGACTACCAAGGTTAATGGCAAAAACAAATTCTGTACAACACTATTACAGCTAACTATTTATCCTATGTGGAGCTTATAAGAGGAAGAAGAGCACACCAAAAAAAAGAAAAAAGGGAGGGAATCCAAGGGTGCTGTCATGGACTTCGAAAAATACCGTTAACGGTAAGTAACTAAGACTTTATTTGAAGCGACCATGACAGCACCCAACGAGAGAATTACAGAGAGTAATAACTATTCAGGGAAGGACTACAGCCTGCAGTACCCTTACACCAAAGGAGATATCAGAGGAAGCACCCAAGTCTAACCTATAATGATTGAAGAATGTGCTCGGAGAGGACCAAGTGGTGGCCTTACATATTTGGTCAATGAAGACTTCTGACCTCTCTGCCCATGAGGTTGCCATGGCTCGAGTGGAATGTGCCCTCAGGTGCCGGTCTGCCCTTTGAGGTGTATGCTAGCGAAATGGCCTCCCTAATCCATCTAGCTAGTGTGCTGTTATGTTTTGGTAGCTGAGGAGAGCAGGCAAAAACCGCAATACACCAGAGAGGTTGGAATCTATTGGATTGCAGTACCCTGACTAACCACCACAACTAAAGGCAGCCGTGGAGCGTTCCTACGTTGGTCCTAGACACCTCGTCACAGCCTGAGAGATTAACTACACCTAAAGATAGAAAGAGGAAAGAGGCAAATGAACAAATAACAATGGCTCCAGCGGAACTGAGAGGAGCCCAAGCCCCCCGGGGGGGAACCTGGCTAACCTCACAGAAATGCAGAGAAATATGCAAATGGTAAGCACAAAAACAAAAACAGAAAATATCTTATCTGAAAGCAGAAGAGAGCAAGACTCAGCAAGCTTCCAAGTGAACCAGGAACCACAGTTGAGACAAGACAATTGATCACCCGCAACCATGATGGGAGGGAACCTCCCTTATATAAGACCAGTCTGTGACTCCTGATTGCCAATCCTCATTGAATGGTTCAGTACTGTTTGTAACCACCAGAGGGAGCTTCTGCTCAGAATTCATTTCGAAAACATTCACAACAGTGTGCCCTTTGACACTCTAAGGCCCTTTCTGGGACCTTGAAAGGAGACAAACAAGGCATTATTCTTTTTCCAGGAGTCAGTTATCGCTAGGTACTCCAAGAGACATCTCCTCACGTCTAGGGTCTGGAGCTTCATTTCCTTCTGGTTACCTGGATTAGGTACGAAGGATGGAAGAACTATCTCCTGTGTCCTATGGTAAGTGGAAGCTACCTTAGGTAATTATGCTGGATCAGGCCTGAGTATCACCCAATCGTCCTTGAATTGCATATACGGAGGGAGCCTAGACAATGCCTGAATGTCGCTCACTCTTCGTGCTGACGTCAATGCCACCAAGAAGGCTACCTTGATGGAAAGATTTTTTACCGAGGCTGATGAGATGGGTTCAAACGGGGCCTCCGTCATGGCTGTAAGAACTAGGTTTAAATCCCACGGCATAAACCTACATCTAATTATAGGCCTGTACCTACCCACTTCTTTAACAAACCTACTGACCCAATAGTTACTGGCGATGTCGCAGTTAAAAAGGGCCCCCAGGGTTGAAACCTGCACTTTAAGGGTACTGTTGGTGGAAAGACCCATATCTAGACCTTTTAGCAGGACCTGTAGGATCTGAGCTATCGGGGCTGATTCTCCAACTAAAAACTCCTGAGTTCTGTAAGAATTTCTTCCAGGTCCTGGCATAAATTCTGGTCGTAATTTCTTTCTTGCTTTTAAGGAGGGTACTTATTAAGTTTGGAGAAAACCCTTTATCCTTTAGTAATGACCGTTCAAAATCTACGCTGTCAGATGCAGGTCAGCCACCTGAGGATGGTAGGCTGGGCCCTGGGATAGGAGATCTGGAACGTGTGGTAGGACCCACGGATCGGACACAGACATGGCCCTGAGGCTTGAGAACCATGCCCTCATGGGCCAAAAAGGACCGATTAGTATTTCTTTTGCTTTGTCTTTCTTGATTTTCCTCACCACTATGGGTATCAAAGACAAGGGAGGGAAGGCGTAGGCTAGAGTGAAGTCCCATTTTATCAGGAAAGCGTCTACTGCCAGCTGGTTTTCTCTGGGATTTAGTGAACAGAACTGCTTCACCTTTCTGTTCCTTCTGGTGGCGAAGAGATCCACGTCTGGCTGACTCCACCTCCGTACAATCAGGTTGAAAATGGTAGTTTTTAGAGACCATTCTCCTTGTCTTAGAACAGGGGTGGGGAACGTTCGGCCCGCGATATCACCTGGTCCGGCCCGGCAGCCACTGTTCGCTGACGACACTTTTTCAATAAAGTTTGGCTGTCTGTGCCACCCGCAGGCCTCTCGCAGTGCGGCGCACCGGAACCCCCCTCTTTCCCCCACCCGTGGTCCTGGTGAGCGGAAGCGGAAGATGCAGCTCTTTCCACTGCTGCTTCCCCCCCACAGTGACAGCCGGGACTGTGCGCTCCTCCCGCCCCTCTCCTGCACCTCCTGCACGCTGCCTGTCGTGTGTGGGTAGAGCCGACAGCGGGTAAGTGTGTGCACCTACGCAGGGCCGGCGTCAGCACCCGGCATACCCGGGCAAGTGCCGGGGCCCTGAGCAGGCAGGGGGGCCCACTCGCCATCGGGCACCCCGGCGCCTGTTAGCGGAGGAGAGTGGTGTCAGCGTCGCCACTGCCCCCCCCCGCTTGCTCAGGGCCCCGGCAGCAGCTGGCACAATACTCACCTCTCCCCGTGCCCCTGCTGCCGCAGCTCCGGGCTCCAGGGGGCGCCGGCGCTTCCTCTCACAGCAGCCGCTGAATGACGTCATCATTCAGCGACCGGCTGTGGCAGAGAGCGGACGCCGGACAGGTGAGATGTGATGTGTCTGTGTGTGTCTCTGTGTGTGTGTATGTAGTGCGGTGCTTTGTGTGTGTGTGTATGTATGTATGTATGTGAGAGAGTGCTTGTGTGCTGTATGTGTGATGGTGGTGGGGGAGGGCAGTGATGACGATGATGGGCAGGCATTGATGATAATGGGGAGGCAATGATGTTGATGGGGAGGCAATCATGATGATGGGCAGGCATTGATGATAACGGGGAGGCAATGATGATGGGGAGGCGATGATGATGATGGGCAGGCATTGATGATAATGGGGAGGCAATGATGATGGGGAGGCGATGATGATGATGAGGACTCAATGATGATGATGGGGAGGCAATGATAATGATGGGGAGGCGATGATGATGATGGGCAGGCATTGATGATAATGGGGAGGCAATGATGATGATGGGGAGGCAATGATGATGATGAGGAAATGATGATGATAGGGAGGAAATGATAATGATGGGGAGGCGATGATGATGATGGGCAGGCATTGATGATAATGGGGAGGCAATGATGATGATGAGGCAATGATGATGATGGGGAGGCAATAATGATGATGGGAAGGCGATGATGATGATGGGGAGACAACGATGATGATAATGGGGAGTGTGATGAACTGGCACACGGTCCGCCACACGGTAGCCCGGGGTATCACGGCTTGTGATCCCACCGCTGCCACCAATATGTGATGAAACGGTGCACACACACGACGGCTGCTGCCGTCCGACCCAGTAAACTGCAGGGATTTATAATTGTCCCACTTCCACTTAGGAACTTGCAGCTCTCTGGCGCCCCCCTTACCCTCAGGTCAGTCAGGGAACTGCACCTAGGATAATCAGTCGCCAGGCGGGTCACTTGGATGTGTGCTGGCTATTGGGCACGCCGCAGTGAGGGAATTATAGTTACTTCGAGCCGCAGCCGGGTAATACACTTATAATACCCGCTCCGTCACTGCCAACGCCACCCCATATGTCAACACTTTACACCCCTTCTTTTAAGCTGCCACCAGCTACGGTTTTTCTTACTGAACAATTTATCAAGAGGGTCCGTAGCAACCCCAAAACAGTAGCGTAGTGCTTCAGGCACGTGCAAATTCGTTTATAGAGCAGGAGAAACAAACTAATAAATTTATAGGTTTATTCCTTAAAAAAACAGGCAGTGCTTATACAATATAAAAAGATGGAACAAACTGAGACAATATCGTTATGTACAAATGCAGTTATAAAATAAAATAGGATTAAGAATGAAAATCACTCACATGGTTGTTAGATCATTTACAGGCAAGCCAGGCTGGGGGAAGGAGCCACACGTCATAGTTCATTTGCAGATCTCTTAGTCAGGACCTCACAGCAGGGACTCCCCAAGGGGGGCTGAACTGCAAGACTTATACCTGGGGCTGCTGACCTCACAAATGAGGATGGTTATTCTGGCCACCTCCCCGGCTGCAAGCTATGGTTTGAGCTCTGCAATATCATAAGGTCCATAACTCAGCGGGGAACTCTAGCAGAATAATGGCAGACCTATCAAAGATCTTGCTTTGAAATAATGGTTCAAATGAACCCAAACTTGGGTGACATAGCTCATGGGGCACCCGAGAATTCCATTTCTCGGGCTCTGTTGGAGTTACGGGTTCACCGGTACCACGGGAACGATGCCCGTCGGCGCATGGTTCAACACAGTGACGTTCGTGTTTCTGACGCAACTTCCCACCGTGTTATAAGCCAAAAGGATGAATTCTCCAAAATGGCTGCTATAGGACTTTTGCAGGGTTTGGGAAGACAAAGAAAAATTCCTGAGGTGGGAGGGATGAGAGATAGAGTGAGCTGCAGAGAGAAGGAGGGAGGGGTAACTTTGCCCTGTGCTTGCAAACGGTGGGGGTTGTAGTTCTATGGGGAAAGTTCTGGAAACAGCACCAGAAATGAAGCTTACAGTATCATGACAGGGAGTCTTTCCACAGAGCATTTTCCTGAGCCGTAACAGTGCAGAACGCAGCACAGCGCAGAGGAGAGCTCCATATTTTGTACGGAGCATTATATGGGGACCAGTATCCTGTATGGAGCATTATATGGGGACCAGTATCCTCTATGGAGCATTATATGTGGTCCAGTATTCTGTATGGAGCATTATTTTTGGTCCAGTATTCTGTATGGAGCATTATATGGGGGATGGGGGTGACATCCTGCATGGGGTATTATATGGGTGATGAGGGGGAGACTATGTGGTGCCCATAATATTGTATGGAGGTGTAAGGTTCTGTATACATGTTCCTGAAACTCAGTTTGTTCGTCAGCCATTTTACTTTCTGTCTTGCTGCAGCTATCTTGCCCTCAGTCAATATGGAGTTTCCAGCTTGCATGTTCCCGCCCTGATTCTCTCCTTTTGCTTCTTAAGCAGCCACAGCTGAGCAATCAGTGCTTCAGAATCTAGCCTGCAGTGAACCTGTGATCTGACTCCTGAAGCCTTGGACCTTGTACTCCAGCTATTCCTACTGAGGAACTCTGAAGCACTTGTGGACTCTGAACCCTGCTCTTTGAAAGACCCACGTTTGCATGGACTTACGGTAACAGAGAAGAAGATCCTGAACCTGTTGTGGAGAGTTATTGCTGAGCTTAGATTACTCTGGCCTGCTGTGTCTCCTGCTTCTGTGTCTGCAAACTGTGTGCCTATTTTTGCCAACTTGTATGAGGTAATACAAGACTTTCTATATCAAACCTGTGTCTCCTGTATTTTCATCGTACCCAAGCACAAGACGCTATATGAACTGTACTACACACATTACAGGAGGACTGTACTGTCCAGTCTGTACTGTGCACTGCGAGGATTTGGCGATTTTTGAGCTATTGTAGAATTTACAATCGATATCACTCATGTAATGGAAGAAGTGAAGTATTTGGCATTGTACTGTATCTATATTTCTCTGCCGTATCTGTGCATCATGAATCGTGGTCTGTGTTAAAGGGGCCCACTGAGGCTCTTTCGCCCAGGGCCCGTAAAAACCTGAGTATACTCATTGCTCAGGATTTCCTGAGCATGCTCGGGTGTCCTCCGAGTATTTTGGCATGCTCGGAGATTTAGTTTTCGTTGCCTCAGCTCCCTGATTTGCAGCTGCTGGACAGCCTGAATACATGTGAGGAATGCCTGTTTGTTAAGGAATCCCCACATGTATTCAGGCTGTCCAGCAGCTGCAAATCATGCAAATGCGTCGACAGAAACTAAATCTCCGAGCACGCCAAAATACTCAGAGGACACCTGAGCATGCTTGGGAAAACCCGAGCAACGAGTATACTCGCTCATCATTATTAATAATTTTATGTGGCCCCCGAACACTATTATAAAATTCCAAATGGCCCTCGGCAGAAAAAAAGGTTCCCCACCCCTGTCTTAGAAGGTTGCGGCTTAGAAAATCTGCTGTGGCATTTTCTTTCCCTCTTATAAGCAGAGCTGTTAAAAGATAGACAATGTTGTTTTGCCAGATGGAACAGGCGCTCTGTTACTTCCATCAGAGGTCTGGAACGAGTGCCACCCTGGTGGTTGATATAAGCCACTGCGACCTGATTGTCGAATAGAACTCGCACATGATGACCCTGTAGATCCATAAGGAGCCTTTTAACCGCCTGCTCTACTGCCGATAATTCCTTCAGGTTAGAAGACATCTCTACCTGATGATGCTCCCATAGGCCCTGTACTATAACTTCACCCATATGAGCTATCCAACCAGTAGGGCTTGCATCCGTGGTGATTACTCAGGTAATATTATATTCCCAGGGCACCCCTCTGGATAAGTTATACTCGTCCAGCCACCACTCTAGAGACTTTATGGTGGTTCGGGATAAAGTCAGTTGGCCTTCTAAGCAAGCCCCAAGAATTCGATCATACAACAAGACTTTGCCCTGTAGCGTTCTTGCATGAATCTGTGCCCAACGGACTGCGGGGATGCAGGAAGAAAGAGAGCCCAACAGGGACATGGCCTTCCTGAGGGATAAGGTAGGGTTGTTAGAGGCGTTTAAGATTTGATAACGCAGACAAATCAATTTGTCAGGCGGTAGATGACATTCTTGATTCTGAGAGTCTAAGATTAGGCCTTAAAACTGCTGTACCCTCATAGGCTGCAAACGAGATTTTGTGACATTTAGCAGCCATCCTAATTGTTCTAGGGCAGACATCGCTCTTTGTAACTGTTTCAAATAATGGTCCGCTGTTTTGCCTATAAGGCCGGCGTCACACTGGCGACAGAATCGGACGACTGCAATGCGATGAAATATCGTATTTCAGTCTGCCGTATGTTAATCTATGGAGCAGCTCCCAGTATCCGTTATTTCGTGGTCCGTTTTAAACGTCCGTGTGCAATCGCAGCATGCTGCGATTGTCACCGATTGTGGGTCGACTATCGCCAATGCAAGTCTATGGGAGCGATGAAAAATCGGATTACAAACGGACCGCACGTGTGACTTGCGATTAAATCGCACCACTATCCCAGGTGTCAGGAAATTGCATCAGGATAATTGCCAGGAAGGGCTGACATGCTAATTAGGCTACGAAAATTCAAACCCAAACAGGAAACCGCCTCCACGGAGTCCAGAACCATGGCCAGTCACATCAATGTGGAGATGTTGATCGTTCTGTTCCAGGAGAGGCCAGAACTTTGGGACCAGCGGGATCCAAATTATTCAAACCGGTCGCGGAAGGACGCGGCTTGGAGGAGAATATGTGGACAGATGTTCCCGGATTTTGGCGACAGGTCTAGGGAGGAGCAAGAACGCATTAGTAAGTAACGACTTGAAACCGCTTACAATACTGTTTGACCACTCAGTATGTACCAACAGCAATGTGTTATAATGTCCCTGTACCCTTATATGTGAACCCGAAATGTGTTGAATAAATCAGTTATTCCTGTTGAACCCCCAATGCTATGTGAGAAATCCAAGCACATGTAATATTTAGCTCCTGCCACCAAATCCAAAAATATTTAAATGCAAGTGGAAAAAGTGTAACTTCAAAAATGCACAGACTAAAAACATGTAGAGGTAACGTTTCCACCCTGCAATGGGTATTTCTCAAACCTTAAGGAACATAACTCAAAAGGAACAGAGGAGGCCACTGTGGGATATGATAATTTGAAAACGCTCCATTCCATATATACGGGAATCACACAGGGCAGGGACCAACTGAAGGTCCTGGTATGATGAATGTTCATGTGCCGTCTGTGTTGGTGTGATATTTAGGTCCTACAGCAATGGTGGCCAAATGAAAGTTTTAAATTTGTATGTGTCCCTTTTGTTAATTCCATTGCTGTGTGCCAAATAAATGCTAATTATTGTGACACATATGTCATACAGCTTTCTATGTATGAACCCTTGTAATATTAAATAGTTATTTTACCTACATACAATATGTATTGCTGTTCTATACCCCTATAACAGATTAAAAAAGTAATATCTTGCTGTTGTAGGGTTATTTATTTGAAAATACATTACAAGGGCACATAATTTAACAATGTTATTGTCTCGGTTAATTTTTCAGCCTCAGATGTGACAAGACGTTGGCGCAGCTGTAGAGACAGCTACAGGAGAGAGAGACAGCTGAGGGGGCGCAGTGGGCAGCAGCAAGCACTAAGCGCAAATATGTGTATTTTGATCGACTTAATTTTCTTGCTCCAGCTCTGGATTTGCGACCGTAAGTTCATGTCTGTACAAAGTTTATATGATTTTTAATGAATACATTTTAAGAAATTTTTCTTATTCTCTAGCACCGAGTCAAACCTTACAGACAGAGAGCCAGCTTCTGACTCGGAGGCAGTTATCGACCCTGTGGGGGATGTTGAGGAGGCTGGCCCATCTTCAGCACCAAGTGCAGCAGCATCACCACCACCACCACCACCACAGTGGAGTCTGAGAGATTGGCTGTACAGTCGCAAGACCCTCCCCTGAGCAGCAGCCCTGGTAGGCCCCTGGATGCTGCTTCGCCTACAGCAGATGTTGCACGGCGACCAAGGCGTAGAAGAGAAGGAGTTGGTTATGTCACAAGGAGGCAGGTGGACCGAGGAGTGCTGGACTATTTGTCCACTGTAGCTAATGATGATGGTGAGGAGGGATTTTGCCGCAGTCTGGCCCGTTACCTCCGAGCGATTCCAAGACAGCACATACTGCGGATCAGAAGTGCACTGCATATTGTGTTGGATGCTGGAACACCGCCTAATGATCCAACCAACCTACTAAATTATCTTGATAGATGGGTGGTTGGTCCCGAAAATGTTTTTAGATTGTTGGGTCCAAATCCCTCACAATCTGCATCAGCCTCTGATCCTCCTCCTCATCATCATCCTCCTCCTCCACCTCCTCCTTGTGTCCAACAGAACCCAACTCCTCCTCCTCATCCTACTGCAGCTTCTTCTTTATACAGAGCTAACCAGATCCAAGCCATGGCACAGAGTGCACAGTCACAATATGCCCACTCGACCATACCCAATGTTCAATGCTGGCCACAACATGGGTATGGTCGACATGGGCATTTTGGGGGCTATAGTGTAAGTGGGCAGTCATATTATGACTACCCACAACAGTTCCAAAACTTACCATACCCAAACCCACATCCAGAGCAAGCCAGAAGCATGCAGCAAACTGCTCAGTTACCCACCACTCATGGTGACACAGTGGCTGGAGAACAGTCTAGCCAGCCCTCACAAGCTGGACTTCCACCTTCACCACCACACACCTACCAGCAGTTATAGGTGTTATGTATATATTATGTTTATGTTTTAAGTTATAAAATTTTCCTTTGTTTAACTGCTGAGAAGTTATCAGCAAATATGTTTCTAAAAAATTGGGACACATTAGTCCTTTATCATTATGTTTAAAGCCACTAAACATAACAGCAGACATAAAAAAAAATTTAAGTGGCATTGATTGTATGTGATTATTTCAAAAGGTGATGGGCTGCGTAACTTACACACAACATGACAACAAAAACATCACAACATATACAATCAAGTGAGAAGAAATATCTTTATGACACAGCAACATAGCCACACTACATGTGTAATAATGCCTCCTCTTGCCAGGCAGTAGCACCCTCAGGGGACAGAAAATATTGAGTGAACACATCACGTACTTTTATGCCTGAAGGTGGACGACGGTGATGGATGGGTGGTGACATAGGCAAAGACACATTCACAGAGGCTAATTCACCCACATGTTGAGAGGAGCATTCATGTATTCTACAAAAATTATGTAGGACCACACATGCTTTGAGGACCACATTAACATTGTCTTCACTGAGTTGAATTGCAGATTGAAGTACCCGCCATTTAGCACAAAGAATTCCAAATGTGCACTCCACCAGACGCCGAGCACGTGACAGCCGACAATTAAATATTCTACGCCGATGGGTGAGATAGCGACGGGGATATGGCCTCATTACATTTCTGGTTAATTGAAAGGCCTCATCCGCTACTATAACATAAGGCACATGTTCTGCAATAGAGTCACTAAGTTGACTTGCTGGAGGTAGGTCCAGTTGGTTATTGCGTATCCGCCTACCCATTATGGAAGTATTGAAGACTCTTGAGTCTCCAGTCCTTCCATAGGCCCCAATGTCTACAATTATAAACATGTAGTTTGTGTCGACCAAGGCCAACAAAACAACAGAAAAATATTGTTTGTAATTGAAGAATTGGGAGCCTGAGTTAGGAGGTTTACGAACATGTATGTGCTTGCCGTCCAGGGCTCCTATACAGTGTGGAAACTGGCAATTTTGTGAAAAACCCTGTGCTATCCTCAACCAGTCACTCATTTTGGGTTCAGGCATGACTTCTTCATGTAGTCTGTTCCAAATTTCAACACAAGTTGACCGAACAATGCCAGAAATTGTTGATCTGCCTATTAGGAACTCTAAGTGCAGAGCAGCGTAGGACATGCCAGTAGAAAGGAACCTGTAACACACATAGAACATGGACAAATCAGTTTAAAAAATAAAAAACATTCACAACACTTACAATGCTTGAGTTTGTTACAGCACACATGCTGGAAATTAGATTACAATCCATGGCTTCTGTAGAATACACCATAGACAATAAATGAGATAGCTAACGTTGAGAAATACATTACTCACATTATAAGTTTACAATAAATGTGCTCCAACACTTGCAAAGTGAGTATGTGGATGAAAACATCATCAACATATCGTTGACACACATACCTTATTGTTAGGAGAAGACGTTCCTCGGCAGAAATTGCTTTTCTCATCCTGGTGTCATGAAATGTAATCCCAGGGCGCACAATGTCAAGCAGCGTATCAAAGGTAGCTATGGTCATGCGACAATATAGGAAAAACTTATCTCCATGGCTACGCAGTGACAAATATAGGCGGTGAAAATGGCCTTTTGTTATCCTTCTTGTCAAAAGTGGATGCACCCACATCCTTCTGCGTCTTCTGGGATCTGATATTACAGGATATGGCTCCCCAAAACGTCTGGATATAACCCAATGGAACAGCACACGCTCAGTGGGAGTAAATCTGAGTCTGTCGCTCATGTTTGTATAAAGCAGCTAGCAAGCACTAAGCAGAAGGAACAAAATGAAACCAATCCAAAGGTGGGAGAGTCACAGCTGTAGCAGATCACTTAAATATAGCTGTGGCTGATGATTTAAATTAGTATCAGGCCTCAAAACCGTTATTGGTCCATTTTGGTAAGCTGCGACAAAAAAACGGTGGTCGGATGAAAATCGGATGTTACAAGGTACACACACATGCGACTAAATCGCATCTTTGAAGGAAAATCGGATGCCAGAAGGATGTGTGATGTTTGCATTTTGATCCGACAATCGACCGTCTAAAACGGACCGATTTTTTGTCGTTGTGTGTGACGTCGGCCTAAGTCGTCAAGATAGGGAATTAACAGGATCTGAGATTCTCGCAGGTGGGCCATGACCTCTGCTATGACTTTAGTGAATATATGAGGGGCGACCGCCAGGCCAAAGTGAAGGGCTCTATATTAAAAATGATGAACTGAACCTTTTAACCAAACTGCTACTCTAAGGAAACGCTGATGGCTTACATAAATAGGCACATGGTAATAGGCGTCTTTTAAATCTAACACCACCATAAAGAAGTTTTCAAACAATATCTGTATCGCTGAATTGATTGTTTCCATTTTGAACGGACGTATTATGAGGAATTTATTCAGGACCTTTAAATTAATTATTGTTCTGAAGGAACCGTCTGGTTTACAGACCAAAAACAGAGGGGAATGGAAGTCTTTACCCCTCTCCGTTTCCAGTACCTCCACCAGGACTTTTTTTATAACATAGTTCATGTATTTCTGACTCCAGGACAGACTGCTCTCATGAAGAAGATCGGACGGGAGTGACTATAAAATTATTCTGAAGCATACAGGAAAATTCTAATCGCAGTCCTGAAGCTATTAGACCCAGAATCCAGCTGCTGTTGGAGATCAGGGACCAGGCCGGGTAATCTACCTCCTACCGGAACTGCTAGTCATTGGGAGGTTTTCTTAGTTTCTCGAGATGGGCCCCTGAACATGTATCCTGTACCTTTACTTTTCCTATCGTCCCATTTAGCTCGCTCCCTGGATGACCTCCTACGATTAAACCTTTTCCTGTTGAACGGACGTCTGTAGGAAGGGTTTGGCACACTGGTAAATTTTTTCTTATCATCCACAGCTTTCTCTAAGAGTTCGTTCAGGACAGGGCCAAACAAGTATTCGCCTTCACATGGAATAGAGCAGAGATGGGATCTGGCTTGAATATCCCCCGGCCAACATTTCAACCACAGCACTCTTCGTGCTGCATTCGATAGTCCAGCGGGCCTGGCAGCCATTCTTACTGAGTCTGCTGAAGAATCAGCCAAAAAAAAAGCTGCAGCACTTTGAATTATTGGCAATGTCTTCAAGATGGATTCTCGAGGGGCCCCGTCCCCTAACTGTGACTTTAGTTGGTCTAGCCAGACCATCATGGATCTGGCTGTGCAAGTAGCAGCTACTGCCGGTCTCAGGGCACCAGCTGACATTTCCTATGTACCTTTAAGGAATGAATCCGCTTTTTTATCCAGGGATCTTTCAAGGAACCCACATCCTCAAAGGGTATGGAAGACTTTTTAGAGGCCTTAGCTACAGCAGCATCGAGCTTCGGAGCCTGATCCCATCTATCCACCAAGGGATCCTCAAAGGGGTATCTTCGTTTAAATGCAGGAGCTAGAGAACCCTTTTTTTCCGGCTTCTTCCACTCCTTATCTACTAGGCTTTGAATCCTACTATTCAGTGGAAAGGACCTGGGTTTTCTTGGGTCCAAACCACCAAACATTAAGTCCTGTACCAACCGCTCTGGTCTCGTATCTTCTATCCCTGTTATGTTTAGGTAGCTGAGGAGAAAAAGCAAAACGGCAATACGCCAGAGAGGCTGGAACCTATTGGACTGCAGTAACCTGAACTAACCACACAACTAGAGGTAGCCGTGGAACGTTGATCCTAGACGCATCGTCACAGCCTGAGAGATAACTACACCTAAAGGCAATTCCAATATTCAAAAAATAGGCAGCACTCCATAGAATCTCAGTAGCAGTGGATATTTATTAGACCCACATCACAGGCAACGTTTCGGCTCCATGAGCCTTCCTCCAGCAGTGCTTCTCACACAAATGTGGGTATTTAACAAAATTATTGCCAAACAATTTCATTACAGTCAATTATCCTATTTCATAATATAAAACATTATCCTTGTATCCAATATATCTCAACAACCTGAGATGAAGTATACTTTCATCTTGAGGAAATAACTCTCATTTGTACATCATAATACAGCAATGGTTTCTTTATATTTATCCTCATAATCAGTCCCTAATCAGGGCTCAATACAGCTGTGACAGTTATCATATCTTGAATACTCACAGGGAGGGCGATGTAACACATGGGGGACGCCATGAACGCTAACTTCTGATTGTAATCAGCGCTATTGCGCATGTCTGAGGTCAATCCTCCGCCTTCTGGTCAATCCAGCCCTTGTGTGGAATTTTCTTGTTTGCGCATGCGCATTACAGCTCTGTCCTAAACGGACCTCCATATTGGTAGTGGCATTTCCCACATTTTAGTTTTTAGTCAGAAAAACATTAAAAAGGTAGCGGTTTTCGCAGTTTAGGTTGCGGTTTGATGTATAATCAGTTACTCTATATATCTAGACCAAAATAACTCAAAAACAAACCGACTGTTTGTTGTCACTATAAGCTTCATTGTTAGAAGCAGACTGGTGCATAAAGGGATTTCTTGAGCAACTAGACCACTCCAGTATATGGGACCGACTACCTTTTTAGAGATAGTGTCCCACTACTGATGACCATAAGGGGAAGTATTCTGCACCTATATTAGGTCCAGATCCCTCAACCCCGTTGTCATAAAAGTGGAATTGCCCCTTTCCCTGCTACTCAGTCCAAAGAAACATTGATACACACAACCACTGCAATATATTCTTTTATTTAGGGTTCGGTCATACCATATCAACTTGTTCACAATCTTAGATCCAAGAAATTAAAATAAGCAAAATTCCGAAAAAAGGGGGTCCTTTGTAAAAAAATAAAATTTCAAAAAAATTATACATTCCTCCATTGTACATCGCTCTCCCCCGTGAAGATATTTTCCATTACTACACGATCCCGGAAAGTAAATAGATTCCTATATGAATACAAGGAACAAAAAGACATTCTTAATAACATCCCTTATCTTTATCCACATCAAGTTTCAATAAGGAGACTTAAAAACCAGGGATATATTCATATAATTCAAATTGTAGAGGTAAGTTTAAAATCCACATTCAGTCCTAATGGTTTGAGAGTATTTAATACATTGTAAGCTTTTCAGGGGATATAGCTCTGGGATTGCCGTCCGGGTAGACAGAGTGGCACGGAAACAGTTCATTCAGACAGCAGTTCTGGTAAACACTGGCCGCAACCAGCTTTATTAAAGTCCACAGCAAACAGATAAAAACAAATCATAAACACAAGACCTGGGCTTGTCCAGCCACTTACTGCACTTAGATAGATTTCCCTATCTATCCGGACCAGGCTCTACCAGCCTGGGCCAAAATAACACATATGTTCAGCATTTACCAGCATGGAGTTTCACAGAGTCTCCTCCTTGTGTCTGAAGGCATATCCAACTCCAGACTTGAGAGAGCTCCCCTCCTATTCAGCAGCTATCTGCATGGATTCTCACTGAGACTACTCCTGTGTCCGGGGTACATCGAGCACCCAGACTGAGACAGCTCACACTCCTGGAGACTGCTTCTTGTGCCTGGACCCCTCCTGTGTCCAGACTAAGCGAGCTCACTGACTGTGTTCGCAGACACCTACTTCTGGTCTCCTAATTAACACCTGAGTAGTTTCAGGCCTGAGCTGCAAGTGTGTAATGAATGTAAGGTGTAGTGACCTTTCTCTACCACTAGGTTTACAAAGCCATACATTTCCCTTATACCAGTCAGCACAGTATCTAGGTGAAATGTACACCCCATTCAACACCCATACCTCACTGTCTCACATATCCCCCCCCTCTTCTCCAGACCGGAGGGCTGGTCATCCAGACCGGAGGGCTGGTCAACAATCCAAAAGAGACAGTGAACTCTGGACCAGTCATAGTCATGTGTTCAGACTTGTGTGTGTGTAAAAGGACCTGTGTGATGTCACAGTCATGTGACTAGTCAGCTGGGGGAAGGAACATGGACAGTCAAAACACACACACTGAGCCATTAAATGAATGCCAGCCAAGGGCTGCATTACATATTCCCCCCCTTTTTTAAACTTGTAGGGTTGAACACAAAATACATCCAATCACATCAACCCACAGTTCACACAGAGACCATGTACTTGTCCATTGCTCTGTTCAGTCCCCCGGAATATTAGTCCATGACATTCGCTCATTCCTTAGGGACCTACCGTCTGCCATTGTCACAGACTTCGTCCAGTCACATTTCTGGGTCGTAACCTTGTCAGGTCTCCCCTTCGCTCCCAGCGGTCAATCGTAACCTTGTCAGGTCTTGCCTGGGTATCTAAGGTCCGGTTAGACTTCGTACTGTCCCGTACTCTATCGGGTCGTCTGTATGGGCCTCTCAAACCTGAGTTAGTGGAGGTCTCACTACTCTAAACCCAGCCCACTACCCTCAGTAGACGGCTGCCATCTTCTGCTGCTCAGATGATGCTGTCTATCTACTCGCTGTCTAGCGAGATTCAATTGTTCTACCTCTCGCAGGTAGGTCACACGGTACGCCACCAGCATGTGCACATATTCCAGACTTTCTTCCGTTCCTATAGCGTAGAATGACACCATGTCCGTCTTCATCTGGTATCCAGTTCCGATGATCACGTGGACTGCTTACTTTCACCACACCAGACCTCTTCACCATCATCTGCATGGTCGGCCATTTCTCCCAATCAGCTTTCTCACCAGAACATGAGGCACCCGATGACCTTTTCCCGCAGACTGTGAGCACTTCTCATAAGCTTCAGTTGTCTAACGGCTCGTTCTGTCTTCAACCGGAGAAACCGCTTTGTGCGAATACATCGCCAGTGCATGTCACTTAGGATTGCCACCCTCTTCACTGTAACTTCAGTCGTGGACAAGACCACCAGCTGTTTAGCTCCTGAGGTCGAGTACACCTTACAGGCTCCCACGGCCTTCCTAAACGCTTCATGCACAGACTCACGGGTGCATTCTTCTCTCAAGTCCTCGGGTACATCTACGAGGCACTTGTACCGACACGTTTCGGTCTCACCAGTGGTTTCCAGACGATCAATCAGCTCAGGGTTCAGGGACAACTGACTTTCAGCTTCTTCCCCCTTTACACTTCTTCTGAGCTGACTCACAGCTACAAATTCGTGAATTTCCGTCCTGACCACTTCCATTTCACATTTATCTTCCGTTACCACCCTCTTAGCTCTCCTCAGGTCTATCTTCTCCTGGCAAAAGGGAGCGAGTGCAACGTGTTTGCCCTTTTCTTTCTCCAAGGAGGCCTTGTTCACCGAGTGACACTGTATCAGGCGACTTTTAAGCCCGAGAACTTCTTCCTCTAGTTCCGCCATTCGCCTCTCAGCTGCCCGTCTCTGAAGCTTCTCTTGCGTCCACTGGGCTTGTAACCACTCCTTGAGCTCCTTGATCTCGGCTCCGACATCCACCGAATCATCCGAACTCACATCACTCGAGGAAGTATCTGCTTTACACCTCCCATCTCCAGTGGCCAACTCCTGGCCCTGGTCTGTAGCTTCTCTGATGGACTCCTCCATCTTTTCCCGCTCAGCTTCCATCTGTCTGAGCTTTTCCTTAAGGCACATCTCCGCCTTCTGGAGAGTATCACAGGACATCTGTAGCTCCTTCACCTGAGCTTCCAGACCTAGGGTCTTTCTGCGCAGATCACCATTTTCATCACGGGTGTCCTGCAGAGTGGTCTCAACCACCTGGCGCATTTGCTCTGCATCCATCTTATCCTCTTCTAGTTTTTCTTTGACCCTGAGGAGATCCACATAATCTCTCTTCATCTGTTGCAGTTCCCTACTGTGGTCACCACACTCCTTCTTGGAGTCACACAGCTCCTGGTTGAGCTGTTCGCGCAGTCGTTCTAGGATTTGTTCACTTCCAGAAACTCCATCCTGCAGCGCCTCCTTCTCACGCTTCAACTGCAAAACCTCTTCCTTGATTTTGCGGCGGTCCTCTTTAATGGCGTGGAACATCTCTTTCCACAGGGTAACTTCCTCGTTGCTTCCTTCTAGAACTCGCTGGTCTGAGGACACGTCCTCCAGGTTTTTCACATAATTGCAGCATGTCACTCTGATACTGCAGCCGAATAGGTTCCAGCTCTTGGCCATGACTGGCCACCTCCTCTTCTACCTCTAAAGGAGAATCCACACTTGAAGCATAGGCAGACAGTACTACATTCTCTTTATTTTCATTTTCAGCGAGTACTACCGGAACAACCTTTTTGTGGCCCTTGCGCCGTCGACGACGAGAGGAGGACTCTCTTCCCACGTCTAGCCTCTCCTGACTGACCTCACTTTTTACTTTCATAGTGTCCCAGTCAGCTACGGGGTCTGTGTCACTCCCCATGGTGTTGTGGACTAACAGGTCACCTCCCACTTTGACGTCACCCCCTTCTACTGGAGCTACCCCGTTTATCAACGGTCACATTGTCATTTTTAGGAGGTACCAACCCACAACTAGTAACAATTTTCAGTTTTCCACACTCTACACTCTTGTGAAAATCCGCCCCTTTTTTAGACCCCGCCCCCTTTTTAACAACCACACCGGCAGGGTAATTTTTACACAAAAAATCAGCAGTAGTCTTAGGACTCAGTTCACAACATCTTTTACCACCTCCCCGGGCACTCTGTGACAACACTGGCACCCCCGGAGAGTCCATAGAATGGTCCACTGCCGCCATTCCATACGGTGCCCACAGCTCCCGCACCATGTCCAGTTGCATGTCCAGTAGACATTTCTCAAATATGCGGTCCGACTCGTCAGACCCATTCGTTGCTCCGTTCACAGCCATCGCGGAGCACTGTTCACACCAGAACTTCACCGCTTTCCCTTGAAAAAATCTTCGTGGCCCCGCCGAGCCACAGCAAAACTGGATTTGAGTGCGACGACAATCTTCGCAACCCCGCCGATTGCAGCCAAAAACCGATTTGAGTGCGACGACAATCTCGAAACCCCCACCGAGTCACAGCAAGATGCCTTCGTGACCCCACTAAGTCACAGCAAGATGCTTGTATCCACACTCGTCGTCCATGCAGTCAGACTCTCTGTCTCAACAACGGCAGTCTCACTCAAGACATACACACTCCACAGTCTTTTCCTAGAAAATTCAGCCTTGCTGTGCAGACACTTTTTTTTTTTTTTCTCTACTTTCTCTCGACGCAACAGACTAAAATTCCCTACTTCGGCCACACTGGCTACACTATTTCACATTTCTACTATTAGGGCCACTGTCTCTTTAAGACTGCTCCAATAGACGTTTCTCTTTGCTGACACACTTTTTTTTTTTTTTTTTCTCTGCAAACTCTATTAGGGCCACTGTCTCTTTAAGACTGCTCCAACAGACGTTTTCTTTTTTTTTCTCTGACACACTTTTTTTTTTTTTCTCTCTGCTGCTGCTTCAACAGACTTCACCTTTTATTGCTGTCTCTCGCCACTGTGCTGCACGCACATTCCAGCACCAATTGTATCAGCCACTGTGCTGCCCCAGCATTCTCCGCCAATTGTAAGCTTTTCAGGGATATAGCTCTGGGATCGCCGTCCGGGTAGACAGAGTGGCACGGAAACAGTTCATTCAGACAGCAGTTCTGGTAAACACTGGCCGCAACCAGCTTTATTAAAGTCCACAGCAAACAGATAAAAACAAATCATAAACACAAGACCTGGGCTTGTCCAGCCACTTACTGCACTTAGATAGATTTCCCTATCTATCCGGGACCAGGCTCTACCAGCCTGGGCCAAAATAACACATATGTTCAGCATTTACCAGCATGGAGTTTCACAGAGTCTCCTCCTTGTGTCTGAAGGCATATCCAACGTCCAGACTTGAGAGAGCTCCCCTCCTATTCAGCAGCTATCCGCATGGATTCTCACTGAGACTACTCCTGTGTCCGGGGTACATCGAGCACCCAGACTGAGACAGCTCACACTCCTGGAGACTGCTTCTTGTGCCTGGACCCCTCCTGTGTCCAGACTAAGCGAGCTCACTGACTGTGTTCGCAGACACCTACTTCTGGTCTCCTAATTAACACCTGAGTAGTTTCAGGCCTGAGCTGCAAGTGTGTAATGAATGTAAGGTGTAGTGACCTTTCTCTACCACTAGGTTTACAAAGCCATACATTTCCCTTATACCAGTCAGCACAGTATCTAGGTGAAATGTACACCCCATTCAACACCCATACTCTCACTGTGTCACAACATATATCCACTTTAACTCTCTCTTCTTGAGAAGGCTGATTCTATCTCCTCCCCTTCTCTGTATCGGGATAGTGTCTATTAGTCGAAATTTAAGATCCTTTTCAGTGTGTCTAAATTCGTGAAGTGTTTAGATACTGGCAAATCTAGCCTCTTTTTTCGAATGGTGTATTTATGTAGGCTAATTCTCGTTTTAAATTCACAAGTAGTCTCACCTATGTACCATAATTTACAGGGACACTCTAAAAGGTATATTACATGATCAGAATTGCATGTCAAAAAACTATCAATTTGATACTTCTTATTTGTTATAGGGTGTCTAAATTCTGATCCCTTCATCATTTGGCTACAGTTGATGCAGTTTAAACATTGGTAACAACCCCTCCTAGTCATACCTGTCAAGGACATCTGTGTTTTCTTTCTACAAGGTCCTATATCGGATCTAACCAAATAATCTCTAATGTTTCTTCCTCTCTTGTATGAAAATAGGGGGGGGGAAGTTTAAATGCTTCTATTCGTGGGAGACACTTTGTCAACATCCCCCAATGTTTGTAGATAATTTTGGAGATATTTTTGCTTTCTTCAGTATATTTAGATACAAATGGGACTCATATTAATTCATTTTTCGGTCGTTTCGTTTTTAACAAATCTAATCTGTCTTTATTTAATACCTTCTCCTTTGTTAAACTTAGAAGTTTTTTAGGGTATCCTCTTTTGAGGAATTTTTCTATCATTTTATCTAACATGAGGTCTACATCCTCAGTCTCACTGACAATCCATCTCACACGCAATAATTGACTAAGTGGGATTGAGTTGATCATATTTCTTGGTGTTGGCTGTTATATAAAAATTATTTTTATCAGTTTTTTTGACAAATAGAGTAGTTTCTAGTCGTCCAGCTTTTTGTTTTACTAGTACATCCAGGAATTGGATTTCATCTCTAGAGGAACAGATAGTGAACTTGATAGTTTCGTCCATCTCATTCAGATATGAATGAAAAGCTTCCAGCTCACTCTGTGTACCGGTCCAGAGGAGGAAAATATCGTCTATGTATCGCCACCACCCCAATACAAACTGGAAGTGGTGGGACACATAGACGAACTCCTCCTCCAGTACCCCCATTACCAAATTACATATGCAGGGGCCATATTTGCCCCCATCGCAGTACCTCTACACTGTAAGAAGTATTCATCCCTAAATAGAAAGTAGTTTTTTCTCAAATTGTATTTAATAGCGTTAGGATGAATTCCTTGCCTTCTTTAGAAAATTTTTTTTCTTTATTCAACATCTTCAAAACCGCCGCTGTGCCTCTATCATGGTCTATTGATGTGTAGAGGGACACTACATCAAAAGATACAAGGATCACTTCATTCCCCAAATGTATCTCGTTTAATTTATTAAGAAAATCAGTTGTATCTATATGATATTTAATTTTTTTGCCAGGGGATTGAGCACTTTATCCAGAAATGTACCTATTTTGCTCGTAACTGAATCCACCCCAGACACTATTGGGCGTCCGGGTGGATCCACTAGGGATTTATGCACTTTCGGTATAATATATAGTACAGGTGTCCTGGGTTTTCCATCAATAAATAGTCATATAATGTCTCATCTATAATTTGAAGGCCAAGCGCCTCTTCTAAACACTTCTTAATCTCTTTCATTATTTTAAACTTAGGATCCCCATCTAATTTATTATAAACCAAACTATCATTTAATTGAGAATATACCTCTGCCAGGTATTTCTTTTTGTCCATGACGACGACAGCACCCCCCTTATCTGCGGGTTTTACAATGATGTCTCGTCATGGATCAGCTCCTGTAATGCTTCATATTCCATTTTTGAGATATTACTGTGCTTAAACCCTGCCATCACACTATTCCCCCTTAATTTTTCAATATCCATCCCCACAGCTTTTATAAAGGCATCAATGGCGGTTGAATAATTTGGCGGTACAAAATCACTTTTTTTCTTTAAATTTACAGATTTTAAACTAAATTCACTCTTGCTCATTTCCTTAGAATTCTCAATACCTGATGACCATTCTTTGATTTTTATCATTCTATAAAATTTTCTAGGTCTATCTGCAGATCAAACCAATTTACATGGCAACATGGACTAAAACTGAGACCTTTACTCAAAATCATTATTTGTGCCTCAGACAATACCTTATTAGAAATATTTATGACCAACTCTAATCTTTCTTTTTCGTCGCTGCTTGCCTCTGTGGTTGAGACCGATGCTTTTCTGGTTTGCTTTTTTTGTTGTCGGCGGTGATGTTTCCCACCTCTCCTTTTGATTTTGCAGGGTCCATTTCTATAAAAAAAGAAATCATTAGTAACAGTAAAGTCATTTTCTCCTATATTATTGCAAATCTCCATGTAACCTTTTCTTCTCCAATTAGACTTCACATAGTCCCTTTGCCAATTATATACATGGCCTGACTCATAGTCCTCCATATCTCTACACCATTTTCTCCTTTTTGTCTCTTCCAGATCATTTTTCTGTTTTTCGACATCTTTATCCACTTTTTCTCTAAACAGGTTCCAATCTTCTGTGTTCAGCACCCCCTGTATTTTCTGCTCAAGCAAAACATTATCTTCCAATATTTTCTTAATATCCATTTGCAAATATTCAATGTTTAACAAAATGACATCCATAGCATATTTATTTGATATCATAGTGAACTGTGTGCAAAAAGATTGGTTACCTGAGAACAGATTGGGACGTATATTTGATCTTAGTCCTCTCGGTATTTTTTTCTCCTTATAATACTGCCCCAGTGTAGTAAGGTGCAGTTGCAAACTCATTAGGCGTTTTTTATCATTTTCATACTTGCGTTTCATTTCTGTTATAGATGGTGTCTTGAGGAATGCAGCATCCCCTTCCATATTCCCAAGTATCCTCTCCTCATCTTCCACCGTATAGTTAAAGACTCCCGGCTCCATAACCATATGGTTCACGGTCCGTAAGGACGTAGTCCCAGTATGAATATTGTTACCGCAATATACAAGAAATAGCAAATAGATTAACAACATGTCCATGCAATAATCTCCTAGATACACTTAGTCACTGCTGGAGGAAGGCTCATGGAGCCGAAACGTTGCCTGTGATGTGGGTCTAATAAATATCCACTGCTACTGAGATTCTATGGAGTGCTGCCTATTTTTTGAATATTGGAATTGGCAAGTATTGGATTATTGCTGAGAAGGATTTTCACCAACCAAAAGATATATTCTATGCTGCTCCATTTTTTTGTCTGACTACACCTAAAGGCAGAAAGATGAAAGCTATCTGCCCCGGAGCAGATCCCCAAAGAAAATAGGAAGCCCCCAAACATGTACTGGGGTTAGACAAGAAGAAGCACGGACACAGACAGAAAATAGAATGAGCAAACGCTGGGGCCCAATCTGTCTAGACAGAAAAGTACAGGAAAGAATTCTGACTGCAATCCAACAAGAAACCCCTAAAAAATACCAACTCTTCTGATTGCAAAAACACTTGAGATCACACGATCTCCACCACCTAAATCAGATCTCTGGTGTAACAAAACTAAGCAGCAGCCACAGAAAAAACAGAAAAAGCAAATGAACAAGTAACAGTGGCTACAGATATACTGAGAGGAGCACAGTTGATCACCGGCGACCATCATGGAGGGAACCTCCCTTATATCAGTCCAGTCCGTGATCCCAGATTGCCATTCCTCGCTGTAAGGTTCAGTACTGTCTGCAACCACCAGAGGGAGCCTCTGCTCAGAAACCATCTCCAGCACATTCATAACAGTAGCCCCCCTTGAGGAGGGGTCACTGAACCCTCACTTGTGCAACCAGGCCGATCAGGATGAGCTGGTGATAGGCATGGATCAGTCTCCTAGCATGGATGTCCGAAGCAAACACCCAAGAATTGTCCTCCTGACCATAACCTCTCCACTTAACCAAATACTGGAGTTTCCGTCTAGAAATACGAGAATCCATTATTTTCTCAACCACATACTCCAGATTGTCCTCAACCAAAACAGGGTCAGGAGGCGCAGCCATAGGAACCACTGGCTCGACAAACCTCTTCAATGAGGACTTGTGGAACTAATGTCCCTGGAAGAAGCAAACGGAAGGAAACAGGATTACGAATCTCCATGATCTTATAAGGTCCAATGAACCTAGGCTTAAACTTTGGAGATGCAACCCTCATAGGGATATTTCTTGAGGACAACCAAACCAAGTCCCCCACTTTAAACCGAGGACCATTAGTCCTATGCCGGTTGGCAAACCGTTGGGCCTTCTCCTGAGAGAGAGACAACCTCTCCACTACCTGGTCCCAAATCTGCTGCATACGCTCCACAACAGAGTCAACACCCGGACAGACAGAAGACTCCGCCTGTTCCTAAGAAAATCGAGGGTGAAACCCAGAATTGCAGAAAAATGGAGACATCAAGGTGGCAGAGCTAGCCCTATTATTAAGAGCAAACTCAGCCAAAGGCAAAAAGGAGACCCAGTCATCTTGATCAGCAGACACAAAACATCTCAAATAAGTCTCCAAGGTCTGGTTTGTTCTCTCGGTTTGTCCATTGGTCTGAGGATGAAATGCAGAGGAGAAAGATAATTGAACACCAAGTTTAGAACAAAATGTCCTCCAAAATCTGGAAACAAACTGGACTCCTCTGTCAGACACAATGTTCTCCGGAATGCCATGTAACCGAACCATGTGCTGAAGGAACAAAGGCACCAATTCGGAGGAGAAATGTAACTTAGGTAATGGCACAAGATGTATCATCTTGGAAAACCTATCACAGATTACCCAGATAACGGTCATTTTCTGAGAAACAGGGAGGTCGGAAATAAAATCCATAGAGATATGGGTCCATGGCCTCTTGGGCACAGGTAATAGCGAGAGCAAGGCTTGGAACGAGAGCAAGTCCCACAGGACTGCACAAATTCCCTGACGTCACGAGACAAAGTAGGCCACCAAAAGGACCGACTCACCAAGTCTCTGGTACCAAAAATCCCGGGATGACCAGCCAACACGGAACAATGAATCTCAGACATCACACTCTTCTTCCACTGGTCTGGGACAAAGAATTTCCCAATAGGGCAACGCTCAGGTTTATCCTCCTGACACCCTTCCAGAGCCAGTCTCAAATTGGGCGAGATGGCGAAAGTACTACACCCTCTTTCAAAAACAGCAGGATCAGATAATTCATGATAACTCAGGAGAGTCCGCAAAGAAACTCCTCGAGAGGGATCCGCCTTAACATTCTTAGTGCCAGGAAGAAAAGAAACCACAAAATTAAAACGTGTGAAAACAAGGCCCACCTGGCCTGTCTAGGATTAAGTCGCTTGGCTGATTCGAGATAAACCAGGTTCTTATGGTCCGTGAGGACCACCACCTGATGTTTGGCTCCTTCCAGCCAATGTCTCCACTCTTCAAAGGCCCGACATGAAATGACACTTGGTGTACATAGGGTTAACCATGTCTTTTCATGTCCTTTGCTATCTGATTTGCACAAACAATTACATCAGTCTATGTGTGCAAAATTTCACACCTGTAGGGTTAATTAAAGGTGTAAATTCGTTGTAAAAAAAACGGACTTTTTTGCTACGAATTTACACCTTTAATTAACCCCTACAGGTGTGAAATTTTGCACACTTACACTCATGTAATTGTTTGTGCAAATCAGATATCAAACTACATGAAAAGACATGGTTAACTCTATGTAAACCAAGTGTCATTTCATGTCGGGTTCTGCATTTTCACAAAAGCCGGCAATTGAATTAGCGGCTATTATACTATGTAGAAGTGTATGAACTATAAATATAAATATATATATATATGTGTCACAAATTTAATGACATGTATATATATATATGAGGTGTAAAACTGCTGAAAAAAAATGTGTGGGCTCCCGCCCTATTTTCGCAACCAGACAGACAAAGCCAGTGAGTGGGGGCAGATAATAATAGCCCAGAGAGGGACCATTATTTTTGGCCCCCCCCGGCTACTAACATCTGCCCCCAGACACCCCAGAAAGGGCAAATCTCTAATTAGATTTGCCCTTTCTGGAACTTTGCCCGTCTATTCCCATTGCCCTGTAGCGGTGGCGAATGGGTTAATAAGGGGTTAAAATGACCTTGCAATTGAAAGGTCACTTTAAGCCAGGTTAATAATTGAGAGCTGTCAATTAGACAACTATCAATTATTAATCCTATTGTATGAAAGAAAAATCAAACACACACACTTTAATAAAAAAGAAGTTTAATGAAATAATCACACAGTTTTTGACCATATTTTATTTACCTGCTAAAACCATTTCCTGTAATAAAAATAAAATAATAAAGCAAAATTATTCTTACCAATCCGATGCACAGTCAGGTCCCACGGTGTAATCCTTCAGAAAGGGTTAATGTTTACTGCAGGGACCGCAGCTAATGCTGCAGCCTCACAGTAAACCCCCAAATGAATGAGTTCCTCTCCTGGCTGACAGGAGAGGAAGTGGAAAGCTTAATTGATTGCTTTCCACTTTCACTTCAGGTCAGCCAGGGACACAATCAGTGACGTCAGAGGGAACTGGTTAACAAAAATAGGGGATCCCTCGAAAAAAATTGGCGTGGGGTCCCCCCTATTTTTGTTAACCAGACAGATGAAGCAGACCGCTGAGGCCTGGATTTTCAGGCTGTTAAGGAGCCAAGATGCATGGACCTTGCCAGCCTGATAATACCAGGCCGCAGCAGTCTGCATATCTTGGCTGATTAACAAAAATAGGGGATCCCCTCGAAAAAAATTGGCGTGGGGTCCCCCCTATTTTTGTTAACCAGCCAGATGAAGATTTTCAGGCTGTTAAGGAGCCAAGATGCATGGACCTTGCCAGCCTGATAATACCTAGGCCGCAGCAGTCTGCATATCTTGGCTGATTAACAAAAATAGGGGATCCCCTCGAAAAAAATTGGCGTGGGGTCCCCCTATTTTTGTTCAACCAGCCAGATGAAGCAGACCGCTGAGGCCTGGTTTTTCAGGCTGGTAAGGATCCAATATCCATGGACCTTGCCAGCCTGATAATACCAGGCCACAGCAGTCTGCTTAGCTTGGCTGGTTAACAAAAATAGGGGATCCCCTCGAAAAAAAAAACGGCGTGGGGATCCCCCCTATTTTTGTTAACCAGCCAAGTAAAATGCAGACTGCTGCGGCCTGGTATTAAAAGACTGTCAAGGCCCATGGATTTTGGCCCTCAACAGCCTGATAATACCAGGCTACAGCAGCCCCACATTTGGCGCATCAAAAGATGTGCCAATTGTGGCACTTTACCCGGCTCTTCACACTTGCCCTGTAGCGGTGGCAAGCGGGGTAATAAGGGGTTAATGTCACCGTTGATTGCACGGTGACAATAAGCCCGGTTAATAATGGAGAGGTGTCAATAAGACACCGATCCATTATTAATCCCAAAGTTTTTAAATGTTTAAAAAAAAGACACAGCAAGAAAAAAGTCTTTTAATGAAATAAAAGAGACAACACAGTTTTCATTTCTTTTATTATACTCTCATTCCTGCGACGCCATCGATCTCCTGTAAAAAAATAAAAAAAACAAACCAACAGTATACCACCTGTCCGACGCAGTCCATAGTAACGACAGTCCCACGACGATCCAGCTCTGCTACATCGCAATGACAGAAATGCAGAAGGAAAGCATCATGTGTAAAAAGAGAGGATCTTTTGATTAACAAAAAGAAACCAGTTTCTCAGCAACAGGTGAGGTTTATTTCTACCTATTCAAACATGTCCTATTCAGTGAGGAATGCGTTGAAAAAATTTTGGCCATTGATTCGACAGGACCCTATTTTGGCAACCATATCCTCCATTCTCTTCAGTTACTTATCGAAGGAGCAAAAATCTTAAGGATCTCCTCAGCCACAGCCACTACAGAGGACAGGAACGTGCATGCCCATTCGGATCCAAAGGATCCAAATGGGGTTTTTTTCCCTGTATGGACTGCATGGCATGTAAAAACATGGAAAGGGCAACTACATTTAAATCAAGTGATGGATCTAAAGAATTTTCCATTACACACCACATCACTTGCACGACCACCAATGTGGTATATTATGCCACATGCCCCTGTGGGCTTATCTATGTGGGCCTTACCTCCAGACAACTTCGAATAAGAGTAAGAGAACATGTTAGGGACATTCAAAATGCCGCCAACTGCCAGATTCTTGATCAAATGAAACCCATACCTCGACATTTCAAAATGAAGCACGGCTGTAATGGTAATTTGTTGAAAGTTCGAGGTATTGACCATGTTCTGAATGACAAACGTGGGGAAACATTAAAAAGAATTTGGCTCAAATTGAAGCCAAATGGATATTCACTATTGATTGTGTTCGTCCCAAAGGGCTAAATGAAGTGTTGAGCTATGCTCCCTTTCTGTAATATGTTGGTGTTTGTATATTTTTTATTTTTTGTTTTCATTAACTTTTACTTTTATATCTTTGTAGGTTTTTTTGTGTTCTTTTCATATTATTTCCTTTTTTCTGCAAAAAGATGGATGCTGTCACTGATTGGATCGCACATTAAGAAAATTATTTGATATGCTTTGATGCATACATACGAACTGAAACTCAATATATGCTCTGCTATTCCTTCTGTTTAAAAATCGGTCGGGATATATATACCTTCACATACATTTTATATGCATGTGTGAGTAATGAGAATTATTGGTATTCATTCATTTACATAATGAGGTTATATTTTAACAACCTTTTTATTTTATTCTCTCACTCCCCTCCCTTTTTGATTTGATATTTGGTTTTTCACATATTTATTTCTTTTTTTGTCACCTTCCAGACACGTCTTTTTCATTTCTATTTGCACAATTTTATGTTTTGAGCATAATACTTTACCTAATATTATCAGCATTATAGCATATTTTTCTTTTTTCTTTCACTCTTATACTTTTCACTTTTTTCTTTTAGTGGTCCATTATCTGCACTTCTTTCTTTTTCCACTTGGTGTCACTATTCACTAAGGTATGCGCACTTTGTTTTGTTTCTCTCTTTTTTGCAGAATTTTAAATAAATGGTTATATATCTAGTGGCAATAGGATTTGCTGATCACTCTACATTACCAATAGGCAATTATTGTTGATTTTAAGCGGTGTGCGCTCCTTTACATTCGGGTGGCTTTGTTTGCCTTGATTAGGCGTCCTTTCAGCGTTGTGGGTTTGCGCCGCCCACTTTTGATGACGTCACATTGGTGGGCGTGCACCTATGACGCTGGACGCTGAGATCTCGGCTTCCGGCCACCTTTGCATGTGCCGAAGCGCCATTAATAGCCGCTACATTAACTTCCTGCCTGGTGGGTATAAAAACCTGCTTGTATTCACTGTACACCACGCCCCCGAGGAAGCACTTAGCGAAACGCGCGTCGGGGCTTTCCTGCCCGCTACTCAGTAAGTTTTGAATGCTCTGTATACACCTTTATCTACCGCTTATGCCTGCTGCAGATTTAACATAGTGCCATGTTACTTATGGCCACTCAGGAAGGATTTTCCTCCACGATGCTTGGGGCTGGAGCCTTTAACTATGGCAATAGCATTATAGCAGCATATGCATCTCTCTGAAGCACATACTCATTCTTATGGGGATATATGATAAAATTTTTTTTGCCTTCAGCAATGTCATATAGTAATATCTACACATATATATAACTAGCACGCTAACAATTTGAGCCATTGAGGTATATATATAACCTGCACTATATATGGGTTCATAGCATTTAACATTTAGCAACTTTGGGTATATCTGCACACGTGCAGTCGATTGCTATATTTACCCTATGCATTGATTTATGAGATCTTTATATACGCCTTATCCTGATATATATCAACATTGATTTATAGGTATATAGGCTTTCTGCTGCGTCCTCAATATATAAGTGCATTTATACAACTAGCTTGTCAATAATTAGAGCAGCATTTGGGTTTATCTGCACATGTGCAGTTAATTACTATACTCACCCTACGCATTGATTTATCACATCTCATATACGCTTTATCTTGCTAGATGTTGATACTGACTCATAGGATATAGGCATTTTGCCGCATCCCTTATATATAAGTGTATGTGTGTATATATATATATTCATATTTTCTGACTGCTGTTACAGGCTTTGATCTCCTTACATTTGTCTCCATATTGGATATGTGTCTATGAGACGCGGTGGTAGCGTATTGGAACTGTCCGCTTTTTTAGTATTTAGTGTAATTTTTTATATCTTTATTGTTTATTTTTGGCACTATATTCTGCATTATTTTTGCACTATGCACTTCTTAGTAATTCTCATACTGATAGGTTAATTAATTAAAAAATTATATTTATAATCTCTATATAATGTGCACTGTGCACTTTATTTATATATATTTAGAGATATTGTTTTTTCATTTATTTTTTCATTGATTGACAGTTCTATATATTCACATCACGGCATCGCCATACATACATCTTTTGACATCATACTGAGCATTATGTGATTTATGTTTTTTTGCATTCATTATTCTGAGTAGCGGTATCTAGGTTGTTTTGCCTTTTCCTTTGTTACTACTATTGTGTATAATGATTGTTATTTTGTCTTTTTAAACTGTTTTTGTAAACTAATAAAATTGTTTTTGCATTTTTTTATAAATTGGCTCAGTTTTTCATATATTTTTGTTGGGTATTTGATTCTTTATATATATGAATGAGCATTTACTAATTGGCCTTCTTTTGGTTAAGTATTTGTTTTGTGTTTCTTTAACACATATCAGGCTATGAATTTCAAAGCACGGGATCAGTCCTGGCTGGCACATGTGGATGCTATTTTCAAAGGAGAGGCAATCCCTAGTAATGTTACAGAAAGTGGAACTACTATTGAATTAAAAAATTCTTTTAAAACCCTTCACAAGAAACGCATGCGGACGTGGTGGAATAAGGCCTCACTGGAAGGATATTTATCTAAGAATATGATCCCTAGGGGTTAAGAATCAAGGTTTTACCTTCCTTCCCGGTGGAGGATACACTCTTTAAAACACGGTGGGAAGAAGCTTGTAACATCTGTTCTCGCTCACTAATCGAACTTCTTATTGGTTTGAATAAAAAAAGCATTGAGACTATGGAAGGGGAGATTGAAAGTTTACAGAAAAAAAATAACTGAATCTCTCAGTCCCGCTGATATGGAAAGCTTCAATAAAGAATTGGACAAACTCTTCATTAATTGGGAGAAAGAGATTCAAGAGGTTAAGGCAAATAAATTTGCACGTGATGTTCAGGATTTCAAAAGTAATTCTGTTTATAAATGGCATACAATGCGGTCAACGGCACGATCCTCCTCAATGTCTTCTGCCTCTTCAAATAATGACAACATAAGCTTCAATCAACGCTTTACTAGATCTAGACGTAAAAACGGCAACTATACTCGCCGTAATGATTCTACTAGATCAACCACCGAAAGCAACCCTGGATCTTCAAAATTGAAGGTAGTAAATCTATCACAACATGTCCTATCCGACACACAAATTGAGGTATTAAGCCTTGGTCTTTCCTTTTCTCCTACCTCTACTTTTGATTTTTTTACCTCAGTAAAGGACCTACACCTGTTTGCGAGAAAACTGGTTTTAAAGAAATTGCATTCTAAAAAAAACTTTATCAGATGATCCCCAATGGAGTATACAAGAACAAGAAGCCTTGGCCATATTGGATGAGCTATGTGATGAGTCCATCTCGGAACCTCCTCAATCTATTGGTAAGTTTACCATTAGTAAATCTAAGAATTTTCCCTCTCTCAGTCTATTCCCTGAAATTGAACTGTTTGTGAAAATGGTAACTGAAGAATTCAGAAAAATACCACAAGTCTTATGCCATGACAATCTATCCAAGGCACAAAGATGTGCCTTAGGGTCATTGAGAAAATTAAAAGATGTGGTTATCAAGAGTGCAGATAAAGGTGGAAATGTGGTCATTTGGCCAACTATACTATACGAAAAGGAGGCATTTCACCAACTAAGAGATGCAGAAAAATATAAGAAATTGACCTTTAATCCCACTCTTGCCTTTCAGGCTGAACTTAAAGATTTATTGGAGGAGGCTTTTCTTGATGGCACAATAACTAAAGATTGGAGAGATAGTCTTATACCTGAATATCCAAGAACGCCATGCCTATATCTTCTACCGAAGATTCACAAGAATTCCCGACACCCACCAAGAAGACCAATCATATCGGGAAATGGTGGACTACTGGAAAATGTGGGTAAGATGTTGGATTTTTTCTTTAAACCATTAGTCTCAAATCTCCCCTCATTTTTGAGAGACACAGGAGACTTACTATCCAAAATTAATAATATCTCCTTGGAATCAGATATGTGGTTGCTGACCTTGGATATTGAATCTCTTTACACTTCAATAAGACATTGTGATGGGCTTGAAGCGGTTAGCTTTTTCTTGGAGACATCTGATATAGATGATCGCTTTCTCCGGTTCTTACTATCAATCTTGGAATTTGCACTCTCCCATAACTATTTCATCTTTAAGGGGAACTCTTCCTACAGCTCCAGGGAACAGCCATGGGGGCGGCGTTTGCGCCATCCTACGCGTGTCTGTTCCTGGTGCTGTGGGAGAGAAGGATTTTTGTAACTGACTCTGACCCCCTAGCCTCACAGATACTGATGTGGCATCGATACATCGATGATGTATTTGCCATTTGGCAGGGTACCGAGAGTGACCTCCTTGAATTTATGAAAGTGCTTAACTGCAATGATTACAACATCAAACTTACCTTTCATTACAGCCGGATGAATGTGGATTTCCTTGATATTCGGATTTTCAAGGGTGAAGATGGACTCCTACAAACAGATCTGTACAGAAAAGAAACTTCGGTTAACAGTTTACTTCACTCTTCATCAGCTCACCCTGGACATCTCAAAAAGAACATCCCGTATGGCCAATTTTTAAGGGCAAAACGTATCTGCTCAGAGGAGAACACCTATGAAAGGCGGGCTGATGACCTCCAGGGACGGTTTAAGGAAAGAGGGTACTCTGATAAAACTATAAGGAAATGCAGAAGGAAAGCATCATGTGTAAAAAGAGAGGATCTTTTGATTAACAAAAAGAAACCAGTTTCTCAGCAACAGGTGAGGTTTATTTCTACCTATTCAAACATGTCCTATTCAGTGAGGAATGCGTTGAAAAAATTTTGGCCATTGATTCGACAGGACCCTATTTTGGCAGACCATATCTCTCCATCTCTTCAGTTACTTATCGAAGGAGCAAAAATCTTAAGGATCTCCTCAGCCACAGCCACTACAGAGGACAGGAACGTGCATGCCCATTCGGATCCAAAGGATCCAAATGGGGTTTTTTTTCCCTGTATGGACTGCATGGCATGTAAAAACATGGAAAGGGCAACTACATTTAAATCAAGTGATGGATCTAAAGAATTTTCCATTACACACCACATCACTTGCACGACCACCAATGTGGTATATTATGCCACATGCCCCTGTGGGCTTATCTATGTGGCCTTACCTCCAGACAACTTCGAATAAGAGTAAGAGAACATGTTAGGGACATTCAAAATGCCGCCAACTGCCAGATTCTTGATCAAATGAAACCCATACCTCGACATTTCAAAATGAAGCACGGCTGTAATGGTAATTTGTTGAAAGTTCGAGGTATTGACCATGTTCTGAATGACAAACGTGGGGAAAACATTAAAAAGAATTTGGCTCAAATTGAAGCCAAATGGATATTCACTATTGATTGTGTTCGTCCCAAAGGGTTAAATGAAGTGTTGAGCTATGCTCCCTTTCTGTAATATGTTGGTGTTTGTATATTTTTTATTTTTTGTTTTCATTAACTTTTACTTTTATATCTTTGTAGGTTTTTGTGTTCTTTTCATATTATTTCCTTTTTTCTGCAAAAAGATGGATGCTGTCACTGATTGGATCGCACATTAAGAAAATTATTTGATATGCTTTGATGCATACATACGAACTGAAACTCAATATATGCTCTGCTATTCCTTCTGTTTAAAAATCGGTCGGGAATATATACCTTCACATACATTTTATATGCATGTGTGAGTAATGAGAATTATATTGGTATTCATTCATTTACATAATGAGGTTATATTTTAACAACCTTTTTATTTTATTCTCTCACTCCCCTCCCTTTTTGATTTGATATTTGGTTTTCACATATTTATTTCTTTTTTTGTCACCTTCCAGACACGTCTTTTTCATTTCTATTTGCACCATTTATGTTTTGAGCATAATACTTTACCTAATATTATCAGCATTATAGCATATTTTTTTTTTTTCTTTCACTCTTATACTTTTCACTTTTTTCTTTTAGTGGTCCATTATCTGCACTTCTTTCTTTTTCCACTTGGTGTCACTATTCACTAAGGTATGTGCACTTTGTTTTGTTTCTCTCTTTTTTGCAGAATTTTAAATAAATGGTTATATATCTAGTGGCAATAGGATTTGCTGATCACTCTACATTACCAATAGGCAATTATTGTTGATTTTAGCGGTGTGCGCTCCTTTACATTCGGGTGGCTTTGTTTGCCTTGATTAGGCGTCCTTTCAGCGTTGTGGGTTTGCTCCGCCACTTTTGATGACGTCACATTGGTGGGCGTGCACCTATGAGCTGGACGCTGAGATCTCGGCTTCCGGCCACCTTTGCATGTGCCGAAGCGCCATTAATAGCCGCTACATTAACTTCCTGCCTGGTGGGTATAAAAACCTGCTTGTATTCACTGTACACCACGCCCCCCGAGGAAGCACTTAGCGAAACGCGCGTCGGGCTTTCCTGCCCGCTACTCAGTAAGTTTTGAATGCTCTGTATACACCTTTATCTACCGCTTATGCCTGCTGCAGATTTAACATAGTGCCATGTTACTTATGGCCACTCAGGAAGGATTTTCCTCCACGATGCATGGGGCTGGAGCCTTTAAAATATGGCAATAGCATTATAGCAGCATATGCATCTCTCTGAAGCACATACTCATTCTTATGGGGATATATGATAAAAAATTTTTTTCCTTCAGCAATGTCATATAGTAATATCTACACATATATTAAACTAGCACGCTAACAATTTGAGCCATTGAGGTATATATATAACCTGCACTATATATGGGTTCATAGCATTTAACATTTAGCAACTTTGGGTATATCTGCACACGTGCAGTCGATTGCTATATTTACCCTATGCATTGATTTATGAGATCTTATATACGCCTTATCCTGATATATATCAACATTGTAAATAGGTATATAGGCTTTCTGCTGCGTCCTCAATATATAAGTGCATTTATACAACTAGCTTGTCAATAATTTGAGCAGCATTGGGTTTATCTGCACATGTGCAGTTTAATTACTATACTCACCCTACGCATTGATTTATCACATCTCATTACGCTTTATCTTGCTAGATGTTGATACTGACTCATAGGATATAGGCATTTTGCCGCATCCCTTATTATATAAGTGTATGTGTGTATATATATATATTCATATTTTCTGACTGCTGTTACAGGCTTTTGATCTCCTTACATTTGTCTCCATATTGGATATGTGTCTATGAGACGCGGTGGGTAGCGTATTGGAACTGTCCGCTTTTTTAGTATTTAGTGTAATTTTTTATTCTTTATTTTTTTTTTGGACAATTCTGCTTTTTTAATTTTGCACTAGCATTCTTAGAAAATTTTCTATGATAGGTTAATTAATTAAAAAAATTTTATTTTTAAACTCTTATAATGTGCACTGTGCACTTTTTTTTTGTTTTTTTGAGATATTGTTTTTTCATTTATTTTTCATTGATTGACAGTTCTATATATTCACATACGGCATCCCTACTACATCTTTTGACTCAAAGAGATTATGGGGGTTTATGTTTTTTGCATTTTTATTTTGAGTCGGTATCAGGGTTTTTTTGCCTTTTCCCTTTGTTACACTATTGTGTTAATGTTTTTTATTTTGTTTTTTAAAAATTTTTGTAAACTAATAAAAAATTGGTTTTTGCATTTTTTTTAAATTGGGTCAGTTTTTTAATATTTTTGTTGGGGATTTGATTCTTTTATATATAAGACATTTATAATTGGCCCTTTTTTTGGTTAAAGTATGAATGACAGGCAGAGCCTTCATCGCAACGCAGCCAGGATACCTGCTTCCCCCGGGGGTGGTCATCGGTGACTGCTTTACGGCCCGATTACCCAGCATCACTGCAGTTATCGCGAGAAAAGCATGTACCCCCGGGGGAAAGAGGATGGCGGCCATGAAGCAGTCCGGCCCTGCCCCCGGAGATCTTCTGCCGGGTAAGGCCCCTGACTCCGACAACCCCCCAAAAGGACACTGACGTGACAAATTTCCGGGTTCCCGGTTTTCCGATATGACGAAAAAATTTGGTACCCGGAAAAGGAATTCCCCCTACAGCCCAAATCGGGCCCCCATACAT
>JARQOD010000007.1:139673446-139898563 GCA_033576555.1 Oophaga sylvatica | reverse complement strand
AAATGTGCCAAAGTGGCTACCAAGTGGCCAAAGTGGCTACCGAGGTGCCAAATGTGCCATAGTGGCTACCAAGTGGCCAAATTGGCTACCGTGGTGTAGAATGTGCCAAAGTGGCTACCAAGTGGCCATAGTGGCTACCGAGGGGCCGAATGTGCCAAAGTGGCTACCAAGTGGCCAAATTGGCTACCCTGGTGCAGAATGTGCCAAAGTGGCTACCAAGTGGCCAAAGTGGCTACCAAGGTGTTGAATGTGCCAAAGTGGCTACCAAGTAGCCAAAGTGGCTACCAAGTGGCCAAAGTGGCTACAGAGGTGCCGGATGTGCCAAAGTGGCTACCAAGTGGCCAAAGTGGCTACCGAGGTGCCGAATGTGCCAAAGTGGCTACCAAGTAGCCAAAGTG
Source organism: Oophaga sylvatica (assembly GCA_033576555.1). Classification (NCBI taxonomy): domain Eukaryota; kingdom Metazoa; phylum Chordata; class Amphibia; order Anura; family Dendrobatidae; genus Oophaga; species Oophaga sylvatica. The sequence continues at coordinate 139,898,165 of JARQOD010000007.1, read as the reverse complement.
GCTACCGAGGTGCCGAATGTGCCAAAGTGGCTACCAAGTGACCAAAGTGGCTACCAAGGTTCCAAATGTGCTAAAGTGGCCAAAGTGGCTACTGAGGTGCCGAATGTGCCAAAAAGGCTACCAAGTGGACAAAGTAGCTACTAAGATGCCGAATGTTCCAAAGTGGCTACCAAGTGGCCAAAGTGGCTACCGAGGTGCCGAATGTGCCAAAGTGGCTACCAAGTTGCCAAAGTGGCTACCGAGGTGCCGAATATGCCAAAGTGGCTACCAAGTGGCCAATTTGGCTACCGGGATGCCGAATGTGCCAAAGTGGCTACCAAGTGGCCAAAGTGGCTACCGAGGGGCCGAATGTGCCAAAGTGGCTACCAAGTGGCCAAAGTGGCTACTGAGGTGCCGAATGTGCCAAAGTGGCTACCAAGTAGCCAAATTGGCTACCAAGTGGCCAAAGTGGCTACAGAGGTGTCGAATGTGCCAAAGTGGCTACCAAGTGGCCAAAGTGGCTACCAAGGTGCCGAATGTGTCAAAGTGGCTATCAAGAGACCAAAGTAGCTACCAAAGTGCCAAATGTGCTAAAGTGGCTACCAAGTGGCTAAAGAGGCTACCGAGGTGCCGAATGTGCCAAAGTGGCTACCAAGTGGCCAAAGTGGCTACCGAGGTGCCGAATGTGCCATAGTGGCTAGCAAGTGGCCAAAGTGGCTACCAAGTTGCCAAAGTGGCTACTGAGGTGCTGAATGTGACAAAGTGGCTTCCAAGTGGCCAAAGTGGCTACTGAGGTACCGAATGTGCCAAAGTGGCTACCAAGTGGCCAAAGTGGCTACTGAGGTACCGACTGTGCCAAAGTGGCTACCAAGTGGCTGAAGTAGCTACCGAGGTGTCGAATGTGCAAAAGTGGCTACCAAATGGCCAAAGTGGCTACCATGGTGCAGAATATGCCAAAGTGGCTACCAAGTGGCCAAAGTGGCTACCGAGGTACCGAATGTGCCAAAGTGGCTACCAAGTAGCCAAATTGGCTACCAAGTGGCCAAAGTGGCTACAGAGGTGCCGAATGTGCCAAAGTGGCTACCAAGTGGCCAAAGTGGCTACCAAGGTGCCGAATGTGTCAAAGTGGCTATCAAGAGACCAAAGTGGCTACCAAAGTGCCAAATGTGCCAAAGTGGCTACCAAGTGGCCAAAATGGCTACCAAGGTGCTGAATGTGTCAAAGTGGCTAGCAAGTGGCCAAAGTGGCTACCAAGTGGCCAAAGGGCTACCAAGGTGCCGAATGTGCCAAAGTGGCTACCAATGTGCCAAAGCGGCTACCAACTGGCCAAAGTGGCTACCGAGGTGGTGAATGTGCCAAGTGGCTACCAATGTGCTAAAGTGGCTACCAAGTGGCCAAAGAGGCTACCGAGGTACCGAATGTGCCAAAGTGGCTACCAAGTGGCCAAAGTGGCTACCGAGGTGCCGAATGTGCCATAGTGGCTATCAAGTGGCCAAAGTGGCTACCAAGTGGCCAAAGTGGCTACTGAGGTGCTGAATGTGACAAAGTGGCTTCCAAGTGGCCAAAGTGGCTACTGAGGTACCGAATGTGCCAAAATGGCTACCAAGTGGCCAAAGTGGCTACTGAGGTACCGACTGTGCCAAAGTGGCTACCAAGTGGCTGAAGTAGCTACCGAGGTGTCGAATGTGCCAAAGTGGCTACCAAGTGGCCAAAATGGCTACCAAGTGGCCAAAGTGACTACCAAGGTGCCGAATGTGCCAAAGTGGCTACCAGGTGGCCAAAGTGGCTACTGAGGTGCCGAATGTGCCAAAGTGGCTACCAAGCATCCAAAGTGGCTAACAAGGTGCTGAATATGCCAAAGTGGCTACCGAGGTGCCGAATGTGCCAAATTGGCTACCAAGTGGCCAAAGTGGCTACCGAGTGGCTGTGTGCACCAAAGTGTCTACCAAGGATTCTTGCATGCCAAAATGGCTACCAAGGGGCCAAAGTGGCTAACAAGGGGCCCCGCACATCAAAGAGGCTACCAAGGGGCCATATACAACCCATCCCAGGTTGTGCCATCGCTATACACAACATTCATATTCTAACTTTACTTTCTTACAGTCGACACCTGATACAGCGCTGTTCAAGCACCATGTATTTCATTCAGGAAATGCCCATCTAGTTTCTTCTTCTTCTTCTCCGTGTTTTCTGCAATTAATGCGGCCCGAACCGCTCAGCGACAGAGACCCTGTTCAGGCGGCGTTTCGAAGCCCTCGGTGGGGACAGGTGTGCTATGTATTTTTGGAGTCGATCCAATTTTTAGTTTTTTAAAAAAAATCGCATTTTAAGCAAAAAATTTCCCATAGGAATTAATGGCGACCTTTCCATGACCCCCAACTGACATGGATTGAAGCCACAGCGCAGGTGCAGTGACTTACAAAGATGGCAGCTATGCAAATGCAGCTTCCACACATGACCCGAATCAGCTAATAGAAGCTGACAGATCGCTGATTCAAGGTCTTAAAGGTGCAGCACAGAGCACCAGGCAGCATACAGGGGCCTCAGGCAGCACACTGGGCCACAGGCAGCGCGCCAATGGCTTCTGAAAAGCCCCACAGATGCCAAAGTGGCTTTAGAAGCCCAGTGTGCCAAAGTGGCCCCTGAGGGGCCCGGAGCACCAAATTGTTCCCTGAGGCAAAGTGACAGCATGTGTCAACATGGCCAAAGTGGCTACCGAGGTGCCGAATGTGCCAAAGTGGCTACCAAGTGGCCAAAGTGGCTACCAAGGTGCCGAATGTGCCAAAGTGGCTACCAAGTGGCCAAAATGGCTACCAAGGTGCTGAATGTGTCAAAGTGGCTAGCAAGTGGCCAAAGTGGCTACCAAGTGGCCAAAGGGCTACCAAGGTGCCAAATGTGCCAAAGTGGCTACCAATGTGCCAAAGCGGCTACCAACTGGCCAAAGTGGCTACCGAGGTGCTGAATGTGCCAAAGTGGCTACCAATGTGCCAAAGTGGCTACCAAGTGGCCAAAGTGGCTACCGAGGTGCCGAATGTGCCAAAGAGGCTACCAAGTGGCCAAAGTGGCTACCAAGTGGCCAAAGTGGCTACCGAGAGGCCGAATGTGCCAAAGTGGCTACCAAGTGGCCAAAGTGCCTACAGAGGTGTCGAATGTGCCAAAGTGGCTACCAAGTGGCCAAAGTGGCTACCGAGGTGCCGAATGTGCCAAAGTGGCTACCAAGGTGCACAAGTGGCTACTGAGGTGCCAAATGTGCCAAAATGGCTACCAAGTTGCCAAAGTGGCTACCATGGTGCCGAATATGTCAAAGTGACTACCAAGTGGCCAAAGTGGCTACCGAGGTGCCGAATGTGCCAAAGTGGCTACCAAGTGGCCAAAGTGGCTACCGAGGTGCCGAATGTGCCAAAGTGGCTACCAATTGGCCAAAGTGGCTACCGAGGGGCCGAATGTGCCAAAGTGGCTACCAAGTTGCCAAAGTGGCTACCAAGTGGCCAAAGTGGCTACAGAGGTTCCGGATGTGCCAAAGTGGCTACCAAGTGGCCAAAGTGGCTACCAAGGTGCCGAATGTGCCAAAGTGGCTACCAAGTAGCCAAAGTGGCTACTGAGGTGCCGAATGTGCCAAAGTGGCTACCAAGTGACCAAAGTGGCTACCAAGGTTCCAAATGTGCTAAAGTGGCTACCAAGTGGCCAAAGTGGCTACCGAGGTGCCGAATGTGCCAAAGAGGCTACCAAGTGGCCAAAGTGGCTACTAAGGTGCCAAATGTGCCAAAGTGGCTACCAAGTGGCCAAAGTGGCTACCGAGATGCCGAATGTGCCAAAGTGGCTACCAAGTTGCCAAAGTGGCTACCGAGCTGCCGAATATGCCAAAGTGGCTACCAAGTGGCCAAAGTGGCTACCGAGATGCCGAATGTGCCAAAGTGGCTACCAAGTGGCCAAAGTGGCTACTGAGGTGCCGAATGTGCCAAAGTGGCTACCAAGTGGCCAAAGTAGCTACTGAGGTACCTAATGTGCCAAAGTGGCTACCAAGTGGCCAAGTGACTACCGAGGGGCCGAATGTGCCAAAGTGGCTACCAAGTGGCTACAGAGGTGCCGAATGTGCAAAAGTGGCTACCAAGTGGCCAAAGTGGCTACCGAGGTGTCAAATGTGCTAAAGTAGCTACCAAGTGGCCCAAAGTGGCTACCAAGTGGCCAAATGGGCTACCAAGTGGCTTAAGAGGTGCCGAATGTGCCAAAATGGCTACCAAGTGGCCAAAGTGGCTACCAAGGTGCCAAATGTGCTAAAGTGGCTACCAAGTGGCCAAAGTGGTTACTGAGGTGCCGAATGTGCCAAAGTGGCTACCAGGTGGCCAAAGTGGCTACTGAGGTGCCGAATGTGCCAAAGTGGCTACCAAGCATCCAAAGTGGCTAACAAGGTGCTGAATATGCCAAAGTGGCTACCGAGGTGCCGAATGTGCCAAATTGGCTACCAAGTGGCCAAAGTGGCTACCGAGTGGCTGTGTGCACCAAAGTGTCTACCAAGGATTCTTGCATGCCAAAATGGCTACCAAGGGGCCAAAGTGGCTAACAAGGGGCCCCGCACATCAAAGTGGCTACCAAGGGGCCATATACAACCCATCCCAGGTTGTGCCATCGCTATACACAACATTCATATTCTAACTTTACTTTCTTACAGTCGACACCTGATACAGCGCTGTTCAAGCACCATGTATTTCCTTCAGGAAATGCCCATCTAGTTTCTTCTTCTTCTTCTCCGCGTTTTCTGCAATTAATGCGGCCCGAACCGCTCAGCGCAGAGACCCCGTTCAGGCGGCGTTTCGAAGCCCTCGGTGGGGACAGGTGTGCTATGTATTTTTGGAGTCGATCCAATTTTTAGTTTTTTTAAAAAAATCGCATTTTAAGCAAAAAATTTCCCATAGGAATTAATGGCGACCTTTCCATGACCCCCAACTGACATGGATTGAAGCCACAGCGCAGGTGCAGTGACTTACAAAGATAGCAGCTATGCAAATGCAGCTTCCACACATGACCCGAATCAGCTAATAGAAGCTGACAGATCGCTGATTCAAGGTCTTAAAGGTGCAGCACAGAGCCCCAGGCAGCATACAGGGGCCCCAGGCAGCACACTGGGCCACAGGCAGCGCGCCAATGGCTTCTGAAAAGCCCCACAGACGCCAAAGTGGCTTTAGAAGCCCAGTGTGCCAAAGTGGCCCCTGAGGGGCCCGGAGCACCAAATTGTTCCCTGAGGCAAAGTGACAGCATGTGTCAACATGGCCAAAGTGGCTACCGAGGTGCCGAATGTGCCAAAGTGGCTACCAAGTGGCCAAAGTGGCTACCAGGTGCCGAATGTGCCAAAGTGGCTACCAAGTGGCCAAAATGGCTACCAAGGTGCTGAATGTGTCAAAGTGGCTAGCAAGTGGCCAAAGTGGCTACCAAGTGGCCAAAGGGCTACCAAGGTGCCGAATGTGCCAAAGTGGCTACCAATGTGCCAAAGCGGCTACCAACTGGCCAAAGTGGCTACCGAGGTGCTGAATGTGCCAAAGTGGCTACCAATGTGCCAAAGTGGCTACCAAGTGGCCAAAGTGGCTACCGAGGTGCCAAATGTGCCAAAGAGGCTACCAAGTGGCCAAAGTGGCTACCAAGTGGCCAAAGTGGCTACCGAGAGGCCGAATGTGCCAAAGTGGCTACCAAGTGGCCAAAGTGCCTACAGAGGTGTTGAATGTGCCAAAGTGGCTACCAAGTGGCCAAAGTGGCTACCGAGGTGCCGAATGTGCCAAAGTGGCTACCAAGGTGCACAAGTGGCTACTGAGGTGCCAAATGTGCCAAAATGGCTACCAAGTTGCCAAAGTGGCTACCATGGTGCCGAATATGTCAAAGTGACTACCAAGTGGCCAAAGTGGCTACCGAGGTGCCGAATGTGCCAAAGTGGCTACCAAGTGGCCAAAGTGGCTACCGAGGTGCCGAATGTGCCAAAGTGGCTACCAATTGGCCAAAGTGGCTACCGAGGGGCCGAATGTGCCAAAGTGGCTACCAAGTTGCCAAAGTGGCTACCAAGTGGCCAAAGTGGCTACAGAGGTTCCGGATGTGCCAAAGTGGCTACCAAGTGGCCAAAGTGGCTACCAAGGTGCCGAATGTGCCAAAGTGGCTACCAAGTAGCCAAAGTGGCTACTGAGGTGCCGAATGTGCCAAAGTGGCTACCAAGTGACCAAAGTGGCTACCAAGGTTCCAAATGTGCTAAAGTGGCTACCAAGTGGCCAAAGTGGCTACCGAGGTGCCGAATGTGCCAAAGAGGCTACCAAGTGGCCAAAGTGGCTACTAAGGTGCCAAATGTGCCAAAGTGGCTACCAAGTGGCCAAAGTGGCTACCGAGATGCCGAATGTGCCAAAGTGGCTACCAAGTTGCCAAAGTGGCTACCGAGCTGCCGAATATGCCAAAGTGGCTACCAAGTGGCCAAAGTGGCTACCGAGATGCCGAATGTGCCAAAGTGGCTACCAAGTGGCCAAAGTGGCTACTGAGGTGCCGAATGTGCCAAAGTGGCTACCAAGTGGCCAAAGTAGCTACTGAGGTACCTAATGTGCCAAAGTGGCTACCAAGTGGCCAAAGTGGCTACCGAGGGGCCGAATGTGCCAAAGTGGCTACCAAGTGGCTACAGAGGTGCCGAATGTGCAAAAGTGGCTACCAAGTGGCCAAAGTGGCTACCGAGGTGTCAAATGTGCTAAAGTAGCTACCAAGTGGCCAAAGTGGCTACCAAGTGGCCAAAGTGGCTACCGAGGTGCCGAATGTGCCAAAGTGGCTGCCAAGTGGCCAAAGTGGCTACCAAGTGGCTTAAGAGGTGCCGAATGTGCCAAAATGGCTACCAAGTGGCCAAAGTGGCTACCAAGGTGCCAAATGTGCTAAAGTGGCTACCAAGTGGCCAAAGTGGTTACTGAGGTGCCGAATGTGCAAAAGTGGCTACCGAAGGGCCGAATGTGCCAAAGTGGCTACCAAGTGGCCAAAGTGGCTACCAAGTGGCCAAAGTGGATACCGAGGTGCCAAATGTGCCAAAGTGGTTACCAAGTGGCCAAAGTGGCTACCAAGTGGCCAAAGTGGCTACCAAGGTGACGAATGTGCCAAAGTGGCTACCAAGTGGCCAAAGTGGCTACCAAAGTGCCAAATGTGCTAAAGTGGCTACCAAGAGGCCAAAGTGGCTACCGAGGTGCCGAATGTGCCAAAGTGGCTACCAAGTGGCCAAAGTGGCTACTGAGGTGACGAATGTGCCAAAGTGGCTACCAAGTGGCCAAAGTTGCTACCGAGGTGCCGAATGTGCCAAAGTGGCTACCAAGTTGCCAAAGTGGCTACTGAGGTGACAAATGTGCCAAAGTGGCTACCAAGGGGCCATATATGACCCATCCCAGGTTGTGCAATCGCTATAGACAACATTCATATTCTAACTTTACTTTCTGACAGTCGACACCTGATACACTGCTGTAAAGCTGGCAGCGCTGTTCAAGCACCATGTATTTCCTTCAGGAAATGCCCATCTAGTTCCACATATGTTAATTCATAGTTTTGATGCCTTCAGTGTGATTCTACAGATTTCATAGTCATGAAAATACAGAAAAATCTTTAAATGAGGTGTGTCCAAACTTTTGGTCTGTACTGTATATTTTTGAGTAAAATGTAAATTGTTCTTTTAGTCCATAAACTTCTGACAACATGTAACTGAATTTCCAAACAATAAGTTTTGTATTTTTTTTCTGACAAAGAAAAATGGTCAAAATGTTTTAAAAAAACAGTGCTTTCAGACCTCAAATAATGCAAAGAAAACAAGTTCATAATCATTTAGAAACAACAATACTAATGTTTTAACTCAGGAAGAGTTCTGAAATCAATATTTTGTGGAATAACCATGATTTTTAAAAACAGCTTTCATGCGTCTTGGCATGCTTGCCACCAATCTTTCACACTGCTTCTGGCGCAAAAATTTAAGCAGTTCTTCTTTGATGGCTTGTGACTATCCATCATCCTCTTGAGCACATTCCAGAGGTTTTCAATGGGGTTCAAGTCTGGAGAATGGGCTAGCCATGACAGGGTTTTGATGTGGTAGTCACTTAATTTTTACAAGAGCTGTATACTGATAATGACAGGGAAAAGGAACCAATTATTGGAAAGTAAATCTGTCCTTAACGAATGCAGTGTCCCATATAGATCCTCCACTGTAGGAGATGGCGCAGGGGAAGTCGCACCTACATCCAGAGCATAGAGTGACTTACGATACAATACACTTTATTGATCCCGAGGGAAATTATGATATCACAACAGCGTTACAACAGCATTACAAACAAAACATTACAAACAGCATTACATACAGTAATTACTAGACACAGATCTTGCACATGACTAACCACAATACGTAACAAACAAAGGTACACAAATCTCTAATCATTTCCATTAGTGCGCCAGTCCTAGGTAGTAGCCATCTTTCACCCTTAGTGAATTGTTATACATCCCCATAGCGGATGGCACAAACGATTTGTGGGCCTCACCTGCTGCTCTGTCACTGTACACTGCAGATATACCGCTGCTGTCACTGTACGCTACAGATAAACCGCTGCTCACTGTATGCTGCAGATATACCGCTGCTCTTTCACTGTACACTGCAGATATACCGCTGCTCTATCACTGTACGCTGCACATATACCGCTACTCTGTCACTGCAGATATACCGCTGCTTTATCACTGTACGCTGCAGATATACCACTGCTGTCGCTGTACGTTGCAGATATACCGCTGCTGTCATTTGGTACGCTGCAGATATATACCGCTGCTCTATCACTGTACGCTGCAGATATACCACTGCTGTCACTGTACGCTGCAGATATACCACTGCTCTATCATTGTACGCTGCCAATATGACATAGCAACCAAATGAGACAAAATAACATGATCAAAGTATTGTTGCTAATCAGGATATAACGGATCTATCGCAATTTATATGACAAAGATTTTGGTCAGAGACCAAAGAGACGACCACAGATCCATAGTTTAGAAAAATAGAAAAACACTTTATTAGGGCATTTTAATAAAATGAACTGAACAGGTGCATAGAAGACGGTGACAAGAGAGTGGAGTAAATGTCAAAACATGACGTACACCAAAAAAACACATACTATGACTGAAATCCCTGGCTGCTATAAAAGAAAACTGTGGGCATCATTTGTATGGTACAACATACTGCATAGTTAAGTATTTCCAGAAAAGCAGTTGTGGGGCAACATTCGCCTCAAACGCACGTGCATATAAATGAATGGAATGCCACCACAATCAGTGAAGATGAGCTGCTGTAGAAATCACTCATAACCTATTGCTGCCCACTAGGAGGATAATGGTGCCGATATAAATCATGGAGTATTACCTCTAGTGGTGTAATGAACGGCACAGTCAGGGAGAGTCAGGTAGGTGCCTACGTGCCCCAGGCATCTGTACGATGCAGATATACCGCTGCTGTCACTGTACGCTGCAGATATACCGCTGCTCTATCACTGTACTCTGCAGATATACCACTGCTGTCACTGTACGCTACAGATAAACAGCTGCTCACTGTACGATGCAGATATACCGCTGCTCTGTCACTGTACGCTACAGATATACCGCTGCTGTCGCTGTACGTTGCAGATATACCGCTGCTCTGTCACTGTACGCTGCAGATATACCGGCTGCACTGTACGCTGTATGCTACTGCAGATATACCGCTGTCTGTCACTGTACGCTGCAGATATACCGCTGCTGTCCTGTACACTGCAGATATACCGCTGCTGTCACTGTACGCTGCTAATATACGCTGCTTGTACTGTACATTGCAGATATACCCTGCTGTCACTGTACGCTGGCTATATACTGCTGCTGTACTGTACATTGCAGATATACCACTGCCTGTCACTGTACGCTGCAGATATACCGCTGCTGTGCTGTACATTGCAGATATACCGCTGTCTGTCACTGTACGCTGCAGATATACCGCTGCTTGTCACTTACACTGCAGATATACCGCTGCTGTCACTGTACGCTGCAGATATACGCTGCCTGTACTGTACATTGCAGATATACCGCTGCTGTCACTGTACGCTGCATATATACGCTGCTCTGTCACTGTACACTTGCAGTATACGCTGCTGTCACTGTACGCTGCAGATATACGCGCTCTCCTGTCACTGCAGATATACCACTGCTTATGTATCACTGTACTCGCCTGCAGATATACCACTGCTTTGTCACTGTACGTTGCAGATATACCGCTGCTGTCGCTGTATGTTTCAGATATACCGCTGCTGTCACTGTAGCTGCAGATATACCGGGGGTGCTCTATCACTGTACGCTGCAGATATACCACTGCTGTCACTGTACGCTGCAGATATACCACTGCTCTATCATTGTACGCTGCCAATATGACATAGCAACCAAATGAGACAAAATAACATGATCAAAGTATTGTTGCTAATCAGGATATAACGGATCTATCGCAATTTATATGACAAAGATTTTGGTCAGAGACCAAAGAGACGATGTAACGGGTCTGGTAGGTGAAACCACTGAGCTTTATTATACAAGACAGTATACTTGTAAGAGGCAGGTGGCGCCCGGGGAATACGGACAGGAATTAACGGGAAGTGACCAGGGCAGTCTCTGGGTAGGCAGGTTGTCACGGCAAGTGACCAGGGCAGTCTCTGGGTAGGCAGGTTGTCACGCAGTGCAGGGCAGTCTTGGTAGCAGTGTCACGGCAGTGACAGGCGTCTCTGGGTAGGCAGGTTGTCACGGCAAGTGACCAGGGCAGTCTCTGGGTAGGCAGGTTGTCACGGCAAGTGACCAGGGCAGTCTCTGGGTAGGCAGGTTGTCACGGCAAGTGACCAGGGCAGTCTCTGGGTAGGCAGGTTGTCACGGCAAGTGACAGCAGCTCGGAGAGGTTCAGGCAGTCCAGGCTCTTGGGTAGGCAGGTTGTCACGGCAAGTGACCAGGACAGTCTCAGAATATACAGGCTTATACGACCCGAGATGTTGGAGCCTCCTGGTAGGCTGCAGTCCGATGGCAGATGATCGCTCCCAAGCGAGCAGGCAGGAGTCTCAGGAGTAGCCGGTGATCACTGCTGGAGATGTCCGAACCTTCGGATAAAGCTGCAGTCGGATGGCAGATGATCGCTCCCAAGTGAGCAGGCAAGAGTCTCTGGAGTAGCCGGTGATCACTGCTGATGAAGTCCGAACCTTCGGATAGAGCTGCAGTCGGATGGCAGATGATCGCTCCCAAGTGAGCAGGCAAGAGTCTCTGGAGTAGCCGGTGATCACTGCTGATGAAGTCCGAACCTTCGGATAGAGCTGCAGTCGGATGGCAGACAGCAAACAGACAGGTAACAGGCAGGCAACTGGAAACAGGAGCTGAGGGCTGAAGCAGAGTTATACAGTGCAACAACAACATTGCTCGGACACCTAAGGAGGAGGCCCTTAATATAGGGTGGAGTCCTCCGCATTGGCCCTGGAGACTAATTTGGAAAATGCGCGCGGCTCCTTTAAGAGCGGGGGAGGGTGCGGGCGCGCGCCCTAAGTCCAGCAGCAGGGAAGAGAGCGCGCGGGGCCAGCAGGGTGGAAGGAGGACGCCGAGGATGCTGGGGGCGCTGAGGACGCAGAGCGCTGGTAAGGGGAACGGCGTCCCTGCCTGGCAGAGGGCCGGGACGCCGACGCTATAGTACCCCCCCCTCTAGGCCCCCCCCTCTTTATGCCAGAAAGAAATTTAGCTAGGATGAGAGGGGCATGGATGTTCTCCCGAGGCTCCCACGTTCTCTCCTCAGGACCAAACCCCTTCCAATCCACCAAAAAATAAGTCTTTCTTCCTACCCTTTTTGTGGCCAGAATGTTCTCTACCTCAAATTCATCATCAGCAGACACTGGAGCAGGAGGTGTACCTGTAGACTTGAAAAAAGAGTTAAGTACCACAGGTTTGAGGAGAGACACATGAAAAGAGTTAGGAATTCGCAAATTGGCCGGGAGTTTCAATTTATAGGACACTGGGTTGATCTGCCTGATGACCTCAAAAGGACCGATAAACCGAGGACCTAACTTGTAGGAAGGAATTTTGAGCCGAACATATTTGGACGAAAGCCAGACTTTGTCCCCAGGACGGAATTGAGGAGGATCCAGACGTTTCTTGTCAGCATGTCTTTTCATGCGCTCGGATGACTGAATGAGTGCGGACCGGGTACTCTCCCAGATGGAGGAGAATTCTCTAACCAGAGATTCCGCAGCTGGATTGTCCACAGAGATGGAAACGGGACAGGAATCCGAGGGTGCTGACCGAAGACTATAAAAAACGGAGATTTGGTGGACGATTCGCTCTCGTGATTATTGTAAGAGAATTCGGCCCAAGGTAGGAGCTCCACCCAATCAGAATGATGAGCATTAACGAAGTGTCGGAGATAGCTGGTCGATTCTGATTTATTCGCTCAACTTGTCCATTGGACTGTGGATGGTAAGCGGAGGAGAAATCCAAGGTGACGTCTAGTAACTTACAAGTAGCTCTCCAGAAACGTGAGGTGAACTGTACCCCACGATCCGACACAATGTGACGAGGCAAACCATGGAGACGGAAGATGTGGCGGATAAAGTCTTTAGCCAACTCGGGTGCAGACGGAAGACCTGGCAGAGGAATGAAGTGAGCCATCTTGGAAAAGCGGTCAGCGACCACCCAAATGACCGTACAACCGGCAGAGACGGGCAGATCCGTAATGAAGTCCATGGCTATATGTTGCCAGGGAGCAGCGGGTACAGGAAGCGGAAGAAGACGGCCGGCAGGCAGGTGTCTCGGAACTTTGTTGCGGGCACAGGAGACACAGGCAGAAACAAAGTCTATTACGTCTTTGTGCAGGGTAGGCCACCAATAATGCCGGGTAATGAGTTGGATGGGTCTTTTTCTGACCAGCGTGGCCAGCGAGTTTAGACGAATGACCCCAATGTAGAATTCTCTTCCGATCAGTCTCTGATACGAACGTCTTACCAGGAGGGAGACGATTTAGACTCACGGGAGCCACCTGCATCACTCTGGCGGGATCGATGATATGTTTAGGCTCATCTTCGAGATCCGACACCAGGAAGGACCGGGACAAGGCATCCGCCTTGATGTTTTTGTCAGCCGGGCGAAAATGCAAAAGAAAATCAAAACGGGCAAAAAACAAGGACCACCGGGCTTGGCGAGGGTTAAGTCTCTGAGCATGCTGAAGGTAAGACAGATTTTTGTGGTCTGTGTAGATGATTACCGGATGAAGAGCCCCCTCGAGTAGGTAACGCCACTCCTCCAATGCCAACTTAATGGCCAATAACTCTCGATCTCCTATGGAGTAGTTGCGCTCGGAGGAGGAGAAGAGTTTGGAGAAGAAACCACAGGAAACCATCTTCCCGGATGAAGATTTTTGAGTAAGTACCGCTCCGGCTCCAGCAGAGGAAGCGTCCACCTCCAGGAAGAACTGCTTGTTGCCGTCCGGGCGATGCAGCACTGGAGCGGAAGAGAAGGCTTGTTTCAAGGAAAGAAAGGCCTCCTCTGCTTCGGGCGTCCACTGTTTGGGGTTAGCATCCTTGCGGGTGAGCGCTGAGATTGGAGCAGTCCTGGAAGAGAAGTGCGGTATGAAGAGACGGTAATAGTTAGCGAATCCCAGGAACCGCTGAATGGCCTTCAACCCCTCTGGTCGGGGCCACTTCTCAATGGCAGACAGTTTCTCCGGATCCATTCGTAGACCTGTCTGAGAGATAATGTAGCCCAGAAACGGAAGAGAGGTCTGCTCAAAGAGGCACTTCTCATATTTGGCGAAGAGGTGATTCTGCCTGAGCCTGAGCAGAACCTGACGAACATCCCTCCGGTGAGACTGGAGATCCGGAGAGAAGACCAAGATGTCGTCAAGGTACACCACAACGCAGGAGTAGAGGAGGTCCCGGAAGATGTCATTGACCAACTCCTGAAAGACTGCTGGAGCATTACAGAGACCAAAGGGCATAACCAGATACTCGTAGTGGCCATCCCGGGTGTTGAATGCCGTCTTCCATTCATCTCCTCGACGGATACGAACCAGGTTGTATGCTCCACGAAGATCCAGTTTAGTGAAGACTCAAGCCCTCTAAGACGATCAAACAACTCCGGAATGAGCGGAAGAGGGTACTTATTCTTCACCGTGATCAAATTTAGGCCTCTGTAGTCAATACAGGGACGGAGAGATCCGTCTTTCTTTTTTACAAAAAAGAAACCTGCTCCCGCGGGGGAGGTAGATTTCCGGATGAATCCTTTCGCTAAATTCTCCTCGATATATTCTGACATCGACCTGGTCTCTGCAGCGGACAATGGGTAAATACGCCCACGGGGAGGCGTAGTACCGGGTAGCAGGTCGATCGGGCAATCATATGGTCTATGCGGGGGTAATGTCTCTGCTTCCTTTTTATTAAAGACATCAGCGAATGACCAATATGGAATCGGGAGTCCAGGTAGATTAGCAGGTGTAGGAGAAGAACGGACGGGATGAACAGGCACCAGACACGTTTTATGACAGTCCTGTCCCCAGCGAAGAATCTCTCCATTCTGCCAGTCGAGCACGGGTACATGTTTTTGGAGCCAAGGCAGACCTAGTAAGAAAGCATGAGAGAGTCCAGGTAAAACATGAAACGAGATGCTCTCAGAATGCAACATTCCCACCTGCAGGGTTATGGCTTCGGTGATAAGTTGGATGGGACGAGGTAGGAGACCCCCATCCACAGCAGCAACAGATACTGGTTCAACCAGAGGTTTGGTGGGAATGCGATACTTCTCTACTAGAGCCTGTGAAACAAGATTCCCAGCTGCTCCAGAATCAAGTTGGGCCAGTTCGAAGTAACGGTTCTTACCGATGAGAATAGAGACAGACAGCAGCAGAGATGAAGAGGATTTATTCTGGTCTAGGTGGACCTCTCCGAGCGAACCTAGACACAGGCGTTTCCCGACCTCTCCGGACAGGTACGAATCCAGTGCTCCTTACTGCCACAGTAGAAGCAACTCCTCTCGGCACGGCGTGAGTCCTGACGGGCTTTGACCATCTTGGTCTGGTCGACCTGCATAGGCTCAGCAGTGTGCATCTGGGGAGAAACGGAAGGGGTTATAGGTCTCTGAAACGAGGGTGCAAGACGAGGAAACCTTCTCTCACGGGTGACCTCTTTGGCACGTTCCTGAAACCGTAGATCAATTCGATTGGCAAGATTTATTAAATCATCAAGAGAGGTTGGAATGTCCCGACCGGCAAGTTCATCTTTAATACGGCCGGACAGACCCTCCCAGAAGACCGAAATCAGGGCGTTATTGTCCCAAGCCAACTCTGAGGCTAGAGTACGGAACCGTATGGCATATTGACCAACGGTGAGACTCTCCTGACGGAGACGCAACAGAGATGATGCAGAGGAGGTCCTCCGTCCAGGTTCGTCGAATACCTTCCGGAAGGCCGAGAGAAAAGCAGGCAGGTCAGATACCAGAGGATCTTCCCTCTCCCAGAGAGGATTAAGCCAGGCCAGAGCCTCTCCGGTGAGATGGGACATGATGAAGGCAATTTTGGCCCGGTCAGAGTTAAACTGGTGTGCCAGGAGTTCGAAATGCAGGGTGCACTGGTTAATGAAACCACGAGCCAGAGCAGGGTCGCCTCCAAACCTAGGAGGAGCTGAAAGTCGGGGTTCGGGAATGGAAACCACGGAATTGGGAAGCAGCGAGGCTGCCGGATTGTGAGTCATGGCTCCAGCGGTGGTTGCTGGTGATGAATTCAGAGTGTCCAGGCGGGAATTGACGTTCCGCAGGTGACCCAGGATGGCCTCCTGTTGCGACCTCTGGCGAGATAGTTCATGACACAATTCCGGGAGTGAAGGGGTTTGGGTGCCACCGGGTTCCATGGCCCGAGCAAACTGTAACGGGTCTGGTAGGTGAAACCACTGAGCTTTATTATACAAGACAGTATACTTGTAAGAGAGCAGGTGGCGCCCGGGGAATACGGACAGGAATTCACGGGAAGTGACCAGGGCAGTCTCTGGGTAGGCAGGTTGTCACGGCAAGTGACCAGGGCAGTCTCTGGGTAGGCAGGTTGTCACGGCAAGTGACCAGGGCAGTCTCTGTGTAGGCAGGTTGTCACGGCAAGTGACCAGGGCAGTCTCTGGGTAGGCAGGTTGTCACGGCAAGTGACCAGGGCAGTCTCTGGGTAGGCAGGTTGTCACGGCAAGTGACCAGGGCAGTCTCTGGGTAGGCAGGTTGTCACGGCAAGTGACCAGGGCAGTCTCTGGGTAGGCAGGTTGTCACGGCAAGTGACCAGGGCAGTCTCTGGGTAGGCAGGTTGTCACGGCAAGTGACCAGGGCAGTCTCTGGGTAGGCAGGTTGTCACGGCAAGTGACCAGGGCAGTCTCTGAATATACAGGCTTATACGACCTGAGATGTTGGAGCCTCCTGGTAGGCTGCAGTCCGATGGCAGATGATCGCTCCCAAGCGAGCAGGCAGGAGTCTCAGGAGTAGCCGGTGATCACTGCTGGAGATGTCCGAACCTTCGGATAAAGCTGCAGTCGGATGGCAGATGATCGCTCCCAAGTGAGCAGCAAGAGTCTCTGGAGTAGCCGGTGATCACTGCTGATGAAGTCCGAACCTTCGGATAGAGCTGCAGTCGGATGGCAGATGATCGCTCCCAAGTGAGCAGGCAAGAGTCTCTGGAGTAGCCGGTGATCACTGCTGATGAAGTCCGAACCTTCGGATAGAGCTGCAGTCGGATGGCAGACAGCAAACAGACAGGTAACAGGCAGGCAACTGGAAACAGGAGCTGAGGGCTGAAGCAGAGTTATACAGTGCAACAACAACATTGCTCGGGCACCTCCATTAAGGAGGAGGCCCTTAATATAGGGTGGAGTCCTCCGGCATTGGCCGGAGACTAATTTGGAAAATGCGCGCGGCTCCTTTAAGAGCGGGGGAGGGTGCGGGCGCGCGCCCTAAGTCCAGCAGCAGGGAAGGAGCGCGCGGGCCCAGCAGGGTGGAAGGAGGACGCCGAGGATGCTGGGGGCGCTGAGGACGCTGGGGGCGCTGAGGACGCAGAGCGCTGGTAAGGGGAACGGCGTCCCTGCCTGGCAGAGGGCCGGGACGCCGACGCTACAGACGACCACAGATCCATAGTTTAGAAAAATAGAAAAACACTTTATTAGGGCATTTTAATAAAATGAACTGAACAGGTGCATAGAAGACGGTGACAAGAGAGTGGAGTAAATGTCAAAACATGACGTACACCAAAAAACACATACTATGACTGAAATCCCTGGCTGCTATAAAAGAAAACTGTGGGCATCATTTGTATGGTACAACATACTGCATAGTTAAGTATTTCCAGAAAAGCAGTTGTGGGGCAACATTCGCCTCAAACGCACGTGCATATAAATGAATGGAATGCCACCACAATCAGTGAAGATGAGCTGCTGTAGAAATCACTCATAACCTATTGCTGCCCACTAGGAGGATAATGGTGCCGATATAAATCATGGAGTATTACCTCTAGTGGTGTAATGAACGGCACAGTCAGGGAGAGTCAGGTAGGTGCCTACGTGCCCCAGGCATCTGTACGCTGCAGATATACCGCTGCTGTCACTGTACTCTGCAGATATACCACTGCTGTCACTGTACGCTACAGATAAACAGCTGCTCACTGTACGATGCAGATATACCGCTGCTCTGTCACTGTACGCTACAGATATACCGCTGCTGTCGCTGTACGTTGCAGATATACCGCTGCTCTGTCACTGTACGCTGCAGATATACCGCTGCTGTCACTGTACTCTGCAGATATACCGCTGCTGTCACTGTACGCTGCTTATATACTGCAGCTGTCACTGTACGCTGCTTATATACTGCTGCTCTGTAACTGTACATTGCAGATATAGCGCTGCTGTCACTGTACGCTGCAGATATACCGCTGCTGTCACTATACACTGCAGATATACCGCTGCTGTCACTATACACTGCAGATATACCGCTGCTGTCACTATACACTGCAGATATACCGCTGCTGTCACTGTACGCTGCTTATATACTGCTGCTCTGTAACTGTACATTGCAGATATAGCACTGCTGTCACTGTACGCTGCAGATATACCGCTGCTCTTTCACTGTACACTGCAGATATACCGCTGCTGTCACTGTACGCTGCACATATACCGCTACTCTGTCACTGCAGATATACCGCTGCTTTATCACTGTACGCTGCAGATATACCACTGCTGTCGCTGTACGTTGCAGATATACCGCTGCTGTCACTGTATGCTGCAGATATACCGCTGCTGTCAGTGTACGCTGCAGATATACCGCGGCTCTATCACTGTACGCTGCAGATATACCGCTGCTGTCTCTGTACGTTGCAGATATACTGCTGCTCTGTCACTGTACGCTGCAGATATACCGCTGCTGTCACTGTACGTTGCAGATATACCGCTGCTGTCACTGTATGCTGCAGATATACCGCTGCTGTCAGTGTACGCTGCAGATATACCGCTGCTCTATCACTGTACGCTGCAGATATACCACTGCTCACTATCAATGTACGCTGCCACATATGCAAAATAGCAACCAAATGAGACAAAATAACATGATCAAAGTATTGTTGCTAATCAGGATATAACGGATCTATCGCAATTTATATGACAAAGATTTTGGTCAGAGACCAAAGAGACGACCACAGATCCATAGTTTAGAAAAATAGAAAAAACTTTATTAGGGCATTTTAATAAAATGAACTGAACAGGTGCATAGAAGACGGTGACAAGAGAGTGGAGTAAATGTCAAAACATGACGTACACCAAAAAACACATACTATGACTGAAATCCCTGGCTGCTATAAAAGAAAACTGTGGGCATCATTTGTATGGTACAACATACTGCATAGTTAAGTATTTCCAGAAAAGCAGTTGTGGGGCAACATTCGCCTCAAACGCACGTGCATATAAATGAATGGAATGCCACCACAATCAGTGAAGATGAGCTGCTGTAGAAATCACTCATAACCTATTGCTGCCCACTAGGAGGATAATGGTGCCGATATAAATCATGGAGTATTACCTCTAGTGGTGTAATGAACGGCACAGTCAGGGAGAGTCAGGTAGGTGCCTACGTGCCCCAGGCATCTGTACGATGCAGATATACCGCTGCTGTCACTGTACACTGCAGATATACCGCTGCTCTATCACTGTACTCTGCAGATATACCACTGCTGTCACTGTACGCTACAGATAAACAGCTGCTCACTGTACGATGCAGATATACCGCTGCTCTGTCACTGTACGTACAGCAGTATACCGCTGCTGTCGCTGTACGTTGCAGATATACCGCTGCTCTGTCACTGTACGCTGCAGATATACCACTGCTGTCACTGTACTCTGCAGATAAACCGCTGCGTCACTGTACCTGCTTATATACTGCAGCTGTCACTGTACGCTGCTTATATACTGCTGCTCTGTAACTGTACATGCAGATATAGCGCTGCTGTCACTGTACGCTGCAGATATACCGCTGCTGTCACTTACCTGCAGATATACCTGCTGTCACTTACACTGCAGATATACCGCTGCTGTCACTTACACTGCAGATATACCGCTGCTGTCACTGTACGCTGCTTATATACTGCTGCTCTGTAACTGTACATTGCAGATATAGCACTGCTGTCACTGTACGCTGCAGATATACCGCTGCTCTTTCACTGTACACTGCAGATATACCGCTGCTGTCACTGTACGCTGCACATATACCGCTACTCTGTCACTGCAGATATACCGCTGCTTTATCACTGTACGCTGCAGATATACCACTGCTGTCGCTGTACGTTGCAGATATACCGCTGCTGTCACTGTATGCTGCAGATATACCGCTGCTGTCAGTGTACGCTGCAGATATACCGCGGCTCTATCACTGTACGCTGCAGATATACCGCTGCTGTCTCTGTACGTTGCAGATATACTGCTGCTCTGTCACTGTACGCTGCAGATATACCGCTGCTGTCACTGTACGTTGCAGATATACCGCTGCTGTCACTGTATGCTGCAGATATACCGCTGCTGTCAGTGTACGCTGCAGATATACCGCTGCTCTATCACTGTACGCTGCAGATATACCACTGCTCTATCATTGTACGCTGCCAATATGACATAGCAACCAAATGAGACAAAATAACATGATCAAAGTATTGTTGCTAATCAGGATATAACGGATCTATCGCAATTTATATGACAAAGATTTTGGTCAGAGACCAAAGAGACGACCACAGATCCATAGTTTAGAAAAATAGAAAAACACTTTATTAGGGCATTTTAATAAAATGAACTGAACAGGTGCATAGAAGACGGTGACAAGAGAGTGGAGTAAATGTCAAAACATGACGTACACCATAAAACACATACTATGACTGAAATCCCTGGCTGCTATAAAAGAAAACTGTGGGCATCATTTGTATGGTACAACATACTGCATAGTTAAGTATTTCCAGAAAAGCAGTTGTGGGGCAACATTCGCCTCAAACGCACGTGCATATAAATGAATGGAATGCCACCACAATCAGTGAAGATGAGCTGCTGTAGAAATCACTCATAACCTATTGCTGCCCACTAGGAGGATAATGGTGCCGATATAAATCATGGAGTATTACCTCTAGTGGTGTAATGAACGGCACAGTCAGGGAGAGTCAGGTAGGTGCCTACGTGCCCCAGGCATCTGTACGCTGCAGATATACCGCTGCTGTCACTGTACTCTGCAGATATACCACTGCTGTCACTGTACGCTACAGATAAACAGCTGCTCACTGTACGATGCAGATATACCGCTGCTCTGTCACTGTACGCTACAGATATACCGCTGCTGTCGCTGTACGTTGCAGATATACCGCTGCTCTGTCACTGTACGCTGCAGATATACCGCTGCTGTCACTGTACTCTGCAGATATACCGCTGCTGTCACTATACACTGCAGATATACCGCTGCTGTCACTGTACGCTGCTTATATACTGCTGCTCTGTAACTGTACATTGCAGATATACCGCTGCTGTCACTGTACGCTGCAGATATACCGCTGCTCTTTCAATGTACACTGCAGATATACCGCTGCTGTCACTGTACGCTGCACATATACCGCTGCTGTCGCTGTACGCTGCAGATATACCGCTGCTCTATCACTGTACTCTGCAGATATACCACTGCTGTCACTGTACGCTACAGATAAACAGCTGCTCACTGTACGATGCAGATATACCGCTGCTCTGTCACTGTACGCTACAGATATACCGCTGCTGTCGCTGTACGCTGCAGATATACCGCTGTTCTATCACTGTACTCTGCAGATATACCACTGCTGTCGCTGTACGTTGCAGATATACCGCTGCTCTGTCACTGTACGCTGCAGATATACCACTGCTGTCACTGTACTCTACAGATAAACAGCTGCTCACTGTACGATGCAGATATACCGCTGCTCTATCACTGTACTCTGCAGATATACCGCTGCTGTCGCTGTACGTTGCAGATATACCGCTGCTCTGTCACTGTACGCTGCAGATATACCACTGCTGTCACTGTACTCTACAGATAAACAGCTGCTCACTGTACGATGCAGATATACCGCTGCTCTGTCACTGTACGCTACAGATATACCGCTGCTGTCGCTGTACGCTGCAGATATACCGCTGCTCTATCACTGTACTCTGCAGATATACCACTGCTGTCACTGTACGCTACAGATAAACAGCTGCTCACTGTACGATGCAGATATACCGCTGCTCTGTCACTGTACGCTACAGATATACCGCTGCTGTCGCTGTACGTTGCAGATATACCGCTGCTCTGTCACTGTACGCTGCAGATATACCGCTGCTGTCACTGTACGCTGCAGATATACCGCTGCTCTATCACTGTACTCTGCAGATATACCACTGCTGTCACTGTACTCTGCAGATATACCGCTGCTGTCACTGTACGCTACAGATAAACAGCTGCTCACTGTACGCTGCTTATATACTGCTGCTCTGTAACTGTACATTGCAGATATACCACTGCTGTCACTGTACGCTGCAGATATACCGCTGCTCTGTCACTGTACTCTGCAGATATACCGCTGTGGTCACTGTACGCTGCACATATACCGCTACTCTGTCACTGCAGATATACCGCTGCTCTATCACTGTACGCTGCAGATATACCGCTGCTGTCACTGTACGCTGCAGATATACCGCTGCTGTCACTATGCACTGCAGATATACCGCTGCTCTATCACTGTACGCTGCAGATATACCGCTGCTGTCACTGTACGCTGCAGATATACCGCTGCTGTCACTATGCACTGCAGATATACCGCTACTGTCACTGTACGCTGCTTATATACTGCTGCTCTGTAACTGTACATTGCAGATATACCGCTGCTGTCACTGTACGCTGCAGATATACCGCTGCTGTCACTGTACACTGCAGATATACCGCTGCTGTCACTGTACGCTGCACATATACCGCTACTCTGTCACTGCAGATATACCGCTGCTCTATCACTGTACGCTGCAGATATACCACTGCTGTCACTGTACGCTGCAGATATACCGCTGCTCTGTCACTGTACGCTACAGATCAACCGCTGCTCACTGTACGCTGCAGATATACCGCTGCTCTATCACTGTACGCTGCAGATATACCGCTGCTGTTGCTGTACGTTGCAGATATACAGCTGCTCTGTCACTGTACACTGCAGATATACCGCTGTGTTGTGAATGGGCTTGAGATGAGTTCTGAGCAGAGGCTCCCTCTGGTGGTTACAAACGGTACTGGTCTGTCCAGTGAAGATTGTGAAGATTGTGAGGACTGGGAATCAGGTGTTACTGACTGGTCTTATATAAGGGAGTCATTTTCCCATCAGGGTTGCCGGGGATCAATTGTTCTGGTCTGAATCCTTGATTCCAGTTTCCCTTGTAGCCTGCTGTGTCGTGTCTGCATCTCCTGCTAACAGATAAGACATTTTCTTCTTTTTGTTTTTGTGCTTTATTGTTTGCATTTTGTCCTGCACTTCTGTGGGGGCCTTCAGGGTCCCCTCCGGGGACTTTTGCCCTCTCAGTTTAGTTCAGCCACTGATGTTTGTACTTTTGCTTTTTCCAGTTTTTTCAGTGGCTGCTGTTTTGATTTTTTACACCAGAGAACTAATTTAGGTGGTAGAGGTCGTGTGATCTCAGGTGTTTTTGAAATTAGTAGAGTTGGTGCTTTTCAGGGTTTTCTGGGATTGCAGTAAGTACCCTTCCTATCCTTTTCTATTTAGTTAGTTTGGGCCCCAACGTTTGCTCATACTATTTTCTGTCTGTGTCAGTATTTCTTCTTGTCTAACCGCCATTACATGTTTGGGGGCTTTCTATTATCTTTGGGGTTCTGCTCCGGGCAGATAGCTTTCCTATATCTATCTTTAGGTGTAGTTAGTTTCTCAGGCTGTGACGAGGCGTCTAGGACCAACGTAGGAACGCTCCACGGCTGCCTCTAGTTGTTGTGGTTAGTCAGGGTACTGCAATCTCGTAGATTCCAACTGCTCTGGTGTATTGCCTTTTTTGCCTGCACTCCTCAGCTACCGAAACATAACACCGCTGCTGTTGCTGTACGTTGCAGATATACCGCTGCTCTATCACTGTATGCTGCAGATATACCAATGCTGTCACTGTACGCTACAGATAAACAGCTGCTCACTGTACGATGCAGATATACCGCTGCTCTGTCACTGTACGCTGCAGATATACCACTGCTGTCGCTGTACGTTGCAGATATACCGCTGCTCTGTCACTGTACGCTGCAGATATACCGCTGCTCTGTCACTGTACACTGCAGATATACCACTGCTGTCACTGTACGCTGCACATATACCGCTACTCTGTCACTGCAGATATATCGCTGCTCTATCACTGTACGCTGCAGATATACCACTGCTGTCACTGTACGCTACAGATCAACTGCTGTCACTGTACGCTGCAGATATACCGCTGCTCTGTCACTGTACACTGCAGATATACCACTGCTGTCACTGTACGCTGCACATATACCGCTACTCTGTCACTGCAGATATATCGCTGCTCTATCACTGTACGCTACAGATCAACTGCTGCTCACTGTACGCTGCAGATATACCGCTGCTCTATCACTGTACGCTGCAGATATACTGCTGCTGTCACTGTACGCTACAGATCAACCGCTGCGCTATCACTGTACGCTGCAGATATACCGCTGCTGTCGCTATACGTTGCAGATATACCGCTGCTCTGTCACTGTACGCTGCAGATATACCGCTGCTGTCGCTGTACGTTTCAGATATACCGCTGCTGTCACTGTATGCTGCAGATATACTGCTGCTGTCACTGTACGCTGCACATATACCGCTACTCTGTCACTGCAGATATATCGCTGCTCTATCACTGTACGCTGCAGATATACCACTGCTGTCACTGTACGCTACAGATCAACTGCTGCTCACTGTACGCTGCAGATATACCGCTGCTCTATCACTGTACGCTGCAGATATACCACTGCTGTCACTGTACGCTGCAGATATACCGCTGCTCTATCACTGTACGCTGCAGATATACCGCTGCTGTCGCTATACGTTGCAGATATACCACTGCTCTGTCACTGTACGCTGCAGATATACCGCTGCTGTCGTTGTACATTGCAGATATACCGCTGCTGTCACTGTACGCTGCAGATATACCGCTGCTGTCACTGTACGCTGCAGATATACCGCTGCTCTATCACTGTACACTGCAGATATACCACTGCTGTCACTGTACGCTACAGATAAACAGCTGCTCACTGTACGATGCAGATATACAGCTGCTCTGTCACTGTACGCTGCAGATATACCACTGCTGTCGCTGTACGTTGCAGATATACCGCTGCTCTGTCACTGTATGCTGCAGATATACCGCTGCTCTGTCACTGTACGCTGCAGATATATCGCTACTGTCACTGTACGCTGCAGATATACCGCTGCCCTATCACTGTACGCTGCAGATATACCACTGCTGTCACTGTACGCTACAGATAAACAGCTGCTCACTGTACGATGCAGATATACCGCTGCTCTGTCACTGTACGCTGCAGATATACCACTGCTGTCGCTGTACGTTGCAGATATACCGCTGCTCTGTCACTATATGCTGCAGATATACCGCTGCTTTGTCACTGTACTCTGCAGATATACCGCTGCTGTCACTGTACGCTGCAGATATTGTCACGCGGTCTTATGATATGTGTACGATGTCAGTAAACTATTCTTAAAAGAACAACACTCTATACAACATATAGATTTGCAACATCAGCATGTAAATATAGAATAGATTTACCTGACACGATATCCGTTGAACTCAGGGTTAATCTTGAGGACTTGATACACTGTCACAGGAAAGAGGAGGACCGGGGGTCTAACCTGACCCTAAACTGGGGTCCTAACTAATCCCTCACCTTGGAGGTACTGATAATGGTTCAGAGGTCCAAGTCTCCAGCCTAACCCTGTCTCCTATCAGTCCCTGAACCCTGTAATCAGTCCTAAGAAGGATTCTGATTACCACCAAAGGGATATGGGCTGATCTCTGCTAAATACACAGATTAGACATATAAGACAGACTGGAGAAAACACAGACTTGCATACACACTCAAACACAGAAGGAACATAAATGATCTGGGATATTAAACTCTAAGCAAGGTGAGCTTAAAACAACTAAGGAGCTCTTTAACTTAAGTCTATACAGATACAATCCTATCTGTGGTCTGCATGAAGAATTTCACTGGCAACTCCCAAAACAGACCACCAGAGATTTAAAGGAAACCAATCAACAAATAATTAATTGCAGCCGGGAGAAACTGCACCCAGTCCCAGAACTGAGCACAGACAGAATTAACTCCCTAACTGCCAAACACAAAGAAACAGCAACTCAGCTGTGAGAAGTCAGAATGTGCAACCGCGACGATCTTCGTGGCGATGCACACATGACAGTACCCCCCCTTCTACGAGGGGCCTCCGGACCCTCAGGGCCAGGTTTGCCCGGGTGAGTTCTGTGGAAGGTCCGCACCAAACGATCTGCGTTAATGTCAGACGCAGGAACCCACGTCCTCTCCTCTGGACCATACCCCTTCCAATGAACCAAGTACTGAAGGGACCGGCGATTCAGACGTGAGTCAATGATCTTTGACACTTGAAACTCCAAGTTACCATTGACCACCACTGGAGGAGGAGGTAGAGGTGATGGTATGACTGGTGCCACGTACCTCTTAAGTAATGACTTGTGGAACACATTGTGGATTTTAAACGTAGGAGGGAGGTCCAGACGAAATGCCACAGGATTAATTATGGAACTGATCCTGTACGGCCCGATGAATCTGGGGCCCAGCTTCCAGGAGGGAACTTTAAGTTTTATATTCCTGGTAGACAACCATACCAGATCGTTCACATTAAGATCTGGACCAGAAACTCTCCTCCTATCAGCCATACGTTTATAACGGTTCCCCATAGCACTCAGATTATTCAATACACCTCTCCACACTGAAGCAAGTGACGACGAGAAACGCTCCTCCTCAGGAACCCCAGAAGGGCCCCCCCCATTGAAAGTACAAAACTGGGGATGAAAACCATATGCCCCAAAAAACGGGGACTTACCAGTGGACTCGCTCCGCCTGTTGTTAAGAGCGAACTCTGCCAGAGGCAAGAAAGAAGACCAGTCCTCCTGGTTCTCTGAGACAAAACACCGAAGATAAGTCTCTAGGCTTTGATTCAGACGCTCTGTCTGACCATTGGTCTGCGGATGAAAAGCCGAGGAAAATGACAATTGCATCCCCCGACGTAAACAAAATGCCCTCCAAAACTTGGATACAAACTGAGACCCCTATCTGACACCACATCAGAAGGCAACCCATGAAGTCTCACAATCTCCCCAATGAACACCTGCGCCAGAGTTTTAGCATTAGGGAGGGCAGGAAGAGCAATGAAATGTGCCATCTTACTGAACCTGTCAACAACCACCAGTATGACAGTCTTCCCTGACGACTGAGGAAGGTCCGTGATGAAGTCCATAGACAAATGAGTCCATGGACGCTCCGGAAGTTTCAAGGGTAAGAGGGTCCCAGACGGACGGGTATGAGGGGTCTTAGAGCGAGCACAAACCCCACAGGACGCGACAAAAGTTAAAACATCTTTATTAACGTTAGGCCACCAAAACCGGCGAGAAAGGAGATCTAAAGTAGCCTTACTCCCTGGATGTCCTGCTAAAGCAGAATTATGATGTGCCTCAATAACCTTTTGTCTCAACTGATTTGGGACAAACAGTCTCCCTGGAGGTCCTGCAGGGGCGTCCCCCTGAGCCTCTAACACCTCCTCCTCAAGCTCAGAAAATACAGCCGACACTACCACCCCCTCCTGAAGGATAGGAATCGGGTCATCCATTTTCCCGGCCCCTGGGAAACTGCGAGACAAGGCATCCGCCTTAACATTCTTAGATCCAGGGCGATAAGTGACAACAAAATTAAACCTGGTAAAAAACAACGACCATCGAGCTTGTCTGGAATTCAGACGCTTAGCAGATTCCAAATACAGCAGGTTCTTGTGATCAGTAAAGACGGTGACCGGGTGGACTGCCCCCTCCAAAAAGTGACGCCATTCTTCAAAAGCCAACTTAATGGCCAAAAGTTCCCTATTGCCGATATCATAATTCCTTTCGGCGGACGACAATTTTTTAGAAAAGAAAGCGCACGGATGCCATTTACCAGGGGACGGACCCTGGGACAATATTGCACCCACCCCTACGTCAGACGCGTCCACCTCCACAACGAACGGCTGTGATGCATCTGGTTGGATGAGAACGGGTGCCGAAGCAAAACATTTTTCAAAGAGGAAAAAGCTTGGCAAGCTTTGTCCGACCATTTAGAAAAATCCGTCCCTTTTCTTGTCATGTCAGTGAGAGGTTTGACAACAGATGAGAAATTACAAATAAATTTCCGGTAGTAGTTAGCAAACCCCAGAAAACGCTGCAGAGCCTTAAGATCCTCTGGCTGATCCCATTCAAGCACTGCTCTCACCTTTTCAGGGTCCATACGGAAACCGGAGGCTGACACCAAGAAACCCAAAAACTGAAGTTCCTGTACGGCGAATACACACTTTTCCAGTTTGGCGTATAGTTTATTGTCTCGCAAGATCTGCAACACCTGTCTCACATGCTCCTGGTGAGACACAAGATCTGGTGAGTAAATTAAAATGTCATCCAAATATACGACCACAAACAGCCCCACCAGATGACGAAAAATGTCATTAACAAAATGTTGGAATACTGCTGGTGCAGTAGTCAGACCAAAAGGCATGACAAGGTTCTCATAATGTCCCTCCGGCGTGTTAAACGCCGTTTTCCACTCATCCCCCTCTTTTATCCTAATCAGATTATACGCCCCCCTGAGATCCAATTTAGAGAACCATTTGGCGCCAACAATTTGATTGAAGAGATCAGGAATAAGAGGGAGTGGATACGGATCTCGAACAGTAATCCGATTAAGTTCGCGGAAATCCAAGCAAGGGCGTAGGCCTCCATCTTTTTCTTCACAAAGAAGAACCCCGCGGCCACTGGGGAAGATGAAGGTCTAATATGCCCTTTGGCCAGACTTTCCGAAATATAATCTTTCATAGCCTGCCTCTCAGGACCAGAAAGGTTATATAACCTAGCTTTAGGTAACTTAGCATCAGGAAGTAAATTAATAGAGCAGTCATACACGCGATGAGGAGGCAACTCCTGACACCCCTCCTCAGAGAACACATCCCCAAAGTCCTCCAAAAAAGGAGGCAAAGTACTAGGCACGACCGCACTGATGACTGTGTTCATGCAGTTACTTTTGCAAAACTCACCCCATTGGCTTATCTCTCTGGACTGCTAATTAATCACAGGGTTATGTTTAACCAACCAAGGAAGTCCCAACACAATAGGAGTAGGTAGACCCTCCAACACATAACAAGATAATAGTTCCCTATGTATTGCCCCTACCCGAAGGTCAATGTTATGAACCTCATGAACAAAGCTACCTTGGCCGAGAGGCCTGGCGTCAATGGAGAATATAGGGATCGGTTTGACCAATACACTCAGATGCATACCTTGAGCCTGAGCAAACTGAGCGTCAACCAGATTAGCCCCGGACCCACTATCAAGAAGAACAGAAAATCTCTCCACTCTCGTACCAACCACCACCTCCACTGGTACAAGGAACTGAGAAGAACTAGCGGACGAAATACATACTCCCAGGTTGTCGTCCACCACACAACCTGGGATTAACAGTTTTCCGGCGACTTTTTGCTCAACAAGGCACGGGATGGACATCCCCCAACAAAATGTCCCTCTTTCCCGCAGAAGAAACACCTTCTAGTCCTGCGGCGTACCGCCAATCCCCTCCTACGAAATTATGTCCCTCCCAACTGCATAGGCTCCTCCGAACAGACAAGGGGAACCTCAACATAAGGGACTTTAGTAGTAGGTGGAGTAACAACAGGGGGCGGAGTTACCTCGCACCTCTCCCGGAGCCGTCTATCAGTACGGATAGCTAGGGCCATAGCAGCCTCCAGTGATGGAGGAGAATCATACTGAGCCAAAACGTCCTTTAATTTGTCAGAAAGCCCATGACAAAACTGGCTCCTAAGAGCTGGGTCATTCCACTGAGTATCTGTGGCCCATCTACGGAACTCAGAAGCAAATTCCTCCGCCGGACGATCTCCCTGCTGTATCTTACGTAATTTTGTCTCAGCAAGAGAGACCCGATCTGGGTCATCATATACCAAACCCAGGGCAGTAAAAAATCGATCTACAGACTGTAGAGCCGGGGATCCCGGAGGAAGGGAGAATGCCCAGGATTGAGGGTCCCCTTGTAGGAGCGAGATAACAATTCCCACTCTCTGCTCTTCACTCCCTGATGATCGAGGCCGAAGCCGAAAATACAATTTACATGCTTCCCTGAAGGTAAAAAATTTGTCTCGCCCACAGTGAACCTGTCCGGGAGAGCTACTTTAGGTTCAAATCTGGTTTGCTCCGAGGGAGACAAAACTTTGGACTTAATGTCCGTCAGCTCCATGGATAATCCCTGCAACTGCAGAGCCAGCTGGGCTACTGGATCCATGGCAACTGGGAATAATTTTATGGGCCAGTGAAAATGTCACGCGGTCTTATGATATGTGTACGATGTCAGTAAACTATTCTTAAAAGAACAACACTCTATACAACATATAGATTTGCAACATCAGCATGTAAATATAGAATAGATTTACCTGACACGATATCCGTTGAACTCAGGGTTAATCTTGAGGACTTGATACACTGTCACAGGAAAGAGGAGGACCGGGGGTCTAACCTGACCCTAAACTGGGGTCCTAACTAATCCCTCACCTTGGAGGTACTGATAATGGTTCAGAGGTCCAAGTCTCCAGCCTAACCCTGTCTCCTATCAGTCCCTGAACCCTGTAATCAGTCCTAAGAAGGATTCTGATTACCACCAAAGGGATATGGGCTGATCTCTGCTAAATACACAGATTAGACATATAAGACAGACTGGAGAAAACACAGACTTGCATACACACTCAAACACAGAAGGAACATAAATGATCTGGGATATTAAACTCTAAGCAAGGTGAGCTTAAAACAACTAAGGAGCTCTTTAACTTAAGTCTATACAGATACAATCCTATCTGTGGTCTGCATGAAGAATTTCACTGGCAACTCCCAAAACAGACCACCAGAGATTTAAAGGAAACCAATCAACAAATAATTAATTGCAGCCGGGAGAAACTGCACCCAGTCCCAGAACTGAGCACAGACAGAATTAACTCCCTAACTGCCAAACACAAAGAAACAGCAACTCAGCTGTGAGAAGTCAGAATGTGCAACCGCGACGATCTTCGTGGCGATGCACACATGACAGATATACCGCTGCTCTATCACTGTACGCTGCAGATATACCACTGCTGTCACTGTACGCTACAGATAAACAGCTGCTCACTGTACGATGCAGATATACCGCTGCTCTGTCACTAGTACGCTGCAGATATACCGCTGCTCTGTCACTTTACGCTGCAGATATACCGCTGCTCTGTCACTGTACGCTGCAGATATACCGCTGCTATCACTGTACGCTGCAGATATACCGCTGCTCTGTCACTGTACGCTGCAGATATACCGCTGCTGTCGCTGTACATTGCAGATATACCGCTGCTCTGTCACTGTACGCTGCAGATATACCGCTGCTCTGTCACTGTACGCTGCAGATATACCGCTGCTCTGTCACTGTACGCTGCAGATATACCACTGCTGTCAAAGTACGCTGCAGATATACCGCTGCTCTGTCACTGTACGCTGTAGATATACCGCTGCTGTCACTGTACGCTGCAGATATACCGCTGCTCTGTCACTGTACGCTGCAGATATACCGCTGCTGTCACTGTACGCTGCAGATATACCGCTGCTTGTCACTGTACGCTGCAGATATAACCGCTGCTCTGTCACTGTACGCTGCAGATATACCGCTGCTGTCAATGTACGTTGCAGATATACCGCTGCTCTTCACTGTACGCTGCAGATATACCGCTGCTGTCATGTACGTTCAGATAACAGCTGTCTACACTGTACGATGCAGATATACCGCTGCACTGTCGATCTGTTACTGACGTGCAGATATACCGCTGCTCTGTCACTTTACGCTGCAGATATACCGCTGCTCTGTCACTGTTACGCTGCAGATATACCGCTGCTCTGTCACTGTACGCTGCAGATATACCGCTGCTCTGTCACTGTACGCTGCAGATATACCGCTGCTGTCGCTGTACATTGCAGATATACCGCTGCTCTGTCACTGTACGCTGCAGATATACCGCTGCTCTGTCACTGTACGCTGCAGATATACCGCTGCTCTGTCACTGTACGCTGCAGATATACCACTGCTGTCACTGTACACTGCAGATATACCGCTGCTCTGTCACTGTACGCTGTAGATATACCGCTGCTGTCACTGTACGCTGCAGATATACCGCTGCTCTGTCACTGTACGCTGCAGATATACCGCTGCTGTCACTGTACGCTGCAGATATACCGCTGCTCTGTCACTGTACGCTGCAGATAAACCGCTGCTCTGTCACTGTACGCTGCAGATATACCGCTGCTGTCACTGTACGCTGCAGATATACCGCTGCTCTGTCACTGTACGCTGCAGATATACCGCTGCTGTCAATGTACGTTGCAGATATACCGCTGCTCTGTCACTGTGCGCTGCAGATATACCGCTGCTCTGTCACTATACGCTGCAGATATACCGCTGCTCTGTCACTGTACACTGCAGATATATCGCTGCTGTCACTGTACACTACAGATATACCACTACTGTCACTGTACTCTGCAGATATACCGTTGTTGTCACTGTACGCTACAGATAAACCGCTGCTCACTGTACACTGCAGATATACAGCTGCTCTGTCACGGTACGCTGCAGATATACCGCTGCTCTGTCGCTGTACGCTGCAGATATACCGCTGCTGTCACTGTACGCTGCAGATATACCGCTGCTCTATCACTGTACACTGCAGATATACCGCTGCTGTCACTGTACCTGCACATATACCGCTGCTCTGTCGCTGTACACTGCAGATATACCGCTGCTGTCACTGTACGCTGCAGATATACTGCTGCTCTGTCACTGTACACTGCAGATATACCGCTGCTGTCACTGTACACTACAGATATACCACTACTGTCACTGTACTCTGCAGATATACCGCTGCTGTCACTGTACGCTACAGATAAACCGCTGCTCACTGTACACTGCAGATATACCGCTGCTCTGTCACTGTACGCTGCAGATATACCACTGCTCTGTCACTATATGCTGCAGATATACCGCTGCTGTCACTATATGCAGCAGATATACTGCTGCTGCCACTATACACTGACCCCTGGACAAAGCATTTCTAAGTGAAACGCGCGTCGGGTGAGTGGTGGGTCTCCCATTCTACTTCCCTTCTTGGTAACTATGCCTTTATTGTACTTCTAGACTATGTATTGTATTGTATTTTATATGCACTAGTACCTGTCTGTATGTTGATATCTACAACAATCTAAGGCTTATCAGCATCATACAATTTTTTGTGCACTCATGTGAATTGAGCCAACCCTATATGGGATAACCATGGACCTTATTCATTCTGGTACCTTTTACTAGATGTTTTTTTTTTTTGGTGCTTTATTATGACTACATAGAGATGATGATTTATACATACATGGTCTAGTTGGAAATATTGTGGTTGAGTCCCACTAGTTCCTGCTCTTGTGGTATTGCCATTTTAATTGTGTTTGTACAATTTTTCAATAATAAAAAATACGTGTTTTTCATACTTTGCTGTTATGAGGTTTTTTGCTTTTGGTGTGTTATGTATTTACCTCATTGCTGATAAAGGGGATATATTTAGGTGTTTTTTTTGTTTTTTTCACTGTACACTGCAGATCTACCGCTGCTATCACTATATGCGCAGATGTCGCCTCATGTGCAAGAGGTTTCTCATAATTGAACGCCCATGTCATCAATGTTAAACAAGGGACAGTCTGCAAGAGCCTGAGGTGGGAGAGCTGGGTCTTTGCACTGAGGGCCCTTAGACCCCTTTCACACATCAGTTTTTTGGCATCAGTCACAATCTGTCGAATTTTTAAAAAAACGGATCCGGCGACTGACGCCGCTGGATCCGTTTTTTCTCAGAGACTTGTATTAGCGACACATTGCGACGGATGGCCGCATGTCTGAAATTCTTTGTCCGTCGGAGACAACAGACATAGGAACGTTTTTTGTCTACGTCGAAAAATTGGACAGCGACGATTTTTGCTAGAATGGAAGCCTATGGGCGACGGATCCGTCGCTGTCCGACAAATGACGGAATCTGGCGACGGATTCATATTTTTTAACTGCGCATGCTCCGACACTGTGTGCGTGTATGGTGTGTGCGGGCTATGTGTGTGTGTGGTGTGTGTGTGGTGTGTCGTGTGTGTGTGGGGGGGTCTGCGGGGCTGTGCGAGGGCCTGCATGTGTGTTTGTGTGTATGCAGGTGTGATCGCTGAACCAGCATTTTTTCTTTGAGCTAGCATTTTTCTAAGTTCAGAGGCTTTGTTTTCTTTTTAACCGACAGGTTGACGTGTACCAGGAGACAAGATAAGATGTTCCTCATTTTAGTCAATACAATACACCCCCCCGCCTGAGAAGAGACGCTCTGTGCTAGGAGCTAAACAGGGCCAAAAGCCAAGAATGGAGTTTTTAAAGTGAAACTAGCATTTTATGTTTATGTTGTATTAACTGCCATATATGGTAATTCCGCTTCCTGCTTCAGGGGTGTATATAAATCCCTTTATTAGCAATAAACCGCAGAGCTTATTGATGCATCCTTTGGTCTGTGTCTTATTCTCTCTGGTACCACATTCCGAGGAGGAAAGGGTTAACGAGATAACAGCGACGACAACTGGCACCCGACCAGGGGACTGAGTTATTCTATTCTGAGGAAGCCCGACCGGTCCGGAAGACGTGGGATGAGCGGAGGTCTCTGTTGGTGATATACACAGCGCTGGGGTAAGAATACTTATTATATTCTACCTAAAATCTATATCACTGTATAGTGGACTCCCTCTTCCCCGAGCGGTCGGCTTTCCAGGTAAATCACAGGTATTCCTGGCTCAGGTCCCTTTGAACCAGTAGACCTTCAGATTAATTGTCAGTCCTGCCTTTCCTCCTTTGAAAAATGACAGCATGGATCCAATGATTGTGTTGTGGTTTTGTCTTGGTGTTGGTGTGGTTGGATTGTTTATTTGGTTGGCATACAAATCTTGGAAAGCGAGCAGTGGAATGGTTCAGAAACCTTTGTGGCCCATTGTCTAAGTGACGCAATTGTCTTGGTGACAAACTTGTCTTGGTGACAAGAGAATCTCTTCTAGGTGAGGAGATACAAAAATGGGGAACCAAAACACCAAGGAAGGTGTTTCTGCTAAAGATTTAGTTGTGCGCAGAGAAGGAAAGCAAGCTTTGATAGGCATTGACAAAGTATTATGTAAAGCAGGCATGAATGAAAACGGAGAATTGAACAGTGATGAATGGAAAAGGTTCTTTAACTCACATCATGGATGGTTGAGAGACAAAGGTCTGTTGAAAACAGTGAACCTGTGGATGAGTGCGTGTGATTACTTAGAGGGAAAGACTGAGGAATTAGGAGACGGACGTTACAGACTGACAAAAACAGGGATGACTGATTTACCCTCCTGTTTGCCCCCTACGTTACCTCCACCCCAGTATCAGACCTTCCCACAGACTTCCCACGAACCAAACTGTTGGGTCTGCCCCAGGTGTGGACAGCAGAATCCCCTGACGGTAGATGTCTGTGTAGGTTGCGGTGGACCCAGACCTCCCCCGGCCAATCTATTTCCAATGAGGACAGTAGTGGTACCTGGTACCCCGGGTGCTGCAGGAGGCGAGGAGGGCGGAGTAGCTCAAGGCGCCCCCCGGACAGCAGTGTTATACAGACCATGGAGCCCTTCAGAGCAGTTAGCTTTAATAACGCAACTCCCGGACCCTTCATAGTCACCAATGGGATTCGCTAGAATGTTAGCTACAATGCAGGATACGTATAAAGCAACTAGACAGGATCTGGAAGCACTTATGAAAGGGAAATTGGCAGATGAAGCTAGATACGATAGACTGATAGATGAGACATACAAGTGTTATGTTGGTAGGAACGGACCTGATAATGCAGAAGTCAATGACGCAGCAGCAGAGGTTATGTTTACAGAAGCGTTGAAAAAAGCATGTAAAGATAGACAGGCAGAAAAAGAAGTTACACTAGAGGACAGAGTACAGGGAAAAGAGGAAGAGCCAAAAGATTATTTCTGGGCTCTAAGAAAAACTTGGGTGGAAATGGGTTTTGTCCCAGAAAACAAGACTAGTGAGAGAGTACTAGCAAGTGCATATATGAATGGGTTAAAAAAGGAAGTGGCAGACAAGGTGAAAGTAAGTAGACCTGATTGGAGATCAGTAAAAGCAGAGGATCTAGCCAGAATAGCACAGGGGGCACAACATGATTTAGCGCAGGCAAAAAGAGGAGCAAGGCTACATGCTGTAGGTACTCGTCCTGCAAACAACAGGGAGAGGAGACGTGTGCCAGGAGATGGGCAGAAATTGTGCTACGGGTGCAAGAAACCAGGACATTTCAGGAGGGATTGCAGAACTAATCCATATCCAGCCTGTCCAACTAATCCATATGCAAATGACTCGCCTGCAAGAGGCCCCAAGACCAATTAGAGGCGCTCCCATAGGATAATGGTAGCTTGCACATGAACCCCTTGTCTCCTTACCCCCCACTCCTAATTGCACAGTGCAGGTGAACCTACCAGGGGGACATGAGGTTGAGTTCCAAGTGGACACGGGGGCAGACAATTCAGTAATTACAGAAGAGGACTGGCCATTTGGGAAAAGTGATTTCTCCCACCATGTTATAGCGACTCCTTACAACTCTCCATCTATCCTGCTCCCCGTCACTAAAAGATTCCCCTGCAAATTCAAGGAACCACTGTACACACACAGTTAATGGTATCACCACGGGGTCAATGTAATCTTTTAGGATGTGATGTATTGTCTCAATTGCAAGCACATATTGAGTATCATCCTGATGGGACTGTCACTATGACACCAGGATTGAAGCCGAGCACTCTTTGTAAAATCATGTCGTTAGACGTTGCTAGTATAGAGGACACACATGAATTTCCTTCAATGTTAGAAGGTGTGATACCGCATGATTTCTGGGCTTCAGATAAAACAGATGTGGGCAGATTAAGGGTGCAGCCAGTCATGGTCAAATTAAAGCCAGGTGCAATCCTGCCCCAACAGAGACAGTATCCTCTTAGTTCAGCTCAAGAGACGGCTATAGCTCAGCAGATACAGAAACTGGTAGCAAGTGGTGTTTTAGTTAAGACCCAGTCCCCTTGTAACACCCCTCTGTTCCCAGTTAAAAAGAAAACAGCGACGACCGGGGCAGCCAGCAGCGTACAGAATGGTCCATGATCTCCGGCTAGTGAACAAAGCTACATAGCTCCTCACACCAGTTGTACCAAATCCTCACACCCTTCTGTCTCAGATCCCGGCTAGTGCTCTTTGTTTTTCAGTGATTGACTTGGCAAACGCATTTTTTAGTGTCCCGTTGCATCCTGACTGCAGTATTTGTTTGCCTTTACATTTCAAGGGAACCAGTATACGTGGACTGTTTTGCCCCAGGGTGCCCAAAATTCACCCACTATGTATACTGCCAGTCTGCAAGAGATACTGGAAAGATGGAAAATGCCAAAAGTAGTTGTTCTGCAATATGTTGATGACTTACTGATTTGTGCCCCCTCCAGGAAACAGTGTCGCACTGCAACAATATCACTCATGTTGTTTCTGTACCAAGCTGGATGTAAAGCGTCAAAGGATAAACTGCAATTTTGTAAATCTTCAGTTATCTTTTTGGGACATTGCATTACACCGGGGGCGCGACATCTGACCAGCGCTCGCAAAGAAGCTGTACAGAATTTTCCTATTCCTGTTAATGTTGCCGCTCTTAGGACATTTCTTGGACTGGTTTCCTACTGCAGACAGTGGATACATGCTGTATCAATCCTCATGCAGCCTCTCTATGACTGTATCACCATTGTGCCTTTTAAACTAACTCCTGAAGGTATAGACTGTTTTTATTCTCTCAAAAACAGGATTGTGGCAGCTCCAGCGCTAGGAACCCCCAACTATGAACTACCATTCACCCTGTATCTCCATGAACAGCAGGGACACGCGGCAGGAGTATTGACTCAGTTACATGGTGACAATCAAAGGCCAGTAGCATATTTCAGTGGAAGACTAGATGCAGTGACTAGGGGTGCCCCGTCCTGTGTGCGGGCGGTACATGCTGTAGGACTATTGCTCCACAAATCGTCAGACATTGTTCTTGATCATCCATTGACAGTACTTACACCTCATGATGTATACACCATACTGAACCAGGTGCAACCGGCACACCTTTCAGCTGCATGTCACCTTCGATTGCAATGTGCACTTTTAATGCCTCCAAATGTTTCTTTGCAGAGATGTACCACACTTAATCCTGCCACATTGTTACCTCTCTCGGATCTAAAGGAGGGGTCAGGTACGGTATTGTACAAAGAAGATCCAAGAGAAGAGATTCCTAATGATTGTGTTCAGCTTACGGCACAGGAAACAGCAGGCCTACCCACAGTGTTTGAAACTGAAAGACTTAATGCTGATTTTGAATTTTTTGTAGATGGATCTCGCCACCAAGATGACTCAGGTACCTTCCACACCGGGTATGCCATCGTCTCCCTGAATGCAGTAATCAAAGCAGAACCAATGGTCCCACATCAGTCGGCCCAGGAGGCTGAACTTAAGGCTCTGACCGAGGCCTGTAAGATAGCTGAAGGTAGAATTGTTAACATCTACACAGATTCTAGATACGCATTCGGTATAGCTCATGATTTTGGTCCAATTTGGAAATCTAGAGGATTCCTGACGGCAGCAGGACATCCCATTAAAAATGCTGACGCAGTCCAGCAGTTAATTGATGCATTACAATTACCAAAAGAAGTAGCTGTCATAAAAGTTAAAGCACATACCAGATGCACTGATCAGGTGAGTAAAGGAAACGCAATGGCAGATGCAGCAGCAAAAACAGCAGCCAGTAGACCACTCCAAGGGGTAACGATGCACCAGGTAAGCGCTCCCAAAAATCCCTTTGTGTCGGAGGATGCCTTATCCCAGATGCAGGCTCAGGTGCGCCAGGAGGAAGTAGAAAAGTGGGAAAAAGAAGGTGCATGTCTGAATGAAGCAAATGGGGTATGGGGAAGAGGGATGCGTCGATGCCTTCCAAGGGCGTTGTACCCTGCGGTCGCCCAGATGTTACATGGGCCAACCCACCAGTCCAAAACTGCTGTAATGAGCGTCATGCAGAAGCATTGGGTGGCACCAGGCTTTTCCACCTGTATAGAAGGTTTGATCCAGGGATGCATGGTATGTGCTACACATAATCAGGGAAGGGTAGTCAAGACACCACCCAAACACACCCCTCGGCCCCTCTATCCTTTCCAGAGACTGCAGATTGATTATATTCAGCTGCCAAAATCAGGATCATGGGAGTACGTGTTGGTGTGTTTTGATTTATTCTCAGGTTGGCCGGAGGCTTTCCCGATTGCCAAGGCTACGGCTGCGGCAACCGCAAAGAAGCTGCTTGCGGAGGTGGTGTGCAGGTGTGGAGTACCAGAGGTGATCGAAAGTGACAGAGGTACACATTTCACAGGTGAAATAATGAATGAAGTCTTGACAGCTCTGGGAATTCAACAAGCTTTCCACACCCCATATCATCCACAAAGCAGTGGAAAAGTAGAAAGACTAAATGGGACATTGAAGTTAAAAATCCAAAAGGCCATGGCTGAAACAGGGAAATCTTGGCCTGAATGTTTACCATTAGCCCTATACTCAGTAAGGTACACTCCGAATAGAAAAACTGGACTTTCTCCGTATGAAGTACTATTTGGCAAAGTGCCTAGCTTAGGATGTTTCTTTCCCCAAGCACTGGAGATGAGTAACCATGTATTAAGCTCATATGTAAGGGATTTGCATAAAAGACTCAAGAAAGTACATGATAATGTCTTCAGTTCTCTTCCAGATCCGAACCAGGATCCTGGGAGTCATAGCCTGCAGCCCGGAGACTGGGTAGTCATTAAAAGACACATGAGAAAGAGTCTGGATCCGAGATTTGATGGACCTTTTCAAGTTCTACTGACGACAAGTACCGCAGTCAAGCTACAAGGCAAGGAAACTTGGATCCACGCATCGCATTGTAAGAAGATCCTTGGAGAGCCTCCAGAAGAGGAATGATGCTACTAATGACATTTGCTTGCATCCTTGCAGTAACGGATGCTTGGAACAGACTTAGCAGTGTAGATGGAGATGATAACAGGTTCATTAGACACCACTTAGCTTTAGTGGATGGACTGAAAGAACAAAACCAAAATGTTGCAAACTGTTGGATTTGTACACATGCGTCGGTGACATCCACCAGTCTACCATTTCTTGCAGTCCCAGTCTCATGGGAAGAGATTAACTCTTGGGGTAAACTGCTCAGACACATTAAGCAAAATGCCACTCAAAAACTTTGGAACACTACGGTAGGAATACCGGTAGTGGGTTGGACTGATTTTCCATGGTGGCAGGGAAATCTAGCAGGACAGATAATTCCAAGACAGTATCTATTTTTTGAAGGTGGGGCATGGGTACCCAGAAATAGAACTAGTATAACCTCTTTGGGAGAAATACCGACACAGGGGTTAGAGATAAGTTTTGGGGTCACTACAGGAAGCTTAGATGCTTTCAAACCCTCCCTATTAGAACGATACCTACACACTGATAGATGGGAAAATAATGTTTTCTTTGAGAATGGAAATGATGAAACTTGTGCTAACAAACCAGGTAACCTGAGGTGTAATAAAGATGAAGGGTATCAGAAGAACACTCCCACCTGCGGAGAACCTACCGCAGGATACTGTTCCCCACTAGGACAAAAGCCCGGATGGTGCATGATGAGTAATATTTCAAAGTTTATAGATTTGGCACACCGATTAGTATTACAGCATTCAGCAATATGGAACCTTCCACCATCAATGTATTGGGTATGTGGGGACAAGGCATTTAAGTGGCTTCCAGTAGGAGTCACCGGGAAATGCACCCTAGCTAGATTGACACCAGCCACCTATCTCATCACTCCAGATAGATTAAATCCATTGTCTATTCCAAAACATACACTACATAAACGATCTGCAGACAATAGACCTCGCCCAAATGGGAGACAACACATAGTGGAGATGGGGATAGCAAATAAATTTTTCAGTGCATTATTTATCTACCCTATGATAACTCAGACATGGGATAAGTTGGTAGAATCCACAGACTACCTAGATGATCAAATATGGGATATTTTAGATATCATGAATGGGTCCCTTGCAGTACAGAACCAGTTAATTATTGTTACTAACCAACATACCCTCGTGTTAGATTACCTGACTGCAGCTCAAGGAGGGATGTGCCAGATTATTGGACCTGCATGTTGTCATTATATTGATAATTCTAGTGTTTTAACCCTTAAACATAAGCTAGAGGATGTCATAAAGTTAAGGAAACTATATGATGAGGCAAATCTGAAGAATCAAGATTCATGGTGGGCAAATACTTTCTCCTTTCTTAACCCCGCAAATTGGTTCAAAGGTATAGGGGGATGGCTGACTGGGATAATACAAGCTGGCCTACAGGTTTTATTGATATGTCTTGCCATCTATTTAGTGTTTAAAATTTGTTTGATGTGTATTAAACGATGTACTAGGACACAGAGGAGGTATGAAGATGTGTATTGATCAAATGAAGGAACAAAAGGAGGGAAATGTGATCGCTGAACCAGCATTTTTTCTTTGAGCTAGCATTTTTCTAAAGTTCAGAGGCTTTGTTTTCTTTTTAACCGACAGGTTGACATGTACCAGGAGACAAGATAAGATGTTCCTCATTTTAGTCAATACAATACACCCCCCCGCTGAGAAGAGACGCTCTGTGCTAGGAGCTAAACAGGGCCAAAAGCCAAGAATGGAGTTTTTAAAGTGAAACTAGCATTTTATGTTTATGTTGTATTAACTGCCATATATGGTAATTCCGCTTCCTGCTTCAGGGGTGTATATAAATCCCTTTATTAGCAATAAACCGCAGAGCTTATTGACGCATCCTTTGGTCTGTGTCTTATTCTCTCTGGTACCACATTCCG
The DNA here is from genome assembly GCA_033576555.1 of Oophaga sylvatica. Taxonomy (NCBI): domain Eukaryota; kingdom Metazoa; phylum Chordata; class Amphibia; order Anura; family Dendrobatidae; genus Oophaga; species Oophaga sylvatica. Next base: position 139,856,287 of record JARQOD010000007.1, on the reverse strand, counting down.
AGGAGGAAAGGGTTAACGAGATAACAGCGACGACACAGGCATCGTCCGAAGGGACTACAAGTCCCATCCGGCTATGCCTGCTACAGTGACTGATTGACACATTAGCCATTTATGGGACAGTAGTAGTCCCATCATCCAGCTAATACAGGGATGTCAAAGTCAAACACACCGAGGGCCAAAAAAAAAAATTTGCTACAAGCCGAGGGCCGGACTGACGCCGGCCCTGCTACCGGTGCATTGTGGGAAATGTAGTGTTGGTGCCAGGGCCGGCTCCAGGTTTTTATGGGCCCCGGGCGAAAGAGCCTCAGTGGGCCCCTTTAACACAGACCACGATTCATGATGCACAGATACAGCAGAGAAATATGGGTACAGTACAACGCCAAATACTTCTCTTCTTCCATTACATGAGTGAAATCTATTGTAAATTGTACAATAGCTCAAAAACCGCCAAATCCTCACAGCGCACAGAACAGACTGGACAGTACAGTCCTCCATACAATATTATGGGCACCACAGTCTCCCCTCATCACCCATATAATACCCCATGCAGGATGTCACCCCCCATATAATGCTCCATACAGAATACTGGACCCAATATAATGCTCCATACAGGATACTAGACCCAATATAATGCTCCATACAGGATACTGGTCCCCATATAATGCTCCATACAGGATACTGGTCCCCATATAATGCTCCATACAAAATATGGAGCTCTCCTCTGCGCTGTGCTGCGTTCTGCACTGTTACAGCTCAGGAAAGGGCGCTGTGGAAAGACTCCCCATTATCATCATCATTGCCTCCCCATCATCATCATGGCCTCCCCATTATCATCAATGCCTGCCCATCATCATCATCTCCTCCCCATCATCATCAATGCCTGCCCATTATCATCAATGCCTGCCCATTATCATCAATGCCTGCCCATTATCATCATCTTCTCCCCATCATCATCAATGCCTACCCCATTATCAGCAATGCCTGCCCATCATCATCTCCTCCCCATCAACATCAATGTCTGCCCATCATCATCTTCTCCCCATCATCATCAATGCCTCCCCATTATCAGCAATGCCTGCCCATCATCATCTTCTCCCCATCATCAATGCCTCCCCATTATCAGCAATGCCTGCCATCATCACACACAGACAGCACACAAGCACTCTCTCACATACATACATACACACACACATACAACACCATACATACACACACAAAGCACCGCACTACATACACACACAGAGACACACACACAGAGACGTCTTACCTGTTCAGCGTCCCGCGCTCTGTGCCACAGCCGGCCGCTGAATGATGACGTCATTCAGCGGCCGGCTGTGAGAGGAAGCGCCGGCGCCCCCTGGAGCCCGGAGCTGCGGCAGCGGAGGCACGGGAGAGGTAAGTATTGTTGCCAGCTGCTGCCGGGGCCCTGAGCAGGCGGGGGGGTAGGGCCCAGTGGCGGCGCTGACACCGCTCTCCTCCGCTAACGGGCGCGGGGGTGCCAGACTGCGAGTGGGCCCCCCGCCTGCTCAGCCGCCTGCCAGGGGGCCATAGATAATCAATTCGCGGGCCGGATCTGGCCCGCGGGCCTTGACTTTGACATATGGGAGCTAATATGTTCAATGTAAAAAAAAAAACCACACATACTGTACAGTCAATACTCACCATCTCCACCTAATCCCGAAGCCCTCAATCACCTGTAAAAAAATTAAAATAATAAAGAAACAATATACTCTGTGTCCGACGTAATCCAATTAATACGATTGTCCCACGATGATCTCCTGTGGAGAGCTGTCACATCAGCCGATGCAACCGCTCTCCAGTGATACAATGACGGAGATAATGTCACGCTGTCTCTGCGTACCGGAGGTTAGGGGCCTAAGCTGACCCTAAGCTGGGGACCTGACTAATCCCTCTACCTGGAGGTACTGTTAAAGGTACAGAGGTCCAGGCCCCAGCGTAATCCCTACCTCCTGAGGATCCCTGAACCTCAGTGATCTAGTCCTGAGAAGGACCCGATCACAACAACAGGGAACGGGATAATATAAGCCCACACACAGTACTAGACGAACGAGACAGTACAAGGGGAAAATCAACAACCACCTTGCATACAAAACTACACAAAAACAACAGAGGGAACACCAACGGGTAAGGAGATAAATGAATAAGCGAGGAAGGGGAAAAAAACCACACACAAAGTACACTTCACTCCAAACTCCAAAATACCACAAGCGCTCTGTTTGTCTGCCAGGAATGCTTTCACCGACACTTCCCTAGCAGACTGGCAGGTATTTGAAGGAATCCCATTACAGCAACAATAATTGCAGTGGGCGAGGCTGGCTTCGTCTAGCACAGAGAGAGGAAGAATTAACTCCCTCACTGCCGAAAAACACCCAGCACCAGAAACTCAGCTGTGAGAAGTCAGGCTGTGCAATCGCGACGATCTTCGTAGCGACACACCCGTGACAGTACCCCCCTTCTACGAGGGGCCTCCGGACCCTCAAGGCCAGGTTTATCTGGGTGAGTAGTGTGGAAGGCCCAAATTAATCGGTCTGCGTTAATATCCGACGCAGGAACCCACGTCCTCTCCTCAGGACCATGCCCCCTCCAATGAACCAGGTACTGAAGGGACCGGCGATTCAGACGTGAATCGATGATTCTCGACACCTGAAACTCCAAGTTACCATTGACCACCACAGGAGGAGGAGGTAAAGGTGAAGGTATCACCGGCGCCACATACCTCTTAAGCAACGATCTGTGGAACACATTGTGAATTTTAAATGTAGGAGGGAGGTCAAGACGGAATGCCACCGGATTAATTATAGAACTGATCTTGTATGGCCCGATGAACCTGGGACCCAGTTTCCAGGAGGGAACCTTAAGTTTTATATTCTTGGTAGACAACCATACCAGATTGTTCACACTTAGGTCCGGACCTGTCACGCTGTATAGCAGATATATATATATGTGATGACAATAATCTATATCAAAAGGGCAACATACTATATAACATGCGCATAGATATATGAAACATAGATTTACCTGACAGAAAGTCCAGTGGGTCAAAACGGAATCCGTTATACGCTGTCTCCGGCTAGAGGGTGACCGGGGTCTAAGCTGACCCTAACTGGGGTCCTAACTAAACCCTCAACCTGGAGGTACTGTTAAAGGTACAGAGGTCCAGGCCACCAGCGTAAACCCTGTCTCCTATCAATCCCTGCCAACTGTATTCTAGTCCTAAGAAGGACCCTGAATACCACCAAAGGGAATGACCAGGTAACGGTTAATGAACAGAAAGACATACAAGAAAGATAAGAAATAAAGTAAATAAAGTCTTACATACAACACTCACACACAGTAGGAACACCTTAGGTCTCAGAGAAAAAACTATATGCTGTAAGAGTAAAAACAACTAAGGAGCTCTTAGCTTAAGTATTCTCAGAACCGATCCAGTCTGCTAAACTATATGAATGCTTTCACCGGCCTCCAACCCCCAGACTGGCAGGAATATAAAGGAAACTAATTAGAACATAATCAAAAGCAGCCGGGCGAGGCTGGACCTAGTCTTAGCAAAGAGCTAGGTAAAATTAACTCTCTCATAACCAAACACAAAGAAACAGCAGCTCAGCTGTGAGAAGTCAGAATGTGCAATCGCGACGATCTTCGTGGCGATGCACCCATGACAGTACCCCCCCTTCTACGAGGGGCCTCCGGACCCTCATGACCAGGTCTGTCCGGGTAAATTGTGTGAAAGGTCCGAACCAATCGATCTGCGTTATCATCCGACGCAGGTACCCACGTCCTCTCCTCAGGACCATACCCCCTCCAATGAACTTCCACGTTATCATTGACTACCACTGAAGGAGGAGGTAGAGGTGACGGTATGACTGGTGCCACATACCTTTTAAGTAATGACTTGTGAAACACATTATGAATTTTAAACGTAGGAGGGAGGTCCAGACAAAATGCCACAGGATTAATTATGGAACTGATCCTGTATGGCCCGATGAATCTGGGACCCAACCTCCAGGAGGGAACTTTAAGTTTTATATTCCTGGTAGACAACCACACCAGATCGTTCACCTTCAGATCTAGACCAGAAACTCTCCTCCTATCAGCCATCCGTTTGTAAGGGTTCTCCGTAACCTTCAGTCTTAAGCGATCTGGAACTATCAGTCTCCCTGGAAGTCCCACAGGGGCGTCCCCTGAGCCCCCAATACCTCCCCCTCAAGCTCAGAGCATACAGCTGACACTACAACTCCCTCCTGAGGAATAGGAACCGGATCATCCGTCTTCCCGACCCCTGGGAAAGTACGAGATAAAGCATCAGGAAGCAACTTTATTGAGCAGTCATATGTGCGATGAGGAGGTAACTCTTTACACCCCTCCTCTGAGAACACCTCCCAAAAGTCCTCCAGAAAAGGAGGCAAAGTCCCAGGCACAACCGCACCGATGACCGTGCTCATGCAGTTATTCTTGCAAAATTCACCCCACTGGCTTATCTTTCTGGATTGCCAATCAATCACTGGGGTTATGTTTAGCCAACCAAGGAAGTCCCAACACAATAGGAGCAGGCAGACCCTCCAACACATAACAAGACAATTGCTCTTTATGTATTGCCCCTACTCGAAGATCTATGTTATGAACAGCTTGTACCAAGCTACCTTGACCAAGAGGTCTAGAATCAATAGAGAGTATAGGGACCGGTTTGGCCAATACACTCAGTTGCATACCATGCACCTGGGCAAACCGAGCGTCCACCAGATTAGCCCCGGACCCACTATCAAGAAAAACAGAAATCCTCTCAGTTCTAGTACCAATCACCACCTCCGCAGGCACGAGAAACTGAGAGGGATTTGGGGACGAAATACACACTCCCAGGTTAACTCCTTGGTTCAAAGAGGTCCGGGATGGACACCCCCCAACAAAATGTCCCTCTCTCCCGCAAAAGAAACACCTTCTAGTCTTGCGGCGCACCGCTGATTCCCTCCTACAAAATGATGTCCCTCCAAACTGCATGGGTTCCTCAGAACAGACCAGGGGAACCTCAGTATAAGGGACTTTAGTAGTAGGTGGAGTCATCACGGGGGGCGGAGTTACCTCGCGTCTTCCCCGAAGACGTCTATCAATGCGAATAGCGAGGGCCATCGCAGCCTCCAGTGATGGAGGAGAATCATACTGAGCCAACACATCTTTTAATTTGTCAGACAACCCTTGACAAAACTGGCTCCTAAGAGCTGGGTCATTCCACTGAGTATCTGTTGCCCATCTACGGAACTCAGAAGAATATTCCTCCGCTGGACGATTTCCTTGCCGTATTTTACGTAACTTTGTTTCAGCAAGGGAGACTCGATCCGGATCATCATATACCAGACCCAGGGCAGTAAAAAATTGATCCACTGACTGGAGATCTGGGGAGCCTGGAGGAATAGAGAACGCCCAAGATTGAGGGTCCCTTGTAAGAGCGAGATAACAATTCCCACCCTCTGCTCTTCACTCCCAGATGACCGAGGCCGCAGCCGAAAGTACAATTTACATGCCTCCCGGAAGGTAAAAAATTTGTCCCGCCCACCAGTGAACCTGTCCGGGAGAGCAACCTTAGGTTCAGATCTGGTTTGCTCCGGGGGGACAAAACCTTGGACTTAATGTCTGCAAACTCCATGGACAACCCCTGCAACTGCCGGGCCAGCTGGGCTACTGGATCCATGACAGCTGGGGAGAATCTTTAGTATGGCCGGTGAAAATGTCACGCTGTTGTAGCCTTTCCGGGGGGTTTAAGCTCTAGGATCGCTGTCTGGGTAGACAGAATGGCACAGAAACAGTTCATTCAGACAGCAGTTTGGTGAAAACTGGCCGCAACCAGTTTTATTAAAGTCCACAGCACACAGATAAAAACAAATCATAAACAGAAAACCTGGGCTTGTCTAGCCACTAAATTACACTTAGATAGATGGCCCTCTCTATCCGGACCCAGACTCTACCAGTCTGTGCCCAAAACAACACATATCACATATGTTACCAGTATGGAGTTTCACAGACACTCCTCTTTATGTCCGAAGGCAACTCCAATGTCCAGACTTGAGAGAGGTCACCTCCTATTCAGTCGCTATTCGCACAGATTCTCACTGCGACTACTCCTGTGTCCGGGGTACGTCCTGCACCCAGACTGAGATAGCTCACACTCTTAGAGACTGCTTCCTTGTGCCAGGACACCTCCCTGTGTCCGGGCTAAAGACAGCTCCCACACTCTTAGAGACACCTTCTGTGCCTGGACCCCTTGTCCAGACTGAATGAGCTCTCTGACTGTGCTCCCAAGCACCTACTTCTGGCTTCCTAATCAACACCTGAGTGGATTCAGGTCTGAGCTGCAAGCGTGTACTGAATGGCAGGTGTAGTGACCTTTCTTTACCACCAGGTTTACAAAGCCACACATTTCGCTCATACCAGTCAGCAAGGTACTTAGGTGAAATATACACCTCATTCACCACATATTCCTTCACTGTCTCACATATCCCCTCCCTCTTCTCCAGACCGGAGGGCTGGTCATCCAGACCGGAGGGCTGGTCAACAATCCAACAGAGACAGTGAACTCTGGACCAGTCATGGCCCTCATCAGCTTCATCCTCACCACTGTCATAGCCAACATCAGTTTTCTCTTCATCTGAAGCATCCGCACTACCCTGTACCCTCCCAGGCCTATACTCTCTGCGGGCCTCGGGTATCCTGCACTGCTTCATCTTGACCTTAGTGCCAGCCTCAGTCTCGGTATAGTGGCTCACCAGATAAGTACGACCAGGCACGTCAGAACAGCTCTGCTGATTCTTCCTCAGAAACTTTCGTACCTCCTGCCTTTGGGGCACTGACCCTGTGTCACCAACTGTCACAGGAGGTATAGGGGTTTTCTCTAATTCCCCCTGAACTTTCTTTAGCACATCTACTTTCTTAAATATCAGTTGATTCATAAATTCTACCTCACAGAACCCAAGCGCCTCTGTCATGGTCTCTGACCATTCCGAGCCACACTGTTCAAACGATTGGCACTGTAGAGGGAGCTGATCGTTTTTCTTGGTCGGTACACATAATTTATCCTCTTCTGGTACAGGCTCACTTTGCATAAGACTCAGAGCTCTTACTTCTTTCTCCAGGAGATCCTCATGGCTACGCATCTTCTCCTGTAGTTGTTGGACGTCCTTTACGTCTTCGGCCCTTTCTTCAGGCTCTTCTGGTAGGACATGCTCAGAAGCCCTACCATCAGTCTTCTTTACCTCTTCAGCCACGTTCTGCATCCCATCTGGGCTCCCGTGTGTCTGCAGTGGCAACGGAGTGACACATCGTTTTTCCCATTTGTTGGGACGTGGCTCCGATGTAGCCTCCCTGAAAGTGCGCTTGAGCTCACCAATGCCAGCTACTGATCCGGACCGTAACCCGTCCACGCCGCTGTCTTCGGCAGAAACAGATTCCTGGACAGAGTCAGTCCCCATATCTTCAGTCTTGCTCCTCACAGCTTCACTTGAAACCTCAGCTTCTGATGAGGCATCTGGCTTGGTGACCACCACTTCCATGGCTTTTTCCACCTCTGCAGCATCACCTTCAGAGTCCTTGGCCTGATGCAGATCCACACCATACATTGATAACTTCTCATTTTCAACAGCATCCACTTGTGCTGTGTTCAGTTTCAGAGTCCTGTCTTTCACCTTAGTCTTCGCCAGGGAACCGACCAACTGTACAACATCTTCAGATGCCATCCTCCGTCCGACTGCAAGGTCAGCCTCAGCCTTCCTCTCAGGACTCTCAATCTCCTCTGCTACCATGCCTTCTTCACTTGCACTGGTTGCTTTATTGTCATCAGATGACTCACTATCACCACCACTATCCCTGTCTGACCCCCTTTTCTCAGCCACATCTGGCCCACTTTCAGGGTTATAGAATTTATTCTCATTCACATCCTGCTCACTGTCAGGGTTATACAATTCATTCTCATTCACATCCGGCTCACTGTCAGGGTTATACAATTCATTTTCATTCACATCTTGATCGGGAACCTTAGTTAACATGTCATCCACAACATTAACTTCACCATCTGGTCCCTGGTTTCCCTCAGGTGGTCCCTCAAGTATGTGACTATGTGATAACCCCAGCACTATACTTCCATATAGCTCAGGTACCAGGAGCTGACTCACGACCTCTCCCTGGACTTCAGTGTCCCTATACAATAGGTTATTGTTCATGGCAGCATGAGGAAACCTTTCCTCAGAGCCAGGCTCTTGGGGAACCTCATTCAGAACAATTACATTCTCCTGTGCCGTTTTAAGAGTGGGGTCTCGCACCGGCTCACTCCCAAAATTGTCACAGGAGCCAGGCAGGTCAGGGACACTCGGTTCCCGAGAACCACCATCCTCGTCTCCCAACATCACCTGCAAAGAAATGTCATCTTTATCACGGTCATCATCAGTATCATCACTATTATGATTAGCATTATCATCATTATCAATATCAGCATCCTCATCATGGTCATCATCATCATGATCATCATTATCATCATCAATATTATCATGGTCATCATCATTATCACATAAGTTTGACGGCCCACTAGCATTGTGTTCCGCCCCTCGGGACTGCGCACCCTCAGTAGGAGCCTCATCACACTGTCCATCAGAAACATTTTTCCCCCAGAGATCCCTAGACCGGGGAAAGTCATTACCCAATATAACGGGTTGCACCAGGGTCTTCACTACCCCCACTTCACATGAAATCTCCCCGAGTTTGGGGACCGAGTCCACGGCAGTCTCTGGGTAGACTTTGGTGTCTTCATGGATGTACACCACACTCAGGTGCTTATCAGGGATGAAGTCCCTATCACTCAGGCTGTCACATATGGAAGTCACTGGACTCTCTGAGTCCAAGAGGGCCTGTGCTGGGCAGTCACTTACAACCACCGGGGACCCCTGTGGTCCAGTCTCTTCGGCTGAGGTGGACACACACACAGGCTCTGCGCAGGGAGAGAGGGATCTGCCAACATCACAACACATAGGCTCCCCCTCTGTTGGACAGTTGGCTGCAATTTCACGCCAGCTCCAACACTGTCCATCACACTCTCCCACCCACATGTCCCCTCGGGCCTGAACCCGCTTATCAGCATACCCCATGTCCCCAACAGCTGGAACGCTCTTACCGCGAGAGTTCAGCGTCCGGGAACTCCGAAGTGACGACCTCTCAGACGGCTGTACCTCAGGAGGACGTGCTTGGGTGTAGCGGTCCACTATCACCTTTTCAACTCCATAATCAGGCCTGCTGACTGCAGACTCCCAACTGTATCTCCAGTCATGGACTCTCCTGGCACGGGCTGCAACCGTAACACCCAGCCGGGTAAGAATCGCCGCTTTCAACTTGGCATAGTCTTCGCTGTCCTGCTTGCTCAGGTCAGCCCAGACTTTTTGGGGTTCCCCAATCAGATAGGGTACGACCGCCATGGCCCATTCAGATAGTGGCAGATTCTCCTTCTCTGCCAGTCTCTCAAACCTAGTAAGATATACCTCCACATCATCACGAGGTGTCATTTTTCTCAAGGACCGTCTTACCGCCTTCTTTATAGCGGACAACGCCGGTGCCTTCACAACATTACTTCGGGACGCGGCACCGAAATCCTTTTTTGGTGCTGTCATCTGCTCAACAAATAACCGGTTATTCTCCTGCTGCTGCTGCAGGAATTGCTGCTGGGCCTGCTGCATGTGCTGCTGGTGCTGCAGGCGCTGCTGCTCCATGCTTCGCTGGGCCTGCACCAGGTACTCAACGAGTTCCTCCATACTGCCGGACTTATCTGTCTCAACCACGGCAGTTTTATGTTGCACATTAACTTGTGCCATTTGTTCAAACAGCGCCTCCATGCTGTCATCCATGCTGTCAGACTTCTCTGTCTTAACAACGGCAGTCTTCACTCAAGACATACACACTACACAGCTTTTTTTTCCACAGAAAATTCAGCCTTGCTGTGCAACCACTTTTTTTTTTTTTTCCTTTGCAAAGTCTATTAGGGCTACTGTCTCTTTAAGACTGCTCCACAAACTTTTCTTTTGCTGCTGCACATTCCACAGTCATTTTCACAACAAGTTCAGCTTTGCTGTGCATACATTTTCTCTCTGCAGACCCTATCAGGCCACTGTCTCTCCAAGACTGCTCCAAACAGACGTTTCTGCTGACACACACTTTTTTTTTTTTTTTTCTGTTGCTATTTCAATAGACTTCACCTTTAATGCTGTCTCTCGCCACTGTGCTGCATGCACACTCCAGCACTAACTGTACCAGGCCCTGCGCTGCCCCAGCATTCTCCGCCAATTGTAGCCTTTCCGGGGGGTTTAAGCTCTAGGATCGCTGTCTGGGTAGACAGAATGGCACAGAAACAGTTCATTCAGACAGCAGTTTGGTGAAAACTGGCCGCAACCAGTTTTATTAAAGTCCACAGCACACAGATAAAAACAAATCATAAACAGAAAACCTGGGCTTGTCTAGCCACTAAATTACACTTAGATAGATGGCCCTCTCTATCCGGGACCCAGACTCTACCAGTCTGTGCCCAAAACAACACATATCACATATGTTACCAGTATGGAGTTTCACAGACACTCCTCTTTATGTCCGAAGGCAACTCCAATGTCCAGACTTGAGAGAGGTCACCTCCTATTCAGTCGCTATTCGCACAGATTCTCACTGCGACTACTCCTGTGTCCGGGGTACGTCCTGCACCCAGACTGAGATAGCTCACACTCTTAGAGACTGCTTCCTTGTGCCAGGACACCTCCCTGTGTCCGGGCTAAAGACAGCTCCCACACTCTTAGAGACACCTTCTGTGCCTGGACCCCTTGTCCAGACTGAATGAGCTCTCTGACTGTGCTCCCAAGCACCTACTTCTGGCTTCCTAATCAACACCTGAGTGGATTCAGGTCTGAGCTGCAAGCGTGTACTGAATGGCAGGTGTAGTGACCTTTCTTTACCACCAGGTTTACAAAGCCACACATTTCGCTCATACCAGTCAGCAAGGTACTTAGGTGAAATATACACCTCATTCACCACATATTTCTTCACTGTCTCACACTGTATAGCAGATATATATATGTGATGACAATAATCTATATCAAAAGGGCAACATACTATATAACATGCGCATAGATATATGATAACATAGATTTACCTGACAGAAAGTCCAGTGGGTCAAAACGGAATCCGTTATACGCTGTCTCCGGCTAGAGGGTGACCGGGGTCTAAGCTGACCCTAACTGGGGTCCTAACTAAACCCTCAACCTGGAGGTACTGTTAAAGGTACAGAGGTCCAGGCCACCAGCGTAAACCCTGTCTCCTATCAATCCCTGCCAACTGTATTCTAGTCCTAAGAAGGACCCTGAATACCACCAAAGGGAATGACCAGGTAACGGTTAATGAACAGAAAGACATACAAGAAAGATAAGAAATAAAGTAAATAAAGTCTTACATACAACACTAACACACAGTAGGAACACCTTAGGTCTCAGAGAAAAACTATATGCTGTAAGAGTAAAAACAACTAAGGAGCTCTTAGCTTAAGTATTCTCAGAACCGATCCAGTCTGCTAAACTATATGAATGCTTTCACCGGCCTCCAACCCCCAGACTGGCAGGAATATAAAGGAAACTAATTAGAACATAATCAAAAGCAGCCGGGCGAGGCTGGACCTAGTCTTAGCAAAGAGCTAGGTAAAATTAACTCTCTCATAACCAAACACAAAGAAACAGCAGCTCAGCTGTGAGAAGTCAGAATGTGCAATCGTGGCGATGCACCCATGACAGGACCAGACACTCTCCTCCTATCAGCCATACGTTTGTATCGGTTCCCCATAGTACTCAGATTATTCAGCACTCCTCTCCACACTGAAGTAAGTGACAACGAAAATCGTTCCTCCTCAGGAACCCCAGAAGAGCCCCCCCTATTGAAAGTACAAAACTGGGGTGAAAACCATATGCCCCAAAAAACGGGGACTTACCAGTGGACTCGCTCCGCCTATTATTAAGAGCAAACTCCGCCAGAGGCAAGAAAGAAGCCCAGTCCTCCTGGTTCTCTGACACAAAACACTGGAGATATGTCTCCAAGCTCTGGTTCAGACGCTCTGTCTGACCATTGGTCTGCGGATGAAAAGCCGATGAAAATGACAACTGCATCCCCCGCCGTGTACAAAATGCCTTCCAGAATTTGGACACAAACTGAGACCCCCGATCCGACACCACATCGGAGGGTACCCCGTGAAGTCTTACAATCTCCCCAATGAACACCTGCGCAAGAGTTTTAGCATTAGGAAGAGCAGGAAGAGTGATAAAATGTGCCATCTTGCTGAACCTGTCCACTATAACGAGTATGACTGTTTTACCCGAAGATGGCGGGAGGTCCGTAATGAAGTCCATAGACAGATGAGTCCACGGATGCTCCGGGATCTTCAAAGGTAAGAGGGCCCCAGACGGACGGGTATGTGGGGTCTTAGAGCGCGCACAAACCTCGCAGGACGCGACAAAAGTTACCACCTCCCTATGTGAGTTAGGCCACCAAAACCGACGCGAGAGGAGATCCTCAGTTGCTTTACTCCCTGGGTGTCCTGCCAAAGCTGAATTATGGTGTGCCTCGATCACCTTTTGTCGCAACTGATTTGGAACAAACAGTCTCCCTGGAGGTCCTACAGGGGCGTCCCCCTGAGCCTCCAATACCTCCTCCTCAAGCTCAGAGCATACTGCCGACACCACCACCCCCTCCTGAAGGATAGGAACTGGGTCCTCCGTATTCCCGGCCCCAGGGAAACTACGAGATAAGGCATCCACCTTTACATTTTTTGACCCAGGACGATATGTGACAACAAAATTAAACCTGGTAAAAAATAATGACCACCTAGCTTGTCTGGGATTCAGACGTTTTGCAGACTCCAGATATAGCAGGTTCTTGTGATCGGTGATGACAGTGACCGGATGGACTGCCCCCTCCAAAAAATGGCGCCACTCCTCAAAAGCCAACTTAATGGCCAAGAGTTCTCTATTGCCGACATCGTGATTCCTCTCAGCGGACGACGGTTTTTTAGAGAAAAATGCGCACGGATGCCACTTACCAGGGGACGAACCTTGTGACAATACTGCTCCCACCCCTACCTCGGAAGCGTCCACCTCTACAATGAATGGCTGTGACGCATCAGGTTGAATAAGTATGGGTGCCGAGGCAAAGCATTTTTTCAAGGAGGAGAATGCTTGACAAGCCTTGTCAGACCACCTAGAAAAATCCGTCCCCTTTTTTGTCATGTCTGTGAGAGGTTTAACCATGGACGAGAAATTACGAATACATTTCCGGTAATAATTAGCAAACCCCAGGAAACGTTGTAGAGCCTTAAGATTCTCTGACAGATCCCACTCAAGAACTGCCCGTACTTTCCCAGGGTCCATACGAAAACCGGACGCTGAAACCAGAAAGCCTAAAAACTGGAGTTCCTGTACGGCGAACACACACTTTTCCCATTTGGCGTAGTTTATTATCCCGCAAGATCTGTAACACCTGCCTAACATGCTCCTGATGAGACACAAGATCCGGCGAGTAAATTAAGATATCATCCAGATATATGACCACAAACTGTCCCACCAGGTGGCGAAAAATGTCATTTACAAAGTGTTGGAACACAGCGGGGCATTAGTCAGACCGAATGGCATGACAAGGTTCTCATAATGCCCCTTGTTGTGAATGGGTTTGAGATGAGTTCTGAGCAGAGGCTCCCTCTGGTGGTTACAAGCGGTACTAGTGAGGATTGTGAGGACTGGGAATCAGGTGTTACTGATTGGTCTTATTTAAGGGAATCATTTTCCCATCAGGGTTGCCGGTGATCAATTGTTCTGGTCTTAATCCTTCTTTCCAGCTTCCCTTGTAGCCTGCTGTGTCGTGTCTGCATCTCCTGCTATCAGATAAGACAATTTCTTATTTTGTGTTTTTGCTATATTTTTGCATTTGGTCCTGCACTTCTGTGGGGGCCTTCAGGGTCCCCTCCGGGGGCTTTTGCCCTCTCAGTTTAGTTCAGCCACTGTGTTTTGTACTTTTGCTTTTTCCAGTTTTTTTTCAGTGGCTGCTGTTTTTGTTACACCAGAGAACTAATTTAGGTGGTAGAGGTCGTGTGATCTCAGGTGATTTTGAAATTAGTAGAGTTGGTGTTTTTTCAGGGTTTTCTGAGATTGCAGTAAGTACCCTTCCTATCCTTTTCTATTTAGATAGTTTGGGCCCCAGCGTTTGCTCATACTATTTTCTTTCTGTGTCAGTATTTCCTCTTGTCTAACCGCCATTACATGTTTGGGGGCTTTCTATTATCTTTGGGGTTCTGCTACGGGGCAGATAGCTTTCCTATTTCTATCTTTAGGTGTAGTTAGTTTCTCAGGCTGTGACGAGGCGTCTAGGACCAACGTAGGAACGCTCCACGGCTGCCTCTAGTTGTGGTGGTTAGTCAGGGTACTGCAATCTCATAGATTCCAACTGCTCTGGTGTATTTCCTTTTTTGCCTGCACTCCTCAGCTACCGTAACATAACAGTATCACCGGCCATAAAAATTGTATGGTACTCACAGAAGGGAAAAAATATTTTGAAGGAAGAAAAGTTGTCAGAGATATTTTTTTTTTTTTTTTTTTCCCTCTGTATCTCTGGGTGCTGGGGAGGATCTTTTCTCCCAATGGAGTTTGCACAGTTGTCTGGCCGTGTGGATCAGCTTGCCACTGAGGTTCGGAGTATTGCTATCTATCTTGCTAGGTTGCCTGTTGTGGAACCTAGGATGCCCATGCCAGATTTGTTTTTAGGGGATCGAGCTAAGTTTCAGAATTTCAAAAATAATTGTAAATTGTTTCTTGCCTTAAAATCTAAGTCCTCAGGAAACGCAGCGCAGCAGGTTCAAATTATCATCTCTCTCCTGCGCGGCGATCCTCAGGATTGGGCTTTTTCCCTGACACCTGGGGATCCTGTTTTGAGTGCTGTTGATGCGTTTTTTCAGGCCTTGGGGTTATTGTACGATGAGCCTAATGTCACTGATCAAGCTGAAAAAGCCTTGTTGGCATTAAATCAGGGGCTTGATGACGCAGAGTTATACTGTCAGAGATTCCGTAGGTGGGCAGTCCTGACCAAATGGAATGACGACGCTTTGGCGGCCCTTTTCCGGAAGGGTCTGTCGGATAATGTAAAGGATGTTATGGTGGGATTCCCTGTCCCCTCTGGTCTCAATGATTCTATGTCATTAGCGATTCAAATTGACAGACGTTTGCGTGAGCGGAGAAGTATGCGTGGAGTGGTGTTGCCTTGTGAGCCAGCTGCTGAGCCCATGCAGTGTGATGGAGTGGTGTCTGGGGCACAGCGTCATGAGTTTCGAAAGCGCAATGGGTTATGTTTCTACTGTGGTGATGCCTCTCATGCTATTTCAGTCTGCCCTAAGCGGGGAAGACGTTTTGCACGCTCAGTTGTCTTGGGTAGTGTTCAGACTAAGTTTTTATTAACTGTCACTCTGATATGCTCTCTGTCCTCATTTTCTGCTCAGGCTTTCGTTGATTCTGGAGCAGCTATTAACCTGATGGATTATGATTTTGCTAAACGTTGTGGGTTTCCCTTGATACCCCTACAGAAGTCTATTCCTTTACTGGGGATCGATTCTACCCCTTTGGCTGAGAATAAACCCCAGTTTTCTACTCAGGTGATAATGAGGGTTGAACCTGATCACCAGGAGTGCTGCAAATTTTTGGTTCTATATAATCTGCATGACATTATAGTGCTGGGTTTCCCTTGGTTACAGTCTCATAATCCTGTTTTGGATTGGAAATCTGTGTCTGTAACCAGTTGGGGCTGCCAATGTGTTAGTGCCAACACTCCTGTTTTTTCTGCTTCCCCCCAGGCTGAGGATGTTCCTGACTTTTTGTTTGATTTTTCTGATGTGTTTAGCGAAAGTAAATCTGCATCCTTGCCTCCCCATAGGAGCTATGACTGCGCTATTGAATTAGTGCCAGGTAGTAAATTTCCTAAGGGTCGCCTTTTTAACTTGTCTGTACCTGAACATGACGCTATGCGGTCTTATATCAAGGAATCATTGGAGAAGGGTCATATCAGACCATCCTCTTCACCCTTAGGTGCCGGTTTTTTCTTTGTGGCCAAAAAAGATGGTTCATTAAGGCCGTGTATTGATTATCGTCTCTTGAACAATATTACTGTGAAATATCAATACCCGTTACCCTTGATTTCTGACCTGTTTTCCAGGGTGAAAAACGCTACTTGGTTTACCAAGCTTGACCTCAGGGGGGCGTATAACCTTATTCGCATTAAGCACGGGGATGAATGGAAGACGGCATTTAACACCCCTGAAGGGCATTTTGAGTACCTTGTGATGCCCTTTGGGCTCACTAATGCTCCTTCCGTCTTCCAGTCCTTCATGAATGACATTTTCAGGGATTTTGTGGACAGGTTTCTGATTGTTTATTTGGATGATATCTTGATTTTTTCTAATGACTGGGACTCTCATGTGAAACATGTTCGAACTGTATTCCAGATTTTGAGAGAGAATGCTCTGTATGTGAAGGGATCAAAGTGTCTTTTTGGCGTACAGAAGATCTCATTTCTGGGATTCATTTTGTCCCCATCTGTTATTGAAATGGACCCGGTCAAGGTTCAGGCCATCTGTGATTGGGTCCAACCTACTTCATTAAAGGCTCTTCAGAGATTTTTGGGTTTTGCCAATTTTTATCGTAAATTTATTGGTAATTTCTCTGTTATTGTTAAACCATTAACTGATTTGACCAGAAAGGGTTCTGATGTGGTGAATTGGCCTCCTGAGGCAGTCTCTGCGTTTCAGGAACTTAAGCAGAGATTCACTTCTGCTCCTGTTCTACGGCAGCCTGATGTTTCTCTGCCATTTCAGGTGGAGGTTGATGCCTCTGAAATTGGGGCAGGTGCCGTTTTGTCCCAAAAAGATCCAGAGACCTCTAAAAGTAACCCTTGTGCCTTTTTCTCTCGAAAATTTTCTCCTACTGAACGTAATTATGACGTGGGTAATCGGGAGTTATTGGCCATGAAGTGGGCTTTTGAAGAGTGGAGACATTGGCTGGAGGGAGCCAAACATCAGGTGGTGGTCCTTACGGACCATAAGAATCTGGTCTATCTGGAATCTGCCAAGCGACTCAATCCTAGACAGGCCAGGTGGGCCTTGTTTTTCACACGTTTTAATTTTGTGGTTTCCTTTCTTCCTGGCACTAAGAATGTTAAGGCGGATGCCCTCTCGAGGAGTTTCCTTGCGGACTCTCCTGAGCTATCTGATCCCTCTGTTATTTTGAAGGAGGGTGTAGTTCTTTCCGCCATCTCGCCCAATTTGAGACTTGCTCTGGAGGGGTGTCAGGAGGATAGGCCCGAGCGCTGCCCTGTTGGGAAGTTGTTTGTCCCAGACCAATGGAAAAAGAGTGTGATGTCTGAGATTCATTGTTCCGCATTGTCTGGGCATCCCGGAATTTTTGGTACCAGAGACTTGGTTAGTCGGTCCTTTTGGTGGCCTACCTTGTCTCGCGATGTCAGGGAATTTGTGCAGTCCTGCGGGACTTGCTCTCGCTCCAAGCCTTGCTCTCGCTCTAGTGGTTTGTTGATGCCATTGCCTGTGCCCAAGAGACCATGGACCCATATCTCTATGGATTTCATTTCCGATCTTCCTGTTTCTCAGAGAATGACCACCATCTGGGTAATTTGTGACAGGTTTTCCAAAATGATACATCTTGTGCCATTACCTAAGTTGCCTTCCTCCTCTGAATTGGTGCCGTTGTTCCTTCAGCACGTGGTTCGTTTACACGGCATTCCTGAGAACATTGTGTCTGACAGAGGAGTCCAGTTTGTTTCCAGATTTTGGAGGACTTTTTGTTCTAAACTGGGTGTTCAATTGTCTTTCTCCTCGGCATTTCATCCTCAGACCAATGGTCAAACTGAGAGAACAAACCAGACATTGGAGACTTATCTAAGATGCTTTGTGTCTGCTGATCAGGATGACTGGGTCTCTTTTTTGCCTTTGGCTGAGTTTGCTCTTAATAATAGGGCTAGCTCTGCCACTTTGATGTCTCCGTTTTTCTGTAATTCTGGGTTTCACCCTCGATTTTCTTCAGGACAGACGGAGGCTTCTGTCTGTCCAGGTGTTGACTCTGTTGTTGAGCGTATGCAGCAGATTTGGGACCAGGTAGTGGAGAGGTTGTCCCTCTCTCAGGAGAAGGCCCAGCGGTTTGCTAACCGGCATAGGACTGATGGTCCTCGGTTTAAAGTGGGGGACTTGGTCTGGTTGTCCTCAAAGAATATTCCTATGAGAGTAGCATCTCCTAAATTTAAGCCTAGGTTCATTGGACCTTATAAGATCATGGAGATTATTAATCCTGTTTCTTTTCGTTTGCTTCTTCCAGGGACATTTAAGATCCATAACGTGTTCCACAAGTCCTTGTTGAAGAGGTTTGTTGAGCCAGTGGTTCCTGCTGCTGTGCCTCCTGACCCTGTTTTGGTTGAGGGCAATCTGGAGTATGTGGTTGAGAAAATATTGGATTCTCGTTTTTCTAGACGAAGACTCCAGTATTTGGTTAAATGGAGAGGTTATGGTCAGGAAAATAATTCTTGGGTGTTTGCTTCGGACATCCATGCTAGGAGACTTATCCGTGCGTATCATAGAACTCATCCTGACCGACCTGGTTGCTCAAATGAGGGTTCAGTGACCCCTCCTCAAGGGGGGGGTACTGTTGTGAATGGGTTTGAGATGAGTTCTGAGCAGAGGCTCCCTCTGGTGGTTACAAGCGGTACTAGTGAGGATTGTGAGGACTGGGAATCAGGTGTTACTGATTGGTCTTATTTAAGGGAATCATTTTCCCATCAGGGTTGCCGGTGATCAATTGTTCTGGTCTTAATCCTTCTTTCCAGTTTCCCTTGTAGCCTGCTGTGTCGTGTCTGCATCTCCTGCTATCAGATAAGACAATTTCTTATTTTGTGTTTTTGCTATATTTTTGCATTTGGTCCTGCACTTCTGTGGGGGCCTTCAGGGTCCCCTCCGGGGGCTTTTGCCCTCTCAGTTTAGTTCAGCCACTGTGTTTTGTACTTTTGCTTTTTCCAGTTTTTTTTCAGTGGCTGCTGTTTTTGTTACACCAGAGAACTAATTTAGGTGGTAGAGGTCGTGTGATCTCAGGTGATTTTGAAATTAGTAGAGTTGGTGTTTTTTCAGGGTTTTCTGAGATTGCAGTAAGTACCCTTCCTATCCTTTTCTATTTAGATAGTTTGGGCCCCAGCGTTTGCTCATACTATTTTCTTTCTGTGTCAGTATTTCCTCTTGTCTAACCGCCATTACATGTTTGGGGGCTTTCTATTATCTTTGGGGTTCTGCTACGGGGCAGATAGCTTTCCTATTTCTATCTTTAGGTGTAGTTAGTTTCTCAGGCTGTGACGAGGCGTCTAGGACCAACGTAGGAACGCTCCACGGCTGCCTCTAGTTGTGGTGGTTAGTCAGGGTACTGCAATCTCATAGATTCCAACTGCTCTGGTGTATTTCCTTTTTTGCCTGCACTCCTCAGCTACCGTAACATAACAGCCCCTCTGGAGTGTTAAACGCTGTCTTCCACTCATCCCCCTCCTTCATCCTAATCAGATTGTACGCCCCCCTGAGATCCAACTTAGAAAACCATTTGGCGCCCACGATCTGATTGAAGAGATCGGGAATAAGTGGGAGCGGATACGGATCTCGGACCGTAATCCGATTAAGTTCACGGAAATCCAGGCAAGGGCGTAGGCCTCCATCTTTCTTCTTCACAAAGAAGAACCCCGCGGCCACCGGGGAAGATGAAGGTCTAATATGCCCCTTTGCCAGACTTTCAGCAATATAATCCTTCATGCCTGCCTCTCAGGACCAGATAGGTTATACAACCTAGATTTAGGTAACTTGGCCTCAGGGAGCAGTTTTACAGAACAGTCATACACGCGATGAGGAGGTAGTTCCTGACACCCTTTCGCCGAGAATACATCCTCAAAGTCCGCCAGAAATGGAGGTAAGACCCTAGGAGTGACCGCACCGATGACCGTATTCATGCAGTTTTTATTACAGAATTCACTCCATTGGCTTATCTCTCTGATTTGCCAATCAATAACTGGGTTATGCTTAGTTAACCAAGGAAGGCCCAACACTATAGGAGTGGGAAGACCCTCCAACACGTAACAAGACAACAGTTCTTTATGTATCGCCCCCACTTGAAGTTTTACGTTATGCACAGCTTGCAAAAAACTTCCCTGACCGAGAGGTCTGGCGTCGATCGAGAATATGGGGATGGGTTTAGCCAACACACTCAATTGCATACCTTGAACCCGGGCAAACCGAGCATCCACCAGATTAGCCCCGGCCCCACTATTCAGAAGAACAGATATCCTCTCAGTTCTCGTACCCACCACCACCTCCGCCGGTACGAGAAACTGAGACGAACTTAGGGATGAAATACTTACTCCCAGATTGCCATCCACCACACAACCTGGGATCAATAGTTTTCCGACGACCCTTTACTCTGCAAAGGACGGGATGGACACCCCCCAATAAAATGTCCCTTTTTCCCACAGAAGAAACAACTTCCTGTTTTGTGGCGCCCACACCGGTCCCCTCCCCTGAAATGATGTCCCTCCTAATTGCATAGGCTCCTCTGGACTGACCAGGGGAACCTCCATATAAGGGACCCTTGAGGAAGGTGGAGACATCACAGGGGGCGGAGTTACCCCGCACCTCTCCCGAAGCCGTCTGTCAATACGAATAGCAAGGGCCATAGCGGCTTCCAGTGACGCGGGAGGGTCATACTGTGCCAATACATCCTTTAATTTGTCAGATAAACCTTGACAAAACTGGCTCCTAAGAGCCGGGTCATTCCACTGGGTGTCCGTGGCCCACCTACGGAACTCCGAACAGAATTCCTCCGCCGGACGATCTCCCTGCTGGATCCTACGTAACTTAGATTCAGCAAGGGAGACCGATCCGGGTCATCATATACAAGACCCAGAGCTGCAAAAAACCTATCCACTGACTGGAGAGCCGGGGAGCCCGGGGGAAGGGAGAACGCCCATGATTGTGGGTCCCCTTGTAGGAGCGAGATGACAATTCCCACCCTTTGCTCATCACTCCCCGATGACTGTGGCCGCAGCCGAAAGTACAATTTACATGCCTCCCGGAAAACAAAAAACTTGTCCCGCCCCCCAGTGAACCTGTCAGGGAGAGCTACTTTAGGTTCTGGTCCGGCTTGCTCCTGGGGGTACAAAACCTTGGACTTAACGTCCGCCAGCTCCATGGACAAACTCTGCAACTGCCGAGCAAGACTGGCTACTGGATCCATGGTAGCTGGAGAGAATCTTTTGTCGGTCGGTGAAAATGTCACGCTGTCTCTGCGTACCGGAGTTAGGGGCCTAAGTTGACCCTAAGCTGGGGACCTGACTAATCCCTCTACCTGGAGGTACTGTTAAAGGTACAGAGGTCCAGGCCACCAGCGTAATCCTACCTCCTGAGGATCCCTGAACCTCAGTGATCTAGTCCTGAGAAGGACCCGATCACAACAACAGGGAACGGGATAATATAAGCCCACACACAGTACTAGACGAACGAGACAGTACAAGGGGAAAATCAACAACCACCTTGCATACAAAACTACACCAAAACAACAGAGGGAACACCAACGGGTAAGGAGATAAATGAATAAGCGAGGAAGGGGAAAAAAACCACACACAAAGTACACTTCACTCCAAACTCCAAAATACCACAAGCCGCTCTGTTTGTCTGCCAGGAATGCTTTCACTGACACTTCCCTAGCAGACTGGCAGGTATTTGAAGGAATCCCATTACAGCAACAATAATTGCAGCTGGGCGAGGCTGGCTTCGTCTAGCACAGAGAGAGGAAGAATTAACTCCCTCACTGCCGAAAAACACCCAGCACCAGAAACTCAGCTGTGAGAAGTCAGGCTGTGCAATCGCGACGATCTTCGTAGCGACACACCCGTGACAGTACCCCCCCTTCTACGAGGGGCCTCCGGACCCTCAGGGCCAGGTTTATCTGGGTGAGTAGTGTGGAAGGCCCAAATTAATCGGTCTGCGTTAATATCCGACGCAGGAACCCACGTCCTCTCCTCAGGACCATACCCCTCCAATGAACCAGGTACTGAAGGGACCGGCGATTCAGACGTGAATCGATGATTCTCGACACCTGAAACTCCAAGTTACCATTGACCACCACAGGAGGAGGAGGTAAAGGTGAAGGTATCACCGGCGCCACATACCTCTTAAGCAACGATCTGTGGAACACATTGTGAATTTTAAATGTAGGAGGGAGGTCAAGACGGAATGCCACCGGATTAATTATAGAACTGATCTTGTATGGCCCGATGAACCTGGGACCCAGTTTCCAGGAGGGAACCTTAAGTTTTATATTCTTGGTAGACAACCATACCAGATCGTTCACACTTAGGTCCGGACCAGACACTCTCCTCCTATCAGCCATACGTTTGTATCGGTTCCCCATAGTACTCAGATTATTCAGCACTCCTCTCCACACTGAAGCAAGTGACGACGAAAATCGTTCCTCCTCAGGAACCCCAGAAGAGCCCCCCCTATTGAAAGTACAAAACTGGGGGTGAAAACCATATGCCCCAAAAAACGGGGACTTACCAGTGGACTCGCTCCGCCTATTATTAAGAGCAAACTCCGCCAGAGGCAAGAAAGAAGCCCAGTCCTCCTGGTTCTCTGACACAAAACACCGGAGATATGTCTCCAAGCTCTGGTTCAGACGCTCTGTCTGACCATTGGTCTGCGGATGAAAAGCCGATGAAAATGACAACTGCATCCCCCGCCGTGTACAAAATGCCTTCCAGAATTTGGACACAAACTGAGACCCCCGATCCGACACCACATCGGAGGGTACCCCGTGAAGTCTTACAATCTCCCCAATGAACACCTGCGCAAGAGTTTTAGCATTAGGAAGAGCAGGAAGAGCGATAAAATGTGCCATCTTGCTGAACCTGTCCACTACAACGAGTATGACTGTTTTACCCGAAGATGGCGGGAGGTCCATAATGAAGTCCATAGACAGATGAGTCCACGGATGCTCCGGGATCTTCAAAGGTAAGAGGGCCCCAGACGGACGGGTATGTGGGGTCTTAGAGCGCGCACAAACCTCGCAGGACGCGACAAAAGTTACCACCTCCCTATGTAAGTTAGGCCACCAAAACCGACGCGAGAGGAGATCCTCAGTTGCTTTACTCCCTGGGTGTCCTGCCAAAGCTGAATTATGGTGTGCCTCGATCACCTTTTGTCGCAACTGATTTGGAACAAACAGTCTCCCTGGAGGTCCTACAGGGGCGTCCCCCTGAGCCTCCAATACCTCCTCCTCAAGCTCAGAGAATACTGCCGACACCACCACCCCCTCCTGAAGGATAGGAACTGGGTCCTCCGTATTCCCGGCCCCAGGGAAACTACGAGATAAGGCATCCGCCTTTACATTTTTTGACCCAGGACGATATGTGACAACAAAATTAAACCTGGTAAAAAATAATGACCACCTAGCTTGTCTGGGATTCAGACGTTTTGCAGACTCCAGATATAGCAGGTTCTTGTGATCGGTGATGACAGTGACCGGATGGACTGCCCCCTCCAAAAAATGGCGCCACTCCTCAAAAGCCAACTTAATGGCCAAGAGTTCTCTATTGCCGACATCGTAATTCCTCTCAGCGGACGACGGTTTTTTAGAGAAAAATGCGCACGGATGCCACTTACCAGGGGACGAACCTTGTGACAATACTGCTCCCACCCCTACCTCGGAAGCGTCCACCTCTACAATGAATGGCTGTGACGCATCAGGTTGAATAAGTATGGGTGCCGAGGCAAAGCATTTTTTCAAGGAGGAGAATGCTTGACAAGCCTTGTCAGACCACCTAGAAAAATCCGTCCCCTTTTTTGTCATGTCTTTGAGAGGTTTAACCATGGACGAGAAATTACGAATAAATTTCCGGTAATAATTAGCAAACCCCAGGAAACGTTGTAGAGCCTTAAGATTCTCTGGCAGATCCCACTCAAGAACTGCCCGTACTTTCCCAGGGTCCATACGAAAACCGGACGCTGAAACTAGAAAGCCTAAAAACTGGAGTTCCTGTACGGCGAACACACACTTTTCCCATTTGGCGTACAGTTTATTATCCCGCAAGATCTGTAACACCTGCCTAACATGCTCCTGATGAGACACAAGATCTGGCGAGTAAATTAAGATATCATCCAGATATATGACCACAAACTGTCCCACCAGGTGGCGAAAAATGTCATTTACAAAGTGTTGGAACACCGCCGGGGCATTAGTCAGACCGAATGGCATGACAAGGTTCTCATAATGCCCCTCTGGAGTGTTAAACGCCGTCTTCCACTCATCCCCCTCCTTCATCCTAATCAGATTGTACGCCCCCCTGAGATCCAACTTAGAAAACCATTTGGCGCCCACGATCTGATTGAAGAGATCGGGAATAAGTGGGAGCGGATACGGATCTCGGACCGTAATCCGATTAAGTTCACGGAAATCCAGGCAAGGGCGTAGGCCTCCATCTTTCTTCTTCACAAAGAAGAACCCCGCGGCCACCGGGGAAGATGAAGGTCTAATATGCCCCTTTGCCAGACTTTCAGCAATATAATCCTTCATGCCTGCCTCTCAGGACCAGATAGGTTATACAACCTAGATTTAGGTAACTTGGCCTCAGGGAGCAGTTTTACAGAACAGTCATACACGCGATGAGGAGGTAGTTCCTGACACCCTTTCGCCGAGAATACATCCTCAAAGTCCGCCAGAAATGGAGGTAAGACCCTAGGAGTGACCGCACCGATGACCGTATTCATGCAGTTTTTATTACAGAATTCACTCCATTGGCTTATCTCTCTGGTTTGCCAATCAATAACTGGGTTATGCTTAGTTAACCAAGGAAGGCCCAACACTATAGGAGTGGGAAGACCCTCCAACACGTAACAAGACAACAGTTCTTTATGTATCGCCCCCACTTGAAGTTTTACGTTATGCACAGCTTGCAAAAAACTTCCCTGACCGAGAGGTCTGGCGTCGATCGAGAATATGGGGATGGGTTTAGCCAACACACTCAATTGCATACCTTGAACCCGGGCAAACCGAGCATCCACCAGATTAGCCCCGGCCCCACTATCCAGAAGAACAGATATCCTCTCAGTTTTCGTACCCACCACCACCTCCGCCGGTACGAGAAACTGAGACGAACTTAGGGATGAAATACTTACTCCCAGATTGCCGTCCACCACACAACCTGGGATCAATAGTTTTCCGACGACCCTTTACTCTGCAAAGGACGGGATGGACACCCCCCAATAAAATGTCCCTTTTTCCCACAGAAGAAACAACTTCCTGTTTTGTGGCGCCCCACCGGTCCCCTCCCCCGAAATGATGTCCCTCCTAATTGCATAGGCTCCTCTGGACTGACCAGGGAACCTCCATATAAGGGACCCTTGAGGAAGGTGGAGACATCACAGGGGGCGGAGTTACCCCGCACCTCTCCCGAAGCCGTCTGTCAATACGAATAGCAAGGGCCATAGCGGCTTCCAGTGACGCGGGAGGGTCATACTGTGCCAATACATCCTTTAATTTGTCAGATAAACCTTGACAAAACTGGCTCCTAAGAGCCGGGTCATTCCACTGGGTGTCCGTGGCCCACCTACGGAACTCCGAACAGAATTCCTCCACCGGACGATCTCCCTGCTGGATCCTACGTAACTTAGATTCAGCAAGGGAGACCCGATCCGGGTCATCATATACAAGACCCAGAGCTGCAAAAAACCTATCCACTGACTGGAGAGCCGGGAGCCCGGGGGAAGGGAGAACGCCCATGATTGTGGGTCCCCTTGTAGGAGCGAGATGACAATTCCCACCCTTTGCTCATCACTCCCCGATGACTGTGGCCGCAGCCGAAAGTACAATTTACATGCCTCCCGGAAAACAAAAAACTTGTCCCGCCCCCCAGTGAACCTGTCAGGGAGAGCTACTTTAGGTTCTGGTCCGGCTTGCTCCGGGGGGTACAAAACCTTGGACTTAACGTCCGCCAGCTCCATGGACAAACTCTGCAACTGCCGAGCAAGACTGGCTACTGGATCCATGGTAGCTGGAGAGAATCTTTTGTCGGTCGGTGAAAATGTCACGCTGTCTCTGCGTACCGGAGGTTAGGGGCCTAAGTTGACCCTAAGCTGGGGACCTGACTAATCCCTCTACCTGGAGGTACTGTTAAAGGTACAGAGGTCCAGGCCACCAGCGTAATCCCTACCTCCTGAGGATCCCTGAACCTCAGTGATCTAGTCCTGAGAAGGACCCCGATCACAACAACAGGGAACGGGATAATATAAGCCCACACACAGTACTAGACGAACGAGACAGTACAAGGGGAAAATCAACAACCACCTTGCATAACAAAACTACACAAAAACAACAGAGGGAACACCAACGGGTAAGGAGATAAATGAATAAGCGAGGAAGGGGAAAAAACCACACACAAAGTACACTTCACTCCAAACTCCAAAATACCACAAGCCGCTCTGTTTGTCTGCCAGGAAATGCTTTCACCGACACTTCCCTAGCAGACTGGCAGGTATTTGAAGGAATCCCATTACAGCAACATTAATTGCAGCTGGGCGAGGCTGGCTTCGTCTAGCACAGAGAGGAAGAATTAACTCCCTCACTGCCGAAAAACACCTAGCACCAGAAACTCAGCTGTGAGAAGTCAGGCTGTGCAATCGCGACGATCTTCGTAGCGACACACCCGTGACAGATAAGCAGTATTGTGAGCTGCATTGTATCACTCTGCCGCCAAGGCACCGGAGTTCATCTGTCACTTTGCGGCTCTACAGCCGTGAGAATTTTCTCACGCTGTAGTGCCATAAAGCGAGAGGCTTATCTCCAATGATACACTGCGGGAGGGTTATCTCTGGTCAGTGTGTCATCGGAGGCCTATAGAGAGGTCACATCTCCTGATGTGACAGCTCTATAGGGGAGATCGTCGTGGGACAATCGTTATTAATGGGATTACGTCGGACAGGGAGTATATTGTTGGTTTGTTTTTTATTTTTTTTTGCAGGTGATCGATGGCTTCGACTGAATAGGCATACAATAAAAATTTTGAAAAAGTGTTTTATTTCATTAAAATACTTTATTCTTAGTGTGTTTTTTTTTTATCCCTTTATTAATACAAGATTAATAATGAATAGTTGTCTTATTGACGCCTCCACATTATTAACCGGGTTTAATGTCACCTTACAATAGCAAGGTGACATTAACCCCTTATTACCCCATATGCCACCGTTACACCGCAGTGGGAAGGGGCTGTGCCAAAATTGGCGCATCTTAGAGATGCGCCATTTCTGGGGCGGCTGCAGGCTGGTATTTGCAGCCGGGGGGGGCACCAATATCCATAGCCCCTTTCTAGGTTATGAATGTCAGCCCGCAGCTGTCTGCGTAGCCTTTTTGGCTATAAAATATAGGGGGACCCCCTATTTTAATAGCCAGTAAAGGCTATGCAGACAGCTGCGGGCTGACATTCATAGCCTAGAAAGGGGCTATGGATATTACCCCCTTCCCAGGCTACAAATATTGGCCCCCGGTTTTCCTCCTCTGGCGCAGAAAATTGCACGGGAGCCCATGCCATTTTTTTTCGTTTTTTTGTTAAATAAAACATATTGTTCAGTAATAAACATCGGCCTTGCTATTATTTATCTATCTATATCTATCCATAGATATATCAAAAGATAGATATATCTATGAATTCTATCTGTCGGCGTTTCTAACGGATCCGTCGAAAAATGGAAGAAACGGATGAAAAAAACGGATTCAACGGATTGTGATCATTTCATGAAGAAATAGGCGCTGCACAGTGCTTCTGATCGGTGAGGGTGGTCCGGGACCCCAACAGTCACAGCTGCACTCTGAAGTCGGGCGCTGCGTGGGCTGTGCAATATTAGTCTGTGTGACACCGCTCTGTGAGAGGGAACGTCCAGGCCAGACGAATGAGCCCCCGGCCACACCGACCCTCATAGTGCTGTAACTGCAGACTACATGGGGAACACGTCCGCACTACACATCCCATGATGCTGAGCAGCGAACAGCATCATGGGAGATCCCGTCCAGCCACTGCGGCGGCGGCGGCGGCACCGTGCGTCACGCACGTCTAGTCCCTCCGGCTGGTCTAGGAGTGATGACGTCACTGCTGAACTTCCAGCCGTAAAGCGAGCTCTTATGTGAAGCAGGGAGTGCAGTCAGGACTGCGTGCACCGCAATGCCACCAAAGAAAGCGCCAGCTCCCCAGGCAACGAAGAAGACCGAGCAGAAGAAGAAGGAAAAGATCATAGAGGTGACTCCATACAGCCCGTGTGCTGAGCTCAGCGCCACCTGTGTCCGGGCGGCCCCGGCCTGCCGGCTGTCAGCTGTGCGGGAACGTGCTGCCTCCTCCCCAGTCCGGAGCCCTGGTGCTGGGCCTCACCTCTCCGCTCCTATGACTGGGACTGATTACCAGACGTCTCAGTGCTGATCCTTCGTGCTCCCTGTTATATTCTAACACTGAGACATAAAAGGGGGCTCCAGGGGCGGACAAAATGCTGATATAATAAACTCCCCCCTAGATGCCTGCTGGGGTGCCGCCATGCGCCTCGTCCATCTGGGGGGCCACCGTGCACCTCGTCCATCAGGGGGCCACTGTGCACCTCGTCCGTCCGGGGGGGCCGCCTTGCGCCTCGTCCATCCAGGGGGGCCACTGTGCGCCTCGTCCATCTGGGGTGCCACCGTGCGCCTCGTCCGTCCAGGGGGGCCACCGTGCGCCTCGTCCGTCCGGGGGGGCTGCCGTGCGCTCAGACTGCAAATTATATGGAGCAGTTTGCTCGTGATCCCTGTAGGGAGCAGCTCCGTCTTGTTGTCTGTTAACATCAAAATGGTTTTGATGTGTCGGAAATACTTTAGGTATAAATTGTGGTTTGGCGTCCTGAATGCAGACCCCCCATCTCGCAGTCCAAGCTGCTCCCCTTGCACTGTTTCTCATACCCAGACACTGCTTCACCCTCCTGGGTCTGTATATGATTGGAGGTGCTTCCTGATGTATTTCCACAGACATATGCTAGTGTTTAGGACCATGGTGGCATATGTCCCTAAGGCTGGGTTCATACTGCGTCAATGCAGTCCGTTTAACGGATTTTGTTACACCGTGGCATAATGCAATGTAATGCAGTCCGTTAACGCTGCCATTAACCCCCATTACCGAGCGCATTGCTAACGCGTGCCATAACTGACATGCGCTAGCAATGTGCCGTCATTCTGTGACGGACCCTCAGACGCTGCAGCCCGCGTCCGAGGGTCCGTCACAGAATGACGGCACATTGCTAGCGCATGAAGCATCTGCGCTAGCGGTATAGCATAACGAGATTGCGTTATGCTATCGCGTTAATGAAGTCCGTCAACGCTATTTGTAGTATGAACCTGGTCTTAGGTTCTCATTTAAGGTCCCTTTTTTATTTCCTCATCATTCATCAGTCCGATATCAATAATGTACGTTTCCTGTGTATGGTAAAATACTTACTGATTGCAGTCTTCTGCCGTTCCCAGCACTGCTCCAGTCTTCTCCTCATCATGTGACCACAGCTCTTTCTTGCTGGCTCACACTGCAGATCGTTACTTCCTCTCTCATTGTAGGTCTATGAGAGCCTTGTCATGAGCAGGGCAGTGGTGTCGGTAACCCAAACCTCCCATTCCTCTGTTATCCTTATTCCCGACCCCACAGCCCTGGTCACTACTGAGCATGGACATAAAGTGCAGCACAGATTCATCTCCACTACAAGCTGAGATCCCTGCATCAGGAACAGCGCAGACATTTCATAACTTCCCCAAATTTGTATGAAAAAATGTACAGCACATCCTGCATCAATTACACTACTGTGCCAATGAATTATATATATTAGAAGTCCATTTTATACTGACTCCACCAAAATGGACACAGACTCCACAGCCCTGATTCTGAGTCTAATAGACTGACATTGAGAAAGTGACTCCTGGTCACACAGCAAACACTGGAGTGAGTGGGTTAGTCATGTGGTCCAGGAGAGGAGTGGAGCGGCGCTGGAAACAGAAGACCGGCAACGGTTAGTATTTTATAACACACACGGGACTCACATTACTGATACCGAACCAATGGAGACATAACAAAACAGCAGCTCTGGAGTGGGACGTTAGCAACATATATACCACACACTTTATTGGCCCCTGTCTGCTAAATATGGCCCTATGGATACCCGATGCATACACCCTTAGTAGTCCATGTTAGTATAGTCTTGTTTCTACATCGTAGTTTTCTCTTGTCATATCATGAGTATACTTCATTTCTTCTTCTGGCTCCTCACAATCCATTTAATCATTCGATCTTGCAGATGAGGGGTAGCATTTACCCGGATTCTTCTTGCTTTCTGACCCTGTAATGAGCATTTTGGGACTGAGTAGCCAGCTGCAATTCAGAAGTCTGCGGGTTGTATGTCCTGGACTGTGGTGGCAGCATGGTTTCCACCTTTATGGTCATTCCCAAATTCAAAGTTTATTTTGACCTCTGGAACCTCCAGCGATCCCAGGAATTGGGCTCTGCAGAGCCCCGTCTTATATGAAGTAAAGTGCGCATGCTCGACCTCCGCTTTTCATGGTTTATGGGATTTCTGAAGAAAGCAGTAGTAGCAATAAATGTGACACACAGAAATGTATAAACGTGTCACAGATTTATATTGACAGTCTACAATATAACGTTTCCGTCTGTTTAGGCCTTCATCAGAACTGATTGCCATCTGGGGGAGGCTTGAGGTGAGTGGAAGCAGCAACATGGATCGCGCTCTGACATAGAATCGAAATGTTTTATTGTGGATGGCCAATAAATCTGTTACAGGTTTTATACATTTCTGAGTGCCAAGTTTATTGCTACTACTGGATTACGGGTTGGAACCCTAGTTGAGCACCTGAGCCGCTCCCCAGGAATGCTGTATATTCCTCCTGTACATTTTGGAGAAAGCAGAGTACAGCGCTGGAATATTTCCGGCAGTCCCATTGAGAAATAATGGAGCATGTGCACTTCTGTTGTATTAATTATGTGGCTCTAGAGAGCCCAGTTCTAGGGATATAGGATTCCTGTTCTCGGGATAGCTGGAGCACTGACCCAGCAGTCAAGTTATCTCCTATCTTATTGCTATAACTTATAATTTGGGGAAAACGCTTTAAGAATGATAACCAACACATGGCAAAGAAAACCTTCTGCCACAATATGCACCTTACCCTTAAAGTGATCGCAATATATGGCATGGCAAGTACTTGCTATTGGCTGTGACTACATGAGTAGCTTGTGGTAAAGGCCAAGATGGCTGTCTGCACTGCACCATTACCAATGCCATGTGTACTGTAAACTGTACGTTTGATATTTGGGGGAATAGTAGGATGAAGGACCTCCATTTAACAATCTCGCCATTTCAGACCCTTTTATCATTGAAGATTTTGTGCATTAATCCTGGACAGTAATTCATACAAATGCAGAAACGTATCCATAGGCACTACCAGTAACTGGGCCTCTGACGTTCTCCTGTCTGTCGTGGTCACCTTGGATAAAGGTACTGTCACACTAGGCGAGATCGCTAGCAATATCGCTTAAGCGACAGCGATTTTATGACGCTGTGTGTGACATGTAGCAGCGATGTGGCCCCTGCTGCGATGTCGCTGATCGTGCACGAACGTTCTGGACTGTTTTTTGATCGTTGGCGTCCCGCTGGTGAGCCTGAATCGCTGAGTTTGACACCCTTTATGAACGACGAGTGACAACGTTGGCGACTCAGGTGGGACTAGGTTTTAAGGCCCCTCAGCTCCGATTGGTGGCCACAACATCTAGTCCTTTGTGCGTTGTTGCGAGGATACTATCGTGTGGGGTTTTGCGATCCTGTCAGAGTCGCTACAGCGCTTCATCTTTTCCATTTATACAAGACGTTTCTGGGATCCTGAAAAAATGAATCCGGGGCAAACGCAATAGCGGCACAGACTGGATCGCAGTAGCTGCAAAGCAGAAGGCTAGCAGGACGCAGTATGGAACGATGCTGGAAATTCGTATGAACCACTTGCATCGTCTTTTATGACGCGGACGTCCAATCACTAAGCGAGAGCTGTGACATATGACATACAGTGACCACCAATCTGTGCTGAGGGGCGTGGAAAAGGTTGCGCTAAGTCTTTAACAATACATGCTGTGTGACAGGTCCCAACGACCGCCGAGGTCGTTATACAGATCGCTGATGTGTCGTTTATGAGATCTTCCTGTTTGGAAGCTACTAGCGACCATATAGTGATCACACCAACGATCTCGCCAGGTCGTGTCGTTGTCGTGATCGCTGGTGCGATCGCTTAGTGTGACAGTACCTTAAGTGGCATCCCAGGGCCACTTATCCAAGGTGACTACAACCTCTGGCTTTGTAAAGGTAGCTCAGGAAACTAATGCTGGTATATAGGTGGGTACACCATCGCCAGCAATAAGTCACATTTTCAAGCCCTGTTCATAATGCACTATAGGGAGGCTGTTACATGTAGTGCATATTGCTCCATGCAGCTGCTTAGAGTATATTCTCACAGGACACAATCAGCAGATTTTCCAGTTCCTTTGTTCTGACACTTAGAAATCTCACACACGTCCTGGGGAGACTGCACAGGGCAGATTTGACCCGCTCTGCGGATTTGAATGCAAAGAATGACTTATTCAGCTTATTCACGGCCATATCCGCACAGGTATTTCCTGCAGCGGGAGGTTGGCAGCAGACGTGCCATGTGGGAACATGCTCTTAATGTCGTTCTGTTATATAGATGTCACATTGTTGAATCATGTGGTGGATTTGTCCTAAAATACATTTTGTCTTTGATTGCAGGACAAGACATTTGGCCTTAAGAACAAAAAGGGTGCCAAGCAGCAGAAATTCATAAAAAATGTCACACATCAGGTGAAATACGGGCAGCAGAACCCTCGAGTGGTAAGTAAGCGTTGTGTCCAGTGGTTTGTAGCCATCATACTGACAATGTGAGTGTTACTATCATTGTGCCTTATGGTATTACTGGCAGGGCGATGTAGAGCCCACCTGTCCAGAGATCCACCCCTGGTAATGCGTGGCCAGTCCAGATCCACCTCTGGACACCGAGGCTCTTCCTGCACCAATACTGTATATTGTCCCTGTAATTATTCCTCAGGCCGCTAATCAGCAGAACTAACATTCTTAGGAGCCTTGTTCCCTACCATTACCCCGTGTGCCGACATCCAAATATTTTGGCAGCTTATCCGATCATGTAAAAGGACCTTAGCGGGTTGGAGAACCAAGCACGGTGCATTATCTCCTGGCTGACCCCAGGATTTTTTTTTTTTTTTACCATTAGCTATACATTTTTATTCATTTTTGTCACAGGATGAGTTGTGGTGTTGAAAGATTGTTTATTTTACCTTATAATGTAGTGAGAAATGTGGGAAAACGCAATTCGCCATTGTTTCGGGAGTTATTTCCAGGACGTCCCCCTGACAGCACTATGGAGGCCGTCCTCCTCCTCCTTACAGGGACAGGAAGCACACGAGAGGTTAAAAGGTCCCACTCCTCCCCCAATACCTCAGTGTTTTTCCTGTCCCTGCATGGAGGGACACACGAGAGATTGCTGCGCAGCTTACCGGGCCCAGGGGGATCGTGCGATTCGTCCAATCCTTCCCCCTGTCAAGAGGTCCAGGGCCGAAACTCCCTCCTTGGGAGTCCCTCTGCTCCAAAGACCGGGGGCGGGCGAGCTCTCGGGTAAGAGCCGCTCCTCCCGGTGGGAGGCTCTCTGCTCAGGCGTCTTCCTCCTGGTCCAGGGAGGAACGCCATACAGGCCTCGTCTGAGAGCGGAACGTCACTTCCGGTGACGCAGGCGCAAAGAATCAGCGGGCGTTCTGGAATGGATCGCAGAAAGGCCGAAGAGCGTCGCATTTGGAATTGCAGGTGCACCGCTAAGATTCATGCGTTCTGGAACGGAATGCAAAAGGTAAAAGCGTCGTGTTTGGGGTCGCAATCGTTGTGCGTTTCAGGATGGAGCGCAGGAAAGGCGGCGCTAATGATGTCACTAAAAAGAGCACTATATTAAGAGCGCATGTGTGGTGGTGTTTGAACTGCTGGGCGCCATTCTGTGATTTAATCACAGGGAATGCGTTGTAGCCACCATAGCAGTCCTAAGGCAGCAAGGTGAATCTTTCTGCGGCAGGATATGGAGTCTGAGAAATCCAGAGAGGAGGATACGGGGGTGAGTGCGCATAGCGCAAAAAACTGCACCCTCACTATGTAAGTTTCATTATCCAGACTCAGTCCCTTAGTATACATATTGTTGTATTACTTAGGACAAGGAAACTTCATCAGTGTCTCTGCAGGCAGCAAAAAAATCAGGCAAAGCCTTGGTGAAATCTAATCGCTGTTCCACTTGTCACAAGAAGCTTCCTGACGTGTATAAGAAACCGGTCTGTTGTTCTTGTACAGCAGCGGTTTTGGAGCAAGAAAGATCTTCATTATTATCTGACCTGAAGCTCCTGATTAGGGAAGAAGTGCAAGCATTCTTATCTGCTAGTTCACAACAGCAGCCCACTAGTCAGGGTCCATGTCGCAAGAGACCTAGGTTGGAGTTAGAAGAGGACCCGGAACCGGAATCAGAAGAAAATTCACAGTATTCGGAGCAGAAAGAAGGCGAAGTACAGGCAGAAAACTAGGAAAAGGCCAGGAGGTACCTATTCCCGGTGGAAGATACGGAGGATCTTGTCCAGGCTGTGAGAAGTACAATGCATATGGAAGACGTTCCACGGCCTCAGTCCAGACAGGATTTGATGTTTGGAGGTCTCACAGCTCAGATACAGAAAGTCTTTCCTATAAGTGATCATATTAAAACCATGATTCTGAGTGAGTGGAAGGACGCAGAGCGGAGGCTGGTAATGTCACGTGACTTTAAGAGTCGTCTTCCATTTGATCCTGAAGACTCAAAATTTTGGGAGGAGATTCCAAAAGTGGATATGCCAATTGCAAAAGTGGCGAAAAAGACTTCAATTCCTTTTGAGGACTCTTCAAGTCTTAAAGATCCCATGAACCGAAAGGCGGACATCCTTCTTAAACGGGCTTGGGAATCTTCGGCGGCTTTAATAAGGACCAATATTGCGGCTACTTCGGTAGCAAGGTCTATGGTTTTTTGGATGGGTCAGCTGGAGGAACAATTAACCAACAAGACCCCTAGAGCTGAAATATTAGAGTCCCTTCCACTTATCAAATCAGCGACGGCTTTTCTGGCAGATACCTCAGCGGAGTCGGTTAGGTTTTCTGCCAGAAATAGCTCATTGTCTAATGCAGTCCGTAGAGCTATCTGGTTAAAATCTTGGTCAGGGGATAATGCCTCTAAAAATAAATTATGTTCCTTACCCTTTGCAGGTTCAAAGGTATTCGGCCAGGCGCTAGATGACATCCTAGAGGCGTCAGATAGCAAAAAAGGGTTTCCAGAGGAAAAACCCCAAAAGTTTCAGTCCTTTCGGAAGAAACCAGCTTTCCGTAGACAACCTTTTTACAAGGACACAGGAAGAGCTAGTAGGGGATCATATAAAGGTTCCTACACCCAAAACAGAGGAAATAAGAGCTCATTGTTCGGATCTTCATCAAGATCTAGAAACAATGACGCCAGGCACATAGGGGGCAGACTCCTATTCTCTGCAGAGAACTGGAAGCAGGTTACCAAGAACGAGTGGGTCTTACAAACCATAAGAGAAGGCTACAGAATAGAACTGACATCCTATCCGCCCCAAAGATACATATCTCCCACTGTGGTCCAGGCAAATTCAGGGATGTTTCAAGATCTTCAAGATCTAATCTCTTCCCAGGTTATAGTGCCAGTTCCCGGATCAGAGGAAAAGATGGGACATTACTCCTCTCTCTTTCCAATAATGAAACCATCAGGCGAGTCGCGGACAATTCTGAATCTCAAACCATTGAACAAGTTTGTTCGGTACAAAAGATTCAGAATGGAGTCTATAAGGTCGGCAATTCCGCTAATAGACAAAAACTCGGTAATGTGTACCCTAGACTTAAAAAGTGCGTACTATCAGGTCCCGATTCATCCAGCCTCGCAGGAACTTCTGAGATTTGCCGTAAGCCTACCGGACTGTACCTGCCACTTCCAGTTCCAAGGCCTTCCGTTCGGGCTGGCTTCTGCTCCCAGAGTTTTTACGAAGCTAATATCAGAAGTCGTAGCCTATCTGAGAAACCAAGGAATTATTGTAATACCGTACTCGGACGACTTTTTGTTAGTGGCTCGAACAGCAGAAGTCCTAAATCATCACACAGAGCGAACAGTGTCGGTGCTGGAATGTCTCGGTTGGGTGGTGAATCGAGAAAAATCTCATTTAACACCCAGTGCAAGAAAGGTATTCCTAGGGGTATTACTGGATTCCAGATCCAGGACAGCCTTCTTACCAGAAGTCAAGCAACAATCGTTAAAAAAGAAGGTTGCAGAAATGGTGAAGAGCAGAGTTACCATAAGAAGAGCTGTGCAGGTTCTGGGAGTGATGACATCATGCATTCCATGCGTCAGATGGGCACAGGCTCATTCAAGACCCCTACAAAAAGAAGTTCTATCTTTGTGGGATCGTCATCAGGCATCCTTAGACAAGAAGATCCATCTTTCTGCAAAAGTAAAGAGATATTTAATTTGGTGGATGCAAAGCAGAAATCTCAGAAGAGGAGTTCTTTGGATTCCATCTCCAGTCATAGTAATAACTACAGACGCAAGCGCTTGGGGATGGGGAGCCCATTTAGAAGGGAAGATTCTTCAGGGAAAATGGCCAGAAAAAATCAGACGAATGTCGTCAAACTATCGAGAGCTGTATGCGATTTGGGAGTCTTTAAGAAGAAACCAAAACCGTTTAAAAGACCAACATGTCAAAATCCTGTCAGACAATATGACAGCAGTAGCCTTCATAAAACATCAGGGAGGCTCTCGATACAGAACTCTGCAGGATCTAGCAGAAAAGATATTCATATGGGCAGAACAGACGGTCCTCTCCATAACCGCAGTACACCTGGAAGGTTCGCAGAACTTCGTAGCAGACTATTTAAGCAGACAGAAGATCTACCCGACCGAGTGGGAACTGAGCCAGGAGGTCTTCCACTTACTATACCAACGATGGGGAACGCCTCAGATAGATCTTTTTGCTACAAGGGAAAAATTTGAAGCTACCAAGGTTTTATTCACTGAGCCCAGTGGACAATCCAGAAGGTGTAGATGCCTTGAGTCAGAGGTGGAACGAACCTCTAAATTATGCATTCCCACCAATAGCACTGATACCAGCGGTTCTGAGGAAGATAAGAGAAGACGGAGCGAGAGTCGTACTAATAGTTCTGTTCTGGCCAAGGAGGAGCTGGTTTCCACTTCTAGGCGCCATGACCACAGAAAAACCAATCGAGCTTCCCCGGTGGAAGGACATAATTCACCAGGGACCAGTTCTACACCAGGACCCAGAAAGATTGCACCTGTCAGCCTGGATCCTGAACAGGACATTTTAAAAGCTCGTGGTCTATCAGATCAAGTCATAACAACGATTCAGGCCAGCAGAAAACCGGTAACTTCGGCAATATACTATAAAATCTGGAAGAAGTTCTGTCTGGAAGGTGTCAGGTCTGATGCTGTAGCTGGGGTCCCGGATGTTCCTCGAGTTCTGGATTTCCTCCAGGCAGGATTTAATATGGGTCTTAGACCTAGTACACTTAAAGTGCAAATCTCGGCATTAAGTACTTACATGGACTATCCATTGGCCTCTCATCCTTGGGTAGTTAGATTCGTCAAAGCAATCCAGAGATTGCGGCCCACTATAAGACAGTTGTCTCCCCCTGGGACTTAAATCTAGTTTTGGCGGCTCTTTGTAAAAATCCTTTCACACCAAACAGGGAGTTGCCTGTTTCACTCTTATCGATGAAAACAGCGTTTTTGGTAGCAATCACCACAGCCAAAAGAGTAGGGGAAATTCAAGCACTTTCCATTAAAGACCCATATCTGCAGATCAGAGAGGATCACATAATATTAAAACTTGATCCTGCTTTCTTGCCCAAGGTAGCTTCCTGGCAAAATCGCAATCAAGAAATCATACTCCCGTCTTTTTGTGAAAAACCATTAAACATAAAAGAACAAGCTTTACACTCCCTTGACGTTAGACAGGCAGTGATTGATTACTTGGAGGCCACTAAGCTCTGGAGGAAAGACTCTTAACTTGTTTATTTTGTTTGTAGGTAAAAATAGGGTAAAAAAGCTTCCAAAGCATCCATTGCAAGATGGATTACCACCATAATCACAAAAACTTACACATCTGAGGGTGTAGTTTGTCCTATAAAGATAAGAGCCCATTCTACCAGAGCATTGTCAGCCTCATGGGCTGCGAGAGCAGGAGCATCATTAGAACAAATTTGTAAGGCAGCCTCTTGGGCTCGGGTAAATACTTTTTGCAAGCACTACAAACTAGATGTGCTAGCAGGACAACATACGGCATATGGTAGGAAAGTATTACAGGCCGTAGTCCCACCCTAGGAGGGTTTCTTTGGTATTCTCCATAGTGCTGTCAGGGGGACGTCCTGGAAAATGGGTATTATACCTACCGATAATTCGGTTTCCAGGAGTCCATCCTGACAGCACGGTTAGTTCCCTCCCTTGTCTATCTTGTTATATATGCTAATTCATATGATGTAATATGTTTAAGTAAATTAAAGTGTTATCACTGGCATTGATCCATGGTATGGTACTTGTCAAATCACTGAGGTATTGGGTGAGGAGTGGGACCTTTTAACCTCTCGTGTGCTTCCTGTCCCTGTAAGGAGGAGGAGGACATCCTCCATAGTGCTGTCAGGATGGACTCCTGGAAACCGAATTATCGGTAGGTATAATACCCATTTTTTACAGCATTCATGATGCGGTAAAATCGACCTTACAAATCATTACTTCAGGTCAGTATTATCTGGGGGAGGTGTAGGCACTGAAAAAAATGGCAATACTGGCATTTCAGTTTTTGTTATTCCTTAATGGTGCCTGCCATACTGGTTAATTAACTTTATATTTTCATAAGTCAGACTTTGGCAGACACACAGTACCAAATATGCTTTTTTTTTTTTTTTTTTTTTTTTTTTTTAAACTGGCAAAGCTGGTCAATTTAAACTTATGCATTATTATTATTGATTTTGTAATCGTTTGATCACTTGTCCTATATACTGTAATACTACAATATTGCGATATATAGTAAAACTGACGTCTCCTATGAAGCCCAGGCTATGTCTAGGCTACCTGCTGCCATGGCTATCCATAGCCACCTGTGCGGCGTCATGTCAGAAATTAAGTGGTTAAACAGCAGTAATTGGAGCAATGGCCAATCACTCCTGTTGGTTGCAGATGCCAGCAGTGTGACACAGGCGGTACCTGATCTGTATAATGCAGGCTCAGATCATGCACCTGAACCCAGTGTGTGCCCTACATGTGCGCCATACGTCAGGAATGGGGCTGCAATGATTGTTCTGGGCACAGTGTGTATTAGAGCCTGTTCCTGGCCTCCATAATAGTTGAGCCCTGGCCGTGTACTTGCTGAACACAGGCTGCAGCTCAGTGAGCGCACTGAGGTCACAGAAGGCGTGGGGCCTTTATAAATCGCTTGGCTCTGGCTGATGGCTAGAACAGGGACATGGCAGAGGGGTTGGGTGCAGATCGTGGGATTGAGTGCTGGGCGGATTCCAGTGCTATGAATCATGGGAATTGTAGTCTGCAGGCACTCAGACGTCATCGGAGGGAAGTGCTGGATATAAATAAAGACAGCACCCGACAAAAGAAACCAGAGGTCGAAGGGACCTCAAAATAAGATGGAGAGATATTAGAGGTTTGTGGCCTCAATAAATTGTCACAGCCAATCAGTGAGCCCAGCCGCTGTGAGCGCGGGATGTTCTGACTACATGGAAACTCCCCCCTCAGAGCCGCTGAGCCCACTGATTGGCTGCCGCGCTGGTGACGTGATGTCACCCCCGCACCAAGTGCCAAGCACTGGCGAGCAGTGTAGAGACTTTCCGGTGGACCCAAGGAAGAGGAGGAGAGCACGGTTTGTTTCTTCATAATCTGGAGCCAGGGACCAACATTTACTGAAAGGGAACAACCCCATTAATGAAGGCTTCCCTTAGTTAGACCAAATGGATTGGGTCCCAGCTTTCTTCTCTAGAAAGATAAGCCATAAAGGGGGTTGTCCAGTGAAGATAAGTTATTGCCTGCCAATGGGATAGGTTTGGGTGATAACTTGATTGTTGAGGGTCTGACGGCTAGGACAGGCACCGATCTGCAGATCAGGGCACTTTAGTCCTGTTAGGATGGAGCAGCAGTGCTCATGCTTACCGCCGCTCTGCTCATGCTCTTCGGCACTGCCAAGAACTGCACATGGATTTTTATGGCAGCCGTTGAGGAATGAACGCAGCGACGGTCAAGCATGTGCACTGCATGTCAACTCTAGTGGGATAAAATGCCCCTTCTGCTGATCGATGGTTTCCCAGCAGTTGGACCCCCACTGATCTATTAGATATCACTTCACCTGTGGACAGGTGGTCACTTATTAACCCCAGACCCCCCCTTTAATCATACTCCTGGACCACGACCTCTCTGAGCTGGCCCTGTGTGGCCTGATACAGACTGGCTTTTACAAGACATATTGAAGGATGTAGTAGCAGATGGCAGAACATTTTCAGCTTTTTCTGTTCTTTAGGTGACGCAGACTGAAGCTGATAAGAAAAAGGATGACAAAAAGAAAGATCTTCAAGAGCTTAATGACCTCTTTAAACCGGTAGTAGCTGCGCAAAAGGTCAGCAAAGGTAGATTACCTGCATATACTCCGAAAACACCGTGCATGTGTGGGAATGGGAGCTTGCTGGATCGAAGACTGTATTACTGAGGTTTCTTTTTTATATATATATATATATATATATTTTTTTTAAATCTTTAGTATGTCATCATCTTTAATATAGTGTCCATGTTACTACACCGCATGTATACCACAGCACCACGTATATACCAGCACATGACTTATTTGCATGCCTTATGATGGTCCATTTTGTAGCCATTTCAGTTAATACTAGTGAGGAACAATACTTAATGCACACTGATTATAATTAGCTATTCAAGGGGTTATCCACCTTTTGTGATATTTTATTTTTTCAAAATAACTTTTGAAATTGGATTTCATAAACATTTTATTTTTTTTTACTGTTGACTGTTACCTCTGTGTTTGCACTTCTTGAGTGCAGAATGAGTTAACTAAGAATCAATCAGTGAGCTTGTTCTGACAGGAGCGTTTTTCTGAGGTCCTCCCAGCTGATTTATGACCACAGAATGCATCAAAGTTGAATGTGCAGGGAAACAAAGAGCCTATAAAAGCCAAATAAAGATGGCAACGTTTTTAATTAAAGCCATTTTTAAAAATGATTTTTAGCCCAACATGCATGCATTTAAATAAAAAAAAAAAAAAAGTTCCCAAAAGTGGACAGCCCCTTTTTATTTTTGGTCAGTATGGATCCAATCAGCACAATGAAGTCCTTGTGTTCCAAGGAGTGACATGTCCCCTTCATTGCTCACAGCTGCTCTTATGGATGGGCTATGGGTGGTGATGAGCGAGCGTGCTTGTGTGCTTATAGGGTATCTTCGATGTGCTGTAATGCTATGATCGAGGCGCCGTGGCTGCATGTTTCGCTGTTGGACAGCCACAACACGTGCAGGGACTATCTAACAGCCACGAGACATGCCGCCATGGGGACTTGAACTTAGTATGCGAGCACGCAGAAGATACTCTATTCGCACACAGATTGTTACCAGACCGTGCTGGCTCATCACTAGCTGTGGATTCTGTATAAACAATGAAGAGGGCCCATCATTGTGCCGATTAGTGTAGGATTCAGGTCTCCGGTGTATGAACCAGAGCACAGAGCTGCTGTGGAGGACCAAGGTCATGTGTGTACGATCACAGCCGGGGACTCCAGCCGCCTGCTTCAGCCCCTATTGTGGGCTCCTCACCACTTCAGTGTGGTCCATGAAAACTGTGCATCTAGGCTTTTGCCTGTCACTACAAGGAATAAACCCTTTGCCTCTGTCCCTCTCTTCTCACATCCAGCTGTATTGGTGAGCTGGTCCCCAAGTCTCTGTCTTCTCATTTCCGATCTGTAGAATGCTTCCGTGTCCTCTGAGTGTGTGATGGCGGGCTATAACTCACAATACTGGATGACTTTAATAGTTTGTTTTTTTGTTTAACACAGGTGCTGATCCAAAGTCTGTAGTATGTGCTTTCTACAAGCAAGGCCAGTGCACAAAGGGCGACAAGTGCAAATTCTCCCATGACTTGTCTTTAGAAAGAAAATGTGAGAAGAGGAGTGTTTATGTGGATGGAAGAGATGATGAGCTTGAAAAAGGTAAAACTATCTGTGTACTCCATCGTTACCCAACTGTGGACCCCCAAGGTGAAGTGACTTTCATGTGGCCCCCATGATGACGTCTGTAGATGGTGTGCTCTGCCCATCCATATGTAATGGGGGAGCTCCTGGTTATGGGGACACTTGCATCTATCGAGCAGCAACCTATGAGTTGACGTGTCAGAAGCATGGCACCTAGGAATTTTATTGTATTTTACTGGAGACTGCACTGTTATATGTTTTGCTATAGATGTGAATAAAATAGGTGGTCTCACTAATTTATCATGGATTACCCCTATGTTCAGGCTCGAGAGCTGCTAGACTATATCCGTATTCTTATTTGTAGATACAATGGAGAATTGGGACGAGAAAAAACTGGAAGAAGTGGTGAACCAGAAGCACGGAGAAGCGGAAAAGAAGAAACCGAAAACCCAGATAGTATGTTATATTTATGGTGGCTTTTCTAGCATTGCTGGCAAGCCCCCCCTCCCCCCCCCCAAAGTTATCTCCGTCAGTGTGTACCATGTGGGTACTTTCTCACCATTAATGAATGATGAG
This sequence comes from Oophaga sylvatica, assembly GCA_033576555.1. Classification (NCBI taxonomy): domain Eukaryota; kingdom Metazoa; phylum Chordata; class Amphibia; order Anura; family Dendrobatidae; genus Oophaga; species Oophaga sylvatica. The sequence goes on along the minus strand of JARQOD010000007.1, from coordinate 139,813,167 downwards.
CAGGGAAGTGCGGTGTGACATGGAGGCGCCCATGAATACATGGACAGTGTAAGTCCTGCGGAGCACAAGACTGCTTCAGTCCTGTTTCTTAAAGGGGAAGTTGTAAGAGAAAAAATCAATACATGAAATGATATGGAGAAAGTATTTGTGCACACCAGGGTGTTTCCCTGGAGCGATGCATGCTATCCTGGTGGTGACCATTTGTGGGCAATAACCATTGCAGCATGCTCCAGGTTCACCTCCTTCGGGCATGTGTGGGTGGATATGGAGGGGCCGCTGAACTACAAGAGGTTTTCCTGTTCTGTGTCTGGGTCTTGAGCCGGGAGCTGATCTTTACACATTTATTGTCGCAGGTTTGTAAATTCTTCCTAGACGCAATAGAAAGCAACAAATATGGATGGTTTTGGGTCTGCCCTGGTGGAGGAGACACCTGCATGTATCGCCACGCGCTGCCTCCTGGCTTTGTATTAAAGAAGGACAAAAAGAAAGAAGAAAAGGAAGATGAAATTTCATTAGAAGATTTGATAGAAAAGGAGGTATGCCTAATTACTTTCACAATGGGTGACAGTCACCTTTTTCAGAGCTTCTACTATTACCAATGATTAAAGACATGACTACTCCCCCAGTATGTGTCTGCTGACAGTATTGACTTTTATGTGACATCCCACCATCATCTGTGTTCAGTGGTCTATGCCACAACGCATCAGAGAGCATGATGTTTAGGACCACTGCATGCAGACGGGTAGAGGTACAGCGCTCCAAAACACCTTGTTCAGCCGTTATGATGTTCTATTGTCTTTCATCTTGCTCTGTAAATTTAGTGAAAGTCGTGTATTTAATTTTAGTTTCTTTTTTTTCTGTCTTTTTCTGCTTTTTTTTTTACTTTTTATTTAACAAGTTCAAGATAGTACTATTTTCCCCTCACCCGCACATTTGGTTTTAGTAGCTGCAGTGTCTTGTAATATAGGTTGGATGTGAGGTTCATGTGTCCCTCCCAGTAATATAGTCTGGATGTGAGGTCTGTGTGTCCCTCCCAGATATATAACCTGGATGTGAGGCCTGTGTGTCCCTCTCCGTAATATAGACTGGATGTGAGGCCTGTGTGTCCCTCTCCGTAATATAGACTGGATGTGAGGCCTGTGTGTCCCTCTCCGTAATATAGACTGGATGTGAGGCCTGTGTGTCCCTCCCAGTAATATAGGCTGGATGTGAGGTCTGTGTGTCCCTCTCCATAATATAGTCTGGATGTGAGGCCTATGTGTCCCTCCCAGTAATATAGGCTGGATGTGAGATGTGTCCTCAGATTAGGATGTGAGCCTGTCCCTCCAGTAATATAGGCTGGATGTGAGGCCTGTGTGTCCCTCCCAGTAATATAGGCTGGATGTGAGGCCTGTGTGTCCCTCCCAGTAATATAGGCTGGATGTGAGACCTGTGTGTCCCTCCCAGTAATATAGGCGCTGGATGTGAGGTCTGTGTGTCCCTCCCAGTAATATAGGCTGGATTTGAGGCCTATGTGTCCCTCCCCGTAATATAGGCTGGATGTGAGGCCTGTGTGTCCCTCCCAGTAATATAGGCAGGATGTGAGGCCTGTATGTCCCTCCCAGTAATATAGGCTGGATGTGAGGCCTGTGTGTCCCTCCCAGTAACATAGACTGAATGTGAGGCCTGTGTGTCCCTCTCCGTAATTAAGGCTGGATGTGAGACCTGTGTGTCCCTCCCAGTAATATAGGCTGGATGTGAGGCCTGTGTGTCCCTCCCAGTAATATAGGCTGAATGTGAGGCCTGTGTGTCCCTCCCAGTAATATAGGCTGAATGTGAGGCCTGTGTGTCCCTCCCAGTAATATAGGCTGAATGTGAGGCCTGTGTGTCCCTCCCAGTAATATAGACTGGATGTGAGGCCTGTATGTCCCTCCCAGTAATATAGACTGGATGTGAGGCCTGTATGTCCCTCCCAGTAATATAGGCTGGATGTGAGGCCTGTGTGTCCCTCCCAGTAATATTGGTGCTGGATGTGAGGCCTGTGTGTCCCTCCCAGTAATATAGGTGCTGGATGTGAGGCCTGTGTGTCCCTCCCAGTAATATAGGTGCTGGATGTGAGGCCTGTGTGTCCCTCCCAGTAATATAGGTGCTGGATGTGAGGCCTGTGTGTCCCTCCCAGATATATAACCTGGATGTGAGGCCTGTATGTCCCTCCCAGTAATATAGACTGGATGTGAGGCCTGTATGTCCCTCCCAGTAATATAGGCTGAATGTGAGGCCTGTGTGTCCCTCCCAGTAATATAGGCTGAATGTGAGGCCTGTGTGTCCCTCCCAGTAATATAGGCTGAATGTGAGGCCTGTGTGTCCCTCCCAGTAATATAGGCTGAATGTGAGGCCTGTGTGTCCCTCCCAGTAATATAGACTGGATGTGAGGCCTGTATGTCCCTCCCAGTAATATAGGCTGGATGTGAGGCCTGTGTGTCCCTCCCAGTAATATTGGTGCTGGATGTGAGGCCTGTGTGTCCCTCCCAGTAATATAGGTGCTGGATGTGAGGCCTGTGTGTCCCTCCCAGTAATATAGGTGCTGGATGTGAGGCCTGTGTGTCCCTCCCAGATATATAACCTGGATGTGAGGCCTGTGTGTCCCTCCAAGTAATATAGGCTGGATGGTAGGTCTGTGTGTCCCTCCCAGATATATAGGCTGGATGTGATGTCTGTGTGTCCCTCCCAGTAATATAGGCTGGATGTGAGGCCTGTGTGTCCTTCCCAGATATATAGGCTGGATGTGATGTCAGTGTGTCCCTCCCAGTAATATAGGCGCTGGATGTGAGGCATTTGTGTCCCTCCCAGTAATATAGGCTGGATGTGAGGCCTTTGTGTCCCTCCCAGTAATATAGGCTGGATGTGAGGCCTTTGTGTCCCTCCCAGTAATATAGACTGGATGTGAGGCCTGCGCGTCCCTCCCAGTAATATAGGCTGGATGTGAGGCCTTTGTGTCCCTCCCAGTAATATAGGCTGGATGTGAGGTCTGTGTGTCCCTCTCAGTAATATAGGCTGGATGTGAGGTCTGTGTGTCCCTCTCAGTAATATAGGTGCTGGATGTGAGGTCTGTGTGTCCTTCCCAGTAATATAGGCTGAATGTGAGGCCTGTGTGTCCCTCCCAGTAATATAGGTGCTGGATGTGAGGTCTGTGTGTCCTTCCCAGTAATATAGGCTGAATGTGAGGCCTGTGTGTCCTTCCCAGTAATATAGGCTGGATGTGAGGTCTGTGTGTCCCTCTCAGTAATATAGTCTGGATGTGAGGCCTGTGTGTCCCTCCCAGTAATATAGTCTGGATGTGAGGTTTTTGTTTCCCTCCCCGTAATATAGGCTGGATGTGAGGTCTGCGTGTCCCTCCCAGTAATATAGGCTGGATGTGAGGTCTGTGTGTCCCTCCCAGTAATATAGGCTGGATGTGAGACCTGTGTGTCCCTCCCAGTAATATAGGCTGGATGTGAGGCTTGAATTCCTGTGGCTCGATAGTGCCTCTTAACAGTGCCCGCAAGCTCGATGGCTCCCAATAACCGTGCCCACCAGAGAGTGCACCATCGTTATCACCGGTCCCAGTGACACAGCTTCTCTATAGCAGGGAAGATACCACAGATTGCTTTCACAGTCCACATGAGTCCCCAGGACTGCTGGTTGTGTCCCCCTGCTATCTTCCTGGGTTGTCATATCTGCCATATCTCATCTTTTAGCCATAAAGTTGTCCACCTTGTAAACGTGACTGTGTGTTTTGTGATTTGTCCTTATTTTGTGTTCGGTAGCGTGCTGCACTTGGACCAAATGTCACCAGGATCACCTTAGAATCATTTCTCGCTTGGAAGAAAAGAAAACGGCAAGATCGAATAGTAAAAGCTGAAGAGGAAATGGAAAGGAGAAAGGCAGACTTTAAAGCAGGGAAATCCTTGGGGGTACGTACTACCAGGTATCCTTACAGTGGTGGTTTCTGGATTGCTCCAAAGTGTCTGTATTAGTGAACCTGTATTTCCCCTCCATAGATCAGTGGCCGTGAAGTGTTTGAATTCAGACCTGAGCTTGTGAATGACGACGATGAAGAGGCGGATGACACACACTACATTGCCGAGACAGATGAAGATGATGTAAGCTCCTGTGATTGCTTCTCTTCCGTAGTATTAGAGCTATATTATTAGTATTATAACATGCGGATTGCGACTGGTACATGTGTTCATGTAGCGCGTAACTGGAATGGGTCATCAGAAAAAAAAATGGTCTACTGTTTAAATCATGAAATTGCAACTTTTTTATGTTTTGGGTGTTTTTTTTTTTTTTTTGTGCAAATTTTGATATTGTTATTACGCTTTTTTAATTTTTGTATCGCTATCCACACGGTCTGTGTGTGTGAAAAATAGCAACATGCATTAGTATGGTTCATTTTGTAGATGAGAAGCAGATCCCTCCTGCCCCTAACAAAAGGAACCAAGGATCCACAACCATTTGCCTGGCGAATCTTACCTGCCTGAAACATTTCTGCTGCTGTCTTACCTTGACCTAATACTAGACTTTTATTTTCTGCTCTTTTCAGCAGCTACATTGACATAGGCAACAATAGGATGGAACTGACTCATTGACATGTGGGTACAAAGGTGCTAGTGAAAGGAGGGGAGGAGATGAGCTCAGACATCAGCTATTGTGGATCCGGTTTTATCTACTGTATATATAGTTGTTACCTGTCATTGTAATGCTGTCTGTGCTGATAATGAGGCTACTGCACAGAACTGGAAGTATCAGGCTAGTATTAGGCACAATGGCCAATGTGAAAATGCAAGTTTTCTCCTTTTTGTTTCTTTTTAACATGGTGATATGGAAAAAAAAAAAAGTTCAACATTTTGTAAACAATTGCATGTAACATAAAAACGTGATTTAACCATTAGATAAATTTTTGACCCGTTGCCTTTAACCCTTCATGACCTATGACGACATAGGTCGTGTCCCTGCACTCCACGCGGGCTCTGGCGCTGAGCCTGTATGTTTTCTGGCACATGTCGGCTGATTTCATCAGGTGGAATCACAATCCACCCGTGGCTGTTAATCTCCGACAGCGGCATTTAAGATGGCTGCATCGGAAGTGCGTCACTAATCCCACCCATCGGCACCCCTTTCACATGATCATGGGTTGGCATGGCAACCCGGGGTCTGCAGGAGACCCATGTGGTTTTCATTGCTGCTGTGCTATAAGCACCTCCTGGACTGAAGCCCTGCTATGTGTAGCACAGGTGATTGCAGCTTCAAGTCTCATAAGGAGACTATTGAAGCAGGTAAAAAGTAGAAAAAAAAATATAAGTTGAAATCACCCCTCTTTCGCCCCATTCAAAATAAAACAATAAAAAAAATACACATACTTGGTATTGCTGTGTTCAGAATCGCCCGATCTATCAAAATCTAGAAATAATTAATCCAATTAGTAAACGGCGTAACAAGAAAAAGCAAAACTCCAGAATTGTTTTTTTTGGTCTCCACAACGTTGCAATAACAGGCGATCAAAAGATTGTATCTGCCCCAAAATGGTATCAATAAAAACATCAGCTCAGCACCCAGAAAATAAGCCCTCACCCAGCCCCAGATCCCAAAAAATGGAGATTCTATAGTTCTCGGAAAACGGTGCCTTTTTTTTTTTTTTACAAACTTTTTTGGGATTTTTTTTTCCATCACTTAAGTTAACATGTATAGGTTCTTTTTTTTATCTGCAACCTTGTAATGATCTGAAGAATCATAATGGTAGGTCAGTTTTAGCATTTAGTGAACATGCTAAAAAAAATAAATTTGGAATTGCACTTTTTTTTGCAATTTCACCGTACTTTGAAGTTTTCCCCGTTTTCCAGTACACGATATGGTAAAACCAGTGGTGTAGTTCAAAAGTACAACTCGTCCCGCAAAAAAAACAAGCCCTCACATGGCCATATTGACGGAAAAATAAAAAAGTTATGGCTCTGGGAAGAAGGGGAGCGAAAAACGAAAATGCAAAAACTTAAAAGCCCCAGGTGGTGAATGACTTAAACCTGTCTTATCCCCAAACTCTATTAATCTGCAAATATTGAGTTAATCTGAGGGTTAATAGTGTTCCAGTTCTTACTGAAAATGCGGCTGTCATCAGTAAAAAAAAAAATCCAGACGTCTGAATGATCCCGAACCGGAGCTGTTACAATCCAGCGAATGAATCGGGTGCTGACCTGTAGAATTTGTGGGGTGTAATTACCGTAGCCTGTTTTTCAGGAAATAACCGAATCCTTTGTCCTTCGCTACTATCGATGTCTCGTTTTCTACATTGGGGGGGAAAAACAACTTGGGATCAGCTGTAAAACACCACCTGTCACATCCATTGGAAGGTGGATTTTCCCCTGTGACTACTTTGGACCTTTTATGTTTGTGAAGTAAAGCCCACTCATATACAAGAGGCTTCAGGATAAATGGGGGAAACTGGTATAATAGCTGATTTTGCAGGGCAAAGTTGTAACCTGTCTGTTCCTCCTACTGTTACCACCACAGGGTGTGGGTCATTCTGCAGAATACCTGTCCATGTGATACGCAGAATAACCCGAGTCTGCAGTGCCTGCTTCCTGCACTGTTCCTAGAGTATAGAGCTCACTGAATGACCCCTACGTCCACTCGTGAGGGCACATGGATAGTAGTTCTGATTCTTCATGGTCCTGCTTCATGTGGTGTGGATATACGATGCTGCTAAGAACCATGCTGTTGTGAAATGCTTTGTACTTCTTGGAATCTGATGCTCTGCGAAAGAAATTAGTTTTGTTTCTCATAAAATGGATTTTCATTCCTACAGTTGGACACATCCGATGTTCAGGATATTGACCTGAGTCGCTTTGTTCTGAAAGATGTTGATGAAACGGGCATCACCGTCGCCAGCCACGAGCGTTTCAGCACATATGTCACATCGGCAGACAGAGATGGTAAGTGAGCAGCTCGCCTTATGGTAATGCTTCATAGCCTAACATTGCTCCATACACAGATGGATGTTTTTATTGATTTTTTTCAATGTTTGGTGTCAGTGCTAATGGGCAAAATTTGTAAACTCAACATTTTCTATAAAGATCTGATAAATCTGTTCACACTAGTGGAAAAATATTTGTGTAGCTAGATCCAATCAAGGTTATTGCACATTTGTGTCAAGTATTGCAAAATTGTGAAAATGAAGAGGAAAAAAAAGCCATTTTCTCCTTACTCAGACCTGGGCAAAGTGCGGGCCACATCCAGTCCTCTGGCTCTTCTAGTCTGGCCCACGCACCATGTCCTCCCCCACCTGCATCCAAATATCACTGCTAGCCGCATCCTGAGGATGCACATAGTGGTGAATACAATGGTGGAAGATGGAGCTACCAATCGGTGTGTGCGACTGAGATGGCCAATCCAATGGCGTCACTACATTGCGTCTGCTATGCAGAGAGTCAGTGCACCGGAGCAGAGCCCCAGGGCAGGTTTGTGCTGTGTGGTGGCGTTAAAAAAAAAAAAAAAAAGTGCAAAGGACATGTGCCTGTATATAGGTGGCTATGTGCGGGCTCACGCTGTATACAGGTGACTGTGTGCGGGCTCACGCTGTATACAGGTGACAGTGTGCGGGCTCACGCTATATACAGGTGACAGTGTGCGGGCTCACGCTGTATACAGGCGACAGTGTGCGGGCTCACGCTGTATACAGGCGACAGTGTGCGGGCTCATGCTGTATACAGGCGACAGTGTGTGGGCTCACGCTGTATACAGGCGACAGTGTGCGGGCTCACGCTGTATACAGGCGACAGTGTGCGAGCTCACGCTGTATACAGGTGGCTATGCACGGGCTCGCGCTGGATACAGGTGGCTATGCGCGGACTCGCGCTGTATACAGGTGGCTATGCACTGGCTCGTGCTGTACAGTGGTTTCGGAAAGTATTCAGACCCCTTTAAATTTTTCACTCTTTGTTTAATTGCAGCCATTTGGTAAATGCAAAAAATAGTTCATTTTTCACTCTGCACCCTATCTTGACTGAAAAAAACAGAAATGTAGAAATTTTTGCAAATTTAAAAAAAAAAAAAGAAATACTGAAATATCACAAGGTCATAAGTATTCAGACCCTTTGCTCAGACACTCATATTTCAGTCACATGCTGTCCATTTCCTTGTGATCCTCCTTGAGATGGTTCTACTCCTTCATTGGAGTCCAACTGTGTTTAATTAAACTGATAGGACTTGATTTGGAAAGGCACACACCTGTCTATATAAGACCTCACAGTGCATGTCAGACCAAATGAGAAGCATGAGGTCAAAGGAATTGGCCAAGGAGCTCAGAGACAGAATTGTGGAAAGGCACAGATCTGGCCAAGGTTACAAAAGAATTTCTGCAGTACTCAAGGCTCCTAAGAGCACAGTGGCCTCCATAATCCTTAAATGGAAGAAGTTTGGGACCACCAGAAGTCTTCCTAGACCTGGCCGTCCAGCCAAACTGAGCAATCATTGGAGAAGAGCCTTGGTGAGAGAGGTAAAGAAGAACCCCAAGATCACTGTGGCTGAGCTCCAGTAGGGAGATGGGAGAAAGTTCCACAAAGTCAACTATCACTGCATCCCTCCACCAGTCAGGACCTTATGGCAAAGTGGCCCGAAGGAAGCCTCTCCTCAGTGCCAGACATATGAAAACTGGCAAAGAGTTTGCTAAAAACACATGAAGGGCTCCCAGACTATGAGAAATAAGATTCTCTGGTCTGATGAGACGTAGATAGAACTTTTTGGTGATAATTCTAAGCGGTATGTGTGGAGAAAACCAGGCACTGCTCATCACCTGCATGAATGCGCCAAGTACAGAGATATCCTGGATGAAAACCTCTGGAACGCAGAGTTGGCCGAAGGTTCACCTTCCAACAAGACAATGACCCTAAGCACACAGCTAAAACAACAAAGGAGTGACTTCAGAACAACTCTGTGACCATTCTTGACTGGCCCAGCCAGGGACTTGATCTAAACCCAATTGAGCATCTCTGGTGAGACCTGAAAATGGCTGTCCACTAACGTTCACCATCCAACCTGATGGAAATGGAGAGTATCTGCAAGGAGGAATAGCAGAGGATCCACAAATCCAGGTGTACTAGCTCAAAAGGGTGATTCTACGCAATACTGAGCAAAGCGTCTGAATACTTATGACCATGTGATATTTCCGTTTTTCTTTTTAATAAATTTGCAAAAATTTCTACATTTCTGTTTTTTTCAGTCAAGATGGGGTGCAGAGTGTACATTAATGAGAAAAAAAATGAACTTTTTTGCATTTAACAAATGACTACAATGAAACAAAGAGTGAAAAATTTTAAGGGGTCTGAATACTCTCCGTACCCACTGTATGTAGGTGGCTATGGGAGGGCTCACGCTGTATATAGGTGGCTATGAGAGGGCTCACGCTGTATATAGATGATGGCTATGAGCGACATCACGCTGTATATAGATGATGGCTATGAGCGACATCACGCTGTATATAGATGATGGCTATGAGCGACATCACGCTGTATATAGATGATGGCTATGAGCGACATCACGCTGTATATAGGTGGCTATAGGAGGGCTCACTCTGTATGTAGGTGTCTATGGGAGGCCTCACGCTGTATGTAGGTGGCTATGGGAGGGCTCACGCTGTATTTAGGTGGCTATGGGAGGGCTCACGCTGTATGTAGGTGGCTATTGGAGGGCTCACGCTGTATGTAGGTGGCTATTGGAGGGCTCACGCTGTATATAGGTGGCTATGGGAGGGCTCACGCTGTATATAGATGATGGCTATGAGCGGCATCACGCTGTATATAGGTGGCTATGGGAGTGCTCTCGCTGTATATAGGTGTCTATGGGAGGGCTCACTCTGTGTGTAGGTGTCTATGGGAGGCCTCACGCTGTATGTAGGTGGCTATGGGAGGGCTCACGCTGTATGTAGGTGGCTATTGTAGGGCTCACGCTGTATGTAGGTGGCTATTGGAGGGCTCACGCTGTATGTAGGTGGCTATTGGAGGGCTCACGCTGTATGTAGGTGGCTATTGGAGGCCTCACGCTGTATGTAGGTGGCTATGGGAGGGCTCACGCTATATGTAGGTGGCTATGGGAGGGCTCACGCTGTATGTAGGTGGCTATTGGAGGGCTCACGCTGTATGTAGGTGGCTATTGGAGGGCTCACGCTGTATATAGGTGGCTATGAGAGGGCTCACGCTGTATATAGATGATGGCTATGAGCGGCATCACGCTGTATATAGGTGGCTATGGGAGTGCTCGCGCTGTATATAGGTGGCCATGGGAGGCCTCACGCTGTATATAGGTGGCTATGGGAGGGCTCACGCTGTATGTAGGTGGCTATGGGAGGGCTCACGCTGTATATGGGTGGCTATGGGAGGCCTCACGCTGTATATAGGTGGCTATGTGAGGGCTCACGCTGTATATAGGTGGCTATGGGAGGGCTCACTGTATATAGGTGGCTATGGGAGGGCTCACTGTATATAGGTGGCTATGGGAGGGCTCACTGTATATAGGTGGCTATGGGAGGGCTCACTGTATATAGGTGGCTATGTGAGAGAGCTCACGCTGTATATAGGTGGCTATGTGAAGCTCACGCTGTATATAGGTGGCTATGGAGGGCTCACTGTATATAGGTGGCTATGTGAAGGCTCACGCTGTATATAGGTGGCTATGTGAAAGCTCACGCTGTATATAGGTGGCTATGTGAAAGCTCACGCTGTATATAGGTGGCTATGTGAAAGCTCACGCTGTATATAGGTGGCTATGGGAGGGCTCACTGTATATAGGTGGCTATGTGAGAGGAGCTCACGCTGTATATAGGTGGCTATGTGAAAGCTCACGCTGTATATAGGTGGCTATGGGAGGGCTCACTGTATATAGGTGGCTATGTGAGAGGAGCTCACGCTGTATATAGGTGGCTATGTGAAAGCTCACTCTGTATATAGGTGGCTATGGGAGGGCTCACTGTATATAGGTGCCCAAAAAAATCTTTACAATTATGCAGCAAAAAAAAATTACATATATACTTTCATCATGATTTCACTACTTACACGTGCACACAATAATCAAAAACTGTCTAATGGTAAAACTGGCTTAGTTGTCTGTAAGGGTGACTTGACAAAATACTAATTGTAATGAAATATCCACATTAAAACACTTGAATGTTAAGATTTTGTAGTTTCGTTTAACTTAAGATTTTTGTTTTTTTTGCCGGCACTGTTTAGAAGAGGAGTCGGCACACTTAATTATGCTCAATATTATGTTGTACAATGAATTTTACTATAAAATAATATTAATATTGAGCAAAACTTAATTTCAGCCTATTATTCTGGCCCTCCATAACAGTCACGTTCTCTCCTCTGGCCCCTGGGGAAAATTGTTCTTTTCCAGCCCTGTCCTTGCCAATTTCTGTTACGGTACATACAAAAAAAATGTAAATAAAAAAATACTAAATTAGTATTGATTGTCACATCCATTACAACTGTACCTGTAAAATATTCTTTTATTTAACCTATTTGGTAAATGCTTCTCCTGGACACTGTGACACAGTAGATAATATTTCGAGACTGCAGTCACAGTTCAGATACTAGCCGCGGGTATAAAGCGCAGCTTTCATGCTACACTTGGATGTCCGTCCGTCCGTCCGTCCGTCTGTTGGCCGTCATGGTATTGGGTTGTGATTGCTTCTCACCTATCCCTATCTTTTCTACAGATGTAAAGCTAAATGAAGCATCAGGTGGTGACTTAAGAAATGGGGAACATGATGATTATGCCGACGAAAGTGAAGAAGACGAAGAAAATCTTGAGGATGCAGTGCCTGTTGATGAAAATCTTTTTACTGGAGAAGATCTAGATGAACTTGAGGAACAGCTGAATACACTGGATGAATGAACATTGCTGCCGGCCCTCGCATCATCAGTAGGATATTCAGACTGCCATGCCCTTACAACTTGATTTTTCAATAGGGAAAAATGACTGTCCCTTCTCGCTTCTACAGAGCACATCATCAACGATTAAAGAAACCATTTCTCGTGTTGTAATTTTGACAACTGTAAATTGGTCAGACTCTATAGGAATGAAAAATAATAAAGGTCTTATTTGGATGTAGTGGTACATGATCTGTTTTATTTAATACTTTCTGTATTATGTTGCATTTGTCTTGATTTAATAAAAAAACGAAGGTAAAATGTGCTAATGGATGTAATACAGTAAATCTGCACTGATCTCCGTCCTCGCTGTTATGTAGTCTGCCCGTCCTCCACCTCGCTGTGTTGTAGATTGCTCGTCCTCCACCTTGCTGTATTGTAGACTGCTCGTCCTCCTCCTCACTATTGTTATGTAGACTGCTCGTCCTCCTCACTGTTATGTAGACTGCTCCTCCTCGCTGTTATGTAGACTGCTCGTCCTCCTCCTTGCTATTGTTATGTAGACTGCTCGTCCTCATCCTCGCTATTGTTATGTAGACTGCTCGTCCTCCTCGCTATTGTTATGTAGACTCTCGTCCTCCCCACGCTATTGTTATGTAGACTTCTCGTCCTCCACCTCGCTGTTATGTAGACCGCTCGTCCTCCTCGCCATTGTTATGTAGACTGCTCGTCCTCCTCCTCGCTATTGTTATGTACACTGCTCGTCCTCCTCACTGTTATGTAGACTGCTCCTCCTCCTCCTCGCTATTATGTAGACTGCTCGTCCTCCTCCTCGCTATTGTTATGTAGACTGCTCGTCCTCATCCTCGCTATTGTTATGTAGACTGCTCGTCCTCCTCCACGCTATTGTTAATGTAGACTTCTCGTCCTCCACCTCGCTGTTATGTAGACCGCTCGTCCTCCTCGCTATTGTTATGTAGACTGCTCGTCCTCCTCCTCGCTATTGTTATGTACACTGCTCGTCCTCCACCTCGGTTATGTAGACTGCTGGTCATTAACCTCGCTGTTATGTAGGCTGCTCGTCCTCCTCCTCACTGTTATGTAGACTGCTCGTCCTCCTCCTCGCTATTGTTATGTAGAATGCTCGTCCTCCTCCTCGCTATTGTATGTAGACTTCTCGTCCTCCTCCTCGCTATTGTTATGTACACTGCTCGTCCTCCACCTCGGTTATGTAGACTGCTGGTCCTCAACCTTGCTGTATTGTAGACTGTTCGTCCTCCTCCTCGCTATTGTTATGTAGACTGCTTGTCCTCCTCCTCCTCGCTATTGTTATGTAGACTGCTCGTCCTCCTCCTCCTCGCTATTGTTATGTAGACTTCTCGTCCTCCACCTCGCTGTTATGTAGACCGCTCGTCCTCCTCGCTATTGTTATGTAGACTGCTCGTCCTCCTCCTCGCTATTATGTACACTGCTCGTCCTCCACCTCTGTTATATAGACTGCTGGTCCTCAACCTCGCTGTTATGTAGACTGCTCATCCTCCTCCTCATTGTTATGTAGACTGCTCGTCCTCCTCCTCGCTATTGTTATGTAGACTGCTCGTCCTCCTCTTCGCTATTATGTAGACTGCTTGTCCTCCACCTCGGTTATGTAGACTGCTGGTCCTCCTCCTCACTGTTATGTAGACTGCTCGTCCTCCTCCTCACTGTTATGTAGACTGCTTGTCCTCCTCCTCGCTATTGTTATGTAGACTGCTCATTCTCCACCTCGCTGTTATGTAGACTGCTTGTCATCCTCCTCGCTGTTATGTAGACTGCTTGTCGTCCTCCTTGCTGTTATGTAGACTGCTTGTCGTCCTCCTCGCTGTTTTGTAGACTGCTCGTTCTCCACCTCGCTGTTATGTAGACTGCTTGTCCTCCTCCTCGCTGTTATGTAGACTGCTCGTCCTCCTCCTCACTGTTATGTAGACTGCTCGTCCTCCTCCTCGCTGTTATGTAGACTGCTTGTCCTCCTCGCTGTTATGTAGACTGCTTGTCCTCCTCCTCGCTGTTATGTAGACTGCTCGTCCTCCACCTTGCTGTTATGTAGACTGCTCGTCCTCCTCCTCGCTATTATGTAGACTGCTCGTCCTACACCTCACTGTTATGTAGACTGCTTGTCCTCCTCGCTGTTATGTAGACTGCTCGTCCTCCTCCTCGCTATTATGTAGACTGCTCGTCCTCTTCGCTATTGTTATGTAGACTGCTTGTCCTCCTCCTCGCTATTGTTATGTAGACTGCTTGTCCTCCTCCTCGCTATTGTTATGTAGACTGCTTGTCCTCCTCGCTATTGTTATGTAGACTGCTTGTCCTCCTCCTCGCTATTGTTATGTAGACTGCTTGTCCTTCTCCTCGCTATTGTTATGTAGACTGCTTGTCCTCCTCCTCGCTATTTTTATGTAGACTGCTTGTCCTCCTCCTCGCTATTGTTATGTAGACTGCTTGTCCTCCTCCTCGCTATTGTTATGTAGACTGCTTGTCCTTCCTCCTCGCTATTGTTATGTAGACTGCTTGTCCTCCTCCTCGCTATTGTTATGTAGACTGCTTGTCCTCCTCCTCGCTACTGTTATGTAGACTGCTTGTCCTCCTCCTCGCTATTGTTATGTAGACTGCTTGTCCTCCTCCTCGCTATTGTTATGTAGACTGCTTGTCCTCCTCCTCGCTATTGTTATGTAGACTGCTTGTCCTCCTCCTCGCTATTGTTATGTAGACTGCTTGTCCTCCTCCTCGCTATTGTTATGTAGACTGCTTGTCCTCCTCCTCGCTATTGTTATGTAGGCTGCTTGTCCTCCTCCTCGCTATTGTTATGTAGACTGCTTGTCCTCCTCCTCGCTATTGTTATGTAGGCTGCTTGTTCTCCTCCTCGCTATTGTTATGTAGGCTGCTTGTCCTCCTCGCTATTATGTAGACTGCTTGTCCTCCTCCTCGCTATTGTTATGTAGGCTGCTTGTCCTCCTACTCGCTATTGTTATGTAGGCTGCTTGTCCTCCTACTCGCTATTGTTATGTAGGCTGCTTGTCCTCCTCCTTGCTATTGTTATGTAGGCTGCTTGTCCTCCTCCTCGCTATTGTTATGTAGACTGCTTGTCCTCCTCCTCGCTATTGTTATGTAGGCTGCTTGTCCTCCTCCTCGCTATTGTTATGTAGACTGCTTGTCCTCCTCCTCGCTATTGTTATGTAGGCTGCTTGTCCTCCTCCTCGCTATTGTTATGTAGACTGCTTGTCCTCCTCCTCGCTATTGTTATGTAGGCTGCTTGTCCTCCTCCTCGCTATTGTTATGTAGGCTGCTTGTCCTCCTCCTCGCTATTGTTATGTAGACTGCTTGTCCTCCTCCTCGCTATTGTTATGTAGACTGCTTGTCCTCCTCCTCGCTATTGTTATGTAGACTGCTTGTCCTCCTCCTCGCTATTGTTATGTAGACTGCTTGTCCTCCTCCTCGCTATTGTTATGTAGACTGCTTGTCCTCCTCCTCGCTATTGTTATGTAGACTGCTTGTCCTCCTCCTCGCTATTGTTATGTAGACTGCTCGTCCTCCTCCTCGCTATTGTTATGTAGACTGCTTGTCCTCCTCCTCGCTATTGTTCAATAGACAAAAAAACCTGACTGGCACATCCAGACTAATGTGAACTAGGTGCAAACCAAGGGAAGCTACCCCCATGTAAAACATACAAAAAAAGGCTGCACTCAAGCATACTAAAGCATGACAATATGGAATACATTAAATTTAGAATAGCAATATGGCTTTGGAATATAATGAAAAATTTGAGACGCTTAGTATAAACATATACAAAAAAAAGGCTGCACTCAAGCATACTAAAGCATGACAATATGGAATACATGAAATTTAGAATAGCAATATGGCTTTGGAATATAAGGAAAAATTTGAGACGCTTAGTATAAACATTTGGCCAAACATTTTAAAGCCCAACAACCATCGTCAAGGTGGTCTCAATGCTGGTGAGTCCCTGACCTAATGTGAACATACCTCTATTAGGCTGATATCTGAATTTCTGGGTGAATATGCACCTCTGTCAGCATGCCTGCATTATGCCTTTAAATGTTTGGCCAAATGTTTATACTAAGCGTCTCAAATTTTTCCTTATATTCCAAAGCCATATTGCTATTCTAAATTTCATGTATTCCATATTGTCATGCTTTAGTATGCTTGAGTGCAGCCTTTTTTTGTATATTTTTTTTGTATGATCTCCTCCTCGCTATTGTTATGTAGACTGCTTGTCGTCCTCGCTATTGTTATGTAGACTGCTTGTCCTCCTCGCTATTGTTATGTAGACTGCTCGTCCTCCTCCTCGCTATTGTTATGTAGGCTGCTCGTTTACTGGTGTGTTCAGGGTCTTTGTCTTGTCGAAACCCCATCTCAAAAGCATGTCCTCAGCGTAAGGCAACGTGACTTCTTCAAGTATGTTAATATATGCAGACTGGTCCATGATCCCTGGTGTGCGGTAAATAGGTCCGGCACCATAGTAAGAGAAACATGCCCATATCATGATACTTGTACCACCGTGCTTCACTGTCTTCAGAGTGTACTGTGGCTTGAGTGCAGAGTTTGACGGTCGTCTGATGAACTGTCTGCGGCCATTGGATCCAAAAAGAGCAATTTTACTTTCATCAGTCCACAAAATGCTTCTCCATTTCTCTTTAGGCCAGTTGATGTGTTCTTCGGCAAATTGTATCCGCTTCAGTACATGTGTATTTTTTTTTTTTTTAGCAGTGGGACTTTGCGGGAATTCTCGCTAAGGCTACTTTCACACTTCAGGCTTTTTGAATCAGGCGCGATCCGGCGTGTTTTTAAAAAAACGGATCCGGTACCGGATGCGTTTTTTTAGCATTGACTTACATTAGCGCCGGATCGCGCCTGATGTCACTGCGCTGCATCCGTTTTTGTCCGGATCCGTCGGAATTGTACATTCCGGCAGCCGGACAAGACCCTTGCTGCAACGTTTTTTTTTTTTTTTCCGGAGCCGCTTGATAGTGCCTGAATCGGCACTTCAGGCGGCCGGAAACAATGCAAACCTATGGAGCCGGACCAGTCTTTTGAGAAATCCGTCAGAAAACTGATCCGGAATCCAA
Organism: Oophaga sylvatica; assembly: GCA_033576555.1. Classification (NCBI taxonomy): domain Eukaryota; kingdom Metazoa; phylum Chordata; class Amphibia; order Anura; family Dendrobatidae; genus Oophaga; species Oophaga sylvatica. The sequence goes on along the minus strand of JARQOD010000007.1, from coordinate 139,796,168 downwards.
GGTCTCTCTCTCTCTCTCCATTGATAACTGCATTTTCAACATGGAAATTTTATATTTCCGGGTTCAAAATGTCAGGACGGATCAGGCAAAAAACCTGATCAGTTGCATCAGTTTTTTTTAAATCAGCGCCGGATCCGTCCTATCAGGCATAGGACGGATTATGTCTGATTAAAAAAAACTGATGTGTGAAAGTAGCCTAAGAAATTAGCGTCACACAAGCATCTTCGGACTGTCACAGTCCTCACAGGTAACTTGTGACTGTCTGTGATCATCCTGCAGCCGATCACTGGCTGAGCTTTTGCCTTTCTGGCTATTCTTCCTTCCAGTCGAATGGTAGTCTTCCGTTTTCTTCCACATCTCTCTGGTTCGGCTTTCCATTATAAAGCATTGGAGATCATTTTAGCTGAACATTGTCTGCACTTCTTTATAAGTTTTACCTTCTCCAATCAACTTTTTAATCTAAGTGCCCTGTTCTTCTGAACAATGTCTTGAACGACCCATATTTCTCAGGCTTTCAAGGAGAAATGTATGTACAACATGTCCTGGATTCACCCTTAGATAAGGGCCACCTGATTCACACCTGTTTCCTCACAGAATGATTGACCTCGCTAACTGAACTCCACACTGCTATTATTTTGAACACCCTCCCCCCCTTCAATTACCGTATTTTTCAGACTATAAGACGCACCCCAATTTTCAGACGGAAAATAGGTAAAAAAAAATAACGTCAAATGTTGGTCCGTCTTACAGTCCGAATTTAGCTTACGGGGGGGATCGGCAGCACTGGTGGAGCGTGGTCACGGGGTGTTCAGTGGTCTGGCAACATGACTCCCATCCCAGACTGGTGCGGAGGGTTCGGCAGTGGTGCTCTGGTGCTGGAGGCTTCGCCGGCATTTTGTGAAAGCCCGGAGGCCCCCCGCACATCCATTGTTGCAGTGACCTCTGGGATAATGGCCGCCGGGAACGGCGCGTGCTCAGAGTGAGATCTCTGCAACGAGATTTCACTCTGAGCATGCGCCGCACCCGGTGGCCATTTTCCCGGAGGCCATTGCATTGCACCAATGGATATGCAGGGGCATCCAGACTTTCAGAAAATGCCGGTGGGGCCCCCAGCACCAGAGCACCACCGCCGACCCTGCTGCACCAGCCTGGGAATGGAGTGTGAGGGTCTGTGCACACGTTGCGGATTCCTAGCATTTTTGCCGTGGTTTTTTTCGCGGCGGAAACGCCGCAAAACCGCTTACACAACACAACTCATTGTGGCCTATGGGATTCCGCAATGCTGTGCACATGCTGCAGGTTTTTCCGCTGCGGAATCGCATCGCGGAAGAATCCGCAGCATGCTCATTCTTTTTTGCGGAACTGTGGCGATTCCGCCGCCATAGGAATGCATTGAACCGCTTACTTTCCGCATATGGCTGTGCCCACCATGCGCAAAGTAAGCGGTTCATGTGCGGATGGTACCCAGGGTCTGGAGGAGAGGACTCTCCTCCAGGCCCTGGGTACCATATCCATGTAAAAACAATAATTAAAATAAAAAATAGTGATATTCTCACCTTCCGGCGGCCCCCGCAGCTTTCCCGCCTCTCAGCGACGCTCCCGGCAACTCCCGTTCCCAGTGATGCATTGCGAGAATCACCCCAGATGATGTAGCGGTCTCGCGAGATGCTACGTCATCGGGGTGATTGTCGCAAAGGACGCCTGGGAACGGGATTGGCCGGGAGCGTCGCTGAGAGGCGGGAAAGCTGCGGGGGCCGCCGGAAGGTGAGAATATCATTATTATTTTTTTAATTATTATTAACATTAGATCTTTTTACTATTGATGCAACATAGGCGGCATCAATAGTAAAAAGTTGGTCACGCTTGTCAAACACTTGTTTGACTCGTGTGACCAATCTGTCAGATCGCTTGTAAAACGCTAGCATTCTGCAAGCTAATTCCGCTTGCAAAATGCTAGTTTTTAGCGGGAATATGCATACCTATAATATGCGTATTTCCTGCGGCAGGGAGGTGCGGAATTGCCGCGGAAATTTCCATAGCAATTCCGCAACATGTGCACATAGCCTTATCGTTGCCCTGCAGCGTCGGACCGGGACCACCGCAGAATTGCCCGACACCTGCTTCCACCGTATTTGTAAGTCTATTCTGACTATAAGACGCACCCCCATGTTCCCAAAAAAAAAAATTGGGAAAAAAGTGCGTCTTATAGTCTGAAAAATACGGTAATTATTCTAATACACAGACTCAAAAACATGCAGATCATGAATATGGAGTCTGGTGGTTTTCTTAGAATCTACTGCACCAACTGGTAAATTGTTTGATATGTGATAATATAATTTATACTAAAACCAGTGATTCCTCTGGTTAGTCATATATATGAACACTGCTGAATCCTACAGGATGCACTGGGAGGACTGAAGAAAAAGTTTAAAAAAACATCTAGAACGCAGATGAACCCCATAATTAACGGGAGACTGCTTGCTGCCATTTGCTTCAGATATACAGCAGCTCCGATTTTTACATTAATTCCATTTGTTCCTAAAAATGGAACAGACAAACAGAATGTCAAAATGCAGGTGTGAACGGAGTCTTAATACTCATGCCTCCTCTCTTGATACTGGTTCTTTTTCATGTTTCACAATCTGCTGCCTAGGTCAGGAATATTTAGGCTATGCTCACACACTGCGTTTTTGATGCTAGTTTTTTTTTCAGCTTTTTTATGCATATTTTTCAGTACCATCCAGCAGAGTGTATGACATTTCAGAATCTCATGCGCACAGCTTGTTTTTCTGTCCTCAGTATTTTGTGTAAAACCTGAGGTTTTGCAGAATGGAGCATTGTCACTTCATTTTCTCAGCGTTTTTAACCCATTAAAAGTAATAGGTGGTGCAAAAAAACACTGAAAGAAAGCTGCAAAAATGTAGTTATAAGTTTTTGCTGCGTTTTTTGTGCCAAAACCTGATAAAGTAGAATCAGATTTTTTTTTGTGCTAAACTATCAGCATGCGCAAGAGACAAATGTACCCATACAAAAAAGCAACAAAAACTAAGCAAAACCTGCTTATTTGAGGCAAGTTTCTTCCTGCCTGAGAGCAGGTTTTGCCTTAGGAGAAAAAACGCATCAAAAATGCAATGTGTGAACATAGCCTTAGGAGTTTCCACTTACAACAGATTTTATTGCTCGTTGTGGTATGTATATCATTCATTTAATAGTTTTTAAGGTAGAAAAATGATAATTACGGGTAATTTGATTTTCCAGATCCATGACAGCACCATTAGTGAGAGATGGCTTCCGCCCCCAGGAAACAGGAAACCTGCAGCAAAGATAAAAGGGGGCGGTACCTCTCTCCTCAGTTTTGTTAGAGTATGGAAGGTGACCGCCTTATTAGTTTAATATGCTCATATCTTTGTTAAATGGCATATTTTGTAATGCATCAATATCCTCTATGTTATTAACATCATTCCTTTGTGAATCATACCACCATCACCAAGATAGGGCGGGAATAATGCGGTGCTGTCATGGATCCGTAAGTAATTATCATTTTTTCCCTTCCCCATGACAGCACCGTTAGTGAGAGGATGAAATAGAAAGACTCTTAGGGTGGGACGACAGCAGATAGCACTTTTCTACCGAAGGCAAGATTTGAACGCCCTAGGTCTAGCCTATAGTGACGGAAGACCATACTGCTGCATTACAGATCTGTTCTATAGATGCATTTGCCCTTTCTGCCCATGACGTGGCAATGGCTATTGTAGAGTGGGCTGTTACCCCCGGTGGGGGAGTTTTCCCTACAGAGGAGTAAGAAAGAGAAATAGACATAAACAGCCACCGTGCAATAGTTGATTTTGAGGCCTGCCTTCCCCTGTTTGTCCCTGAAAGGAAACAAAAAGGGCTGACGATTGTCGCCAGGGCTCTGTTACTTCTAAATATTGAAGTAGACATCTTCTGACGTCTAAGCAATGAAAAATTTTCTCTCCCTGGGATTTAGGGTTGGCACAGAAGGATGTTAAGGTTATCTCCTGGTCTCTATGGAATTTAGAATTCACTTTTGGGAGGAAAGCAGGGTCAGGTCTAATCAGCACCCTGAAATCCAGGATAGTAGTATATGGTGCGTTAGCAGAAATAGCCTGCAATTCACCAATACGTCGAGCAGACGTTAACGCTACCAGGAGGACTGTTTTCAGCGTCAGAGACTTTATGGAGGTAGTTGTAATAGGCTCAAACGGAGGTAGTGTCAGAGCCTTGAGTACTAAATTTAGATCCCAGGGAGCCACCTTTAATCTGAATTTTAAATGGTCTAGATGTAAATGAGGCTCGAATAAATCTACACACTCAAGGGTGGTTGGCAAGCTTTTGGTCGAATAACACACCTAATGCTGCCACATGTACTTTTAAGGTGCTGGTGGATAGACCCCTCTCCAGCCTTTTCTGGAGGAACTCCAATACTTCGGATATCGGGACTTCTTGAGTTGTATCCGTTAGGGAACGTCCTGAGAACTCCAGGTATTTCTCCCAGACCTTCTGATATTTTTCCCTTGTGACTTTCTTCCTGCTTGCTAGGAGGGTGGTAACTAAGGGATCTGAGAAGCTTTTGCCTAGCAGGAGCCTCCTCTCAAGTTCCAGGCGGCTAGTTGTAGTCTGTGTACTTGAGGGTGTAACACCGGACCCTGATGCAGAAGATCTGGACGCTCTGGCAAGATCCATGGGTCCGAGATGGATAACCGTCTGAGCCACGTGAACCACGCTCTTTTTGGCCAAAACGGTGCTATTATAATTATCCGCACCCTGTCTTCCCGGATTTTCTTCCGGATTGTTGGTATCAGTGCAAATGGGGAAAACACAAAACCTAGTTGGAATGTCCATTGGTGTAGCAAGGCGTCCACTCCTACCGGATTTTCTCTTGGATTGAGGAAATAGAACTTTTCTACCTTCCGGTTTTGTCTTGTGGCAAACAGGTCCACTTCCGGAGTTCCCCAGCCTGCACATATTTCTCCAAACACTTTTTGATTCAGGGACCACTCTCCCTGGTGTAATACATGGCGACTTAGGAAGTCTGCTACTAAATTGTCCGCTCCTTTCAGGTGAGTGCTGGACAGAGATCGCAGATTGGCTTCTGCCCATAGAAATAATTGGCCGGCTTCTTCCATCAGTGGCTCCGACCTCGTACCTCCCTGTCTGTTTATATATGAAACGGTTGTAGTGTTGTCGGACAACACCACCAAATGTCTTCCTCTGACTTCCTCTGGTATCTGGAGGATTGCCTGTCTTACGGCCGCTAACTCCTTGAGGTTGGAAGATGCTCTTTCCATCATGGGTCCCCACTGCCCCTGTAAAATATGGTCTGAGAGATGTGCACCCCAGCCGAGTGGTCCTGCATCTGTGGTCAAGACCAGCGGATCCTGGATTGACCAGGACACGCCCTTTTTTTAGATTTTGCGGTTCTTGCCACCATTTTAGTGAGTCCCGTACCTGTGGTGACAATATAATTTTTCGGTTTAAGCTTGTCGGATTCTTCACTTGCTCGGCTATTACTTGCCGCTGCAATATTCTGGTATGTGCTTGTGCCCATTGAACCGCTGGGATTGTTGCCGTTAGCATCCCTAAAAGGGACATTGCTTCTCTTAGGGAAGTGGACTTTCTTGACCGTATGCCGTTTATCCTTTGCTGTATGACATGTATTTTCCTGTCTGGAAGCACACTCTTTTGCGTGAGAGAATTTAATTGGATACCTAGAAACTCTTGTATCTGAACCGGCACTATTTTTGATTTTTTTAAATTTATCATCCAACCTAAGTTGGTTAGTACTTCTCGCACTTTCGTTACTGCTCTCACGCCATCTTTTTGGCTGTCTGCTATAACCAGAAAATCGTCCAAGTATGGTACTATTAGTATACCTTCTTTCCTTAGGAAGGATGCTACTTCTGCAATTATTTTCGTGAAAATACGTGGGGCTATTGAGACCCCGAAGGGTAGACACTGATACTGTAGGTGAATGGGTATTCCTGCAATCTCCACAAAGACCCTCAGGAATCTCTGGTGCCCCACATATATTGGTACATGATAATATGCGTCTGAAAGATCCACCACCGCCACGTAGCAGTCTGGATACAGCAGTTTTACCGTTGTTTTTAGTGTCTCCATTTTGAATCTTTCTAACCGTATATAACGATTTAGGGCTTTTAGATTGCATATTACCCTTACCGATCCATCTGGTTTGGGCGTTAGAAACAGGGTGTTGTAAAATCCTTCCCCTTCCTCGTGGGCAGGGACCCTCACCAGGACCTCTTTTTTTATTAGTAGCTGAACTTCCCTTTACAAATTGGCCTGATTTGTTTTCGTGACTCGGGTGGTTACTATGCGTTGTGGAGGGAGGGTAGCGAAATCTAACCTTGCGCCCTTTGACACCAAGTTGATTATCCACTGTGAAGATGGCAGTGCTTCCCACTGATGGGCAAAAAACCGGAGTCTCCCCCCCACCTGACCTCTGGCGTCATTGGTGTTTTGGTTCTGGTCTGGGGGGAGGTTTATTGAAGAGGAACCCCCTATCCTTCCTGTCTTTCCAGCTTTTTCCCCACATTGATTTATCATCCGAGCGGCCCCGACTCCCTTTACCGGACCCTCGAAAGGACAGCCGAAAATCATTCCAACGGCGCTTAAAGAAGGGTGGCGGAAGGAAAGTGTTTTTTCTTGTCTGCTGTCTTTTCTAAAATATCATCTAAGGCTTTCCCAAATAGGTATTGCCCTTCACAGGGGACCCCACAAAGTTTCACCTTGGACTGAAAATCTGCTGACCAATTTTTTAGCCACAAGGCTCTACACCCTGAATTAGACAAGGCACAGGCACGGGCGGCACTACGAACAGAATCGACTGCTGCGTCTGCTAAAAAAAACTGCCGCTTTTTGTAGGGATGGAATTGCCTCCAGCAATGTATCCCTTGGGCATCTGTTTTTAATTTGGTCACTTAATTCCTCTAACCACTTAACCATGGCCCGAGCCGTGCAAGTGGCGGCCACACCTGGTTTAAATGACGATGCTGACACCTCCCAGGCTGATTTTAGAAACCCATCTGCTTTTTTATCAAGGGGATCCTTTAACGCTCCCATATCCTCGAATGGAAGGGATATACCTCTGGAGGTGCTGGCTATGGCTGCATCTAACTTTGGCGCTTTTTCCCACTTTTCGCAGATTTCATCCTCAAAGGGATATTTTCGCTTCAGAGCTTGCGGAACCGATATTTTTTGTTCGGTTTCTTCCACTCCCTTTATATTAAATTCAATAAGTTATCGTGGAAAGGAAAAACTTTCCGCTTTTTCCCTTCCAGATTACTAAACATGGAATCATGGATGGAAAGGTGCTCCTTGGGCGTCTCGACTCCCATGGTGGATCTCACCAATTTAAGTAGCTTCCCTATGTCTTCCGACATGAAATAGCGGTGACCATATTCCTCGTCCGAGGACTCGGAGTCTGAGCCCTCGGAAGCTACCAACTCTCCCGGTTCATCCCCTGAATCTATCTCGAACTATGTGCGGGCAGCTGAGGAGGGGAAGGGGGGGGTTCTCTGTATGCCCCATCTGTTGCCTGATTTGTTCCTTTACTGAAGTTTTTACTTCTTCTTTAATCATGTTTTTTATATTTTGAAACAGGGATGGCGATTCCTGGGCCACAGTTTTTCAATGCATTTCTGACAAAGCCTTTTATCATATGCTTTAGGTAGGGTTTTTAGGTTTTAAAACGCAAGCTTTATTTTTCTGTTTGGAGGTGGATTTCCTCGCCTAAAAAAAAAAAACGTGACACAGAAAAAAGGTTTTGATTACAATCATGCCCTGTTTTGCCTTACAAAGGCACTCACCCACCGGCCCCAGGTACCGCAGTCGTTGGTGGATTATCCAGGACAGGCCCCGGCGTTTCTTCTGCTGGGTCCGCCATCCTGGTAGTGGAGCTGTTGCCACCTTCCCAGTGCTCAGCCGCATTTTTAATGCTTGGGGCTGAAAGTGGTATTGCGCTCCTGAAGCAACTCCATTCTAGAAGCGTTCAGGGTACCGCTTTCCCCCGGCGTGTGACGTCACTTCCGGCGCTACCCGGAAGTCATCGCATTCACTCGGCGCCTGCGTCGTGATGCACACGCCCCTCATACCCCGGCTTAGCCTCCGTCCAGGAGCGGACGCTGGGAGGTCCGGGGATCGGATGGAGCGCCCCCACAGCTTGTTGGTCGGCCGGCAACCTCGGCGCCTGCCCGGCCCTTTCCCGGTGCTGCCGCCGCTGTCTCCTGCCCCGACCGCTTCATCAAAGAGGATCCTGCCCGGCCCCAGGTACAAACATGCCGCAGGCTCCCGGTCCGGGAAATAGGAAACCAAACTGAGGAGAGAGGTACCGCCCCCTTCTTTTATCTTTGCTGCAGGTTTCCTGCTTCCTGGGGGCGGAAGCCATCTCTCACTAATGGTGCTGTCATGGGGAAGGGAAAAGTAGACTTACGCCCATCGAGTTCAATCTGTAACCTAAGTAGTTAATCTAGAGGAAGGAAAAAACCCTATGGGGCCGATACTAATTGCCACTAGCTCCCTGGATCAATGTCCCATCACAGAATCTAGTATCACAACTTGTGTGGTAGAGTGGCTCACTCAGCTGTACACAGAGGTAGGCGCAGGAACGCTGTCTCTCTAAGTCATTCATGGGTTTATTATGTACGTGGGCATAAACCACAGTGAGGTAAAAATAAACACGGCCCTTAGAGAAAAACAGTAAAACGAAACAAAATGGTATATCACAGTCCATACGGCTGTGGGGATCCGCCCGCTCAGGAGAATCAGCATACAAAGGTCCAGCTTTCCTTTACAGGACACATAGCACTGGAGTTCCACTCTCCAGGCCTACTGAACTCTGCTGAATATTTAAGCCCCAGACCACACTCTGGGGTGGAGATAAGGTGGACATCCTCCCACCCACTCTATGGTTGTCCACAAAAGCCCAGCCCTTATAATGGCCGATTAACCCCCTCAACACAGTGTGCTGGAGCAAACTTCTGGACTCCAATTCTATGAAGCTAATAGCCTCAGTGAGATGTGGCTCCCCTCCTGAACTCTACCAGTGACTTTGTCACAATTGTAAAATATTTTGCGTGTACTGTAATCTCAGTGGTCTTACAGTAAAGATTTGCCATTTGTGTCGAATTGTCGTCTATTTTATACTTGGCCAATGTAAAATTCAGTATTTGACATCTAAGAATAGGGTAATTTCATTTTTAAACAAAGACAAAGCAATATTTCTTTTTTTCATCATAACTTTTATTTCTAAACATTACAATTTATAGTTTTGTTGATAAAATTGTTCATGGCAATGCTTGTAAACATCTGTCATCAGGAAACATGGCAGAAAGGCTGGCTCCAGTACTAAAAGCTCATTTCCAGTTGCTGAGTTACTACATTTCCAGATGGGTCTTAGGTTTAAGAAATCCTAGAAAATACATGAAATTGTAAGTTTCATTTACATGATTGCTTTTAAAAGCTGACGTCCCATTGGCCAGCTTACAACCCTTGAGTAAAAAAAATGCTGAAAATTTTTCATTCTGTAAAAGCTCAAAGCAAAAACTGAAGCGAAGCAGAGAGAAATCCGAGGACAGAAAAACTGCTGCTCACGTTCTGCGTATAAATCCTATATGATTTTCAGATCTTTCATTGCCGACTCCAGGCTCTAAAAGACGAAAGCAGAAAATATAATTGTAGGTTTATTGGGGTTCAATTCTAAAAGATCAACATATCCTATTAGCAGGGCCACCTGTATATTAATGGAGTGCTAACCAAAGTGCGTGTAAGTGCTCATGCAGACGGCTGCAGCTTCGGTCCGAGTGTGATCCGTCAACACATCGGACTGCACAATGCACATGTCCGATTTTGATCCAAAGAAAAAAATTGCAGCTTGTATGATTTGCCTCCGATAATCGGATGCCACTCGCCCATTCATGGCTATGGGTCCGTGGAAAACATCAGATATCTGAGTGCGGTCCAATTTTTACAGACAAACAATGGAGAAGATAAAGAAACTTTTTTTTTTTTTTTAAATTCTCCACCTCTGAGAAAATTGGATCAAATTCTGATCAGAGTGTGATGAGTATAACTGGACCGATTTTCTCAGATAGAGAACATATGGTTGTCTGCATCTGTACGAAGACAAATACAATTTAAAAAAGAGGAAAGACACGTACAAAAGATTAGTTGTTCTTCCTAAATTTGAGCAATGTAGATATTTATGGGATCATATGGGAAAGAAGACCCCACGTGCATCACCACAGGAGGTGGCCCCTGCGGAAGCTGCTTCCTGTGGCGAAACGTGTGGGTACTCTTTCCCATCTGATGCTTTTTCTATGACAGTTTACCTGGTGACTATGCACACGGCACTTTATTGCACATAGCTATTGCTTATTTAATTTTAGACAGTATATAATTTTGATACTGTATTATTTATTGTCTGTACATGTGCATTGCACCTTTATTCTTTACTGAATACTACTTGACATCACTTTAGGGTTATTGCCCATTCATACTTATCTCGGATATCCACCACTTACTGGGTGGATACTGGGTTGTATCCCTGTGCCAATTTTTGGCCTAGGAAACATGTTCTGGTGCAATATTAAATGTTTTATTTAGGCTTTTTGTGTTTGTTTCTTCATAAATATTAACATTTTTCAAATTTAGGAAGTCCAACCAATCTTTTGTTTCGGTCTGTCCTTTTTTTGTAGGGAAAAAAGATGAGTGTTTTAAACATTTATTTTTAATTAATTTTTACTGTATTTTTTTAGTTTTGAACCTTTGTTTATATTTTATTCTGCAATATCACAGTGTAAGGAAGTGGAGGTGCAGCCCACAGTCCAACGTGAAGATCTGTAAAGAGATGTAGAGCATTATGATGTGTTGTATGTCTTATATAACTTGTATTATTAGTAAGGAACTTGTGTTCTGTCAAAGACTAGGTAGTTGGCAGGGACAGTTAGAGTTAATGGTTGGGACTAGCCCAGAGTGGGAGAGGCTAAAGTGGAGGGACAACAGGGAGTTTCCTGTCAGAAAGTCAGATAGGGACCAGCCTGCAGTGGTAGCAGACATCAGGTCTTGCTGAGTAGCAGAACTGCATGCAGTGGGTACTTTTGTGGCAAGAGGGAGACAACCGAGGCAGGTGGTAAGCTCGTATGAGAGAAGCGACAACGAGAAGGTAGTGAGTAGTGTCCAGAGCCAGTCCAAGGCAAAATAGAGAAAAGGAAGAAGTATGGGAGCCTGGGGCAGGAAATCTAGGGGGACGGTATAGAGTTGTCTGTCAGACAGGTAACGCAATGGAGAAGGAAGGTTAAGCGAGACAAAGAGGAAATGCTCTGCGAGGTGGTCCAGAGGCTTCAATAAAGCCAAAATCAATCCAGCGGCCATGTTGGCATAGAAACCTCCCATAAGGAGGGAAGGCTGTTATAGTGGACGACGAGGGTAAGAGTGATTCCCGGAAAGCTAGAAGGAAGTGAGTGATAATGTTCCGTGTCATAACAGAAACGTTCTTGGAGATACCTACCTACTACCTGTTGTACATAGTTCCTCAAAAGTTATTGGTTAGCAAAAATCCGTTTATTTATGAACTGTGGTTTCCCTCCCTGAACTTAGTAACTTCCGGTCCTGGCCGGCCGAATAGGTCGGCACCATGCGGTCTGTAAGGGCGTATTGCCATTACAGCTAAAGTCCACACACCCAGCCAGGATCCCCATTTTCATGTAGCGTGTCGGGGCGTGAAGCACAAGTACCTCACCCACAGCTACCGCCCTACGCCACGTTACAACAGTATGGTAGTACATTGTGAAATCAAGCTCAGCCTGTATCTGTAAGGAAGACTAAAATTGCAGTTATGGGGACCTTCAGCAGGCTACAAGCCACAGTGGTAACATTGCTCACCCTGCTGGTCGATGGAAGTCTGTGCCCTTGTAATAGCGTAACCTTGAATGCCACGAAAATATTACTTGCTAATGAAAGCATATGCATGTACTTCAATAAAAAAGCCCCCCAAGCCTCCATATACTGTTTATACATGACTATGACGCTGTGTTAATGCTGACTGAGTGTCACTTACCTTGATGTCCCAGATACACATGCCTCCGTCCATCCCAGTGGTGCAGAACTTTGTACATTTCACCTTCCCTCCAGTCAGCACAGAGATTTGACTGTAAAGTACAGAAGATTTGTCATATTCTGAGTATCTAGTTAGTATTGGACTTCTTGTCTGTAATAAGAACATCAGTGCACAGCGCTTATTATACGGTATCTGATAATGGGGGATAGGCACAGCTGACAGATAGTGGACTATACCCTGTGCTATTCTCTTTATTAAAGGCCAGTAAGCTTGTGTTCAGTCTCTGAAGGCAATAAGGTTAACAACACATAAGATTACATTCGTCCATGTTGTCCACTGATTTTGGCAGAATCGGCCAGCCATCTAAGATGTATAAACAAGAACAGTAAATGGGTAGGCGTCACGCATGCAGGTGGAGCACGTGGTTTGTGGATCCACTGTGCCACAGGGCCAGGTTTACCTAGGAGGGACGTAGCTAAGCTGCTAGCTGGTGTTCACGGGAGCTCCTGATGGTGGAGTCAGTCTTGAACTGAAAGTAGCTGTCAGGTACCACTCCTGGGCAGTCCCTGATACTGCAGCTGCTGACCCTAGGGATTAGGATCGCAGACAAGGATAGCACTAGGGTTCCGTTCAGACTACTAGGTTCAGGGTCCACGAGTAGAACTGTTACTGACACGGAGTCTCAGACAGGGAAGATTCGGAGATTGATAGGACAGTCCGTATGCACAAAATACTCAGGCCCACGTTCAGATACTGATTCATATACTGGCCGCACATGGACCGGGGCATGAAGTTCAGGCACTGAACTCTATGACTAAGGACGCAGCGGGCACCTGAAACGCATCAGAGCGGTTCCTATTACCACACCATTCCTATGTGAATTTTAATTCCATTCATCTTTAATAATGCTTGAAGAATTTTTTTCACATTTGGATGTGCCTGCCCATTTAGTTTTTTGTTTGGACATTTCTGTTGCTCAGCAGTTTTGGGATGGCACTCCAGAAGATAAAGACAGGAGTCTCTAAATGTGAGTAAGGTGGGAATGTTTTCTCCTTTTTTATACATCTAAGAAGTAGTTTAATATTCAAATGCCCAATGTTTGTGTTCTTTTGGGAGATCAGCTGCCACCGGAGGGGTATAGAAGCTACCTACGTCCCTCTCCCTAATGAAAACACATGAAAATACAGAAGAGCTTTCATGTATGTGTGGAGGGAGATAGCTGCCAGGCGAATAAGCGAACAGGAGGACATATTTGTCAGCCCAAAGCTATCCAAAGTGCATGGTCACTGTGACACGCGAAAAATTGTTCCAAATATTGATTACCTGATGCTGTTCTTGTGTAAAGACTCCAGGGCGCTGCCATTTGTATCAGAGCTGGCCTTCTTGTCTAGATTCTGAAATCTTTCTCTTGCAGTCATCCCTCTTTGTGAACTTTGCTTGGGAACATCCAGTTTTCCTCCAAAGTTCAGGGTCCCCTGGGCTTCATTATATGTGTACAAGATAGGATAGCAGTCATGACCCTGGGATAGCAAATGAGAGAATTAAAATTAGTGACAATTCAAATGTTTAAAGGGGTAGTCCAGCACCTATAATATATACATTCTGACTTGTAATTAGAGTTATTACACAATAACCTACATTTTTCCCTATCTACCTAATCCCTTAATTTGCTTTTTTACTGCATTCCTGTGATGTTTCGTTTGAGAGGAATCTAAAATGGGACATCACAGAAGGCTGCGACTGCACTCACTTCCCTGCAGCGTCCAATGCACCTCTTGGAATGGGACCTTATCAGGGGAAATCACTGCAGTTACTATCTAGTTTCTTGCATCACCGCCCTCTGAAGACGTCCTGGATCCATGGGTTTTTATAAAACTGTGAAATTTGCATCACCTGGCCTTCCCTAACAATGATAGTGAACAAGCCAAAACCCTAACAGGATAATTAAGGTCTGAAACCTTGGTCAAAGTTATCTGAGCACACAAATCCCAAAGGGTGCCCAAACCTTTGCATCGGCCCACTTTCCTTTTTGTAATTTTTAAAAATGTAAAAGACAAAGATATATATTTGTTTGCCTAAAATACAAAAGAAATGTGTCCTCCTTAACTTTAGCCCTTTTAGAGATCATTTCATCTTCAACTTGTTTAACTGTTCACAATAACAGTAATTTTGATCAGGGGTGCCCAAACTTTTACATGCTACTATATATATGGATAGATATATAGATAGATATATAGATAGATAGATAGATAGATAGATAGATAGATAAACACTGTTCTACAGCCAAAGTGGTTCAGAGACTACAATGGTTGAACGTTAGTGTTGAGCGATACGATACCGCAAGTATCGGGTATCGGCCGATATTAGCTGTATCGGACTTTCGATATTGACTTTCGATATTTCCCATGTATCGTATACCGGAATCGGAATTGTCACTGTCACTGTGAGTGTCCGTCGGTCGGGTCTGTCACTGTCAGTGTCCGTCGGTCGGGTCTGTCAGGAGTCAGCGGCACTTACCTGGCAGAAGATCTCCGGCGGTCACGTCCTGGACTGCTTCATGGCCGCCATCATCTTTCCCCGGCGGTCACATGCAGTTTCTCGCGATAACTGCAGTGACTGCTGGGTAATCCCGGCCGTAAAGCAGTCATTCCGATGACGTCACCGCCGGGGAAGCAGGTAATCAGCTGTGCTGCGTTGCGATGACAGCCTCTGCCTGTCATTGCGATGTAGCAGAGCTGGATCGTCGTGGGACCCTCGTTACTATGGACTGCGTCGGACAGGTGGTATACTGTTGGTTTGTTTTTTTTCCTTTTTTTACAGGAGATCGATGGCGTCACAGGAATGAGAGTACAATAAAAGAAATGAAAACTGTGTTGTCTCTTTTATTTCATTAAAATACTTTTTTCTTGCTGTGTCTTTTTTTTTATACATTTAAAAACTTTGGGATTAATAATGGATCGGTGTCTTATTGACACCTCTCCATTATTAACCGGGCTTATTGTCACCGTGCAATCAACGGTGACATTAACCCCTTATTACCCCACTTGCCACCGCTACAGGGCAGTGGGAAGAGCCGGGTAAAGTGCCACAATTGGCACATCTTTTGATGCGCCAAATGTGGGGCTGCTGTAGCCTGGTATTATCAGGCTGTTGAGGGCCAAAATCCATGGGCCTTGACAGTCTTTTAATACCAGGCCGCAGCAGTCTGCATTTTACTTGGCTGGTTAACAAAAATAGGGGGACCCCTACGCCGTTTTTTTTTTCGAGGGGATCCCCTATTTTTGTTAACCAGCCAAGCTAAGCAGACTGCTGTGGCCTGGTATTATCAGGCTGGCAAGGTCCATGGATATTGGCTCATTACCAGCCTGAAAAACCAGGCCTCAGCAGTCTGCTTCATCTGGCTGGTTAACAAAAATAGGGTGGACCCCACGCCAATTTTTTTTCGAGGGGATCCCTATTTTTGTTAACCAGCAAAGATAAGCAGACTGCTGTGGCCTGGTATTATCAGGCTGGCAAGCAGGGTCGGACTGAGGCACCGGGAGACCGGAGAAACCTACGGTGGGCCCCAGCTCCTGCGTGGTGGGCCCTGATTTGAAAGGATAGGTCGCGGGGCAGAGGGGGCGGTGGCCCCGGGGCCCGCGCTCTGAGGGGGCCCACCCGGAGCTACGATACAGTTACATTCTGCGGCAGAGCAGGGAGAATCGCTCTCCCTGCTCTGCCGCCCGGAAGCTATGGGGCCTGAACAGGCGTTGGGGGGGCCTGGTGCCAGCAGTGGGCCCCCCACCCGTCATCGGAGGGTCAGCTGTTACGGCATCCAGCCGATAAAGCTGACCGCATAGAGAGAGAAGGAGCGGTCTCCCATAATCCCCCTCTCAGCGTATGACAGCGGGCGCAATAACATCACCTGCCGGCGCCCGCTGTCAGACGCTGAGAGGGAGAACAGTGAGCAGCACAGGAGCCGGGAGGTGAGTATTTTTTTTATTTTTTTTTAATGGGGGTGCAGTCGAGTCCTGGCTGGAGAAGTCGTCATGTCGGTGTGGGCCAGATGGAAAAGACATGAAAAGTGAACAATTCCATTAGAAAGAACATCAGCGGTAAGTCATTATCTGTACCTGTGCTGTAATCTATATGTTCTGTAGGACTGGTATTATTTAACACAGACCATATGGCGGTAATATCAATATTGGTCTTTTTATATATAGATTATTTTGGCCAACAGCGCGGTCATTTGCTGAGGTTCTCTGATGATGGGCCCACTCAGAAGTTTTGCCCCCACTAAACCAAAACCCTAGCTACGCCTATGGCTCTCTCTCTAGTCTTTCTTTCTCGCTCTCTGTTCTTTTCCCTTCTCGCTCTCTGTTCTTTCTTTCTCTCTTTTCTTTCTTTCCTCTCTTTCTTTCTCTGTTTGTTCTTTCTCTCTCGCTGCTCTTTCTTTCTTTTCTCAGTACCAGCCACTGTGCCCTCATTACCAGTCAGTGTGATCAGCAGTGCTAAATGGTTACGCTTGGGGCGAGGATATGGGTGTGATTACCTGTGAAATGGGTGTTGTCGGGGCGTGGCCTAAAATTTTCAGCGGCGCGCAACACGCGCCGCAGCCTTTATTCCTCTTTCCTGTCTTACAAATTTGGGAGGTATGCTGTATGACCTCCCTACAACTTCTGGCCATGCTCCTGATGAGCGCGACGGATGGTCTCGTGAGGGATCTCCTCCCACACCTGGACTAAAGCATCCACCAACTCCTGGACAGTCTGTGGTGCAACGTGGCATGGCCTTAAAATTTTCTGCAGCATGCACAGCGTGCCACAGCCTTTGTCCCTCTTTCCCTTATTCAAAGGTTGGGAAGTATAATGTTGGGCCGCAAGAATATATTTTCTCTGGTGGGCCCAAGGTACTCCAGTCCGACGCTGCTGGCAAGGTCCATGTATGTTGGCTCCTTAACAGCCTTAAATACCATGCCTCAGCAGCAGGGCGTACATATAAATCATGGGGCCCCATAGCAAAAATCTGAATGTTCCCCACCCCCCCAAAAAAAAAACCCAGAGGCATTGTAAATGTAAAGTGCCAGCACAGTGAGGGAAGTTGAGTCGCACAGAGACAGGGGTTTTGGGGGTACTCGGCACCGATCACGTCGACTTCTATGGGGGATGTCACGAGTAGCACAGCTCGGTCCGTGACCTGGGCGATCACTGGAATGTGGGATATTTCCAGGGGATGATAGAATGTTTTTGTAGTTTGTCGTGACGCCACCTGTAGTACCTGGTCAGGGTGTCCAGCGCTGCTGTGCAGGTCCTCTGGAAGGGATGGTGTAGTGCAGGTAGGTGATAAGTCTTCTACAGGTAACACGCTATCCTTCCAGGGCAGATAGATGTGAGATAGAGCAATGGTGCAGAGTGATGTAGCAGAGTGGACTATGCGACGTAGTAAGAAAGCAGGAAACACTTCAAGTTAAACGTTGCATAATAAAAATTTTCATAATAACATTACAAAAGTGCAAATAGCATTAGTGCCGAAGTTCGTTGAGACTTCTTAGGACTACCCCCACCGGGGTAACTTCACAGTGTCCTTTACTTGTGCTTGTGGAGGACCCGCTCCAAACCTCCAACGGTGGTCTTGGGTGGGCTGCAAGACTTTCCTTGAGCAGACCTCACTTTCGGCCACACCAAATGGGTTTTTAGTTTCTGAGGTAGTTGAAAATAGTGCACAGTTAAGTTTTTTGTAAAACCAAGATGGAGCACCGAAGTGCCAACTATTTACAGAAAAGTTTGTGAGCCAGTACAGTTCATGGCTTCAAAGTTCAACATTTTGATTACATTGAAACACCATTACCCAACCTGGGTATATAAAGGCAACAATAAACTTGTTCTTCTGAACATTCACCCGTCCGGGTACATCAAACCATTACCCAACCTGGGTATATTAAGGCAACAATAAACTTCTTTTTATGAACATTCACCCGTCCGGGTACATCAATAATTTAACTATTTACATACAGAGACCCTGTCCGGGTTATTTAGACTTCTTTGGCTGGCCTCTTCCAGGTACCACCTGGTACTCTTCTGGAGCTTGCCAAACATTCGTGACAGGAGGGTCCACCCAGACCTGATGACGTCGTGTGGCCTGTACAGTTACGTCGTGACCCGCTATCTGGGTCTGTGTGGCCACCTCTTTCGTCTCCCTCCAGGTCTGGAACCCTATGTCCCGGACTGAACGAACCCCAGGGGGCCTAACAGGCGCCGGGTACGGGCCAGCTATCATTATCATGTCCATAGCTGGGGCTGCTGAGGAGACCACTGAGGGAGGCTGGGGAGATTTACGGCGTGGGGTGGGCACTTGTGCAGAGGCCTGGTTGGGGGAGGCTGAAGGCTCGGAGGGTCTGTCAGTTTCCTGACACTCTGGGGAGTAGGGGTCGCACCTGGTAACATTTAGGGCGTACCATCCATTGTAACCCCAGTGTCGGGTGTAAGTCACCAAGTCTCCTGCCAACAGGTCCCTCCCCGGGTGTCCTTCTGGGAGGTGAGCCTCCACGTCCCGCTGGGTTACAAAGACTTCTAAATAAAGTCCAGGCTCCTGGATGAAGCCCCAACCACCTTTTAACTTAAAGTTCCGTACTGCACCCTTACGCCGCGGCTCCCTCATCGTACTTTTATCCTTTCTCATACGTGCCTTCTCTGCCAGGTCCTTGTCCAGGTGACGTTGCCGAAGCTTTTGGGATTCTCGCTGCTCCCTTTGTCGCTCTGCTTCCCGCTCCCGACGTCTCCACTCTTCCTCCTGACGCCGGTTGTAATTCTCCTCCACCAGCAGCTCCATGTCTCCACCATCAAACGCCAGCTTACGATGTCCGGTTTGCGGCAGCTCTCCTGGCGCCCGCCAGTCCTGGAGGCGCTCACCTGTGGCGGAAGCAGCCGGCTCTGGAACAGATGACGGTCGGGGCTCCGGTACAGGCAGGTAGAGCTCTGGTGCCTGCGCGGCCTCCTCCATGAGGACGGGTGTCGCTTCTTCTGCCTCAGCGACGGGGGCAGACAGCGGGATCTGGGGTGCTGGTGCGGCGTTTTCTGCAGGAACGGATGCCTCCACTGTGATACTGGCAACCGGTTCAGATTGCAAGGGCTGGGATGCCCGCACGGCCTCCTCTACTGGAACGGGTGCCTCCACTGAGATACTGGCAACCGGTTCAGATTGCAAGGGCTGGGATGCCCGCACGGCCTCCTGTACTGGAACGGGTGCCTCCACTGAGATACTGGCAACCGGTTCAGATTGCAAGGGCTGGGATGCCCGCACGGCCTCCTGTACTGGAACGGGTGCCTCCACTGAGATACTGGCAACCGGTTCAGATTGCAAGGGCTGGGATGCCCGCACGGCCTCCTCTACTGGAAAGGGTGCCTCACCTTCCGGTACAGACACTTCAGGGGGTAAGAGGGATTGGCGCCGCTCCAACTGTAGTTTTAGGGCCCGCCAGCTCGCTTCCATCCTGGCGACCTCCTCCCGGTGCCGGGCCAGGTCTCTCAGGGTATCCTCCGCTTCTTCCAGCGTAGGACGGTTTCCAGGCCGGGTGCCAAACGGTGGCTCCGTGGCGATCGGGTCGCTTCCGTGGGGGGAGAGCTCTGACTCCTCCATCCCTTCCCACTTCTGCTCACGTCCATTCGCCATCTCTGCCAAGTCACATGTGTCATTAGCATCAGGAGAGGCGCCATCTTTTGTAGGGAGGCGGGACCTTTGCGTTCGTTTCCGCCCACTGAGGAGGATGAGGAGGCGGAACTCCAGAGCTGTGGGGCACGATCTTACATTGCAGTAACATTTAGAGTGGGCGGACATCGTTTTCGCGCCACGGAGTGAGTGTACGCCCACGAGAGCACGCCCTTATTCTTCACCTGTGCCTCGTGGCGCAGATATGACGGAAAAATGGCAAATACAGTCTATGATGATTTTTGCAATTCTCAAGCAAAAAAACAGTTCAATTAAGGCACACAGGACTCGCTTATAGCGAGCTTCTGAATCCTGTTCGTGACGCCAAAGTTGAGTCGCACAGAGCCACAGGTTTTGGGGTACTCGGCACCAAGCCCGTCAACTTCTATGGGGGATGTGACGGGTAGCACAGCTATGTCCGTGCCCTGGTCGCTCACCGGAATGTGGGATATTTTCAGGGGATGATAGAATGTTTGTGTAGTTTGTCGTGACGCCACCTGTAGTACCTGGTCAGGGTGAACAGCGCTGCTGTGCAGGTCCTCTGGCAGGGATGGTGTAGTGCAGCTAGGTGATAAGTCTTCTACAGGTAAGACGGTATCCTTCCAGGGCAGATAGATGTGAGATAGAGTAATGGTGCAGAGTGATGTAGCAGAGTGGAGTATGCGACGTAGTAAGAAAGCAGGAAAGGAAACAATTCTTACTACAAAGACATGCAGCATAAGGCTGCCTCAACCCCTCCCATCCAACTAGCTACACCCTGTTCTAACCAGCCTGAGCTAGACCATCCCATTGGGTCCGCCTACACTCAGCTGGCATAGTGTACTGTTGAATGCAGTGGTTGGAGTCAATGGGGTGTTTCCTCCTTACCTGAGAGTAAGTTGTCACACCGCTGGGTGCGATGCAACATCTCTGTGGCGACTGGACCCTCGGGTGCTTCTGTCTTTTCACAAATGCCGGCTTTACCCGGCAATTGAATCAGAGGCTATTTTACTATGTAGAAGTGAATAAACTATAAATATATGTATATATATATGTCACAATGACATGTACAGTCATGGCCAAAAGTTTTGAGAATGACACAAATATTAATTTTTACAAAGTCTACTGCTTCACTTTTTCTAATGGCAATTTGCATATACTCCAGAATGTTATAAAGAGTGATCAGCTTAACAGCAATTACTTGCAAAGTCAATATTTGGCTAGAAAATGAACTTTATCCCCCAAAACACATTTCAACATCATTGCAGCCCTGCCTTAAAAGGACCAGCTAACCTCTTTTCAGTGATTGCTCCATTAACACAGGTGTGGGTGTTGATGAGGACATGGCTGGAGAATCTGTCATGATTAAGTAAGAATGACACCACTGGACACTTTAAAAGGAGGCTGGTGCTTGGCATCATTGTTTCTCTTCTGTTAACCATGGTTATCTCTAAAGAAACACGTGCAGTCATCATTGCAATGCACAAAAATGGCCTAACAGGGAAGAGTATCGCAGCTAGAAAGATTGCACCTCAGTCAACAATCTATCGCATCATCAAGAACTTCAAGGAGAGAGGTTCCATTGTTGCCAAAAAGGCTTCAGGGCGCCCAAGAAAGACCAGCAAGCGCCAGGACCGTCTCTTAAAAGTGTTTCAGCTGTGGGATCGGGCTACAAGCAGTGCAGAGCTTGCTCAGGAATGGCAGCAGGCAGGTGTGAGTGCATCTGCACGCACTGTGAGGCGGAGACTCTTGGAGCAAGGCCTGGTCTCAAGGAGGGCAGCAAAGAAGCCACTTCTCTCCAGAAAAAACATCATGGACAGACTGATATTCTGCAAAAGGTACAGGCAGTGGACTGCTGAGGACTGGGGTAAAGTTATTTTCTCTGATGAATCCCCTTTTCGATTGTTTGGGACATCAGGAAAACGCCTCATTCGGAGAAGACAAGGTGAGCGCTACCACCAGTCTTGTCTCAAGCCAACTGTTAAGCATACTGAAACCATTCATGTGTGGGGTTGCTTCTCAGCCAAGGGAATCGGCTCTCTCACAGTCTTGCCTAAAAACACAGCCATGAATAAAGAATGGTACCAGAATGTCCTCCAAGAGCAACTTCTCCCAACCCTCCAAGAGCACTTTGGCGATCAACAATGCCTTTTCCAGCATAATAGAGCACCTTGCCATAAAGCAAAGGTGATAACTAAATGGCTCAGGGAACAAAACATAGAGATTTTGGGTCCATGGCCTGGAAACTCTCCAGATTTTAATCCCATTGAGAACTTGTGGTCAATCATCAAGAGACGGGTGGACAAACAAAAACCTAAAAATTCTGACAAAATGAAAGCATTGATTGTGCAAGAATGGACTGCTATCAGTCAGGATTTGGTCCAGAAGTTGATTGAGAGCATGCCAGGGAGAATTGCAGAGGTCCTGAAGAAGAAGGGTCAACACTGCAAATATTGACTTGCTGCATTAACTCATTCTAACTGTCAATATAAGCTTTTGTTACTCATATGTTTGCAATTATTATATTTCTGTCTGTGATAAAAACATCTGTCAAACACACATAAAAACCAGAGGGCAGCAGATCATGTGAAAATATAATATTTGTGTCATTCTCAAAACTTTTGGCCATGACTGTATATATATATATATATATATATATATATATATATATGTATTCTATGTGTGTATATTTTGTGTTTACAAGGAAAGAAATTGTTTTTTTAGTTGCGATATTTTGTTCCCATAGACTTACATGGGACTTCCGGTATCGGTATCGGGTATCGCCGATATTTTAGTGATATCGGCGATACCATTCCGATCCGATATTTTTGGATATCGGAAAGTATCGCTCAACACTATTGAACGTAACTAATTTGGTGGTGCTGAAAACGATTATGATGATTAAATTTGCTGATTGGCTCTAATTTTCAAGATCCAAATGAGATTGTAATTTCTTATGACACCTTTCATACAGATTTATAGAAAAATTGCCTCGTTATTATTTCATCATCATTATTGCATTGTTAGTAGCTCGTCTATTACATTGCCTATTTAGTCTATTGAGCCTTCAGTATTTTATCATCTTAGGGTGACCAATCAAAAAACGTCAACTCCGCTCTGATGATGTAATCCTAATGACAGTTGCATCACCTACTTTTATAAATGCTCTCTGTGTAAGGTATACACAGGGCCGGCGTTAGGGGCAGGCAGTCCAGGCAGCTGCCTAGGGCCCTCGCTCCCCCAGGGGCCCCCAGCAAGTGGCACATCATACAGCCGCTATGGGGCCCCTGTGAGGCAGGGGGGCCCGCCTGCCCCCAGCGCCGACTCCCCCAACGGCCCATTGAACTATACAGGCATCATAGACGCCTGTACAGTTCAGAGCAATGATGGAGGAGAGAGCGTCTGCTGACACTCCCTCTCCCATCATTCCCCACTCTGACTCTGACACACAGCAGGTGCATGATGACGTCATCGCGCACTCCCTATGTACCAGGCAGAGCAGGAGCAGCCAGCAGTGCGGGCACAAGGAGAGGTGATAAGTGTTTTTTTTTATTGTAACAGTGCTGAACTGTGGGGCCATTCTCTGGGGGGGGAGATGCGGGCTGTGCTGTATACGAATGGGGGGCTATGCTGTATACCATGGACCTGTGCTGTATACCATGTGGGGCTGTGCTGTATACCATGGGCCTGTGCTGTATACCATGTGGGGCTGTGCTGTATACAAATGGGCCTGTGCTGTTTACCATGTGGGGCTGTGCTGTATACTATGGGCCTGTTCTGTATACCATGTGGGGCTGTGCTGTATACCAATGGAGGCTGTGCTGTATATTCGTGTGTGGGCTGTGCTGTATACCATGGGGCCTGTGCTGTATACCATGCGTGCTGATACAATAGGGGATGTGCTGTATTCCATGTGGGGCTGTGCTGTATTCCATGGGCCTGTGCTGTATACCATGTGGGGCTGTGCTGTTTACCAATGGGGGGCTGTGATGTATACCATGTGGGGCTGTGCTGTATACTATAGGCCTGTGCTGTATACCATGTGGGGCTGTGCTGTATACCAATTGGGGGCTATGCTGCATACCATGTGGGGCTGTGCTGTATACTATGGGCATGTGCCTTATACCATGTGGGGCTGTGATGTATAACATGTGGGGCTGTGCTGTATACTATGGGCCTGTGCTGTTTACCATGTTTGGCTGTGCTGTATACCAATGGGGGGCTGTGCTTTATACCAATGGGGGCTGTGATGTATACCATGGGCCTGTGCTGTATACCATAGGCCTGTGCTGTATACCATGTAGGCCTGTGCTGTATACCATGTGGGGCTGTGCTGTATGCCAATGGGGGGCTGTGCTGTTTACAATGGGCCTGTGCTGTATACCATGTGGGGCTGTGCTGTAAACCATGGTGCTGTGCTGTATACCATGTGGGGCTATGCTGTATACCAATGGGGGGGTTGTGCTGTATACCATGTTGGGCTGTGCTTTTTTTATTGTAACAGTGCTGAACTGTGGGGCCATTCTCTGGGGGGGAGATGCGGGCTGTGCTGTATACTATGGACCTGTGCTGTATACCATGTGGGGCTGTGCTGTATACCATGGGCCTGTGCTGTATACCATGTGGGGCTGTGCTGTATACCAATGGTGGGCTGTGCTGTATACCATGGGCCTGTGCTGTATACCATGTGGGGCTGTGCTGTATACTATGGGCCTGTGCTGTATACCATGTTGGGCTGTGCTGTATACCATGTGGGCCTGTGCTGTATACCATGGGCCTGTGCTGTATACCATGTGGGGCTGTGCTGTATACCAATGGGGGGCTGTGCTGTATACCATGGGCCTGTGCTGTATTCCATGTGGGGCTGTGGTGTATACTATGGGCCTGTGCTGTATACCATGTGGGGCTGTGCTGTATACCAATTGGGGGCTATGCTGTATACCATGTGGGGCTGTGCTGTATACTATGGGCCTGTGCTGTATACCATGTTGGGCTGTGCTGTATACCATGTGGGCCTGTGCTGTATACCATGGGCCTGTGCTGTATACCATGTGGGGCTGTGCTGTATACCAATGGGGGGCTGTGCTGTATACCATGGGCCTGTGCTGTATTCCATGTGGGGCTGTGGTGTATACTATGGGCCTGTGCTGTATACCATGTGGGGCTGTGCTGTATACCAATTGGGGGCTATGCTGTATACCATGTGGGGCTGTGCTTTATACTATGGGCATGTGCTGTATACCATGTGGGGCTGTGCTGTATACTTTGGGCCTGTGCTGTTTACCATGTTTGGCTGTGCTGTATACCAATGGGGGGCTGTGCTTAATACCAATGGGGGGCTGTGCTGTATACCATGGGCCTGTGCTGTATACCATGTAGGCTTATGCTGTATACCATGGGGGGCTGTGCTGTATACCAATGGGGGGCTGTGCTGTTTACCAATGGGGGGCTGTGCTGTATACCATGGGCCTGTGCTGTATACCATGTAGGCCTGTGCTATATACCATGTGGGGCTGTGTTATATACTATGTGGGGCTGTGTTATATACTATGTGGTGCTGTTATATGCAATGTAGGCTGTGTTATATACTTTGTGGCTGTGCTATATACCATGGGGGGTACATTATACATTATATTCTATGGAGGAGGCTGAGTTATATAATATGGGGGCTACATTATATTCTATGGGGAGGTGGGCTGTATTATATTCTATTCGGGGCTACATAATCTATGGGGGCTGTATTATATTATATTCTATGGGGTTGATCGCATCATACGCTATTCTATGGGGGTGATCGCATCATACTCTATGAGGGGGCTACATTATACTATATGAGAAGGCTACATTGTATTCTATGGGGGGTTGCATTATATTCTATGGGGGGCTAGATTATATTGTATGGGGGCATTATACTTTATGAGGGGGCTACATTATATTCTATTGGAGCTGCATTATACTATATGAGGAGGGCTACATTGTATTCTATGGAGGGGCTACATTATACTATATAAGGGGCTGCCATATATTCTATGGAGGAGCTGCATTATACTATAGAGGGGGGCTGCATTATATTCTATGGGGGTTACATTATATTCTGTGGGGTGGCTGCATTATTCTCTAAGGGGTGGCTGCATTATACTATGAGAGGGGGGCTGCATTATATTCTATGGGGGTTACATTATATTGTATGGCGTGGCTGCATTATACTCTGTGGGGTGGCTGCATTATGCTTTATGGGGTGGCTGCACTATACTATATGTGGGCTGCATTATACTGTATCGAGGACTATGGGGAATACATTATACTATATGAAGAAATATGGGGTGCATTATACTATGGGAAGTGAATTGTACTACATGGATCACTGGCGGTGTATTATATTATATGGAGCACTATGAGGAGTGTATTATACTATATGGAGGACTGAGCAGTGTATTTTAATATTGTCATGGGTGCATCGCCACGAGGATCGTCGCGATTGCACATTCTGACTTCTCGCAGCTGAGTTGCTGTTACTTTGTGTTTGGTAATGAGAGAGTTAATTTTACCTAGCTCTTTGCTAAGACTAGGTCCAGCCTCGCCCGGCTGCTTTTGATTATGTTCTAATTAGCTTCCTTTATATCCCTGCCAGTCTGGGTGTTAGATGCCGGTGAAAGCATTCATACAGACTGCAGATAGGATCGGTTCTGAGAAGACTTAAGCTAAGAGCTCTTTTGTTGTTCATCCCCTCCTTGCTTATAGTTTATCTCCTAGACCTTTGGTGTTCCCTCTGTGTTTATATGTTGTATGAAAGACAGTATTTACTTTATCCCCTGTCTGTCTCGTTTGTCTATATTGTTTGTTAACCTTTACCTGTCCATTCCCTTTGGTGGTAATCAGGGTCCTTCTAAGGACTAGATTACAGTGGTCAGGGATTAGTAGGAGACAGGGTTTACGCTGGTGGCCTGGACCTCTGTACCATTAACAGTACCTCCAGGTAGAGGGACTAGTCAGGACCCCAGTTTAGGGTCAGCATAGACCCCGGTCCACCTCTAGCCAGAGACAGCGTGAAAAGGATTCAGTATTGACTCACAGGATATTATGTCAGGTAATACTATGCTATATATACATGTTAATGTTACCTACTTATATGTTAGATAGTATGTTGTCCCACTTGATAGATTACTGACATTATATATTTATACATCTGCTAGACAGCGTGACAAATATATGGAGGGCTATGAGG
This sequence comes from Oophaga sylvatica, assembly GCA_033576555.1. Lineage (NCBI taxonomy): Eukaryota > Metazoa > Chordata > Amphibia > Anura > Dendrobatidae > Oophaga > Oophaga sylvatica. Next base: position 139,769,184 of record JARQOD010000007.1, on the reverse strand, counting down.
AGTGTATTATACTATATGGAGGACTATGGGGAGTGTATTATACTATATGGAGGACTATGGGGTGTATTATACTATATGGAGGACTGAGCAGTGTATTTTAATATATGGAGGGCTATGAGGAGTGTATTATACTATATGGAGGACTATGGGGAGTGTATTATACTATATGGAGGACTATGGGGTGTATTATACTATATGGAGGACTATGGGGTGCATTATATTATATGGAGGACTATGGGGTGTAAACTGTAGATGTGCTGCTGATAACATGATACTGTATGGGGACAGATTGATCCATTAGTGATCGTTCTGTCCCCATCATTATTCCTCAGACTGTGGAAAGAGGCCGGGAAACAAGTGTTGAATGACTTCAATATTGTCGATCACACTCATTTAGTGGCCTGAACTCAGTGCATGTAAATACAATCGAAATGCTTCTGTGTGATGGCCATATATGTTAGCATTAGGGGCCCCATTTTAAACTTTGCATAGGGCCCCACTTTGCCTAAAACCGGCCCTGGGCAGTGGCGTTCCGTGAATAGAGCAGACTAAGCAGCTGCTATGGGGCCCAGACAGGTGAGGGGGCCCCGACGGCCACTGTCGTTTGGCAGCTGTGCTGTGCTGACACAGTACTATCTCCTTTAATTAAATATAAGCGACGGCCGGACACTGTAAACCCCCTTGAAGGTCCCCTTTCCTTGTTGTCTCCTGGTCAGCAGTTGTCTTAAGTCTCTGGCTGCATTTGCATAAGAAAGCCAGCCTGCAGCCAGAGACACGTGCATCACAGGAAGCAGAAAACATTCATAAGTTTCACTCAGGGAGAGATACACAAGACGGTGAGTCCTGCTGGCTGGGGTATGGGGTGGATTTTTTTGTTGAATGTGTCCCCTCACTGTGCTGGCACTTTACATTTACAATGGCTCTGGCTGCACTTTGCACCTTAGGGAGGGGGGCCCGGCTGCACGCACTGTGGAGGGTGTAGGGGGCCCTGCATGCACTGCAGGTGTGTGTGTGTGTGGAGTTAAGAGCACCTGTTTTTTTTTGGGGGGGGGGCCCCATTCAGACTTTTGCTATGGGGCCCCATGATTTCTATGTACGCCCCTGGCCCTGGGTATAAAGCTTTAGGATTTTTTGGCTTAGTTTCTTACATGGGCATACCCAGGATCAACACTAGGGGGGGCAAGCCATGGTCGTGCGGTATCACCACGCATACAACAGGGGACAGCTCTTTGGGCGGAGCGGAATCTCCGCTGTGTCCAAAGCACTGCAAGTGCGCAGCGTGGAAACACACTACATAACACACTACAGCGGCACTCGGGTATTTAATAACACTCCAAGCAGACATCACATATTGGATCTTTCTTTGCATGAGAGAATAGATTAATTCATTATCACATGAGCACTGCACTGCTGCAGACTAAGATGGCCACTAGCAGCACTCTGCAGCAGTATGTAGGTATAAAAACCAAAAATAATGGAGTTCTATACAATTATGTAAAAAAAACAATACTTTATTAATCAATAATTACAAATACAATTAATCTAGCCAAAAAAGGACAATTGACCCTGGTAAAAAGCATGGGTCTCCAGGCATAAATGTCATTACAATTAAGTCAGAATATCACTATGGTAACAATCCATTATATCCCTATCCGATAAAGTTAAACGCAAAACGCACATTGGGATTGGGCCTGGCTCCGTGGCAAAGCAATACATCATGTGTGAGCATTGAGCCTATTTGACAGATTCATTATTTTCTACCTGTAATATACATACTGATGTTTGGAGAACTTTCTTAAGTTAATGGCAGATGTTTGATGTTTGATCCTGATGCTGTGTGCACTTTGGCAATTGGCAGCTTGGCTATTTTAGACTTACACTTGCTTTAAACTTTGGATTTTGCTGCCATAATGCACACATAATGGATTGTTACTATAGTGATGTTCTGACTAGAGTTGAGCGATACTTTCCGATATCCTAAAGTATCGGAATCGGAATGGTATCGCCGATATCACTAAAATATCGGCGATACCCGATACCGATACCGGAAGTCCCATGTAAGTCTATGGGAACAAAATATCGCAACTAAAAAAACCCCATTCTTTCCTTGTAAACACTAAATATACACACATAGAATACATATATATATATATATACATGTCATTGTGACATATATATATACATATATGTATAGTTTATACACTTCTACATAGTAAAATATCCTTTGATTCAATTGCCGGGTAAAGCCGGCTTCAGTGAAAAGACAGAAGCACCCGACATGAAATGACACTTGGTGTACATAGGGTTAACCATGTCTTTTCATGTCGTTTGCTATCTGATTTGCACAAACAATTAAATCAGACTATGTGTGCAAAATTTCACACCTGTAGGGGTTAATTAAAGGTGTAAATTCGTTGTAAAAAAAACGGACTTTTTTGCTACGAATTTACACCTTTAATTAACCCCTACAGGTGTGAAATTTTGCACACATAGTCTGATTTAATTGTTTGTGCAAATTAGATAGCAAAGGACATGAAAAGACATGGTTAACCCTATGTACACCAAGTGTCATTTCATGTCGGGTTCTGCATTTTCACAAAAGCCGGCAATTGAATTAGCGGCTATTATACTATGTAGAAGTGTATGAACTACAAATATAAATATATATATATATGTGTCACAAATTCAATGACATGTATATATATATATATGAGGTGTAAAATTGCTGAAAAAAAATGCGTGGGCTCCCGCCCTATTTTCGCAACCAGACAGACAAAGCCAGTGAGTGGGGGCAGATAATAATAGCCCAGAGAGGGACCATTATTTTTGCCCCCCCCCCCCGGCTACTAACATCTGCCCCCAGACACCCCAGGAAAGACAAATCTATAATTAGATTCGCCCTTTCTGGCACTTTGCCCGTCTATTCCCATTGCCCTGTAGCGGTGGCGAATGGGTTAATATGGGGTTAAAGCCACCTTGCTATTGAAAGGTGACCTTAAGCCAGGTTAATAATTGAGAGCTGTCAATTAGACAACTATCAATTATTAATCCTATTGCATGAAATAAAAATAAAACACACACACTTTAATTAAAAATCATTTTAATGAAATAAAGACACATGTTTTTGACCATCTTTTATTTTACTGCAAAAACCATTTCCTGTAATAAAAATAAAATAAAAAAGCAAAATTATTCTTACCTATCCCATGCACAGTCAGGTCCCATGGTGTAATCCTTCAGAAAGGGTTAATGTTTACTGCAGGGACCGCAGCTAATGCTGCAGCCTCACAGTAAACCCCAAATGAATGAGTTCCTCTCCTGCCTGACAGGAGAGTAAAGGCTGGGTGTCACATAACGATACACCAGCGATCCCGACAACGATATGCACTTGTCAGGATAGCTGGTGTATCGCTACATGATCGCTGCTGAGCTGCCAAACAGGCAGCTCAGGCAGTGATCTGGGACAGCGACACTGCGGGTAACATCGCTTAAGGGCCCGTCTCACATAGCGATATCGCTACCGAGATCGCTGCTGAGTCACTAGTTTTGTGACGCAGCAGCGAGCTCACCAGCGATATCGCTGTGTGTGACATTCAGCGACGATCAGCCCCCTGCCGGGTATCGCTGATCGTCGCAGAAATGTCAGGACCTTTTTTTGATCGCTGGTTTCCCTCTGACAGGCACGCATCGCTGCGTGTGACAGGCGGGAGACCAGCGATCCGCTGGTAACCAAGGTACACAGCGGGTTTCCAGGCACCGCGCAGCGCTTGGAAACCCGCTGTGTACCTTGGATACCAGCTCCCTGCATCAGGGCGCTGGTATCCAAGGTACACAGCGGGTTTCTAGGCACAGCCCCGCGCCTGGAAACCCGCTGTGTACCTTGGTTACCAGCGGATCGCTGGTCTCCCGCCTGTCACACGCAGCGATGTGTGCCTGTCAGCGGGAAACCAGCGATCAAAGGTCCTGACATTTCAGCGACGATCAGCGATACCCGGCAGGGGGGCTGATCGTCGCTGAATGTCACACACAGCGATATCGCTGGTGAGCTCGCTGCTGCGTCACAAAACTAGTGACTCAGCAGCGATCTCGGTAGCGATATCGCTATGTGAGACGGGCCCTTAAGTGGAAAGCTTAATTGATTGCTTTCCACTTTCACTTCAGGTCAGCCAGGGACACAATCAGTGACGTCAGAGGGAACTGATTAACAAAAATAGGGGTTCCCTTCGAAAAAAAAATGGCGTGGGGTCCCCCTATTTTTGTTAACCAGCCAGATGAAGCAGACCGCTGAGGCCTGGATTTTCAGGCTGTTAAGGAGCCAAGATCCATGGACCTTGCCAGCCTGATAATACCAGGCCACATCAGTCTGCATATCTTGGCTGATTAACAAAAATAGGGGATCCCCTCGAAAAAAATTGGCGTGGGGTCCCCCCTATTTTTGTTAACCAGCCAGATGAAGCAGACCGCTGAGGCCTGGATTTTCAGGCTGTTAAGGAGCCAAGATCCATGGACCTTGCCGCCTGATAATACCAGGCCACAGCAGTCTGCATATCTTGGCTGATTAACAAAAATAGGGGATCCCCTCGAAAAAAATTGGCGTGGGGTCCCCCTATTTTTGTTAACCAGCCAGATGAAGCAGACCGCTGAGGCCTGGTTTTTCAGGCTGGTAAGGATCCAATATCCATGGACCTTGCAAGCCTGATAATACCAGGCCACAGCAGTCTGCTTAGCTTGGCTGGTTAACAAAAATAGGGGATCCCCTCGAAAAAAAAACGGCGTGGGGATCCCCCTATTTTTGTTAACCAGCCAAGTAAAATGCAGACTGCTGCGGCCTGGTATTAAAAGACTGTCAAGGCCCATGATTTTGGCCCTCAACAGCCTGATAATACCAGGCTACAGCAGCCCCACATTTGGCGCATCAAAAGATGTGCCAATTGTGGCACTTTACCCGGCTCTTCCCACTTGCCCTGTAGCGGTGGCAAGCGGGGTAATAAGGGGTTATTGTCACCGTTGATTGCACGGTGACAATAAGCCCGGTTAATAATGGAGAGGCGTCAATAAGACACCGATCCATTATTAATCCCAAAGTTATTAAATGTATAAAAAAAAGACAAAGCAAGAAAAAAGTATTTTAATGAAATAAAAGAGACAACACAGTTTTCATTAATTTTATTACTCTCTCATTCCTGCGACGCCATCGATCTCCTGTAAAAAAAGAAAAAAAACAAACCAACAGTATACCACCTGTCCGACGCAGTCCATAGTAACGACAGTCCCACGACGATCCAACTCTGCTACATCGCAATGACAGGCAGAGCCTGTCATCGCGACGCAGCACAGCTGATTACCTGCTTCTCCGGCGGTGACGTCATCGGACTGACTGCTTTACGGCCGGGATTACCCAGCAGTCACTGCAGTTATCGCGAGAAACTGCATGTGACCGCCGGGGAAAGAAGATTGCGGCCATGAAGCAGTGCAGGACGTGACCGCCGGAGATCTTCTGCCAGGTAAGTGCCGCTGACTCCTGACAGACCCGACTGACGGACACTGACAGTGACAGTGACAATCCGATTCCGGTATCCGATAAGACGAAAATATCGGAACTCGGAATCGGAATTCCGATACAGCTAATATCGGCCGATACCCGATATTTGCAGTATCGGAATGCTCAACACTAGTTCTGACTTAATTGTAATGACATTTATGCCTGGAGACCCATGCTTTTTTTCCAGGGTCAATTGTCTTTTTTTGTCTATATTAATTGTATTTGTAATTATTGATTAATAAAGTATTGTGTTTTTACATAATTGTATAGAACTCCATTTTTTTTTTGTTCATGGACGTGGACACCACTTACTGCAGGGCACAGGCACTGGAGAGTGGGAGTCTCCATCTTGGACTCAGCCTGGCTTGTGGGCTGTGAGGGCCTGTGGACTGTGGGGGCCTGTGGCACACTATAATGGCAGTCACTGCCTGTCTTCTCAGCCTCTGATCCGGAGGGTTCAGACGGGGTTCAGAGGTGTGCTTACGTAGCACGCTGTACATGACATGCCTCTGAACCCTGTCTGAACCCCGGCCGGATCCAATCCCAGCGCGCCGCCGGGTGCCATAGCAACACCATGCGGTCTCAGCTTGCTCTGCAGTGAGTCCCGCCCACCCGCTGTCAACTGTGTGTGGCCGCCTGGCCAGACGCTCTCCACTACCGCGGCCGCGGCCCGGAGGTGTTCTTTCATTGTGCTCCGCTGCTTCTTGGGGGGCCCCTCGGTGGGTACGCCATGGTTTCTTAGCATATTGAAATGTTTCTATGTTTTTTCAGATATGCCGCGTTCTTGCATTAACAAAATGGATAGTGTTTGCTACATATGCGGACAACTCACTTTTGCGACACAAAGACGAAACTTGCCTACCATGATAAGTAAAGCCTACAACCTGTATTTTGGCTGCAGAATAGAAGATCAGGACATGAGTTGGGCTCCACACATATGTGCATCACATTTTACCCAGTGGTTGCATGGGAAGAGGCAATCTATGCCTTTTGCAGTCCCAATTATCTGGAGAGCCAACTGATCACAGTACTGATTGCTATTTCTGCATGGTGCCCCCCATTTCAAAGAAAGAGAAGTGGACTTTACAGTATCCAACCATTCCATCTGTAATACGCCCAGTACCACATACAGAAGAACTGACGGGTCCAAAAGCACCAGAAACATTTTCAGTTGAGTCAAGTGAGGATGAAGAGGGCCCTTGGTGTCATGAAGCATCTTCCTCTCATCACCCAGACTTTCTGTCAGCAACCTCAGCTGAACCACACCTTATAACACAAAGTGAACCGAACGATCTTGTTAGAGATTTGGATCTGCCCAAGAGTAAGGCTGAGCTCTTAGGTTCCAGGCTACAGCAGAGGAATCTCCTAGCAGGAGAAGCTCAGATTTCTTTGTTTTGCAACCGTGATAAAGATCTTGTCCAATATTTCTTCATGGAGGGCGATCTTGTGGCATGCAGCAACATCAACAGTTTAATGGAAGCTCTGAAGATAAGTCAGGCTGCTAGAGCGGACTGCGAGAATATCTCCCTTTGTCTTCTCATAGGCAGCCAGCCATTAGGGCGGAGATACAAGGGGCACATAGGGGGCGGAATTTGTTCTCCTAAATTTCCTGTTATGCTGTATATATAAATGGAAAAGCACCCTCATGCAAAAGAACATTTTATCCTACAGTTACATCTCTCTCTAAGGTCATAATGAAGAGGAACTATATTTAGGACCTTGTGATAAATATTAATCCACATATCACATATGACTGAATTTGTTTTTTCAATGTAACAAAAATGTACAGAAATGTAAAAGGTAAATGCACTTACAGCAGCTACTAAACTATTTTCAGTGATAAATGTTACACACAGCAGGGGTAAAGTATCGGTTATTAGAGTCGTTACCCTGAAAAATATAAAAACAGAAATAGATTAATAACTGTGAAAAAAGAAACCAAAAATTGTACATGATTGTCATGTCTGCATTTGTCGGGCACAGTCTTAAAGGGAATCTGTCAGTAGGATGAACCCTCCTAAGCCGTCTATATGGGCATGCAGGTCATATGAAGCGGAATAACGTCACACCTTGGTATCTGCGATCCGATGAATTATGCCTGAGAAACTCACATTTTCTTAATATGCAAATGAACTGTTAAGATCTATGGGACTGACCATGATCTCTCTGAGAATCTGCCTCCAAAGATTATTATAAATGAAAAGGGACAGTTACCAGTGTGAGACATGTAGCGACTGACAGTCTGCTCTCCTGATCTCACTGCAAAGCTGTGTGTGAATATAGACCCACAAAAAATATTCATCAAAGACTAATATATGTTATAATAATACTTTATTAACATAAAAGAGGCATATTGACACCAATTATCAACAATACAAGATAAAAAAAAATTTTCATTAAAAAAGATTAAAATCAGTAAGAAAGAAATATGAGGCGGCATTATCATGAATATTTGATCACTCTCAGATTTTTTTTAGGGGCTATGTTATTATATGCACTCTATTATTTTCTTTATGAAATCTATTTGATTAATTTATCATTAATTGTTATAAGAGATGCATAAAAATTATATTTTGGTCACCCTTATATTCAATAGATTATGTCTAAGAGCACTGTGCTTTAAATGTATATGATTCTGATGTGAAATTCACAAATCACTTTGATCTTACATATTAATTCACTGGTTTCATTTAATTATATTTATTTTTTATTTATTATTTTTATTATTTTTTGTGATAGTATATTCAGCCTCTGATTGACCAACTTATATATATGTATGTACATATATATATTTTTTTATAGGTTTTTGATTTTTTTGGTTTTCATTTAATTATATTTATTTTTTACATTTATTTTTTCTGTGATAGTGCATCTAGCCTCTGATTGAATAACTTATGTATATGTACATATATTTTTTTACCAATTAGTTTAGGTGCACCCTGCCCTGCACATACAATCTTTCTTATTGATTTAATATTTTTTAATGAAATAAAACATTTTTTTATCTTGTATTGTTGATAATTGGTGCTATTATGCCTTTTTATGTTAATAAAGTATTATTATATCATACAGTCTTTGATGAATATTTTTTGTGAGTTTATCATTGATGGTTGATATTCATTTCTATTTGTATTTTTGTGGTTACTTTTGGTATTTTCCTTATAGGATTTTTTTCTGTGTGTGATTATACCTGACACATCTGCAGGTTCATCTCACCGGCAGAAATGGTTGCAATACAGCAGAGCTGTGAGAGCTGCAGCTAATGTGTTTGTAAGAAGACAAAGTTCAGTTCTACAGTTCTGTGATAGTTACACTCACACTGGTAAGGTCTCTTTTTATTAAAAATAAGCTCTTTAAGCAGATTCTCAAGCAGATCAGTGTCTGGCCACCCATACTACTGAACAGCTCATTTATAAATAAAAAAAAATGTGTATTTCTCTGGAAGAAGATATCGAATTGCAGATATCAAAGTGTCATGTTATTCAGCTCCCTATAACCTACCTGCCTATATAGACGGCTTAGGAGGGCTGATCCCTCTGACAGATTCCATTTAACGTTTTGCATTCAATGCAATCACCTAATGAATCCCAATTACGGTGCCACAATACTCCTGATAAGAATGGTGGTAATGTATATTTTAATATTTTGGGGTCACTTTTTATTTTACATTTAGGGGGCAAACTGTTCATTTTCTATAGTAACCCCTTCACAACATTTGATGTACCTTTATGTCATGGAATGGAAGGCGTTCCCAACCAATGAAGTATAGGTACATCACGGTGTTCGTGCAGACACAGGAGATATGCCCAAGCGATCGCCACCCGGAGCTCAGCTTACATGGCAGCTGAGACCCGACTCTCACAGCCAGAAGCCGTGCCTGCACCGCCTTCGGCTATTTAACCCCCTAAATGCTGTGATCGATATAGCACCATTTAGGAGGCTGGGAGAGCTCTTTCTCACGTCTGATCGGTGCCCCGCGACGTCATCGCAAAGGCCCAATAGTTGCCATGGTTACCCAAGGTCATAGTGATGACATCCGGGTCACCAAGCTCAGAGCATGGTGTAAGAAGCTTCTCTCAGTGTAGCACTGACAGGTCTACATAGGGGGACTAAGTAAAAAAGTTAAAAAAAAAATTGTCAAAATATATATATTTTTAAAAATCACAAAATAATAATACAAAAATATTATACCCATAAAATTATTTTTTTATGTAAAAACAAAAATGAACAAAAAAAGTACATATATCTGTTATTGCTGCCTCACTGTAAAAAAAAAAAAACAAAGGCAAAAAAAAAGGCAAAAAACAATGCTTTTTCAGCATACCATCGAACAAAAAGTGGAATAAAATGCCATCAAAAGATGAATGTAAATAAAACTGGTTATCTGAAAACGTCATCTTGTCCCACAAAAAACAAGCTGCGATACAGCTCCATAAACAGAGAAATAAAAAAGTTATAGCTCTCAGAATAAAGTGATGCAAAAACAATTATTTTTTCTATCAAATAGTTTTTATTGTGTAAAAGCGCCAAAACATAAAAAAAGATATAAATGAGGTATCGCTGTAATCATACTACCCGAAGAATAAAGCTGCCTTATCAATTTTACCATTTGGGGAACGGCATAAAAAAAACAATTCCTGAATTGCTGGGTTTTGTTCATTCTGCCTCCAAAAATCGGAATAGAAAGAGATCAAAAAATGCTATGTGCTCTAAAATGATACCAATAAAAACGTCAACTCGCCCCCCAAAAAACAAGCCATAACATGACTGTCAGCAGCGGTCTCAGGTCCATCATTTGTAAACGGAAATATTACTGGTAACACAAACGTTCTGGAAAAGTGCTATGGCTCCTCGCCTCTCAAAAGAGATCCAGTGAATATTGAACTCCCAAATCCAAATGCCCCCCTCCTTCCTGTGCCCAAACTGCAGTTAGCATCCACATTTAGCATTTCTGTAGTGATGACAGCACGCCTAATTTACGGGGTCCATGGCAGATTTGCATTTTTCACTCAGGAAAATCCACTGCTGCTTGTTTCTGGAAAACATCCATGGAGTCAAAATCATTACCACATCTGTAGATAAATTCTCAGAGGGATGCCATTTCCAAAATAGGGTCACTTGAGGGAGGACTCTGCTCTTCAAGCACTTAAGGGCTGTGTATTGCATCTGCAAACTATTGTACAACAATTTGTTCTCCTAGAGTCAAATAGCTCTTCGTCCCTCCCAAGTCTAGCCATGTAGCTAAACAGTATTGTACAGTCACATACGGGGTATTTCGGCATTCAACAGAAATTGTGTGAGACATTTTGGTGCCATTTTTTCCCATTTCTCCATGTGAAAATGTAAAATCCGGAGTCAAAAAAAATTTTTGTAGTAAAAATGTAATTATTTTTCTTCACCGTCCAATAGTATAAAACTCTGTGACAAACCCGTGGTGTCAATATGATCACTGCACTCATACTCGTTGAGAGGTAAAACTCTAAAGTAGTTTTCGACCACATATGATGTATTGACGTACTAATTTCCGTTTTGAAAATTGAAAACTTGAGGCCAAAGTAACATTTTAGTGGAAAAAATGTTAATTTTCCATTGACTCAGCCCAATGTTATACAATTCTGTGTATTGCTTGAGGGTTAAAAATGCTCACTACACAGCTAGATGAATTTCTTAAAAGGTTTAGTTTCCAAAACTGAGTCACTTGTGTGGGTTTCTGTTGTTTTGGCATGTCAGAGGCATTTATTTCAGGCAAAATCACGCTCTAAAATTCAATTGGCACTTCTTCCCTTCCGTGGCCTGTTGTGCCCCCAACAGTAGTTTCCCCCAACATATGGAGTATCGGTGTACTCAGGACAAATTTTACAACATATTGTATGGCCCTTTTTTCCTGCTACCCTTGTGAAATTGAAACATTTTGGACTGAAGCAACATTTTTGCTGGAAAAATGTTTTTTTTTCATTTTCATGGCTTAATGTTTTAAAATTCTGTGAAGCACCTGGGGGTTTAAGGTGCTCACTATACCTCTAGGTAAGTTCCTTGAAGTCTGTAGTTTGCAGAATGGGGTCACTTGTGGGGAGTTTCAACTGTTTAGGCACATCAGGGGCTCTGCAAACGTGACATAGTGTGCACTATCTATTTCAGCCAATTTTGAACTCCAAAAGTCAAATGGCGCTCCTTCCCTTACAAGCCCTGATGTGCGCCCAAACAGTAGTTTTCCACGACATATGGGTTATCAGCATACTCAAGGAAAGTTGCACAACAAATTGTATGGTCCACCTTCTCCTGTTACCCTTGTGAAAATGAAAAATTTGGGGCAAAAGGAACGTTTGTGAGAAAAATTTAATTTTTAATTTTCATAGCACGTTATAAAATTCTATGAAGCAACTGTGGGTTCAAGCTGCTCACCACACCTCTAGATAAGTTCTTTGAGGGGTATAGTTTCCAAAATGGGGTCACTTTTGGGGGGGTGGGTTTCCACAGTTTAGGCACATCAAATGCAAAATGGGGTCAGCTATCTATTCCAGCCAATTTTGAGCTACAAAAGTCAAATGGTGCTCCTTCCCTTCCAAGCCCTGCCATGTGCCCAACCAATAGTTTTCGGTTTACTAAGACGAATTTGCAGAACAACTTGCATATTCTGTTGTCTCCCGTTACCCTTGTAAAATGCAACCTTTGGGGCTAAACAAAATTTAAACGTTCATTTTTTTCCTTCCATATTACTTCAATTCCTGAGAAGCACCTAACGTGTTAATAAACTTCTTACATGTTGTTTGAGCACTTTGAGGGGTGCAGTTTTTAAAATGATGTCATTTTTGGATATTTTCTGTCATATAAGCTTCAAAGTCACTTCAAACGTCATGTGGTCTCTAAAAAAAGGTTTTGAAAATGTTGGAAAAATGAGAAATTGCTATTAAACTTTTAACCATTCTAAATTCCTAACAAAAAAAATATGTTTAAAAAATTATGGTGACATATATTATTCATATGACGTATATTATACATATGGGAAATGTTATTTATAAATTATTTTGTACAGCATGACTAAGTATTTTTTATTCGGTCTTAACTTGGGGTGCCCCAAGGCCAAAACGTTAGTAAACACTGTTAGGGCTCTTTCACACGTACTGGAGACACTGACATATGTACAGTAGACCCATTCAAGTGAATGGGTCTGCGCACGTCAGTATGTTTCCACGGGCCGTGTGTGCATGGGCAAAACACGCTGACCTGTCCGTTTTTTACCATCAGCACAGGCCGCAAAACGCCCCGCACATGGAGAACACACATGGATATCATCCGTGATACATACTGTACACGGCACCAGGGAAGAAGCACTACAGTAAGCTCTGTTCCCCGGCACCGGGTGATGAAGACGTTCTTATTTTCCCCTGCTCTGCTGGCGATCAACGCAAGCAGGGGAGAATGATAAGTTGTATTCAGGTGATCACAATGACAGCAGGCAGCGGCTGATGGGACTATTACTTCCATCAGCCTATGACTGCTGTCGCTAATAACAGTGACAGCAGGAGCGGCTGATGAGAATATTCATCAGCCGCCACTTGCGCTATAAATAAAAAAATAAGTGAACAACTCGGCATGGTTTCCCTCTATTTTCTATAACCAGGCAGGTAAAACTCACAGCTTGGAGCTGCAACCCTCAGCTGTCATCTTCAGCAAGGTTGGTTATAAAGAATGGAGGGGACCCCACTCTGTTTTTTTTTAATTATTTAAACAAAAAATAGCGTGGGATCCCCCCCCATTTTTGACAACCAGCCTCGCTAAAGCTGACAGCTGTGGGCTGGTATTCTGGGCTGGCTCTTCCCACTTGTCCTGTAGCGGTGGCTAGTGAGATTCATATTTGTGGGGTTGATGTCACCTTTGTATTTTCAGGTGACATCAAGCCCACGGTTTAGTAATGGAGAGGTGTCTATAAGATACCTCTCCATTACTAATACTATAGTTACATGGTAAATAAAGACACAGCAAGAAAAAAGTCTTTTATTAGAAATAAAGCAAAACAGTTTTCCAGTTTTATTTAAAAAGAACAAACACAGTTATACTCACATAACGCCTAATTCCACCGAAGCCCTCATCTTCTGTAATAAACCTAAAATAAAAAACAACCGTATCCCTCACTTCTTCATCGTTCTGTCCCACACCGTAATGCATGTCTGGGGGATAAACAGTTTTCAACCTGGACAGTGTCAAGATGCGAGCGTCCAGCTGAGAACCACTGGTGACTGAGCTGCAGTGAGCTCAGCATCATTTACCAGTGGTGACATCATCAAGGTTACCGCCAGTAAGTGAGGCTGCGCTCCCAGCAGGGCTGAACTGTGAGGTCACCCCAAGGGAAAAAAACCAGTGATGAAATCACTGCAGTTCAAGCTCAGCGTCTTCACAGCAGATCACCATGAAAAATTCTCTCAAACTGTCTTTTGTTTTATTTCTAATAAAAAACTTTATTCTAGCTGTGTCTTTATTTACCATGTAACCATAGTATCAGTAATGGAGAGGTGTCTTGTAGACACCTCTCCATTACTAAACCATGGGCTTGATGTCACCTGACAATACAAAGATGACATCAACCTCACAAATATGAACCCACTTGCCACCGCTACAGGGTAAGTGGGAAGAGCCGGGCAAAGCGCCAGAATTGGCGCATCTAATAGATTTGCCTTTTCTGGGCAGTTGTGGGCTGCTATTTTTAGGCTGGGGGGCTAGTAATATCCATGGCCCCTAACCAGCCTGAGAATACCAGCCCCAGCTGTCCGCTTTAGCAAGGCAGGTTGTCAAAAATGTGGGAATCCCCACTCCGTTTGTTTTAAATTATTTATTTAAATAATAAAAAAAAATGTCATGGGGACCTCTCTATTCTTGATAACCAGCCTTGCTGAAGCTGACAGCTGAGGGATGCAGCCCCTAGCCGTGAGTTTTGCCTGCCTGATTATAGAAAATAGAGGGGAACCCACGCCAGGTTTTTCATTTATTTATATAGCAGGCGGCAGATGAAGAACACTCCCATCAGCGGCTCTTGCTGTCACTTTTATTAGTAGGTGTAGGCTGATGGGAGTAATAGTCCCATCAGCCCCCACCTGCTTTCATTGTGATCACCTGAATACAACTCTCATCATTCTCCTCTGCTTGCGCTGAACGCCGGCAGAGCAGGGTAGAATGATGAGAGGGTCTTCAGCACTCGATGTCGGGGAACAGCGCTTACTGTAGCGCTTCTTCCCTGGTGCCCGTCCGTGTGCCGCAAGTATTACACACACGGACACTATCATCTCCAGTACCGTTTTTTTTTTCCGGTACTGGATATAAACGGACGTGTGAAACCGGTCTTATACCGGTCAATTAGGTGTGATTTCTATTTGTAAGCACTAAGAAAGCATGCTATAGTCTTACCTATTCTTCTTAGTAGCATCGACAAGACAAATGGTGCTGTCATGGCTCACCCAGGCCATACGGTCCCCACTGTGAGAAAAGCACACACTGTGAACCCAACCACAGCTGCTACTGGACTCAAACATCAGTTCACCAAAAGGCATCTTGGAACCCCATGGGGTAGGAGCTGGACGCTCCTCTACCTCTTTAATATATGATGAAAAAATCCTGTGAAGAAAACACAAATATGACATTTTAATAGAAACTCATCTTTTGCTCTAAGATGAAAAATCAATGTTTGCAACTAATTTTAAAGAAATTTGTCAGCAAAGTTTCACCTCCCAAAATATTTATATGTGCAGCTGCTATTTCACACACAAGTCCAGCAATACTTTATATGGCCAGTCAGTCCATGCATCCATTACTGATAAATCAGCATTTGAATTGATATGCAAATGAGGCTTTAGATCTGAAGCCTCTGTCACTCCAGCTCTATTCCCCACCCAGTGCCAACGCCTCCTACTTGACTAGCAATTTCTATGCTGTGTGACTCAAGCAGTAGGAGGCTGCATTTAGCATGGAAAAAGAGTTGACGTGAGAAAGGCTTCAGATCTATAATAGCACTTCAGTCTAATTTGCAATATCTGTTCAAATGGAAGAATGAAAGAACAAACTGGCCAAGTGTTGCTCGACTTGTCTTTGAAAGACCTAAATGCATTTATAATTAGTTTGGGGTGAGAAATCCTGCTGACAGATTCCATGTAATGCTTTTCTACTCAATTTTTCATTATGGAAGCCACTATTCCCTGGCCTAGTCACCCCTCCACTACACAAGCTACTCTTAAAAAGGTTTTGTCAAAATCAATCTTCAGGAGTCCACAGCTCCTGAGCTTCCCGATTGCCAGGGGCAATCTATTCCTAGGGGCCAGGTTTGCTTTCAAACCATCCAACCTTATTTATCACTGTTTGAAGAACATGGAAACTAGAGATCGCTGGTAGAGGCCCAATTTGTTGGTTGGGTTAAAGGGAATCTGTTACCCTAAATTGGCGGGATATTTAAATGATGGCAGTCAGGTCAGATGGGCGGTGTTTTGGGTACTTGCCTTAACATGCTGTTCGCCGCTGTCTCCATTATTTCTGGGAATTGTAGTCGTTGCCCTCCATATAACGCACCTGCGCATTGCAATCTGTGGGCAAAGCATACTGCGCATGCGCAATTCAAGATTGCAATGCGCAGGCGCGTTATATGGAGGGCAACGACTACAATTCCCAGAAATAATGGAGACAGCGGCGAACAACATGTTAAGGCAAGTACCCAAAACACCGCACATCTGACCTGACTGCAATCATTTAAATATCCGCAATTTAGGGTGACAGATTCCCTTTAAGTAGCACCATAAAGGTATAAAAAAGAAAATATTAAGCGCTACTTGACCCTGAGAGCGCAGTCCGACGGCCATATAAATTGGACCAAGATCGGACCGCAATGCACAGACTGGCAGGTGACGCTCCTGACCCAAGAGTGACAGCTTCATATATTTCTATCCAGCTGTAATGTAACGTATCAAAAAGTCATATAGAAAAATAATGGTAATACTGAAAACGTAATCTTCTCCCTCAAAGAACGCGGCAATTCATATTCAAATTTTTTCTATTTTATTTACCTGGCTGAGTTTGAGACGCCTGATCTAAACTATTTGGTAATACTTGAATAAAAAACACCTACTGTTCCCTAACTACTCTATTAAACTGCTTTTCTATTTTTTTTTTACAACTTAAGGGTATGCCACACTAACAGCGTCGCTAGCGAGATCGCTAAAATACGTCACTATTTAGCGATCTCGTTAGCGACCTCGTTGTGTGTGGCATGTAGCAACGACGTGGCCCCTGCTGTGATCTCGCTGATCGTTCACTAGAGTTCTGGACCGTATTTAGATCGTTGGCGTCCCGCTGGTGAGCCTATATCGCTGTGTCTGGCACCTTTTGTGAGCGATGTGCGCTGTTTTTACATCGCAATGACCGTTAAAGTCGTTAATGAGATCGCTAACCGCTTTTGAGTCGTTAACGAGATCACTAAGTGTGGCAGCTACTAGAGACATTAAAACGATCACTAAACGATCTCATTAGCTTGCGTCGTTATTGAGATCGCTAACGAGATCACTAAGTGTGGCAGTACTCTAAGGTACTGCCACACTAAACAATCCCGCTAGCGATCACAATAACGACGCATACTAATGCGATCGCTAGCGGGATTGTTTCTATATCGCTAAATGCGGCCACATTTAGCGATATAGTTAACGACGCTATCGCCGTTAGCGATCTTCTTAACGACTTTAGCGGTACAAAAGTACCGCTAAATCGCTAAGAAAAGGTGCCACACAGCGATAAGATACTTACCCAGCGGGAGCGCCGACGAGAAAATAGGGTCCGGAGCGATTCCAGCGACGAGCGAGATCACAGCAGGAAGCTCGTCGCTGGAAGCTGCCGCACTGAAAATATCGCTAACGGGATCGCTAAATAGTGACGTTTTTTAGCGATCCCGTTAGCGATATTGTTTAGTGTGGCATACCCTTTACTCTTTGTTGATGCCTCATTTGAGAATCCCAGTGTACATGAGGCTACAGTCACTGCCTCAGTCTCTGCCCTTCCCTGAAAAAAAGTGTCCCCGATTCAGGGGCTGGGCTAGTAGTCCCTGCTCTCTGTGTGATGTGCACAATGGCAGCGCGCTCTCTTTCCAGCTCAGATCAGCAGTAACCAGCTGGCAGTAGAGTGCACTGATAGTGGGTGCTGTAAGACTACCTGGGGTACAGAGGAAATATAGTCGGGACGACAGACAAGGAGAAAGACTTCAGTATTCTGGTTCAGCAGTACTTAGCAGTACTCAATGTCTGTAAGCAGCTAGAAAAGCAAACAAGATTTTAAGGTGTATAAAAGAAAGATAAAATCCTGTGACCCCAATGTATTGTTACCCCTTTATAAATCACTTGTGAGACCACATCTAGAATATGGGATCCAGTTTTGAGCTCCAAATTTTAAAAAGGATATTTGGAAGTTAGAGTCAGTTCAAAGGTGGGCAACTAGATTATTACCAGGGATGGAAGGCCTCTCATATGATGAAAGGTTGGAAAGGTTTGTCTTGTTTAGCTTAGAAAAAAGACGCCTCAGAGGAGATCTCATTTACATGTATAAATATATGCATGTTCAGTACACAGGTCTTATTCCTTCAAAGGACCAGGGTGCTTTCTTTACAGGTCGAAGAAAAGTGATTCCAGCAGCTAAATAGGAAAGGATTCTTTACAGTTAGAGCAGCCAGACTGTAGAATGCCGACCACAACAGGTAGTAATGACAGGCCCTATAATAGCATTTAAAGGGAATATGTCAGTTGGATGAACCCTCCTAAGCAGTCTATATGGTCATGTAGGAAGCGGAATAAAATGACACCTTGATATCTGTGATCTGATGTATTATTCTAGAGAAATCCAGGTATTTCTTAATATGTGAATGTGCTGTTCAGGTCTACGGTCCGGACATTGATCTGCATGAGAATTTGCATCCAGAGAATATTTTACATGAAAGGTGACGTTACCAGTGTGATGTGTAATGACTGACAGTCTGCTCTCCTGATCTACATGAGACGCTCTGGAGAGGGACAGAAGTGTACATAAAATAGGGCAATACCGTCTGGTAAGGGATGGGTATAATCGATGTTAGCACTCACCTAAAGATGCTGTGTGCACGCACAACCCCTATAAATGCATGGAAAGCCGCTGCTGCTCCGTAGCTGGAGAAAAAAGTTCTTCCAGAGGTATAATGGCAAAAATAGAAATTGGCATGTTTAGGTGAGCTGTGCTGCGGGAATGAAGAGCCTTGGGATTACAAAATGTTTTTTATTAATACCAACGCGTTTCTGCGCTGGACCGGTGGCTTTTTCAACTTATAAAAACCAAGTGGTTAGGGTTGTTATTAGGGTTAAGGCTGTGTTGGGGTTAGGGTTGGGATTAGGGTTAGGGCTGTGTTGGGGTTAGGGTTGTGTTAGAGTTGGAGTTAGAATTGGGGGGTTCCACTGTTTAGGTACATCAGGGGGTCTCCAAATGTGACATTCCCCTCACCATTGAATCCAGCCAATTTTGCGTTCAAAAAAGTCAAACGGTGCTCCCTCCCTTCTGTGCCCTGCCATGTGCCCAAACAGTGGCTTTCCCCCACATGCCGGGTATTGGCGTACTCAGGAGAAATTGCACAACAAATTTTTTGGTCAATTTTCTCCTCATACTCTTGTGAAAATAAAAAAGTTGGGTTCCAAAGTAAATTTTTTTGTGAAAAAAAAGTAAAATGTTAATTTTTTTTCTTCCACATAGCTTTAGTTATCGTGAAGCACCTGAAGGGTTAATAAACTTCTTGAATGTGGTTTTGCGCACCTTGAGGGATGCAGTTTTTAGAATGGTGTTACTTTTGGGTATTTTCTGTTATATTGACCCTCAAACTCACTTCAAATGTGAGGTAGTCCCTAAAAAAATGGTTTTGTAAAATTTGTTGGAAAAATGAAAAATCGTTGGTCAATTTTTAACCCTTATAACGTCCCAACAAAAAAATGATGTTTCCAAAATTGTGCTTTTGTAAAGTTTACATGTGGGAAATGTTATTTATTAACTATTTTGTGTGACATCATTCTCTGATTTAAGGGCACAAAAATTTAAAGTTTGAAAATTGCTAAACTTTCAAAATTTTTGCCAAATTTTCATTATTTTCCAGAAATAAACGCAAGTCATATTGAAGAAATTTTACCACTATCATGAAGTACAATATGTCACAAAAACCAATCTCAGAATCAGTGGAATACTTTGAAGCGTTCCAAAGCTATAACCTCATAAAGTGACAGTCGTCAGAATTGTAAAATATTGGCTCGGTCATTAAGTACCAAATTGGCTCTGTCACTAAGGGGTTAAAAAGTTTAAAAAAATAAAATAAAATTACATAAAACATTAAAACACTACCCTTTTCCAATAAAAAAATAAACATATTTGGTATCGCCATAATTTCCAATTTATCAAGAAATAAAATTACTTTGGCCAAAGATTAAACACTGAGAAGAAAAAAAATATTAAAAATACAAGAATTGTAGCATTTTGCTCACTGCACTCCTCAGAAACAGCGCAATACAGAGTGAGTAAAACATCAAATGTGTCACAAAATGGTATCAAAACCACCAGCTTGGCACACAGATCCATCAATGGAAAATAAAAAAGTTACAAG
This sequence comes from Oophaga sylvatica, assembly GCA_033576555.1. NCBI lineage: Eukaryota > Metazoa > Chordata > Amphibia > Anura > Dendrobatidae > Oophaga > Oophaga sylvatica. The sequence goes on along the minus strand of JARQOD010000007.1, from coordinate 139,749,013 downwards.
TCTGAGAAAATGGCGGCACAAAACAATTTTATTTAAACATGCAAAGTCCTGAATTTTTTGACCACTTTAACATAAAAAAAAGCTACAAGTTTGCTATCACCGGAATTGTACAGATCTGGAGAATCAGGTCACTTTCCTCAAGCTGCTTTGAAGAATTATTTTTGCTGTACTGTACATGAGCTTCACATGAAAATGGAAATTGTAATGATAATTTACAATTACTGCGGCTTGGACTCAATGTCACAGCAAATACTACTACCTGCTCTTAAAATCACTGGAGCCTGCGGCCAGAAGGACGTTGTTTGGATGCCAGTCCAAGCTCAGGACTGTGGAGCGGATTGGCTTCTTGATATGCTTACAGACCCACCTATGATGAAGAGTAAAGAACGTTACATGATGAGGGTTTTAACGTATGGATGTCACAAAGATTTCTTTTCCATTTAGTGAAAGCAAGCAGAAAGTGTTTACCATCTTGAAAGTGGTAAGACATTGAAAATCAGAGTATATTATGAAGTTTTATAAATTTACAGTATACAATGATTGCTTTACAAGCCAATCAACTCAATAAAATTCAAAGAGGGCTAATAATAATTTGATTTTTGTTCTTAGTGTTCCTCTGTATGTGAATAGTGATCTAGAAAGCTATCGCCCCGATTCATCATTTGGGAATTTTTTAAAGTCACTTTCTTTTTTTATTTTGTGGAATTTTGGAGCAAAATTATCAAAATGGCACAAAGTAAAAAAAAATTGCCTTTCCTACTTTCTTGAACTATTTTGTGACTTTTGCCGCCAATAGTCGCACATCGGCGCTTAAAAAGTCGCAATAAAATTGGACAAAAATTTTGGAGATTAAAAAAAATCCAGGGGGAACTGGAGAGAAGTTGCTTCAATTTTGAGAATTTTTAAAAAGTTGCAACTGATGAATCAGGTTAAAACGTGGAATTGCTGGACTCCGAAAAAGGCGAAAATAGAATAACGATTTGGTTGCAAACCAAATAAAAGGCACAAAACTAGATAAAAAAGGCGCAAAGTCAATGGCCTAAATATATAACAAATAAAGAGTTAAAAATATATTCACCAGTCATTTTCTTGCTCAAAATAACAGATTGAGATGAGTCTCGAACCACTGCCCACTGCAAACTTATTTTCTTTTGGGGACCACTTGACGCATCGTGCAGCGCGGTTTATCCGGAGGATGACAAGTGTTGGTTTCCACGTATTGTTTCGCAGAGTCCAGACATAGGCATTTCTATCAGTGCCACACGTCACAATACGATTACTCTCAGGGGCCCAATCTATGCCTAGGGTAAAGGGCAAGAGTGGTTTAGAAGTCAAGTCCTCACTATTGCCTAGTTGTCACAGCTGTACACCAGATAGAAGATATCACACCATCGTTGTAGGGAAAAAGTTAACAAATCGGCCTGATGCCATCAGGGCAAATCTGTCATTAAAAAAATTAAAAAATGACAAAATATAATTAAATGAACAGAAACCAACCGGCGTTTTGAAGCTAAAAATATTTCAATTGTATTGCACACATAATATAAAAAGGCTACAAAGTCAAAATATACAAGGCGACATAAACAGGTCATGGGTAACAGTACAAGTAATATGTTATAATGTTGGAAAGTTAGAACAATGGGTATCCTAGGTAGGAAATGTCATTAACGATTCCATTAGTGATATCATCACTGATATATAAACCCAAACCATGTATATACAACAAGAATAGTCATATCCATAATAAGGTGATGCAAAGTGACCAAAAACCATGTGCCTCGATGCGTTTTGCTTGCTCCCTCTTGCTTCCTCAGGGGAACTAATCACTATTGTTGGTAGTCACTAGTTGTGCCCACTTATTCGCCTTGAGCTATGAGCTGAGCGTCTTTACATCTATTACCACAATTCAAGTGGGAGCATTGTGCCTAATACAGAAGGGAACACTGTTCACTCACCAAGTACTTACTCTTTTAACCCCTTAATAACTGTCTTCTTTTGGTGCTGCTTGTTCATATCAAAGAAAAGAAATGGAATAATATCTCTCACCTGTGACTTGTCCATTGTGCTCTTTTAGCTCTTGAATTTTGGTCCACTTGTCTCCATCCTTTTTGTAAATATGGACATCATGACTGTTCGGACAAAAGGCAATTTCTGAAAAAAAAGGACTTCCAATAAAAGTATTATCAATGTCTCTTCATGCTTGCAATGCCATGTCTACATGCATAGTGCTACGTCATAAACATGGCTCATAATTATTCTACGTGAGTTGACAGCATTGCATGTAATAACTGGGCTCTCCTCACATCGGAGATGTTATGTTCAGTTTTAGGAACAGAAAGAGTTCACGCTCAAAATGGATCCATAAGTCATGCAGACAGAAGCAGAGAGACGCCATTAATTATTATTATCACGTCTCTCTGTGTTCTGTTAGATGTACATTTTAGAATGGCAAAAAAGTTCTCCATCCTTAACTGAAGACTGCCCCTATTACTGCTGTCCACTCATAGATAGAAAAATATTTAGAGTTGAGAGTCCTCAGTGGTTAAAGAAACGCGCACAAATGGACCAACCACTGAGGACTCTCAACTCTAAATATTTTTCTATCTACTGGCTAACATGGTACAAAGATATACATCTTTACTGTATCACTCATAGATATACATTATGAGCTTCTAATTTATTATCCACCTTTTACATGGGGTGGCAACAATTGCCTGGAAAAACATTTGCCCATCGACAACGGACCAGTGATCAAACGGAAAACACTTTTTTTCATTTAATCACATCTTTTACATGGTCTGAAAAATGATCCATCTTGTGTAATCTGGGATGTGGTGCTGACAAAGATATAAAGTGAATTACCGGGGGGCAGGGGGTAACGATCATTCATACAACCCCCTACAGAGTATGGTTACATGCAGCTAAAAATGAATGTTGAGCAACTTCTTGTATAGTTGACTGGCGCCAATTTATGAACCCACTTTACTATGCCTTCCTTACTAAAGATTGACCACATGATCAACTCTGCACCTTCTAAATGAAAGTCAATGGGTTTATCACCCTGAAAGTATTGATTCTTTACTGGAATCTGGACAGTAGCACAAGACCACCTTCATGGCATTTTAATTTCTTATCAATTAAAAAATGCAGCAAGGTGTCAAGTTAAAAATAAAATTAATAATGAAATTCAGCAGCTTTATATCAAAATTATTCTATTTTTGAAGTTTTGCCATTTAGCAAATAAAATATTGAACTTCTAGGAATCAGTTGACAAAGTTTTTTGCACCGTGATTGAATCAGCAATTCCTACATATCACATAATCAAGGTAATAAAATGATAATTTTATTTAATCCATTTAAAAAACCAAAATGTAAAGACAAAAGCAGAAAAGTGCACTGTCACTTTAATATGGGTCACTCTGTGGTTTAGAACTTCATGATATGCGAGACATTTATTGAGTATTACAAAACTATCCTGTTGCACTTCTCCTGTTTTCCCTCTCTGCAACACATTTGTTATTATTGTCCTTTTCTATTTGCGAATGGGGTCATCTGGGGTAGCACCATTCCTCTCTGCCATCTAGCTATGGAGCCTCTGCTATTGGTGCGCATGTGTGCCTTTCCCAGCCTCTGACACTCTTTGGGACACTCTTGCACTGACACGCAGGTGAACTGTTTGCATGTCACTGAGCATTGCCAGGAAGTACGTCATAGACAGGAAGGCAGGCACACTACACGCTGGTAACGACGAGCACGCTTTTTCCATCTTCCCCGTGAACACTGATTGGTGAGCGTTTTCTCTAAATACACAGCCGCCCCTCACCCTGACACGTCCTGGAAGAAGCTGGTGGCGAAACACGCGTCGGGGTGAGGGGACACTCGACCTGACCTCCTGTGGCAATTTTCCATTATACAAGTAATAACTATTGAATCAATGTCCCTTGAATAGCTCTGTACTTGGCTGATTATATAGCATTACTGATGTAAGCACTTATTCTCTAATCCAGCCAAATTTTGTTTATGCTATTAGAGGACATACTATGATATTCATCCTTTTGCCTCATGATTAGAATTGCTTGTACTCTTGCCACATTTAATATGGGTTAATTAATATATTGTGATTTGATATTTTAAGGGAGTCACTGTACTATTATTTATTGATCAGTTTTTGTTTTTATCCCTTATTTTTACCATTCTTCCCTTGTTTTGCTTGTTGTCCCCTGGACAACATTTCTGCTTTTGTCTTTACATTGTAGTTTTTAAATGGATTAAATAAAATTATAATTCTATTACCCTGCTGGATCTTTTCTCGCACCCTCATATTTATGTGATATGCGGGAGTTGTTGTTCTATGTTGTTTAAAGTGCCATCATTTACCTAGGACGTTTTTTGATTTCACTGTGACTGAAACATCTGATGGCCAAATCAAGAAATGTAGTGCCTGATTTGAAAACTCACTTTACTATCTATAGATGAGCCTTATCATATTGTTGATATTTTCCAGTTCTTTGGCCCAGATTTCATAAATCAAATGCTCTACATATAGGGCAGCACGGTGGCTCACTGGTTAGAACTTCAGCCTTGCAGTCCTGGGTTCAAATCCCACCAAGGACATCTGCAAGGAGTTTGTATGTTCTCCCCGTGTTTGTGTGGGTTTCCTCTTGGTACTCCGGTTTCCTCCCACACTCTAAAGACATACTGATAAGGAACTGAGATTGTGAGCCCACTGGGCACAGTGATGATAATGTATGTACAGTGTTGCGGAATAAGACAGAGCTATATAAGCAAAGCATAATAAATAAATACCGTATATACTCGTGGATAAACCAAGTTTTTCAGCACTTTTTTTGGGCTGAAAACGCCCCTCTGGGCTTATACATGAGTCAATTGTCCCAGAAAGGCAGCGGGGGAGGGTGAGTGGCGGAGCAGCGGGTCACAGAGGCAGGAGCCGGCGGGGGAGGGGGATCGGCGGGTGCAGCGGGTCACATAGGCAGGAGCCTGCGGCTGTGGCTAAAGCCTGTGCTGCTGCTAAAGAGAAATGAATATTAATTTCTCTGTAATAGTGTACAGTGACAGCCGCCGGATTCCAGCACACATCCTACTCACCTTCCTGCGCGCCCTTGCTGCATCTTGTTCATTCCGGCGCCAGCAGCATTTCCGGCCGAGCGATCATGTGGCCCCGCTCATTAAGGTAATGAATTTGCATGCCTCTCCACTCCCATAGGCGTGGAGTAAATATACATTACCTTAATGAGCGGGGTCACATGATCGCTCGTCAGGAAGAGCTGCTGGAGCCGGAACGAGATGCAGTGAGGGCGCTCAGGAAGGTGAGTAGGATGTTTTTTTTTGTTGTTTTTTTATGAGAACCATGCATACAAGGATAGGGAATAAGGAGCCATGCATATGACGCGCCCACCAGGGCCATGGGGTACCCGGAATCGGACCGGACAGTTCTATAGGGGAGATCACGGGCCCTGGCCGTGTCATATAATAGAGGATAGTTATGTGTTGTTTAATCGTGACACCACCCATGGTGTTTGGCAATGGGTGGCGGACGCTGCAGCTTTGGTCCATTGGGGCTGATGGTGACGCAGCAAAGATGGTTCAGATCCCCACGGGTAGAACAGGGCCCCAGGGCAAATATATATTTGATTGTTCAGATGGTGGTGAACGATGGGGTGCAGAGAATAAGTGAAGGACATAGAGAGGTGCAGTTTTCTTTACCTTTTACTTGAAAGTAGATGCAATCTGGGTACCAATTACAGATGACGGATTGAGTCCGGCTTTCCTGGAGGCATTCAGGGGATCCACCCTGCCAGTTGGGGTTGGGGACCTTCCTTATGCGCTCTCTTTTCAGGTCCCTGCTGCTTGTAGCTAAGCTGCGGCCATCTCCTGCGTGATTGTTTCTAACCTATATGGCAGACAGCGTGAGCCTATATCACTGGCACTGTCCTTTTCACTGTCAGCCCTGGGCTCTTGGTCTGCTGCCGTGCCTTCAGGTGTTCAGTGTGGCCAGGGAGCTTACAATCCCCTGCCCTCCAGATTCGGCTGTCAGGGAGTACAGCACCTGCCCAGTCAAGGACTCTGGGGTCCCTTTTTATCAGTGCTCCGCTCTGAGGTCAGTTATACGCAGTTATATACTGCCAACTCTCCTCTCTCACTGTCCTGTCACAAGCTCCAGCTGGCTCCCATTTCCATGACAACTCTCCTGTTCACTCTCTCAGCTTACTTCTTTCTGACTCACCAACCCCACATGCTGGCCAGAATTTATAAGGAAGCTCCCCTTTCTGGCCTGGAGCAGGAATTGACATGTACACTGTGTTACCTGGCATGGAGACCCCCCTGCCTCCAGGCATGACATCACCCCTTAGAGGGAGGTAATGTCACCGTGGCAACTGGACTCTGGGGTGCCACACATACAAGGATAGGGGATAAGGAGCCATGCATACAAGGATAGGGGATAAGGAGCCATGCATACCAGGATGGGAGGGGGGAGCCAGGCAAATAAGGACAGCAATGTGGGAGCCATGCATACAAGGACAGGAAACCATGCATACCAGGACAGGGATGAGGGGACAATGCATACCTGGCTAATACTTGAGTCAATAAGTTTACCCAGTTTTTCGTGGCAAAATTAGGTTCCTCGGCTTATACTCGGGTCAACTTATACTCGAGTATATACGGTAATAAATAAATATATGTCATACTATAGTAATTTCAGAACTTACGAGTTCTATCTTTGTTCCAAGCATGGCAGCTTATGGGTTCCAAGAGGAAGCTATGAAATGCCATTCCTATGTAAAGGAAAAAATTATCTAACACATGAAATAAAAAATTGTTACAATTGGTGTCTTAAGCATTAAAGAGGTTGTTTCATGAACAAAATACATTTTATTCAATAGATGAATATATTAATTTGATGTCTTAAAAAATGTTCCTGTACTGTGAAAATCTTATGAATGTGCTGTGTACTGTGTAATAGCTGTGTCTGACTCTTCAGAGCTGCTCCAGTTCACGTTTGGCACATAAGATTATCTCAGCACAGGTACTTTTTTTAACATATCCAATTGTAAAACGTATTATTTTTTCAAGATCTACTAATTAAAACCTAATTTGTAGGAAAACCCTTTAATATAAGAATTGGTGCTGCATCAACACATTATTTCATTCTCACATACAAATAAAAACCTTTCAAGTGGAGTAGTAAGAATTGTAACAAAATACAAGTTTATTGACTTATCTATAAAAAGCTTGTTACTTAAAATAAAAGTAATGTGAGGACCATGTATTCAATGTACAGTAAAGCAGGAGTAGATGCCTGCTTATTATCTTTTCAATCAGGAACCAAATTAACCCCTCTAAATTCCCCATTAATGGCAATGACTAAGCCTTATTTCACATGTAGTGACCATGTTGCATTTTTTGTCGCAGCAGAACCTCAACATTCTTGCTGCGATGTCTGAAAATCATACGAGAACGACTGCAGCAAAAAAAACTGCAACATGTGAACGCAGTTTCAGGTTGCCCATACAGTTGGGTACTAGTCATCTGATAACAATGCTACAAAATAACCACATCTGGTTCTTAAAGGGTTGTCCACTACATTTTTAGATTAAAAATGGGCCTACAGGGTTTGGAAAGCAAAAAAAATAACATATTGTCACTTACTGGACCCCTCCGTTCTCCAAGCTTCTTCATGTGATCAGTACAGCCAATCGGTGGCCACTAGAGTTGTTGTCAATCGATTCATAAGACCCAGTCCACAGGCTAGGTGGATGTGAGCCCTAAGAACCATCTCCTACCCCCTGGCATTCATGGCTGTTCTTTTGAATACCTGGCTTTGCAACGTCATCGTTGTGGCCTCTTACACATGGCCAGCTAATCAAAAGAAAAGTGTGAAGAAGGCGGCTCTCAGAGCTTCCATCCAACGGCTAGAGATTACTGAATTGGCTGCTAGACTAGGTCCTGTGGATCGATTTGCAGCAACATTAGAAGCAATTTATTGTCCGCAGCCCTCTCATTCCATCATAGTCGGAAGAAGTATGTGGATTTGTGATTGGGTTTGTGCTTTACAACCTCAGGTGAAACAAACACATAAACACAATATTCTTCACACAGACTTGCTATGAGGCTGAAAACAACATTGTGAAACTTCAGAAATGTGTGGCAAACACAGCGTAGGTATTTCCAAACAGTTCCCAGCCATGCGACAAACTGCTATGGGAATAGACACTAAGGTTGTATTTACTTGAGTCATTTTTGTTATGATTTCTTTCTAATTTAATTTTCTAAATCAATGCAAAACTGCGTCATCCTAATACAGAACAAGTCTGATGTGATCCTCAAAGTCACTACCAAAAATTATGACCAAAAACAACCACAAAAATAATTCTTCTACACAATAATTCGTCTACGGACTGGCTGCGGGTCTCTTGACCGGAGTACGAAAACGTCCTATTTTTCTATAAGGCCGTCATGCTATGTTTGGGAGACCCGCGGACAGTCCGTGTATTGTGATCCGTGACAGCTGTCTGCATGAGCCCTTAACCTATAGTGCAATGGGATGCATCATTCTATAGTGATGAATTTGATTGATTTACTTGCATTAATTCAATGAATCAATAGCATTAAGGCTGTTTTCACATGTTACAGCCACTTTGTGTGATTTTGTTATGCAATTGCGATAGAGACAGAATGTTTTTGCCTTGAGTTTGAAAAATCGCAGTAAAGCGATGAGTTTTTGCTGTGATTGTGCTAAAAAAGATGAACATGTGAACACAGCTTAAGACTGTATGTTTACTATGCTTGGAGATCACACGAGAAACAAATTTCTCATGAAACAAAATTAAAATATCACATATATCTATACAGGAAAGATGTGTATCTTTGTACCGTGTTAGCCAGTAGATAGAAAAATATTTAGAGTTGAGAGTCCTCAGTGGTTGATACCTTTTAATGGCTAACTGAAAAGATGGTAATAAATTGCAAGCTTTCGAGACTACTCAGGTCTCTTCATCAGGCAAAGACTAATACAAAATCTGAAGAATCACATATTTATACACAACACAGCACAGGAATAATGCAATAAGATAAGACAAGTGACGTGAAGCAGAACTGTCATTAAGGGAGATAGAGATGAACATAAATATTGGAACAGTTCATAGATAAGGAGCGTGAAAGTTTTATTGTCCTCTGATTGGGGTCTAGTTCTGTGTTGTGTGATGCCCCCAGAAGGTCTGAAGAGCAAATTCCTTAATGGATGTAAAAAGATGTCTCAGAAAGACCTTTTTGAATCAGGGCTACCATCCAAGAACAATTGAAAACCAAATTACAAGAGCCACCAGAATATCAAGGGATCACCTGCTACATTACAAATCTAAAGAAGAAAATAACTGGGTGCCTCTAGTGGTCACCTACAATCCAAATCTGGAAGTGCTAAGGGGAGCTGCATGGAAACTACAACCTTTACTACAAAAAGATGCCCGATTACAATCCATGTTTCCAGACCCCCCACTACTGTGTTTTAGGCAGCCACCAAATCTAAGAAGCATCATTGTCAGAAGCTCCCTGTCCTCCCCAACAGCTGCAGGAACCTTTCCTTGCAACTAGAAAAAATGTAAAACCTGTCCATTTATAATGACCATGGACAAGATAAAGATCCCCAACTCCCATCAGGGCTACAAGATCCCAGGTACTTTCAGCTGCATCACATCTAATGTGGTGTACCTAATTATTTGTACTAAATGTCCAACTGGGGGTCTGTATGTGGGGGAGACCGGGCAAAAACTGAAAACAAGGATGAATTCTCATAGCCACACAATAAGAGAAAAAGAATGGATCTACCTGTGGCCAAACTCTTTTGTATCCCTGGTCACAGCATGATGGACATGAAATTACTTGTATTAAAAGTTAAATTTAAATCTGAGAGAGACAGAAAGGTTTGGGAATATAAACTCATGACGACCTTTGACACACTCAGTGCAGGAATAATTGTATCGCATGGATTTATGTCTTTTTACATCAATTAAGGAATTTGCTCTTCAGACCTTCTGGGGGCATTACACAACACAGAACCAGACCCCAATCAGAGGACAATAAAACTTTCACACTCCTTATCTATGAACTGTTCCAATATTTATGTTCATCTCTATCTCCCATAATGACAGTTCTGCTTCACGCCACATTGTCTTACCAATTGCATTGTTTCTGTGCTGTGTTTTGTATAAATATGTGATTCTTCAGATTTTGTATTAGTCTTTGCCTGATAAAGAGACCTGAGTAGTCTCGAAAGCTTGCAACTTGTTACCATCTTTTCAGTTAGCCATTAAAAGGTATCAACCACTGAGGACTCTCAATTCTAAATATTTTTCACATATATCTATGTCTTTTCGTGCAGTATCTCTAGCTTGAATAAATAAAATAGATTGCAGAGCTATAAGTAACTGAAAAAGGAAATTGAATATCTATTATAATATTACATTGTAGGCCTATTTCTGCTAAAGAAAATGTAGATAAGTGTGGGCTATTCTTTTTACATACATTTCCTCTTTAAAAGAGGACCTGACACTTGCTGAAAAAAACGGAGTTAAGTACTTTGTAAAAATCCCTTATTCTGTCACTTTGTGCTGCGTAGCTCCATTGCAGAGATATTCTTATTTCCTGTTAAATCTATACTTAGCAGTTTAATTGGGCGTTTCTTTCATGTCTTCTCTGTGGTTGTCTACTTTCACCACTACCTATAAAATGCTGCAGGTCAGCAGTGTCTGAGATTAATAAACTGCCAAATCATAAGAAGAGCTGTGACAGGCAGCAAATGGGAGTGAGGATGACGTCCCATATTCACAGAGAAGACTCTGAAGAAAGCTCCAGTTGCACAACAAACAGAGATTTCACATACTGAGCTCCCGAATAAACAAATGTGAATATCTGCAATGGAGTGACGCAGCACAATGCAGAAAAGAGCGGCAGAATCAAGAGAGCTCAGGGATTTTTACAGGGAATTCAATCCAAGAATTTTAAGCAAGAGGCAATTCCTCTTTAACCCCTTTACCCCCAAGGGTGGTTTGCACGTTAATGACCGAGTCAATTTTTACAATTCTGACCACTGTCTCTTTATAAGGTTATAACTCTGGAACGCTTCAATGGATCTTAGCGATTCTGAGAATGTTTTCTCATGGCATATTGTACTTTCCGTTAGTGGTAACATTTCTTTGCTATAACTTGCGTTTATTTTTAAAAAAAATGCAAATATGGCGAAAATTTTGCAATTTTCAAAATTTCAATTTTTATTCCCTTAAAACAGAGAAATATGTCGCACAAAATAGTTAATAAATAACATTTCCCACATGTCTACTTTACATCAGCACAATTTTGGAACCAAAATTTTTTTTTGTTAGGAAATTATAAGGGTTAAAAGTTGACCAGCGATTTCTCATTTTTACAACAAAATTTACAAAGCCATTTTTTTTAGGGACCACCTCCCATTTGAAGTCACTTTGAGGGGTCTATATAGCAGAAAATACCCAAAAGTGACATCATTCTTAAAACTGCACCCCTCAAGGTACTCAAAACCACATTCAAGAAGTTTATTAACCCTTCAGGTGCTTCACAGGAGCTGAAGCAACGTGGAAGGAAAAATTAACATTTAACTTTTTAGTCACAAAAATTATCATTTACAAACATTTTTTTATTTTCACAAGGGTAAAAGGAGAAAATGGACTTGTTGTGCAATTTCTCCTGAGTACACCGATACCCCATATGTGGGGGAAAACCACTGTTTCGGAGCACGGCAGGGCACGTAAGGGAAGGAGCGCCGTTACACTTTTTCAAACCAAAATTGGCTGGAATTGAGATTGGACGCCATGTCACTTTTGGAGAGCCCCTGATGTGCCTCAACAGTGGAAACCCCCCACAAGTGACACCATTTTGGAAACTAGACCCCCTATGGAACTTATCTAGATCTGTTGTGGGCACTTTGAACCCCCAAGTGTTTCACAAAAGTTTATAATGCCTGGGTGTGAAAAAAAAACAAACAATTTTGCACAAAAATGATTTTTTAGTCCCCAATTTTTGATTTTTCCCAAGGAAATTGGACCCCAAAAGTTGTTTTCCAATTTGTCCTGAGTACGCTGATACCCCATATGTGGGGGGGGGGAAAACTGTTTGGGCGCACGGCAGGGTTTGGAAAGGAAGTAATAACATTTTGGAATGCAGACGTTGATGGGTGTCATGTTGCGTTTGCAGTGCCCCAGATGTGCCTAAACAGTGGAAACTCCCCACAAGTGACCCCATTTTGGAAACTAGACCCCCTAAGGAACTTATCTAGATCTGTGGTGAGCACTTTGAATGCCCAGGTGCTTCACACAAGTTTATAATGCCCGGCCAAGAAAATAAAAAATCCTATTTCTTTCCCACAAAAATTATATTTTAGTCACCAATTTTTTATTTTCCCAAGGGTAACAGGAGAAAATAGACCACAAAAGTTGATGTCCAATTTGTCCTGAGTACGCTGATACCCCATATTTGGGGGGGTACCACTGTTAGGGCGCACGGCAGAGCTCGGAATGGAAGGAGCGCCATTTGACTTTTTCCAACCAAAATTGGCTGGAATTGAGATTGGACGGCATGTTGCATTTGGAGAGCCCCTGATGTGCCTAAACAGTGGAAACCCCCACCAGTGACCCTATTTTGGAAATTAGAACCCCTAAGGAACTAATCTAGATCTGTGGTGAGCAATTTGAACTCCCAAAAATCATATTTTCTCCACAAAAATGATCTTTTCACCCCAATTTTTATTTTCCCAAGGGTAACAAGACCCCAAAAGTTATTGTGCAATTTGTCCTGAGTACGCTGATACCCCATATGTGGGAGTAAAACACTGTTTGGGTGCATGGCAGAGCTCGGAAGGGAAGGAGCGCTGTTTGGCTTTTTCAATGCAGAATTGGCTGGACGCCATGTCGTGTTTGGAGAGCCCCTGATGTGCCTAAACAGTGGAAACCCCCCCAAGTGACACCATTTCGAAAACTGGACCCTCAAGGAACTTATCTAGATGTGTGGTGAGAACTTTAAACCCCCAGGTGTTTCACTAAAGTTTATAACGCCCGAGCATGAAAATAAAAAAAATCATATTTTTTCCACAAACATGATCTTTTAGTCCCCAACTTTTTATTTTCCCAAGGGTAACGGAAGAAATTGGACCCCAAAAGTTGTTGTCCAATTTGTCCTGAGTACGCTGATACCCCATATGTGGGAGAAAACTACTGTATGGGCACACATCGGGGCTCGGAAGGGAAGTAGTGACGTTTTGGATTGCAGACTTTGATGGAATGGTCTGCGGGCGTCATGTCGCATTTGGAGAGCCCCTGATGTGCTTAAACAGTGGTAGACCCCCACAAGTGACACCATTTGGAAAATAGACCCCCAAGGAACTTATCCAGATGTGTGGTGAGCACTTTGAAACCTAAGTGCTTCACAGAAGTTTATAACGTACAGCTGTAAAAATAAAAAATCCTTTTTTTTTTAACAAAAATGATTTTTTTGCCCCCAATATTTTATTTTCACAAGGGTATGTGGGAGAAAACTACTATATGGGCACACGTCGGGGCTTGGAAGGGAAGTAGTGATGTTTTGGATTGCAGACGTTGATGGAATGATCTGCGAGCGTCATGTTGCATTTGGAGAGCCCCTGATGTGCCTAAACAGTGGAAACCCCCAACAAGTGACTCCATTTTGGAAAATAGACCCCCAAGGAACTTATCTAGATCTGTGGTGAGCGCTATGAACCCCCAAGTGCTTCACAGAAGTTTATAACGTACAGCCGTAAAAACAAAAAAAATCATTTTTTTTTTCCAAAAATCATTTTTTCAACCCCAATATTTTATTTTCTCAAGGGTAACAGGAGAAATTGGACCCCAAAAGTTGTTATCCAATTTGTCCTGAGTACGCTGATACCCCATATGTGGGAGAAAACTACTGTATGGGCACACGTCAGGGCTCGGAAGGGAAGTAGTGACGTTTTGGATTGCAGACTTTGATGGAATGGTCTGCGGGTGTCATGTCGTGTTTGGAGAGCCCTGATGTGCCTAAAGATTGGAAACCCCCAACAAGTGACCCCATTTCGGAAACTAGACCCCACAAGGAACTTATCTAGATGTGTGGGGAGAACTTTGAACCCCCAAGGGCTTCACAGAAGTTTATAACATAGAGCCATAAAAATAAAAAATCAATTTTTTTCCACAAAAATGATATTTTCGCCCCAATTTTTAATTTTCCCAAGGGTAACAGAAGAAATTGGACCCCAAGAGTTATTGTGCAATTTGTCCTGAGTACGCTGATACCCCATACATGGGGGGAAACTACTGTTTGGGCGCATGGCAGAGCTCAGAAGGGAAGGAGCACCGTTTGACTTTTTCAACGCAGAATTGGCTGAAATTGAGATCAGACGCCATGTCACATTTGGAGAGCCCCTGATGTGCCTAAACAGTGGAAACCCCCAATTCTAACTCCAACCCTAACCCCAACACACCCCTAACCCTAGTCCCAACCCTAACCCTAACACACCCCTAACCCTAATCCCAACCCTAACCCTAACTTTAGCCACAACCCTAACCATAATGGAAAATGGAAATAAATACTATTTTAATTTTATTATTTTTCCCTAATTAAGGGGGTGATAAAGGGGGGTTTGATTTACTATTTATAGCGGGTTTTTATGATTGGCAACTGTCACACGCTAAAAGACGCTTTTTATTGCAAAAATTGTTTTTGCATCACCACATTTTGAGAGCTATAATTTTTTCATATTTTGGCCCACAGAGTCATGTGAAGTCTTATTTTTTGTGGGACGACTTGATGTTTTTATTGGTTCTATTTTTGAGCATGTGACATTTTTTGATTGCTTTTTATGACGATTTTTGGGAGGTTAGAATGAACAAAAATCAGCAATTCATGAATTTCTTTAGGGGGGGGCGTTTATACCGTTCCGCGTGTGGTAAAATTGATAAAGCAATTTTATTCTTCGAGTTAGTGCGATTACAGCAATACCTCATTTATATCATTTTTTAATGTTTTGGCGCTTTTATACAATAAAATCTATTTTATATAAAAAATAATTATTTTTGCATCGCTTTATTCTGCGAGCTATAACTTTTTATTTTTTCGCTGATGATGCTGTACGGTGGCTCGTTTTTTGCGGGACAAGATGACGTTTTCAACGATACCATGATTATTTATATCGGTCTTTTTGATCGCGGTATGATGATAAAGCATTGATTTTTGCTTTGTTTTTTTTTTAAGGGGTTCACTAAAGGGGTTAACTAGTGGGGCAGTTTTATAGGGCGGGTCGTTACAGACGTGGCGATACCAAATATGTGTACTTTTATTGTTTTTTTTATATATACATGAAGAAATAAATTTATAGGGGAATTTTTTTTTTTTATTTATTTAGTAATTTTTTTTTCACACGCTATTTTTATTTTTTTAACTTTTGTACTTTGTCCCAGGGTGGGACATCACTGTATAAGGTCAGATCGCTGGTCTGACAGTGTGCACAGCACTCTGTCAGACCAGCGATGTGACAGGCGGTGCTGCAGGCTTTCTCAGCGCCTGCTCTCAGCAGGCACTGAGGAAGCCGCCTTCCTGCAAGACCTGAAGGACCCCGCGGCCATCTTGGATCCGGGGTCCTGCAGGGAGGAAGGCCTCAGAACAGTGCGATCACATCGCGCTGTTCTGAGGGTCTCCGGGAAGCACGCAGGGAGCCCCCTCCCTGACGATGCTTCCCTGCGCCCCCGGTACACTGCGATCATCTTTGATCGCAGTGTGCCAGGGGTTAATGTGCCGGGAGCGGTCCGTGACCGCTCCTGGCACATAGTGCTGGGTGTCAGCTGTGATAATCAGCTGACACCTGGCCGCGATCGGCTGCGCTCCCCGGGAGCGCGGCTGATCGCTGAGACGTACTATCCCGTTTGTGGTCATACGGACCCAGGTACCATGGACGGGATAGTACGTCCGATGGCAGAAAGGGGCTAAGCAACAATGTCAAAGATTAAGGAGGTTAATAACAGCCATGTGAACAAGAAGAATGAAGTCACACATTAAAAAAAGAAAGTCACATGCAACACCAATGAAAAAAATATATAATGAAACACTCATTCAAGATTGATGATGACATCTATGTACTCTGTGTGGAAGAATAAATGGTCATTCAAAAGTAAAACTTGTCCTGCAAAAAAACAAGCCCTCATATGGCTAAAGTGATGAAAAATAAAAAAAGTTATGGCTCTTGGAAGAATGGGAGGTAAAAACAAAAATACAGAAAATCACCTGGGGTTCAAAGGGATTAAGGTTAATTCAAAGCAGGAAATCTCGGTTTAATGTCTAAGATTGACTTTTAGTAAATTCTCAGGATTTAAGATGAAGATTGACAAATCGGAGGCATTGCCTATATTTTGGCATCCAAAAAAGGTTGTGGTCCTTCATTCCCATTTCAATGGTGCTCAGATACCTCACTTACTTGGACATTATATTCCCAGCCGATCCCTATTCCCTTTGTAATGAACATTTTTCTCTGATCATTCCCGATATATTCCAGCATCTTAAGTCATTATCATTCTCTGATTGCTATTACAAAATGGTGACATTTCCCAATTTACTTTGTTAGTCCAACTTTGCAATTCTAAAATTTGTCGAAATGTCACCATTATATTATATGGGACACAGTTGGATAAGTTTGTTTAAAGTGTTGACTTACTCTACCTGATAATAATTTGTATAGCCGAAAAGCCAACTTTAGATCTGCTGCAGACTGTTGGTACAGAATGCCTCATTTTCCCCCAAATTCTTTGGGGATACCTTTATATCTCTCACAGATTCAGAGTTTTTGGAAGGTCTATGTGAGAACCACATAAAAAAGAGAATTTTTTATTTCAATAATTCCTTTTTCTCATCGCTCCTGTTTAATATTTTAGACGTCACTGCCAATCTCTAACAGCTAATGTGTTTTGCAATTCAGGGTGAGGTTCTATTACAACCTATTGGTCCCCTCGCAAAGCAGTCACAGGGTGCAGATGGGCTGCCTTGGCAGCCAGGGACCTGCTGAAGTCCTTTGTCAGCACTACTTTTGATTATTAATTTTACTATATACTTCAATGCTGAACAATGCTACTGCAACACTGACTTCTTGCAATCCAGTGAAATATGATACTTTGAGAGTAGGATCATCAAAGGACAGGGGTGGTGAGCAAAGAGGCTCAGACTGAGGAATTCCCATTGCAAACTAATGGAACAGGATCGTTTGAGAGTAGGACCTTCAAAGGAAAGGGGTGGTGAGCAAAGAGGCTCAGACTGAAGAATTCCCATTGTAAAACTAATGGAACAGGATCGTTTGAGAGTAGGACCATCAAAGGACAGGGGTGGTGAGCAAAGAGGCTCAGACTGAGGAATTCCCATTGCAAACTAATGGAACAGGATCGTTTGAGAGTAGGACCTTCAAAGGAAAGGGGTGGTGAGCAAAGAGGCTCAGACTGAGGAATTCCCATTGCAAACTAATGGAACAGGATCGTTTGAGAGTAGGACCTTCAAAGGACAGGGGTGGTGAGCAAAGAGGCTCAGACTGAAGAATTCCCATTGTAAACTAATGGAACAGGATCGTTTGAGAGTAGGACCATCAAAGGACAGGGGTGGTGAGCAAAGAGGCTCAGACTGAGGAATTCCCATTGTAAACTAATGGAGCAGGATCGTTTGAGAGTAGGACCTTCAAAGGAAAGGGGTGGTGAGAAAAGAGGCTCAGACTGAGGAATTCCCATTGCAAACTAATGGAACAGGATCGTTTGAGAGTAGGACCTTCAAAGGACAGGGGTGGTGAGCAAAGAGGCTCAGACTGAGGAATTCCCATTGTAAACTAATGGAACAGGATCGTTTGAGAGTAGGACCATCAGAGGACAAGGGTGGTGAGCAAAGAGGCTCAGACTGAGGAATTTCCATACTCTTTTTGAATATTGGGTATGGATCTTGCTGAGCAGCAGTTGAAAGGAGCATTTAAAAGGAGCATGAACTAGGTAGATGAAAAAAACACTGCAGGAAATGGTGTAGGAGAGAAGGAAGCAATATAAGATAATGAAGCACATTAACAAAATGCATAACTTTGCAATTCCTGTTAGATAATCAACCCCTTACTGTCTCATGATGTACTATTATGTCAAGGAGTATGTTTTCTAAAAAGCGAAAAATAAAATCTATAAAAGTTGAATCAAGCCCCATTTTCTGAATTCAAAAACAGAAATTAGCAAAATAAAAAAGGCATATGTAATTTTGAGTCATCAGTAAAATATTTCACCCTTGAGGTAAACAATGCAAAGGAAAACAAATACCACACCCACCGCCACCCCCAAAAAATACAATACAAAGTGATCTAAAGTTGTTTATACACCAAAATGGGACAAATAAAAAGTACAGTTAATCACACAAAAGAAACTCGCAGATAGCAGTATAGACGGAGAATATAAATGTTATGTGTCTCGGAGAATGGCATCACAAATCAATTATGGTATTGTTTTACAAAGTTCAGCTTCTTTTTTTAAGCCACTGAGTTTGTTTTTATACGTAATTGTACTGATCTAAAGAATCAAGTTGTGAAGTCATTTTAACTGCACAATGAAGGACATAAAAACAAAACCCAAAAACAATGACGGAATTGAATATTTTCAATATTTGACCACACTTCGATTTTTTCTATTTTTCAGTTCAATATGTTACAATGAATGGTGCCATTCATAACTGCAACTCATCCTGCAAAAACAAGCCCTCATATGGTATGTCACTGGAAAATGTAAAAAAATAAGTTATGGGTCTTGGTAGAAGAGGAAAAATAAAAGAGCAAAACTAAAACTTGGCTGCTTCATTAAGGGTGAAATAAAGTCCTACTCTTCAGTCTTCCTTTTAAACAGGTTTGTGAAGCAACATATGGACGGTTATAGGAGGGTGTTTGCCAGGAGAGATCAGAAAGGAACAAATGATAACTCAATGGTAAGTAGTTTCGTGTGTATGACTGAGACAGGTATACTGCACTAAAGTTATGAAAGAAGCCATTTATACAGAAAATGTTTCCTTCCCGTATTCAAACCACAGCGTAATAGTCACGGATGTCATAGTGCTAGCCTTGTCTAGAGGTAGAGCTCATATGCATTTTATGCTGCAGTTAAAGAGGAAAGTCCTGATTCATAATTACATTTGTACCTTTTTTAGTCTTCTTTTTGGTGTTTTTAGCTTGTTTTAGCCAATAAATTGTTCTTTTAATTTGGACTTGAGAGTCCTCAGTGGTTGATACCTTTTAATGGCTAACTGAAAAGATGGTAACAAATTGCAAGCTTTCGAGACTACTCAGGTCTCTTCATCAGGCATAGACTAATACAACATCTGAAGAATCACATATTTATACACAAAATAGCACAGAAAAAATGCAATAGGTAGGACAAGTGACATGAAGCAGAACTGTCATTATGGCAGAGGGATTAACATAAATATGACTAGTTCATAGATAAGGAGTGAAGGTTTTATTACCCTCTGATTGGGGTCTGGTATTGTGTTGTGATGACCCTAAAAGGTCAGGGAGGCAGTCTGGAGATGCTAAGGGGAGCTGCACGGAAACTACAACCTTTACTACAAAAAGATGCCCGATTACAATCCATATTTCCAGACCCCCCACTACTATGTTTTAGGCAGCCCCCAAATCTAAGAAGCATCATTGTCAGAAGCTCCCTGTCCTCCCCAACAGCTGCAGGAACCTTTCCTTGCAGACAAAAGAAATGCAAGACCTGTACATCTATAATGACCACGGACAGGATAAAGATCCCCAACTCCCATCAGGACTACAAGATACCAGGTACTTTCAGCTGCATCACATCTAATGTGGTGTACCTAATTATATGTACTAAATGTCCAACTGGGGGTCTGTATGTGGGGGAGACCGGGCAAAAACTGAGAACAAGGATGAATTCTCATCGCCACACGATAAGAGAAAAAAGAATGGATTTACCTGTGGCCAAACACTTTTGTATGCCCGGTCATAGCATGACAGATATGGAATTACTTGTATTAAAATCTAACTTCAAATCTGAGAAGGATAGAAAAGTCTGGGAATATAAACTTATGATGACCTTTGACACTCTTAGTGCTGGATGAATATATCCCAGAGTTTTATGTCGTTCTACAACAATTAAGGAATCTGCCTCCCTGACCTTTTAGGGTCATCACAACACAATACCAGACCCCAATCAGAGGGTAATAAAACCTTCACTCCTTATCTATGAACTAGTCATATTTATGTTAATCCCTCTGCCATAATGACAGTTCTGCTTCATGTCACTTGTCCTACCTATTGCATTTTTTCTGTGCTATTTTGTGTATAAATATGTGATTCTTCAGATGTTGTATTAGTCTATGCCTGATGAAGAGACCTGAGTAGTCTCGAAAGCTTGCAATTTGTTACCATCTTTTCAGTTAGCCATTAAAAGGTATCAACCACTGAGGACTCTCAAGTCTAAATATTTTTCTATCTACTGGCTAACACGGTACGAAGATACACATCTTTCCTATATCTTTTAATTTGAGAATTTTTTTAAGTCCATTTTATTATTATTATTATTAATTATAGTGCCATTTATTCCATGGCACTTTACATGTGAAAAGAGACATACATGATAAGAAAAAAGTACAATAGTATTGAAAGAAAAAGTCACCGAGTGGTAAAAGAAGAGCGAGGACCCTGCCCGCAAGATCTCACAGTCTACAAGGGATGGGTGACGAAACAGTAGGTGAGGGTAGAGCTGGTCGTGCAGCGGTTTGGTGGATCAGTGGTTACTGCAGGTTGTACTGTTATTGGAAGAGGTAGGTATTCAGGTTCCTTTTGAAGGTTTCCATAGTAGGAGAGAGTCTGATATGTTGGAGTAGAGAGTTCCAGAGTAGGGGGGACGCATGGGATAAATCTGGTAAGTTTCAATTCCGAAGCATGTCCAGTATGTTCTCCCTGCTTTCCTTGTTCTTTCCCTTTCAGTATGCACCATCAGTATACTCCCTCACTGCCTGTAAAAAGAAGTGATTGGATCGGCGAGTTGGAGTACTGACAATACGCATTTAACCCCTTCCCGACCTGTGACACAGCGTGTCATGAAAGGATCGCATTCCTGCGGGTCGGGTGACCGGGGTCACTGAAAGGTCACCCAACCCGCAGGCACAAGACCCTTTGTGCTTCACCACAAGGGGGTTGGCTTAACCCCCACATGGCTACGATCGCTCTGATTGGCTGTTAAAAGTGAAACAGCAAATCAGAGCAATCTAATATTTTACCAATGAAATTGGGTGAAATATTACAATCCAGCCATGGCTGATGATGCAAAGCATCGGCCATGGCTGGAGACCGAGATCCAATCCCCCCCCACACCGAGTCACGGCGGCGATCGGCCGCCGCCACCGATAGATGGCGGCGATCGGTCACCGCCGTCACTAAATGCTCCCCTCCTCCTTGCCTCCGCTGCCCCCACCTTCCGATCCCCCCCTTACCTTCCGACCCCCCCTACTCACCTCTCCCAGTCCTCCATGTCCCTGGATCCGTCCTGGCGTCCGTTTGGGATGTTTCATGGGCGCCGCCATCTTGCAAAATGCCGGCGCATGCGCAGTGTGCCCTCCAGAGTCCAGAAATTTATTTTGACCACTGTGATGTGTGTGTAAACTCTCACAGTGATCAAAAAAAGAAAAAAGTAAATAAACGCCCCATTTATCACCCCATAGGTAGGGACAAATAAAATAAAAAAAAATATATATATATATTTTTTTTTATCTTTTTATTAGTGTTAGGGTTACAATTATAAGGCTGTGTTCATATTGTGTTATGGCAGTCCGTTAGGCGGACTGCGTTACACCGCGGTATAACGCGGTGTAACGCAGTCCGTTAACGCTGCCATTCACCCCATTTGCGGGCACATCGCAACGCATGCCGTAAAGCGGCATGCGTTCGCGACGTGCCATCATTCAGTGATGGAGCCTCAGACGTGGCCTGCAGCGTCTGGGCTCCGTCTCCGCTAGCGCAGATGAATCATCTGCTGATTCATCTGCGCTAACGGGTATAGCATAACGCGATCGGGTAATGCTATACCGTTACCCGCCCGTCAACGCTATGTGTTGAACGGGCTGGTAAAACGCAATATGAACCCAGCCTTAGGGTTAGGGTTAGAACTAGGGTTAGGGTTAGAACTAGGTTAGGGTTAGCCTTAGGGTTAGAATTAGGGTTAGGGTTGGAATTAGGGTTAGGGTTCGAATTAGGGTTCGAATTAGGGTTAGGGTTGGGATTAGGGTTATGGTTAGAGTTGGGATTAGGGTTATGGTTAGGATTTGGATTAGGGGTGTGTAGGGGTTAGGGTTGGGGTTAGAGGTGTGTTGGGGTTAGGGTTGGAGTTAGAATTGAGGGGTTTCCACTATTTAGGCACATCAGGGGGTGTCCATACATGACATGGCGCCACCATTGATTCCTGCAAATTAGGCGTTCAAAAAGTCAAACAGTGCTCCCTTTATTCCGAGCCCCGACGTGTGCCCAAACAGTGGTTTACCCCCACATATGGGGTATCAGCGTACTCAGGAAAATTTGCACAACAACTTTGGGGGTCTAATTTCTCCTGTTACCCTTGGGAAAAAAAATTGGGGACTAAAAAAATTATTTTTGTGGAAAAAAAATGATTTTTTATTTTCACAGCTCTGCATTATAAACTTCTGTGAAGAATTTGGAGATTCAAAGTGCTCACCACACATCTAGAGGAGTTCCTTGGGGGATCTAGTTTCCAAAATGGGGTCACTTTGGGGAGGTTTCTACTGTTTAGGCACATCATGGGCTCTGCAAACGTAACATGACACCCGCAGACCATTCCATCAAGTCAGCATTTCAAAACGTCACTACTTCCCTTCCGAACCCCGACATGTGCCCATACAGTAGTTTTCTCCAACATATGGGATATCAGCGTACTCAGGACAAATTGGACAACAACTTTTGGGGTCTAATTTCTCCTGTTACCCTTGGGAAAACAAAAAAATTGGGGACTAAAAGATCATGTTTGTGGAAAAAATATAATTTTTTTATTTTCATGCCCGGGCGTTATAAACATCTGTGTAGCCCTTTGGGGTTCAAAGTGCTCACCGCACATCTAGATAAGTTCCGTGCGGTGTCTAGTTTCCAAAATGGGGTCACTTGTGGGGAGTTTCTACTATTTAGGCACATCAGGGGCTCTGCAAACGTAACATGATGCCCGCAGACTATTCCATCAAAGTCAGCATTTCAAACGTCATTACTTCCCTTCCGAGCCCCAACGTGTGCCCGAACAGTGGTTCCCCCCCACATATGGGGTACCAGTGGACTCAGTTCCAATTTCTCCTGTTACCCTTGTGAAAATAAAAAATTGCGGGTTAAAAAAAAATCAGGTTTTGGGGAAAAAAATTATTTTTTATTTTTACGGCTCTGCATTATAAACTGTGAAGCACGTGGGGGTTCAAGGTGCTCACCACACATCTGGATAAGTTCCTTGGGGGTCTAGTTTACAAAATGGGGTCACTTGTGGGGGGTTTCTACTGTTTAGGCACACATCAGGGGCTCTGCAAACGTAACAAGATGCCCACAGACCATTCCATCAAGTCGGCATTTCAAAGCGTCACTACATCCCTTCTGAGCACTGACGTGTGCCAAAACAGTGGTCACCCCCCACATATGGGGTACCAGCATACTCAGGATAAACTGGACAACAACTTTTGGGGTTCAATTTCTCCTGAAACCATTGGGAAAATAAAAAATAGTGGGCTAAAAAAATGATTTTTTTGAGAAAAAAAAATTATTTTTTATTTTCACGGCTCTGCGTTATAAACTTCTGTATAGCACCTGGGGGTTCAAAGTGCTCACTGTGCATCTAGATAAGTTCCTTAGGGGGTCTTGTTTCCAAAATGGGGTCATTTGTGGGGGAGCTCCAAAGTTTAGGCACACAGGGGCTCTCCAAACCCGACATGGTGTCCGCTAACGATTGGAGCTAATTTTCCATTAAAAAAGTCAAATGGCGCTCCTTCCCTTCTGAGCCCTGCCATGCGCCCAAACAGTGGTTCCCCCCACATATGGGGCACCAGCGTACTCAGGGAAAACTGGACAACAACTTTTGGCGTCCAATTTATCCTGTTACCCTTGGGAAAATAAAAAATGGCGGGCTAAAAAATGATTTTTGAGAAACAAAAATGATTTTTTTATTTTCACTGCTCTGCGTTTATAAACTTCTGTGAAGCACTTGGGGGTTCAAAGTGCTCACTACACATCTAGATAAGCTCCTTGGGGGGTCTTGTTTCCAAAATGGGGTCACTTGTGGGAGGTTTCTACTGTTTAGGCACATCAGGGGCTCTGCAAACGCAACATGATGCCCGCAGAACATTCCATCAAGTCTGCATTCCAAAATGGCGCTCTTTCCCTTCTGAGCTCTCCCATGCGCCAAAACAGTGGTTCCCCCTCACATATGGGGTATTGGTGTACTCAGGACAAATTGCACAACAACTTTTGTGGTCCAATTTCTCCTGTTACCCTTGTGAAAATAAAAAATAGCGGTCTAAAAAATCATTTTTGAGGAAAAAAATGATTTTTTTATTTTTACTGCTCTGCGTTATAAACTTCTGTGAAGCACTTGGGAGTTCAGAGTGCTCACAACAAATCTAGATAAGTTCCATAAGAGGTCTAGTTTCCAAAATGGTGTCACATGTGGAGGTTTTTCACTGTTTAGTCACACAGGGACTCTCCAAACGCGTCATGGTGTCAGCTAACGATTGGAGCTAATTTTCCATTCAAAAAGTCAAATGGCGCTCCTTCCCTTCTGAGCCCTACCGTGCGCCCAAACAGTGGTTTATGACCACATATGAGGTATCTGTGTACTCAGGAGAAATTGCCCAACAAATTTTAGGAGCCATTTTATCCTGTTGCACATGTGAAAACGAAAAAACTGAGGCTAAAATAAAATTTTTGTGAAAAAAAAGTACTTTCTTTTTTTTACGGATCAATTTGTGAAGCACCTGGGGGTTCAAAGTGCTCACTATGCATGTAGATAAGTTCCTTTGGGGGTCTATTTTCCAAAATGGGGTCACTTGTGGGGGAGCTCCAATGTTTAGGCACACAGGGACTATCCAAATGCGACATCGCAACCGCTAAATATTCCTGCATATTTTCCATTCAAAAAGTCAAATGGCGCTCCTTCCCTTCTGAGCCCTGCCGTGCGTCCAAACAGTGGTTTATAACCACATATGAGGTATCTGTGTACTCAGGAGAAATTGCCCAACAAATTTTAGGATCCATTTTATCCTATTGCCCATGCAAAAATGAAAAAATTGATGCTAAAATAAAATTTTTGTTGGAAAAATTAAAATGTCCATTTTTTCCTTCCACCTTGCTTTAGTTCCTGTGAAGCACCTGAAGGGTTAATAATCTTCTTGAATGTAGTTTTGAGTAGCTTGAGGGGTGCAGTTTTATAATGTTGTCACTTTTGGGTATTTTCTACCATATAGACCCCTCAAAGTGACTTCAAATGTGAGGTGGTCCCTAAAAAAAAATGTATTTGTAAATTTTGCTGTAAAAATGAGAAATTGCTGGTCAACTTTTAACCCTTATAACTTCCTAACAAAAAAAATTTTGTTTCCAAAATTGTGCTGATGTAAAGTAGACATGTGGGAAATGTTATTTATTAACTATTTTGTGTCACATAACTCTCTGGTTTAACAGAATAAAATTCAAAATTTGAAAATTGCAAAATTTTCAAAATTTTCGCCAAATTTCCATTTTTTTCACAAATAAACGCAAAAATTATCAACATAAATTTACCACTATCATGAAGCCCAATATGTCACGAAAAAATAATCTCAGAATCGCTAGGATCCGTTGAAGCATTCCTGAGTTATTACCTCATAAAGGGACACTGGTCAGAATTGCAAAAAATGGCAAGGTCATGAAGGGGTTAAAGAGAGTCAACACTGTAAGCAGGAGAGCACACTGATCATGTGTCAAAATTGACAAAAGAGAACAGAGACTAGCCAGGGCCATTACTGCAGCGGAGGGGATTGTCTGAAGCGCCAGCTTCCTGATTATGTTACTTTTCACAGTAAAAGAAGCAGGGAGGAGTGACAGCAGCCCCAGTCCCTGATGATGTTCTTCATGAGAACCCCAAGTGTATGCTGGGAGACTCAAAAGGAAGATCATTGGAAGTAAGGAAAAAACAGACAATAGAAAATAAAGTACAGAGGGAACTGTATAAAAGTTTTAATTGATGTAAATTACAAAAGTAGTTATTATTTTAGTATTATTTTGGATGGTCTGAAATACAAATTAATTTTCATCCTAAATCCCTATCTATTTAGTGCTATAATCTAAACTATTTTCTAAAATACTTGAATTCAAAAATCCCTATCCTTCCTTAACTGCACTATCTCAATGTTTCTTTTTTTTCCTACTTCCCTTTTGATAACGCTTCGTTTTAGAATCCCAGTGCATCCCTGGATACTCAAATGATCACTGCCGCATTGCCCCCTCCCTGAAATGAAGAGTCATCAGTGACCTTCATTTCAGGTACTGGGCTAATGCACTGTCCTGTGCACAATGACAGCATGCTCTCAAGCCGGATGAGATCAGCAGTCACGTGCTGGCAATAGAGCACTCAGGGAGTAATGAGGGGACAGACAGAGCATGCGGTCTCAGCACACCAGTTATTTTGATAATGTGCACTGACAGAGCGCTCTGTTTCCGGCTCCTTAATGCTGATATGAGCGAGAGTGCGCTGTCATTGTGCACATTGCACAGGGACTAGCCCAGCACCTGAAATGAAGGTCACTGTTGACTTGTGTTGAGCGATACGATACTGCAAATATCGGATATCGGCCGATATTAGCTGTATCGGCCTTTCGATTCCGAATACCGATATTTTCGTCATATCGAATACCGGAATCGGGATTGTCACTGTCATTGTCAGTGTCCGTCGGTCGGGTCTGTCACTGTCAGTGTCCGTCGGTCGGGTCTGTCAGGAGTCAGCGGCACTTACCTGGCAGAAGATCTCCGGCGGTCACGGCCTGGACTGCTTCATGGCCGCCATCCTCTTCTCCCCGGCGGTCACATGCAGTTTCTCGCGATAACTGCAGTGACTGCTGGGTAATCCCGGCCGTAAAGCAGTCAGTCCGATGACGTCACCGCCGGGGAAGCAGGTGATCAGCTGTGCTGTGCCGGGATGACAGGCTCTGCCTGTCATTCTGATGTAGCAGAGCTGGATCGTCGTGGGACACTCGTTACTATGGACTGCGTCGGACAGGTGGTATACTGCTGTTTTTTTTTTTCATTTTTTTACAGGAGATCGATGGCGTCGCAAGATGAGACTGTAATAAAAGTAATGAAAACTGTGTTGTGTTTTTTATTAAATTTAAAAAATTTTTTATGAACATTCACCCGTCCGGGTACATCAACAATTTAACTATTTACATATTTAACTATTTACATACAGGGACCCTGTCCGGGTTATTTATAATTCTTTGGCAGGGGTGTTCCAGGTACCACCTGGTACTCTTCTGATGCTTGCCAAGCATCCGAGACACCAAGGACCACCAGGACCTGATGACGTCGTGTGGCCTGTACAGTCAAGTCGTGACCCGCTATCTGGGTCTGTGTGGCCACCTCTTTCATCTCCCTCCGGGTCTGGACCCCTATGTCCCGGACTGAACGAACCCCAGGGGGCCTAACAGGCGCCGGGTACGGGCCAGCTATACTTATCATGTCCATAGCTGGGGCTGCTGAGGAGACCACTGAGGGAGGCTGGGGAGATTTACGGCGTGGGGTGGGCACTTTTGCAGAGGCCTGGATGTGGGAGGCTGAAGGCTCCGAGGGTCTCACAGGTTCCTGACACTCTGGGGAGTAGGGGTCGCACCTGGTAACATTTAGGGCGTACCATCCATTGTAACCCCACTGTCGGGTGTAAGTCACCAAGTCTCCTGGCAACAGGTCCCTCCCCGGGTGTCCTTCTGGGAGGTGAGCCTCCACGTCCCGCCGGTTCACAAAAACTTCTAAATAAAGTCCAGGCTCCTGGATGAAGCCCCAACCACCTTTCAATTTAAAGCTCCGTACTGCACCCTTACGCCGCGGCTCCCACAGGGTTCCTTTATCTTTTCTCATCCGGTCCTTATCTGCCCGGTCCTTCTCCAGCTGACGTTGGCGAAGCTTCTGGGATTCGCGCTGCTCCCTTTGTCGCTCTGCTTCCTTCTCCCAACGTCTCCACTCTTCCTCCTGACGCCGGTTGAAATTCTCCTCCACCAGCAGCTCTATGTCTCCACCATCAAACTGCAGCTTACAGTGTCCGGTTTGCGGCAGCTCTCCTGGCGCCCCCCAGTCCTGGCGGCGCTCACCTGCGGAGGAAGCAGCCGGCTCTGGAACAGATGACAGTCGGGGCTCCGGTACAGACTGGTAGACCTCTGGTGCCTGCGCGGCCTCCTCCATGAGGACGGGTGTCGCTTCTTCTGTCTCAGCGACGGGGGCAGACAGCGGGATCTGGGGTGCTGCCGGTGCAGAGGTTTTTGCAGGAACGGGTGCCTCCACTGCGACAACGTCAACCGGATCACATTGCAAGGGCTGGGATGCCCGCACGGACTCCTCTACTAGAACGGGTGCCTCACCTTCCGGTACAGACACTTCAGGTAAGAGGGATTGGCGCCGCTCCAAGTTTAGTTTTAGGGCACGCCAGCTGGCTTCCATCCTGGCGACCTCCTCCGGTGCCGGGCCAGGCCTCTTAGGGTATCCTCCGCTTCTTCCAGCGTAGGAGGGTTTCCAGGCCGGGTGCCCAACGGTGGTTCCGTGGCGATCGGGTCGCTTCCGTGGGGGGAGAGCTCTGACTGCTCCATCCCTTCACACTTCTGCTCGTGTCCATTAGCCATCTCTGCCAAGTCACATGTGTCATTAGCATCTGGAGAGGGCCCCTCTTTTGTAGTGAGGCGGGACCTTCGTGTTAGTTTCCGCACACTGAGGAGGATGAGGAGGCGGAACTCAAGAGCTGTGGGGCACGATCTTACATTGCAGTACCATTTAGAGTGGTCGGCCACTGAGTGAGTGTACACCCACGAAGAGCACGCCCTTCTTCTTCACCAGTGCCTCGTCGTGACGCAGATATGGCGGAAAAATGGCAAATACATTCTCTGATGATTTTAGCAATTCTCAAGCACAAAACCAGTTCAATTCAGGCACACAGGACTCGCTTATAGCGAGCTACAGAATCCTGTTCGTGACGCCCAAGTTGAGTCGCACAGAGCAAGAGATTTTGGGGGTACTCGGCACCGAGCCAGTCGACTTCTATGGGGTATGTCACGGCTTTACCCGGCAATTGAATCAGAGTCTATTTTACTATGTAGAAGTGTATAAACTATAAATATATGTATATATATATGTCACAATGACATGTATATATATATATGTATTCTATGTGTGTATATTTTGTGTTTACAACGAAAGAAAGGTTTTTTTTGGTTGCGATTTTTTGTTCCCATAGACTTACATTGGACTTCCGGTATCGGAATCGGATATCGACGATATTTAGTGATATCGGCGATACCATTTCGGTACGATATTTTTAGATATCGAGCAGTATCGCTCAACACTACTGTTGACGCTTCATTTCAGGGATGGGACAGAGGCTGCAGCAGAGACTTCATCCTCTGCCTCCTGATGACGTTTCATTTGATATATCCATAGTCAGAGCCTAATGGCTCCATAGTTTTCACTTTTTATTCCTTATAAAGTGAAGTGGTCTTCGCTGTATGTTGCATCTCAAACGTATCCGCTGAACATTGGCGTGAGCTGGGGGTTACCAAACAAGTCCAGGTCAGAAATAGAGTGCAAGGACAAAGCCAGAAACTGACCTGCTGCCACTGACTATGTTTTTCATCTCTCTCCAAGATGAAAGTCATCTAGTCTAAGGTAAAACAAAGAAGGCATCCAGCAGTTAATCCAGTAGACTGATCAGGGAAGTAGCCAGATCAGAACACTAGAATCACAATCTAAAGGGCAAAAGGGCAATATTAATTATACAATCACTGACACAGTGTTACAAATTTGGGGAAGTTACATGGGGCTAAAGTCTCCCCAGTGTCATCCAGTAACACACAAGCAACACCACTAATTTGGCTACAGTGGTCGTTTCTCTGCAGTAGTACGTGTCTTACAGTTATGTTAATGTTTACACTTCCAGAATATCATTTAAAATATTTAAGTGTTATTCACAAATTATTGTGAATTTTGTCCTATTAGTGCTCAAGGGTGCAACCATTCAAAAGCTTGCTTCAAATCTCAGACTTTCCTAGCTATACCATTATACAGTTGTGCTCAAAAGTTTACATACCCCAGAAGAATTTTTGCTTTCTTGAACTTTTTTAAAAAAATATGAATGATATTACACCCACACTTTTTCTCCAGTCATGGTTAGTGGTTGGGTGAAGCCATTTATTGTCAAACTACTGTGTTTTCTCTTTTTAAATCATGATGACAACCCAAAACATCCAAATGACCCTGATCAAAAGTTCACATACCCCATTTCTTAATACCGTGAATTGCCCCCTCTAGCATCAATGACAGCTTGAAGTCTTTTGTGGTAGTTGTGGATGAGGTTCTTTATTTTCTCGGATGGTAAAGCTGCCCACTCTACTTGGCAAACAGCCTCCAGTTCCTGTAAATTCCTGGGCTGTCTAGCATGAACTGCGCGCTTGAGATCTCCCCAGAGTGACCCAATAATATTGAGGTCAAGAGACTGAGATGGCCACTCCAGAACCTTCACTTTGTTCTGCTGTAGCCAATGACAGGTTGACTTGGCTTTATGTTTTGGATCGTTGTCATGTTGGAACGTCCAAATACGTTCCATGCGCAGCTTCCGAGCTGATGATTGCAAATTTACCTCCAGTATTTGCTGATAACATGCTGAATTCATCTTTCCTTCAACTTTGACCAAGTTTCATGTGCCTTTGTAGCTCACACATCCACAAAACATCAGTGATCCATGTGGCCAAAAAGTTCAATTTTGGTCTCATCACTCCAAATTACCTTGTTCCAGAAGTTTGGAGGCTTGTCTCTGTGCTGTTTTGCGTATTTTAGGTGAGATACTTTGTGGCATTTGCACAGTAATGACTTTCTTCTGGCGACTCGAACATGCAGCTCATTTTTCTTCTAGTGCCTCTTTGTTGTGAATCTTGAAACAGCCACACCGCTAGTTTTCAGAGAGTCCAGTATTTCAGCTGATGTTATTTGTGGGTTTTTCTTTGCATCCCGAACAATTTTTCTGACAGTTGTGGATGAAATTTTTATTGGTCTACCTGACCGTGGTTTTGTTTTTACAGAGCCCCTGATTTTTCATTTGTTAATCACAGTTTGAATGCTGCTGACTGGTATTATCAATTCCTTGGTTATCTTTTTGTATTCCTTTCCTGTTTTATACAGTTCAACTACCTTTTCCCATAGATCTGTTAACAATTCTTTTGATTTCTCCATGGCTCACAATCCAGAAACCTCAGTGGCTGGATGAAAGATGCAAGAGTCTGTCTGGATCCCAGAAACTCACTCAGCTTTTATGCACAGACACTGATTACAAGCAAACAGGTCACAGGTGAGGATGTTACCTTTAGTAGCCATTCAAACCCATTTGTGTCAACTTCTATGCATGTTATCAGGCCAAAATCACCAGGGTATGTGAATTTTTGATTAGGGTCATGTGGATGTTTTGGGTTGTCATTATAATTTAAAAAGAGAAAACATAGTACACCATGTTCCAAATTATTATGCAAATTGGTTTTAAGTGTCATAGTGTTTTTTTTGTAAATGAAGCCCATTGATGGTATTGTGTCTGAAGGTTCTTTGGATCACTGAAATCAATCTCAGATACCTGTGATAATTAGTTTGGCATGTGGGCCAAATAAAAGGAAAACTGGATGTTCCACACTATTTAGCAGACCAGAGTTTTCAAGTAACATGGAAAAGAAAAAGGATCTCTCTGCTGCTGAAAAGCATGAAATAGTGCAATGCCTTGGTCAAGAGATGAAAACACTAGATATTTCCGGAAAACTTAAGCGTGATCATCGTACTGTTAAGAGATTTGTGGCTGATTCTGAGCACAGACGTGTTTGTGCTGATAAAGGCAGAATGAGGAAGGTTTCTGCCAGGCAAGTTCATTGGATTAAGAGAGCAGCTGGTAAAAAGCCATTACAAACCAGCAAACAGATATTTGAAGCTGCTGGTGCCTCTGGAGTCCCTCGAACCTCAAGGTGTAGGATCCTTCTAAGGCTTACTGTGGTGCATAAACCTACTATTCGGCCACACCTAAACAGTGCTCACAAGCAGAAATGGTTGCAGTGGGCCCAGACATACATGAAGACTAATTTTCAAACAGTCTTGTTTACTGATGAGTGTCGAGCAACCCTGGATGGTCGAGATGGATGGAGTAGTGGATGGTTGGTGGATGGCCACATTGTCCCAACAAGGCTGCCACATCAGCAAGGAGGTGGAGGAGTCATGTTTTGGTCCAGAATCATGGGTAAACAGCTGGTAAGGCCCTTTAAGGTTCCTGAAGGTGTGAAAATGACCTCTGCAAAGTATGTAGAGTTTCTGACTGACAACTTTCTTCCATGGTAATAAAAGCAGAAACGTGTCTTCAGGAGCAAAATCATCTTCATTCATGACAATGCACCATCTCATGCTGCAAAGAATACCGTACCTCTGAGTCATTGGCTGCTATGGGCATAAAAGGAGATAAACTCATGGTGTGGCCACCATCTTCCACTGACCTCAACCCTATAGAGAACCTTTGGAGTATCATCAAGCAAAAGATCTATGAGGGTGGGAGGCAGTTCACATCAAAACCGCAGCTCTGGGAGGCTATTCTGACTTCATGCAAAGAAATACAAGCAGAAACTCTCCAAAAACTCACAAGTTCAATGGATGCAAGAATTGTGAAGGTGATATCAAAGAAGGGTTCCTATGTTAACATGTAACTTGGCCTGTTAGGATGTTTTGGAGTTAAATAGCTTTTTTGTTCAGTGAATGTGACCTCCTAATGCTGCAAATTCCACAAATGAGCATTTTCAGTTCTTTAAAACAGATCAAATGTTCAGAAATTCTACTGTGCCTAATAATTTGGAACAGTGCATATTGAGTTTTTTTCCATTTTGGAGATTATACTGTTATCATTGGGCGGTTTCTTCAATAAAATTTGATGTATACTCTAACGGGTGATGACTTTTGTTATACTGACTGTCATTTGCACCGACCACTTAGGAAAATCAGAGAAAAATATCATTTGCATATTAATTTGGAACATGGTGTAGTTTGACAATAAATGGCTTCACCCAACCAGTAACTATGAGTGGAGAAAAAGTTTTGGTGTTATCATTCATATTCTCTGAAAAAAGGCCAAAGAAAGCAAACATTCTGCCTGGGTATGTAAACTTTTGAGCACAACTGTAGCTACTGTCATACTCTGTAGTTCATGATTGTTATTTCAGCCATTAGTGCAGTTTGCTTTAAAAAATTTCAATTAAAAACAAACAAACGGTACTTTACTCCCTTTCCGCAGTTCATCGTTCATCTGAGTGACCGTCCTTGCTCTCGCTGAAAATTATTGTCTGGCTGCAGAGCTGTCAAAGTGACATAGGGCCATAGGCGCTGCAATCAGTGAGCTCAACAACTCTTCCTGAACTTACTGATTGGCTGCAGTGTTGTTGACTTGATGTCAGCGCTGCAGACAATAACAGACACAAGGAGCAATGGAGGAAACTTAGCGCTGGATCTGGGAGGGTGAGTAGTGCTCAATTTGCTTATTTTTCAAACCAGAAAACCCCTTTAACAGCCCCCGAGTTGACATGTAATCTCTGCATTCATTGAGCCTGTTTGGCATATAATACAGGGAAATATCTTTTGGCCTATTTCTGTACTACAGAAGTCCATAGAATACTAGGATAAGGACTTTAGAGCTGTCCATGACCAAGATATTTTCATTTTTAATTACTGTAATTAGTCATTAATGGTTGGTCAGGAAAGACTGACATTCTGGACCGCAACACCATATGATTTAAATGAAAAATTACTATTAATTTCTGTCTTGACTTCTTTTCATGGGGTGCATATTTGTTGTTTGGCCTGAGCACCTGAAGAATTGCACCTGACAATTAACTAAAGAATTTCCAGCAGATCATCTACTTCACATGTCAGTATCTGTCATGGTTCTTCATGCCAAAAAATGATGCTGAATTGCTGACAACAGGCAGAATGGACTATAAGCAGCCTTTCTGTAGAACTAAAATCTTTACCACTTGTCCACATGGATCAACTCGTTTCTGAGTTGTGTAGTATCGGGTCCTCCAGCCAGAAAAATACTTTTATTTTTATTAATTGAGAATGCCATCAAAATATTTCAAGAGATATATACATATTTTAAACCAGAACACTCCGTTTAGTATTGTAATATGTACCAAGATCCCTTAATAACTCTTTCAACTTAAAAAGAAAAACATAACATTAAATAAAATATCTTGAGTAGAGATAACTGAATCGATTTGATGCATCATATTTTCTGAAGTTGACAAATCCTGGCGAATTCTAACAATATGTGATTCACGCGAATCTAAAAAAAAAAAAGCTCACTACCATTTTTACACATAGAAGAAGATTGTATTGTCACAGAAGACAAACATGACATGAAGTATGATTGAGTCAGTTTACCCATAATGCCTTGTAGCGATCACATCACATGATATAGACCAGCCAATGAGAAGGAACTACGACAGGCTGTATAAAAACCTAGGCAGAGAATGCAGCATCCAGTTTAGGATGATTTTAAGATAGTGAGGGAAATTCAGTGCTCACAGCTCAATAATAGAGATAGGAAATTAAGGTCCTGAAACACTTGACAAATACTCCAGACAGTAATATGTTGTATACTTGCAGCACTGAAGAAGATAAAAGTCTGGAAATAATACAGAGATTCAATTGATGGGGAGAGATAGGAGAGCTGACAGCAACAGTGCCAAACTCTGTGACTGACCAGTGATACGATGTTCCTGGCATCTGTCCTGCTGGATTTCAATTACACATTTGTTCTTCTTTTCCAATGTATGTAAAAGCAGAAGCACATTTTTTTTGTATCTGAAATCGGTGTCAGAAGGTATGCTTGCGAGTCACAAGCGGTATTGTTTTTGCATTTCTTGTTCAATTGTCTGTGTGGCCGGACGAAAAATCGTTTTTCAAAGATGCAAAAGGAAATTCCCCAAACTTCCTATATTTAACCTCATAATGTATGCGTATCACAATTTTTTTTTTTATTTTGCACGTATGTTTTACTGGTCTATTTTTACATCCTTACACGCCATGCTGCAGATAATGTCTGGATGTGTACCTTCTTAGCATTTATCTTGTCATTTTTGGGAAGCGGGTTGACATTTTTTTCAAAGAAATAAAAAATAAATGTAGACATTTAACTCTGGCTGTCTGTTTTTGCACACCTGTTTTACCAGTTCAATTTGATAACCACACCAGTACTGCGACCTGCTGTCACTTTCTGCACATTTACCTTCCTACCTAGAATTTCTTGATATGCCCATTTTGGCAAGAGTTCAATAATTAAGATTAAAATATTGTCAAAAGTTTATAATTATTAGTAAGCACTAATTACAGTACAGTAAAAATGTATGGCAAAAGAAAAAGTGGTAATCGCACTGGATATTGAAGAATGAAAGAGAAGAAAATCCCACGGATAAGAATGTGGGAACCAATTGCAGCAGCAGAAGCTCCACCACTACTGGCACCTGCCGCCCGGGCAGAATTGTAAATCTGCACAAGGCTGGGATGGGCTACAGGACAATAGGCAAGAAGCTTGGTGAGAAGGCAACAACTGTTAGCATAATTATTAGAAAATGGAAGAAACACAAGATGACTGTCAATCTTCCTCGGTCTGGGGCTCCATGCAAGATCTCGCCTCGTGGGGTAAGGATGATTCTGTGAAAGGTCAGGAATCAGCCCAGAACTACATGGGAGGACCTGGTCAATGACCTGAAGAGAGATGGGACCACAGTCTCAAACATGACCGCTAGTAACACATTACACAGACATGGATTAAAATCCTGCAGGGGACGCAAGGTCCCCTTGCTCACACCAGCACATGTCCAGGCCCATTTGAAGTTCACCAATGACCATCTGGATGATCCAGAGGAGACATGGGAGAGGATCATGTAGTCAGGTGAGACCAAAATAGAACTTTTTGATATCAACTCCACTCGCAGTGTTTGGAGGAAGACGAAGGATGAGTACAACCCCAAGAACAACATCCCATCCATGAAGCATGGTGAGGGAAACATCATACTTTGGGGATGCTTTTCTGCAAAGGGGACAGGTCGACTGCACCGTATTGATGAGAAAATGGATGGGGTCATGTATCGCAAGATTTTGTCCAACAACTGCCTTCCCTAAGATGGGTCGTGGCTGAGTCTTCCAGTATGCTACAAACAGAAAAAGACTGACCAGCACATCTCTTCTAGTGTGAATAGGTGCCAGCTAACATAAACAATTCTAAGAAAATATAAAATATAAAGCTGCACTCTGAATTGTTTTGAATGGAACATCTAGAAAATTGGAAGTGCTTTACTGCCATAGAACATTGGTTAAGTGCTATATTATGTACATGTGAAATTTTGAAAAATTGGAAATGCAAAATTTGCTATAGGAAAATTTACAGTAAAAAGAAGGTACTTAGAACATAGGTTGGCCAATGTATATGAGCTCAACTGCAACGTCAATGCGTACCTTATAGTTGGGTCCCTGTCCTGATAAAACACCTCTCCAGGACTAAAATGTCTACAATATATGGGGCAGGAAGGAACCAGCTAGTTAAAATCGCCTGAATCTGCTGGAATTGAGCGTTGGAGTGCACATATCACATCTGTTTGCCAGAAAAAGACTGACCAGCACATCCCTACTAGACTGGTCAGTCTTTTCCTACTTGTAGCAAACTCATGTGACATGTGCACTCCCACATCCAATTCCAGCAGTTCACCATTTATCTATAACTCTTATGAAAACTTAAAGGGGTTGTCCAAAGTACAATTGGAATTAAAACAATTGGATGTGTTAAAAAATATTCCTGTGTCTGTATGCTCTCTTTTGCTTCCTCCCCTTCCCAGATGTGATATGATCAGGTCATCAGGAACATTTTATTTAACACATCCAATTATGGAAATTATTTGTATTCCAAAATCTATTGATTAAAATGAACTTTGTTAGTGGGACAACCCATTGAAAGGTTTTGACCTCTAGTTGACAAACCCTTCTTAATAGCTTCACTGCCAGTGGTAAAATCTTAATACTGCATACTTATCTCCCGGAATGATGCTGTTCCTTCAGTCTCAGAGCTGTTTCTCAAGGCAGTCAAGGAATATTGCTACACTCCATGACCGCTGCAGCCAACCACTGAATGCTGATCGACTGCAGCCTTTACTATTCTGACAGAATGAATTGGCTCCGACCCTGATAGGCTGCAGTTTTCCCGTGGCATAACAATATCACAGAACAGCGAGGGCCAGCAGTGATGAAAGGAAGGACGCCGGTCAAGGCCATAAGTATGCAGTGTTATCGCTTGATCATGGTCAGGGGGCTAATATGATAGCGTTGTCCAGAAGTGGACATCCCCTATAAGTCTGAAGAGTCATAGCCAGGCCAAGTATATTTCATGCTTAAACTTTCAGTTCATATGCTGCCCAAGCAAGTTTCACGCCATGTTCCCAAATGCAAAAATGCTGCATTTTTTCTATGCCCGTCTTCCCCAAAATACGCAATCTGCTCTGCTAATTGCATTTTTGCTGCATTCTCCCCTCTTTTTAAAGCATTTTTACGTAGATATAAGCCAGCGTTTTTTTTATGTGGTTTTCAGTAGAGAAACACTAATTCTGCATTTATAAATGCCTTTTTCAGGCTCCCCATAGAAGCATATAGGGGAAACAAATGCACCAAAAAAAACCCACACAATTCAACAGCATTTTAAAGGCACTTCAGGCCTGAGTTTTCATAAAATCATTTTGCTTAAACCTTTAAAGTAGTAAATTTTTTTCTGAAAAAAATGCAGCTGAAAAACTACTTGTGGAGATTAGAGCACAGTGAGCATTAACTGTGGAGGAAGTTTATCAATGTGAATTCCGTTAAATAGTGAAGAACTGGTTTAGGTTTGGACTTGCCCCCAAATAATGCACCGGAGACTTATGTGCCCCATATAGCTGCACTGCTAAAAAAGTCCATATTTGCATTGACTGACATTAGTCCTATGGGAAGAGATTGCTATAAATGCATGGTCTGAATACTACTCACTGTCAATGCCGGCTTCACCACTACTGGAGCGGAATTTGTGCCCAGACTCGGGAGTTGTGTAGGATGTGAGCAGCTTTGGAGACAATGCCCTTTGCTCGGTGATTTGGCAGGGTGCCCACAGGCTCTGCAAGAACATTGAATTACTAATTTGAAGTGTGTACGTCCTTGATAAGGGCAGGCAGGAAGGAACTGGAGAACAGGCGGCTGACGCCCCGTTATAACAACCAATTGCCTTTATGGAGGAACATCATGTATTCATTTACGTAGCTACTGAATGGCCGTTCAGAAGTGGCTGTCAATAAATGTTTGCATAAAAATGGAGACACTGGTGGCACTCACCGGGTAAGATTAAAAGTCCAAGATTTATTCACATCACTAGAAAGTCTGGCAAGGGAGAGAGTGGCACATGTATCGGAATAGTAGCAGACTAGTCTAAAACCGTGAATGTGTGTTTCCAATGGTTT
This sequence comes from Oophaga sylvatica, assembly GCA_033576555.1. Lineage (NCBI taxonomy): Eukaryota > Metazoa > Chordata > Amphibia > Anura > Dendrobatidae > Oophaga > Oophaga sylvatica. The sequence goes on along the minus strand of JARQOD010000007.1, from coordinate 139,710,145 downwards.
TAAAGGTTGTCTGGTCTAAAATGACTATGTTGGTCAAGGCCAAATGTAGGACAGTAATACCCTCACTATCAGAGGAGGAGTGGAGCGAAGCCTTGACCTCCCCATAATATATTTCACCGGCAATTAATAACTAACTAGTCCAAATGTGTATAGTCCATCAATGCTACCGGACTCCTAGCAGGCTATATAAAACTAGCTATTGAACTCGGGTGGTGAGCATCTTTATTGGTATATTTATACATTATCTTCAATAAAATACCGCTGGAGATGGCGGCATGCGCATGCGCTGACTCTGGCGCCATTTTATTGAAGTAACGTACTACAACATTACGCGCCACCCATAGGTATAATGGCGATGGCCGGTGCATGCACACTGCTATGTTGACGTAGTAGAATTCTTCAATAAATTGGCGTCGGAGTCAGTGCATGCACATCTGCACCTACAGTATGCCTGTGCACACTGCAATAAATTCTGTGTAAACCACTTTTTTAAAAGTCTGTAGTGTTCATTTACCTTGGGTTGTTGTTGCAGGAGTTTGGTGGTGGGGTCTTTTGTATGTCTTCCTCCCCTGGCTGCTTTCCTCTCTTATTTTTTATTTTTTGCCCCGCTCCCGGACTTTCTAGGTTGGGTGTTGTCTATGTATTCCTCTCCTGGCTTTTTTCCTTCCCTTTCTCCTTTATCTTTAATTATATTTTTCTTCATAATCTTAATCTTCTCTCTTTTTCCAGTAGCCATATGGGTGGCGTTTGCGTAGTGCTCTGCTCACGATTTATTAGAATTAAAATGGCACGTGGGGAAGTGTGCAGTGATATGTTAATTGTTTTGTGCAAACTTCAATAAAATAAAACTCTGTGTAAACCACTGTTCTACAATATGTCACAAAGAAACAATCTCAGAATCATTGGCATTCCAGAGTTATTAACTCATAAAGTGACACTGCCAAGGGGCTAAAGTCTGTGGTATTCAAGTTCAGTTCTTGGTGTGGAAGTTTGTGGGTGGGATCTTATGTATTTCTTCCTCTCCTGGCTGCTTTCCTCCCTTTTATTTGTTTTTTTTCAACGCGCCCAGACTTTCTAGGTCGGGTATTATAGGTCAATGAAATGGTGCCGACGTCAGCGCGTGCACATACGGCACCTATGCCTAGCTTGTGTGCACTGCTATATTGACGTTGTAGTACATTACTTCAATAAAATGGCGCCGGAGTAAACAAGTGCGCATACTGGGGTCCTGCGTGATCTCTCTGGTGACATCCTTCACATATTGTGTCTGCGAATTTGCATATACAGTTTCTTTAATAAAATGGCACTGGAGTTGGCGGTATGCCAACGCGCTGACTTCGGCTCCATTTTATTGAAGTAATGTACTATAACGTCAACAAAGAAGTTTGCATGCGCCGGCCATAGGGATAACGGTTACGGCGGGTGCGTGCGCACTGCTTTGTTGATGTTCTAGTACAATTCTTCAATAAAATGGCTCCGGAGTCAACTTGTGCACATCCTGCGATTTATCCGGAGACATTTTGTTGAAGGCACTGTGTCTGCGAATTCGCATACAGTGTCTTCAATAAAATGGCACCTACAGTGCTCTATGCGCACACACTGACTCAGGCGCCACACTGCGCAGGTGCCGCACAACCCATGTTGTATATAACATCATATAACATGGGTAGATCCACCACTGCAGATTTCCATAGATGTGAGGTAGAGGTGGCAGATTTTATACACCTGATGTGGTATTGCTCTCCTATTGCAGACTTTTGGAGGAAGGTCATAGTTTTCCTCATTGATCTCATACAACCCGCACTCTGCCCTGAGGTGTTTATTAGGAATCCTACCCTCTCACTCTTCTCAGGGAAACATTGTTGGATAGAGATGGATGGATATACGATCCCCGTAGATTTCACAGTGGGCCAATATGGTAAATACTGTAGTTTCCTATTAGAGGGTGGGAAATTTAAATATAGTCACTGTCCTCAAAAATGAATGTTAGGTATGAAAACCTTCGTTTGATTCCCCTTTGACTCATCTTAGTCCCCAAGGGGATGAGTATTCTCTCTCATGATAAAGTATGTGATATTTGGTACCTGACATGGGTGTCGGCTATGTTCGTCGAATATTGCAAAAAAAATTTGAGTACGATCGTATTCAGAACCGAATCAGAACAAATTTGCTCATCTCTACTCCTAAATACATGATGAGCCCCCATATAGACCTGTAAAAAAAATGTGAGCTCCCACTTAGACCCCTATATACAGTGTGAACCCCCACATAGCCTCCTATATACAAGCATCCCATACATGTATGAAACAAAAGAAAACACATACTCACCTTCCTTCCCCCGGCGCTCTGCTCCTGTCTCCGAAGCACTGACTCTGATACGATGAAGTAACGTTATCGCACCATCTGGCTCAGTCGGACATGCTGATTAGTGGAAGGAGGCACCAGCGGCTCAGTCCTTCACCAATGTAATCACTGCTGTCTGCATCCAGAGGAAGAGGATAGTGGTGACAGCGGGCGGCGTCAGATGGACAGCGGGCGATGGCATGAAGCAGCCCGTATGCCACTTTTCAGATGTTTGGCTGTCTCGGTCTGTGGACTGGACTGGAACAGCCAATGGGCCAGATATGGCCCATCGGTTGCAGTTTGCCCAGGTCTGGTCTAGTCAGAGTCTAACTGGGTTTATGCTCCCGGCACTGACACTGGAGAATCCTTACAGCTTGAAGTGTGTGCGATGGGAGGATTAGATTTACAAGTCTGCAGTCACATAGAGTAGACAAAAATGAGCAGGATTCACAAGTCTGCAGTCACATGGCATGGTAGGGAAAAATCTGTTGCAAGATTCTCTTTAACCCCTTAATGACCAGGGGTATTTCTGTTTTTTAATTTCCGTTTTTTGCTCCCTCCCTTCTTCCCAGAGCCATAACTTTTTTATTTTTCTGCCAATATGGCCATGTGAGGGCTTGTTTTTTCAGAACAAGTTGTACTTTTGAACGGCACCATTGGTTTTAACATATCATTCACTGGAAAACATGAAAAAAATTCCAAGTGCGATGAAATTGAAAAAAAGTGCAATTTCACAGTTGTTTTTTTTTTTTTTTTACCATGTTCACTAAATGCTAAAACTAACCTGCCATTATGACCAGGTCATCATAAGTTCATAGACACCAAACATGTATAGGTTATTTTTAATTTAAGCGTAGAAAAAAAACATCCAAAATTTGTTAGAAAAAATAAATTAAAAATGGCGCCATTTTCCGAGATCTGTAGCGTCTCCAGTTCTTGTGATCTGGGGCTGGGTGAGGGCTTATTTTTTGCATGCCGATCTGACATACAGTTAGGTTCATATATATTTGGACAGAGGCAACATTTATCTAATTTTGGTTCTAGACATTACCACAATGAATTTGAAACAAAACAAATCAGATGCAGTTGAAGTTCAGACTTTCAGCTTTCATTTGAGGGTATCCACATTAAAATTGGATGAAGGGTTTAGGAGTTTCAGCTCCTTAACATGTGCCACCCTGTTTTTAAAGGGACCAAAAGTAATTGGACAGATTAAATAATTGTAAATAAAATGTTCATTTCTAGTACTTGGTTGAAAACCCTTTGTTAGCAATGACTGCCTGAAGTCTTGAACTCATGGACATCACCAGACACTGTGTTTCCTTCTTTTTGATGCTCTGCCAGGCCTTCACCGCGGTGGTTTTCAGTTGTTGTTTGTTTGTGGGCCTTTCTGTCTGAAGTTTAGTCTTTAACAAGTGAAATGCATGTTCAATTGGGTTGAGATCAGGTGACTGACTTGGCCATTCAAGAATATTCCACTTCTTTGCTTTAATAAACTCCTGGGTTGCTTTGGCTTTATGTTTTGGGTCATTGTCCATCTGTAGTATGAAACGACGACCAATCAGTTTGGCTGCATTTGGCTGGATCTGAGCACACAGTATGGCTCTGAATACCTCAGAATTAATTCGGCTGCTTCTGTCCTGTGTCACATCATCAATAAACACTAGTGACCCAGTGCCACTGGCAGCCATGCATGCCCAAGCCATCACGCTGCCTCCGCCGTGTTTTACAGATGATGTGGTATGCTTTGGATCATGAGCTGTACCACGCCATCGCCATACTTTTCTCTTTCCATCATTTTGGTAGAGGTTGATCTTGGTTTCATCTGTCCAAAGAATGTTCTTCCAGAACTGTGCTGGCTTTTTTAGATGTTTTTTAGCAAAGTCCAGCCTAGCCTTTTTATTCTTGATGCTTATGAGTGGCTTGCACCGTGCAGTGAACCCTCTGTATTTAATTTCATGCAGTCTTCTCTTTATGGTAGATTTGGATATTGATACGCCTACCTCCTGGAGAGTGTTGTTCACTTGGTTGGCTGTTGTGAAGGGGTTTCTCTTCACCATGGAGAGTATTCTGCGATCATCCACCACTGTTGTCTTCCGTGGGCGCCCAGGTCTTTTTGGATTGATGAGTTCACCAGTGCTTTCTTTCTTTCTCAGAATGTACCAAACTGTAGATTTTGCCACTCCTAATGTTGTAGCAATTTCTCGGATGGGTTTTTTCTGTTTTTGCAGCTTAAGGATGGCTTGTTTCACCTGCATGGAGAGCTCCTTTGACCGCATGTTTTCTTCACAGCAAAACCTTCCAAATGCAAACACCACACCTCAAATCAACCCCAGCCCTTTTATCTGCTTAATTGAGAATGACATAACGAAGGGATTGCCCACACCTGTCCATGAAATAGCCTTGGAGTCAATTGTCCAATTACTTTTGGTCCCTTTAAAAACAGGGTGGCACATGTTAAGGAGCTGAAACTCCTAAACCCTTCATCCAATTTTAATGTGGATACCCTCAAATGAAAGCTGAAAGTCTGAACTTCAACTGCATCTGAATTGTTTTGTTTAAAATTCATTGTGGTAATGTGTAGAACCAAAATTAAATAAATGTTGTCTCTGTCCAAATATATATGGACCTAACTGTATTTATTGATCCCATGTTGGTCTAGATACGATCTTTTGATTACCCGTGATTGCATTTTATTGCAATGTAGCGGCAAACAAAAAAACGCAATTGTGGCGCTTTTAATTTTTTTCTCGTTACACTGTTTAGTGATTGGGTTAATTCTTTCTTTATATTGATTGATCGGGCGATTCTGAACGTGGCGATACTCGCGATCATGTGACGGGGTCACCGATGGCCAGGAATAGTGATGCGCTTCCTGTAAGTGCAAGTTAAATGCTGCTGTCAGAGATTGACAGTGACATTTAACTAGTTAACAGCCACGGCTGGATTGTAATTCCACCTGCGGCTGTTGCGGGCACATGTCAGCTGTATAGATCAGCTGTCATGTACCTGGAAAGGTGTGCGTTCAGCGCCGGACCCCGCACCAAACAGGGGGAGTCCGACATGGGTGTTACTATAATGCCACATGTCAGAAAGGGATTCATATTCTCTTTGGGGGAGCATAAATTAGAAGTATTTATGTGTTCATTTTAGTAATTGCTATTTTATGTTTTTTTTCCTAAACCATATTATTTTAAGCATTAAAGGGAACTTGTCACTTAATTCATGCTGTCCAAACCATGGGCAGCATGAATCATATCCTGGCTGCATGATTTCGTTTCAGAGAAAATATAATTCTAATATCTGTCAATCACTGCTAGCTGTTCTGGGAAGAGTGTAGGCAGAGCAGCATTAGTCTCATGGCCAGCTTTGGGCAGCACGGTGGCTCAGTGGATAGCACTGCAGCCTTGCAGCGCTGGAGTCCTGGGTTCAAATCCTAACTAGGACAACATCTGCAAGGAGTTTGTATGTACTCCCCATGTTTGTGTGGGTTTCCTCCGGGTACTCCGGTTTCCTCCCACATTCCAAAGACATACTGATAGGGAATTTAGATTGTGAGCCCCAATGGGGACAGTAACGATAATGTCTGTAAAGTGCTGTGGCATTCATGGCGTTATATAAATGACTGAGTAAAATAAATAAATAAAATGGTCACTGGCCAGATCTTCTAACTACACTGCTCAAAAAAATAAAGGGAACACTAAAATACCACATCCTAGATATCACTGAATGAAATATTTAAGTTGCAAATCTTTATTCATTACATAGTGTAATGTGTTGAGAACAATAAAACATATCAATCATCACTGTAAATTAAAAAGAATATCTCATGGAGGACTGGATTAGAATGATACTCAAATCAAAGTTTCAGGCTCATCCAACTTCAGTGAAAATGCCCCAAGACAAGGAAATGTTTCTAGTGTGTGTGGCCTCCATGTGCCTGTATGACCTCCCTACAACGCTCAGGCATGCTCCTGATGAGGCGGCGGATGGTCTCCTGAGGGACCTGGACTAAAGCATCCGCCAACTCCTGGACAGTCTGTGATGCAACGTGACGTTGGTGGTTGCAGCGAGATATGATGTCTCAGATGTGCTCAATCGGATTCAGGTCTCGGGAACGGGCGGGCCAGTCCATAGCTTCAATGCCTTCATCTTGCAGGAACTGCTGATGCACTCCAGCCACAAGAGGTCTGGCATTGTCCTGCATTAGGAGGAACCCAGGGCCAACCGCACAAGCATATGGTCTCACAAGGGGTCTGAGGATCTCATCTTGGTACCTAATGGCAGTCAGACTACCTCTGGCAAGCACATGGAGGACTGTGCGGCCCTCCAAAGAAATGCCACCCCACACCATTACTGACCCACTGCCAAACCGATCATGCTGAAGGATATTGCAGGCAGCAGATCGATCTCCACAGCATCTCCAGACTCTGTCATATCAGTCACATGTGCTCAGTTTGAACCTGCTTTTATCTGTGAAGAGAACAGGGCGTCAGTGGCGAATTTGCCAATCCTGGTGTTCTGTGGCAATTGCCAAGCGTCCTGCATGGTGTTGGGCTGTGAGCACAACCCCCAACTGTGTATGTCGGGCCCTCAGACCATCCTCATGGAGTCAGTTTCTAACCGTTTTTGCAGACACATGCACAATTGTGGCCTGCTGGAAGTCATTTTGCAGGGCTCTGGCAGTGCTCCTCCTGTTCCTCCTTGCACAAAGGCGGAGGTAGCGGTCCTGCTGCTAGGTTGTTGCCCTCCAGGGCCCGCTTCACGTCTCCTGGTGTACTGGCCTATCTCCTGGTAGCGCCTCCAGCCTCTGGACACTACGCTGACAGACACAGCAAACCTTCTTGCCACAGCTCGCATTGATGTGCCATCCTGGATGAGCTGCACTACCTGAGCCACTTGTGTGGGTTTTAGAGTCCGTCTCATCCTACCATGAGTGTGAAAGCACAACCAACATTCAAAAGTGACCAAAACATCAGCCAGAAAGCATTGGTACTGAGATGTAGTCTGTGGTCCCCACCTGAAGAACCACTCCTTTATTGAGTGTGTCTTGATAATTGCCAATAATTTCCATCTGTTGTCTATTTCATTTGCACAACAGCATGTGAAATTGATTGTCAATGCCAGAGCGTTCGCTGAATAACATACCTGGTTACAATCACACAGCCAGGCTCAGATTCATGCTGACTGTGGTTTATTTTGGGCTGTAATCAAGTGACAGGTTCCCTTTAAGAGTTAACCAGCAACATGATTACCTCATGAGGCTAAAATGCTGATAATCAGAAGAAAATGTTCCCTTCCTTCACAAAGCTGTGAGAAGTGAGGCTAATAGCTCAATAAGTATGTGCATGTGGCCTAAAGTACACTTTACATTGGGAGCTTTCCCCAAATTATACTTTCATGTTCTCATCAGCCGCAATTGACAAGAAAATGGCCAAAAGTGTGTTCTGTCTGGCAGTTAAACATCTGTATATAGTCATAGCTTGTTAAACAGTATAGGAAAGCGTAGCAGACTGCACATCAATCCTGTCGGTGGTCTGCGCCTGGTGTACACCTCCTAAGCACTGTATATGCACCTGACAGTGGCCATAAATGCAGTGTCTCCAGACTCCCCAACTTTGATATTGTAACACCAAGAAAGAAAATCCATGAAATTATGGAGATAACAGGATGGATAGACATGTTAATAATATGCAAATGATGAAAAAAAATTAAACAGAATTTCCAAAACATCTCAATTTATTCAGTGTCAAGTATGAGTGCCACATGCAGATTCCCTGCACTTACACACCTTGGCTGCTATCAATGAAATTATTAATAGTTGCCTGAGAAATATTCTACTGTGCTGAATGCAGTTGGTAACACAAATCATCAAGATCCGCTGCTGGCAGCTCCCTATGCAATTGCCAACCAAAAACTGTTATGTTTCGGTAACTGAGGAGAAATGGCAAAAAATAGTAAAAGCGGTAATACACCAGAGAGGATGGAACCTATTGGATTGCAGTAACCTGAACTAACAACACAACTAGAGGTAGCCGTGGAGCGTTCCTTCGTTGCTCCTAGACGCCTCGTCACAGCCTGAGAGATAACTACACCTAAAGGCAGAAAGATGAAAGCTATCTGCCCCGGAGCAGATCCCCAAAGAAAATAGGAAGCCCCAAACATGTAATGGCGGTTAGACAAGAAGAAAGCACGGACACAGACAGAAAATAGAATGAGCAAACGCTGGGGCCCAATCTGTCTAGACAGAAAAGTACAGGAAAGAATTCTCACTGCAATCCAACAAAAACCCTAACAAAAATACCAACACTTCTGAGATCACACGACCTCTTCTACCTAAATCAGATCTCTGGTGTAACAAAACGCTATTCAGCAAATTAAAAGTAACAAAAGAGCAAAGCAAAAGTGCAGACACAAACGGAGCACAATTGCAGCGCCAGACCCCCAAAAGGGGACAGGCTGCAGTCACCTGCAGGCAGCAAACCAGCAGAGAAAATCAAACAGAGAAAAAAAAAAAAACAAACACTTATCTGAAGGAGAGCAGGAAACTAGCAGTGCTTCAAGCAAGACCAGAAGAACAATTGATAACTGGCAACGCTGCTGGGAAATCAGGCCACTTATATCCTACCATTCAGCGCCAGCTGAAGGCCATTCATTAATCAGTTCATTACCCTCAGCAACCACCAGAGGGAGCCCCAGCTCAGAAGCCGCCTCCAGAATATTCACAACAAAAAAAGTCCCAAATGTGCTTGATGGGAGAGAAGTCTGGAGACTCTGCAAGCCATGATAGCATGTTTAGGTCATGCATGATCACAGCAGAATGAGCAGTATTCAGCCTTGCATAGTCATGTTAATAAAACGGGACACTTGGTGAGGGTCTCATCTCATCCAAGGCAAAAGCAGGACTCATCTCTAAAGAGGACAGATCTCCATTCCAACCTGCATTACTGTCTTCCTCTGCACCATGAAAACCTTTAAGAGAGGTGACACAAAGTCACTTTTACCCCTGTAGCTCAGCTTCTGGCTCGTGGCCCCATGTCATGCAAACATCTTCTGATTGTGTAGACACTCTTTGACACCTTAGGCATGGTATTTGACATCCAATTTCACTTGAAGAACGGAATGGATCATTAGGCGCCATTCTTCAAATCTGATGAGACAATGGGGGAAACATCATGAAGAGGCCATCACAAGGAAATGTCACAACTGTCCTACTCCGGAATAAAGAATGTGGGACGGCATAATGAACTGCAGCCAGACCCTTCTAGTCTTCATTCCCGGTACAATAACAGCTTGATTCGATTGTGGTACCAGTGGCACTTCCATTTCTCTAAAGTGTCCAAAGTGAGCCTTTTTTCATCATGACAATGCCAGGCTGGATGTTGATCATGTTGCCATGAGCAATGCGCGTTGCCTAAATGTGCTAGCTACCCTGTCCCACAGTGTTTCTAGACTCGTTTCCCGTTGAGTACATCTGGGACATCATTGGTAAGCAATTGCAAAGGGAGTTGCCAGCAGTGGATCTTGATGATTTGCTTCCCAAGTGCATTCAGAGTGGCAGAATATTCCTCACCATTAAAAACCTCATTGATCAGTGTCTTTGTTTCCGTTTTCTTTTAATTTGCGTATCATTAACATATCTATCAATCTTGTCATTGTCATAATTTCCCAACGTTTCCTTCATGTTGTTGCAATTTCAATGTTGAGAAATATATAAATATACATATTTTTTGTACATATAAGTATATATATGGATGAATATATTCTGTGTATTAAAGCTAAAAAAAAGTCAAGTAATATACTTTTGGAAGCAACCACACCATACCTCATCATTCTTACCCACATTTAAGAAAACAACTTGGCATATACAGCTCTGGTAAAAATTAAGAGACCACTGCACAGTTTTATAAAAATCAGCTTCTCTATATGTCTGACAGGCATTCTATTCCAGTGTCAGTTGAATTCCAACCAGAGTATACTTAATTCTACTTAATGTGCTTTTGATTAGGTGATCACCTGAACCAAATCTTATTTAACGAAGGAAAGTATAAAGAACACTGCTGTGGTGTTCACAATCCTCTTGCAATACGACAAGCTGGATGACAAAACAAGTGCTAGTAATATACTAAAAGTAATAGGAATGAAAAAATAACTTTTAACCACACCAAAGGAGTTGAAAAGAAAAAAGTCTTGAGTGAGGAAAATAAGGGCTCTATTCTGGCTTTACTAGCAGAGGGATACAGTGAGCCTCATGTTGCCTCCATCCTTAAAATTTCTAAGATGGCAGTCCATTACAACAAGGTCAAACAGCAGACATGGGGGACAACAAAGCTACAGACCGGCAGAGGGCGAAAATGACTCTCAACTGACTGGGATGACCGTCATCTTATTCGAATGTCACTCAGCAACCACAGGATGACATCAAGTGACCTACAAAAGGAATGGCAAATGGCAGCTGGGGTGAAGTGCACGGCAAGAACAGTTTGTACCAGGCTCCTAGAGGCAGGGCTCAAGTCATGTAAAGCTGGAAAAAAGCCTTTCATCAATGAGAAGCAAAGGAGAGCCAGGCTGAAGTTTGTCAAAGACCATAAGGATTGGACCATAGAGGACTGGAGTAAGGTAATCTTCTCTGATGACTCTAATTTTCAGCTTTGCCCAACACCTGGTCGTCTAATGGCTACACAGAGACCTGGAGAGACATTCAAGCCACAGTGTCTTGCACCCACTGTAAAATTTGGTGGAGGATCGGTGATGATCTGGGATGCTTCAGCAAGGCTGGAATTGGGTAGGTTATTCTTTGCGAAGGACGTATGAATCAAGCCGCATAAAAGGTTATCCTGGAAAAACAGTTGATTCCTTCTGCTCAGGCAATGTTCCCCAACTCTGAGGACAATGCGCCATGCCACACAGCTAGGTTAATCAATGTGTTGATGAAGGACCACCACATCAAATCCCTGTCATGGCCAGACCAATCTCCAGACATGAGCCCCATTGAAAACCTCTGGAATGTAATCAAGAGGAAGATGGATAGTCACAAGCCATCAAACGAAGAAGAACTGCTTAAATTTTTGTACAAGGAGTGGCATAAGATCACCCAAAAGCAGTGTGAAAGACTGGTGGAAAGCATGCCGAAGATGCATGAAAGCTATGATTAAAAATCATGGTTATTCCACAAAATATTGATTTCTGAACGCTTCCTGAGTTAAAACATTAGTATTTTTGTTTCTAAATGATTATGAACTTGTTTTCTTAGCATTATTTTAGGTCAGCAAGCACTGCATTTTTTTATTATTTTGACCATGTCTAATTTTCTGAAAATAAATACAAAATTTAATGCTTGGAAATTCGGAGTTGTCAGTAGTTTATAGAATAAAAGAGCAATTTACATTTTACCCAAAATGTATCTATAAAGAGAAAAATCAGACAGACCGAAAATTTTGCAGTGGTCTGTTAATTTTTGCCAGAGCTGTATGTGGCTGATAATACTGGCAACCAAATTCCTTTCTCTTTTTAACCTCTTTCTGCCATCGGACATACTATCCCGTCCATGTGACCCGGGATAATCTGACCATGGATGGGATAGTACGTCTCAGCGATCAGACGCGCTCCCAGGGGGAGCGAGGCCGATCGTGGCCGGGTGTCAGCTGATTATCACATATCAAAAAACTGACCGGCACATCCAAACAGATCCAGTGTGAACAGGTGCTAAACCCAGAGTCACCAACTCATGCACATACAAGAAAAAAAGGTAGCACACTGTAGCGCTATAGCTTGCAAACACGAAATATGAAAAATGAATTGCATCACTGCCTTAGAAATATGAAAAATTGAGAAGTCTTAGCGCATAAGATGGCCAAATTATGTGTGCCTGATAGCCACGTCAAGGCTCTTCTCGTATATCAGGTCCTAACTAATGCCAATCCTCGCTTAGAAAAGTCTGTCTGCATGGGAACATATGAATCCTCTCTTAAGACTAAAATCTACATCTCTGTGGAGGGGTAATGAACCTGGTGTAATTAAAAAGCCTGTGACCAACAGATGGAGTGCTCAGGTAGAAGGTAAATGAATACATATGAAAAAACTGACCGGCACATCCAAACATAGATCCAGTGTGAACAGGTGCTAAACGCAGAGTCACCAACTCATGCACATACAAGAAAAAAGGTAGCACACTGTAGCGCTATAGATTGCAAACACAAAATATGAAAAATGAATTGCATCACTGCCTTAGAAATATGAAAAATTGAGAAGTCTTAGCGCATAAGATGGCCAAATTATGTGTGCCTGATAGCCACGTCAAGGCTCTTCTCGTATATCAGGTCCTAACTAATGCCAATCCTCGCTTAGAAAAGTCTGTCTGCATGGGAACATATGAATCCTCTCTTAAGACTAAAATCTACATCTCTGTGGAGGGGTAATGAACCTGGTGTAATTAAAAAGCCTGTGACCAACAGATGGAGTGCTCAGGTAGAAGGTAAATGAATACATATGAAAAAACTGACCGGCACATCCAAACATAGATCCAGTGTGAACAGGTGCTAAACGCAGAGTCACCAACTCATGCACATACAAGAAAAAAGGTAGCACACTGTAGCGCTATAGATTGCAAACACAAAATATGAAAAATGAATTGCATCACTGCCTTAGAAATATGAAAAATTGAGAAGTCTTAGCGCATAAGATGGCCAAATTATGTGTGCCTGATAGCCACGTCAAGGCTCTTCTCGTATATCAGGTCCTAACTAATGCCAATCCTCGCTTAGAAAAGTCTGTCTGCATGGGAACATATGAATCCTCTCTTAAGACTAAAATCTACATCTCTGTGGAGGGGTAATGAACCTGGTGTAATTAAAAAGCCTGTGACCAACAGGTGGAGTGCTCAGGTAGAAGGTAAATGAATACATATCAAAAAACTGACCGGCACATCCAAACATAGATCCAGTGTGAACAGGTGCTAAACCCAGAGTCACCAACTCATGCACATACAAGAAAAAAGGTAGCACACTGTACCGCTATAGATTGCAAACACAAAATATGAAAAATGAATTGCATCACTGCCTTAGAAATATGAAAAATTGAGAAGTCTTAGCGCATAAGATGGCCAAATTATGTGTGCCTGATAGCCACGTCAAGGCTCTTCTCGTATATCAGGTCCTAACTAATGCCAATCCTCGCTTAGAAAAGTCTGTCTGCATGGGAACATATGAATCCTCTCTTAAGACTAAAATCTACATCTCTGTGGAGGGGTAATGAACCTAGTGTAATTAAAAAGCCTGTGACCAACAGGTGGAGTGCTCAGGTAGAAGGTAAATGAATACATATCAAAAAACTGACCGGCACATCCAAACATAGATCCAGTGTGAACAGGTGCTAAACCCAGAGTCACCAACTCATGCACATACAAGAAAAACCTGGTTCCGTATGACCACAAATGGGATAGTACGTCTCAGCGATCGGCCGCGCTCCCGGGCGGACCGCGGCCAGGTTTCAGCTGATTATCACAGCTGACACCCGGCACTATGTGCCAGGAGTGGTCACGGACTGCTCTCGGCACATTAACCCCTGGCACACCGCAATCAAACATGATCGCGGTGTACCGGGGGCACAGGGAAGCATCGCGCAGGGCGGGGGCTCCCTGCGTGCTTCCTGAGACCCTCAGAACAGCGTGACTAGATAAGTTCCTTGTGGGGTCTATTTTCCAAAATGGGGTCACTTGTGAGGGTTTCCACTGTTTAGGCACATCAGGGGCTCTCCAAATGCGACATGACGCCCGCAGACCATTCCAATCCAAAACGTCACTACTTCCCTTCCGAGCCCCGACGTGTGCCCATACAGTGTTTCTCTCCCACATATGGGGTATCAGCGTACTCAGGACAAATTGGACAACAACTTTTGGGGTCCAATTTCTCCTGTTACCCTTGTGAAAATAAAATATTGGGGGCGAAAAAATCATTTTTGTAAAAAAAAAAGGATTTTTTATTTTTACGGCTGTACGTTATAAACTTCTATTAAGCACTTTGGGGTTCAAAGTGCTCACCACACATCTAGATAAGTTCCTTGGGGGGTCTATTTTCCAAAATGGGGTCACTTGTGGGGGGTTTCCACTGTTTAGGCACATCAGGGGCTCTCCAAACGCGACATGACGCCCGCAGACCATTCGATCAAAGTCTGCAATCCAAAACATCACTACTTCCCTTCCGAGCCCTGATGTATGCCCATACAGTACTGTAGTTTTCTCCCACATATGGGGTATCAGCGTACTCAGGACAAATTGGACAACAACTTTTGGGGTCCAATTTCTCCTGTTACCCTTGGGAAAATAAAAGTTGGGGACTAAAAGATCATGTTTGTGGAAAAAAATATGATTTTTTTATTTTCATGCTCGGGCGTTATAAACTTTAGTGAAACACCATGGGCTTCAAAGCTCTCACCACACATCTAGATAAGTTCCTTGAGGGGTCTAGTTTCCAAAATGGTGTCATTTGTGGGGGTTTCCACTGTTTGGGCACATCAGGGGCTGTCCAAACACGACAAGGCGTCCAGCCGATAATGCGTTGAAAAAGTAAAACGGCGCTCCTTCCCTTCCGAGTTCTGCCATGCACCCAAACAGTGTTTTACCCCCACATATGGGGTATCAGCGTACTCAGGACAAATTGAAAAATAACTTTTGGGGTCTTGCTACCCTTGGGAAAATAAAAATTGGGGTGTAAAGATCATTTTTGTGGAAAAAAATATTATTTTTTAATTTTACGGCTCTACGTTATAAACTTGTGTGAAGCACTTAGGGGTTCAAATTGCTCACCACAGATCTAGATAAGTTCCTTAGGGGGTCTAGTTTTCAACATGGGGTCACTTATGGGGGGGTTTCCACTGTTTAGGTACTTCAGGGGCTCTTCAAATGCAACATGGCGTCCAATCTCAATTCCAGCCAATTTTGGTTGGAAAAAGTCAGATGGTGTACTCCTTCCATTCCGAGCTTTGCCGTGCGCCCAAACACTAGTTCCCCCCCACATATGGGGTATCAGCTTGCTCAGGAAAAATTGGACAACAACTTTTGTGGTCCAATTTCTCCTGTTACCCTTGGGAAAATAAAAAATTGGTGACTAAAAGATAATTTTTGAGGGAAAAAAAATATGATTTTTTTATTTTCATGCCCGGGCATTATAAACTTGTGTGAAGCACTTTGGGGTTCAAAGTGCTCACCACAGATCTAGATAAGTTCCTTAGGGGGTCTAGTTTCCAAAATGGGGTCACTTGTGGGGGGTTTCCATTGTTTAGGCACATCTGGGGCACTGCAAACGGAACATGACCCCCATCAACGTCTGCTGTTGTGAATGGGTTTGAGATGAGTTCTGAGCAGAGGCTCCTTCTGGTGGTTACAAGCGGTACTAGTGAGGATTGTGAGGACTGGGAATCAGGTGTTACTGATTGGTCTTATATAAGGGAGTCATTTTCCCATCAGGGTTGCCGGTGATCAATTGTTCTGGTCTGAATCCTTCTTTCCAGTTTCCCTTGTAGCCTGCTGTGTCGTGTCTGCATCTCCTGCTATCAGATAAGACAATTTCTTATTTTGTGTTTTTGCTATATTTTTGCATTTGGTCCTGCACTTCTGTGGGGGCCTTCTGGGTCCCCTCCGGGGGCTTTTGCCCTCTCTGTTTAGTCCAGCCACTGTGTTTTGTACTTTTGCTTTTTCCAGTTTTTTCAGTGGCTGCTGTTTTTGTTACACCAGAGAACTAATTTAGGTGGTAGAGGTCGTGTGATCTCAGGTGATTTTGAAATTAGTTGAGTTGGTGTTTTTTCAGGGTTTTCTGAGATTGCAGTAAGTACCCTTCCTGTCCTTTTCTATTTAGATAGTTTGGGCCCCAGCGTTTGCGCATACTATTTTCTTTCTGTGTCAGTATTTCCTCTTGTCTAACCGCCATTACATGTTTGGGGGCTTTCTATTATCTTTGGGGTTCTGCTCCGGGGCAGATAGCTTTCCTATTTCTATCTTTAGGTGTAGTTAGTTTCTCAGGCTGTGACGAGGCGTCTAGGACCAACGTAGGAACGCTCCACGGCTGCCTCTAGTTGCGGTGGTTAGTCAGGGTACTGCAATCTCATAGATTCCAACTGCTCTGGTGTATTTCCTTTTTTACCTGCACTCCTCAGCTACCGTAACATAACAGTATCACCGGCCATAAAAATTGTATGGTACTCACAGAAGGGAAAAAATATTTTGAAGGAAGAAAAGTTGTCAGAGATATTTTTCTGTTTGTTGCATTTTTTTTTTTCCCTCTGTATCTCTGGGTGCTGGGGAGGATCTTTTCTCCCAATGGAGTTTGCACAGTTGTCTGGCCGTGTGGATCAGCTTGCCACTGAGGTTCAGAGTATTGCTGCATATCTTGCTAGGTTGCCTGTTGTGGAACCTAGGATCCCCATGCCAGATTTGTTTTTAGGGGATCGAGCTAAGTTTCAGAATTTCAAAAATAATTGTAAATTGTTTCTTGCCTTAAAATCTAAGTCCTCAGGAAACGCAGCGCAGCAGGTTCAAATTGTCATCTCTCTCCTGCGCGGCGATCCTCAGGATTGGGCTTTTTCCCTGATACCTGGGGATCCTGTTTTGAGTGATGTTCATGCATTTTTTCAGGCTTTGGGGTTATTGTACGATGAGCCTAATGTCACTGATCAAGCTGAAAAAGCCTTGTTGGCATTAAATCAGGGGCTTGATGACGCTGAGTTATACTGTCAGAGATTCCGTAGGTGGGCAGTCCTGACCAAATGGAATGACGACGCTTTGGCGGCCCTTTTCCGGAAGGGTCTGTCGGATAATGTAAAGGATGTTATGGTGGGATTCCCTGTCCCCTCTGGTCTCAATGATTCTATGTCATTAGCGATTCAAATTGACAGACGTTTGCGTGAGCGGAGAAGTATGCGTGGAGTGGTGTTGCCTTGTGAGCCAGCTGCTGAGCCCATGCAGTGTGATGGAGTGGGGTCTGGGGCACAGCGTCATGAGTTTCGAAAGCGCAATGGGTTATGTTTCTACTGTGGTGATGCCTCTCATGCTATTTCAGTCTGCCCTAAGCGGGGAAGACATTTTGCACGCTCAGTTGTCTTGGGTAGTGTTCAGACTAAGTTTTTATTAACTGTCACTCTGATATGCTCTGTCCTCATTTTCTGCTCAGGCTTTCGTTGATTCTGGAGCAGCTATTAAC
Source organism: Oophaga sylvatica (assembly GCA_033576555.1). Taxonomy (NCBI): domain Eukaryota; kingdom Metazoa; phylum Chordata; class Amphibia; order Anura; family Dendrobatidae; genus Oophaga; species Oophaga sylvatica. The sequence goes on along the minus strand of JARQOD010000007.1, from coordinate 139,692,611 downwards.
CTGATGGATTATGATTTTGCTAAACGTTGTGGGTTTCCCTTGATACCCCTACAGAAGTCTATTCCTTTACTGGGGATCGATTCTACCCCTTTGGCTGAGAATAAACCCCAGTTTTCTACTCAGGTGATAATGAGGGTTGAACCTGATCACCAGGAGTGCTGCAAATTTTTGGTTCTATATAATCTGCATGACATTATAGTGCTGGGTTTCCCTTGGTTACAGTCTCATAATCCTGTTTTGGATTGGAAATCTGTGTCTGTAACCAGTTGGGGCTGCCAATGTGTTAGTGCCAACACTCCTGTTTTTTCTGCCTCCCCCCAGGCTGAGGATGTTCCTGACTTTTTGTTTGATTTTTCTGATGTGTTTAGCGAAAGTAAATCTGCATCCTTACCTCCCCATAGGAGCTATGACTGCGCTATTGAATTAGTGCCAGGTAGTAAATTCCCTAAAGGTCGCCTTTTTAACTTGTCTGTACCTGAACATGACGCTATGCGGTCTTATATCAAGGAATCATTGGAGAAGGGTCATATCAGACCATCCTCTTCACCCTTAGGTGCCGGTTTTTTCTTTGTGGCCAAAAAAGATGGTTCATTAAGGCCGTGTATTGATTATCGTCTCTTGAACAATATTACTGTGAAATATCAATACCCGTTACCCTTGATTTCTGACCTGTTTTCCAGGGTGAAAAACGCTACTTGGTTTACCAAGCTTGACCTCAGGGGGGCGTATAACCTTATTCGCATTAAGCACGGGGATGAATGGAAGACGGCATTTAACACCCCTGAAGGGCATTTTGAGTACCTTGTGATGCCCTTTGGGCTCACTAATGCTCCTTCCGTCTTCCAGTCCTTCATGAATGACATTTTCAGGGATTTTGTGGACAAGTTTCTGATTGTTTATTTGGATGATATCTTGATTTTTTCTAATGACTGGGACTCTCATGTGAAACATGTTCGAACTGTATTCCAGATTTTGAGAGAGAATGCTCTGTATGTGAAGGGATCAAAGTGTCTTTTTGGCGTACAGAAGATCTCATTTCTGGGATTCATTTTGTCCCCATCTGTTATTGAAATGGACCCGTCAAGGTTCAGGCCATCTGTGATTGGGTCCAACCTACTTCATTAAAGGCTCTTCAGAGATTTTTGGGTTTTGCCAATTTTTATCGTAAATTTATTGGTAATTTCTCGGTTATTGTTAAACCATTAACTGATTTGACCAGAAAGGGTTCTGATGTGGTGAATTGGCCTCCTGAGGCAGTCTCTGCATTTCAGGAACTTAAGCAGAGATTCACTTCTGCTCCTGTTCTACGGCAGCCTGATGTTTCTCTGCCATTTCAGGTGGAGGTTGATGCCTCTGAAATTGGGGCAGGTGCCGTTTTGTCCCAAAAAGATCCAGAGACCTCTAAAAGTAACCCTTGTGCCTTTTTCTCTCGAAAATTTTCTCCTACTGAACGTAATTATGACGTGGGTAATCGGGAGTTATTGGCCATGAAGTGGGCTTTTGAAGAGTGGAGACATTGGCTGGAGGGAGCCAAACATCAGGTGGTGGTCCTTACGGACCATAAGAATCTGGTCTATCTGGAATCTGCCAAGCGACTCAATCCTAGACAGGCCAGGTGGGCCTTGTTTTTCACACGTTTTAATTTTGTGGTTTCCTTTTTTCCTGGCACTAAGAATGTTAAGGCGGATGCCCTCTCGAGGAGTTTCCTTGCGGACTCTCCTGAGCTATCTGATCCCTCTGTTATTTTGAAGGAGGGTGTAGTTCTTTCCGCCATCTCGCCCAATTTGAGACTTGCTCTGGAGGGGTGTCAGGAGGATAGGCCCGAGCGCTGCCCTGTTGGAAAATTGTTTGTCCCGGACCAATGGAAAAAGAGTGTGATGTCTGAGATTCATTGTTCCGCATTGGCTGGGCATCCCGGAATTTTTGGTACCAGAGACTTGGTTAGTCGGTCCTTTTGGCGGCCTACCTTGTCTCGCGATGTCAGGGAATTTGTGCAGTCCTGCGGGACTTGCTCTCGCTCCAAGCCTTGCTCTCGCTCTAGTGGTTTGTTGATGCCATTGCCTGTGCCCAAGAGACCATGGACCCATATCTCTATGGATTTCATTTCCGATCTTCCTGTTTCTCAGAGAATGACCACCATCTGGGTAATTTGTGATAGGTTTTCCAAAATGATACATCTTGTGCCATTACCTAAGTTGCCTTCCTCCTCTGAATTGGTGCCGTTGTTCCTTCAGCACGTGGTTCGTTTACACGGCATTCCTGAGAGCATTGTGTCTGACAGAGGAGTCCAGTTTGTTTCCAGATTTTGGAGGACTTTTTGTTCTAAACTGGGTGTTCAATTGTCGTTCTCCTCGGCATTTCATCCTCAGACCAATGGTCAAACTGAGAGAACAAACCAGACATTGGAGACTTATCTAAGATGCTTTGTGTCTGCTGATCAGGATGACTGGGTCTCTTTTTTGCCTTTGGCTGAGTTTGCTCTTAATAATAGGGCTAGCTCTGCCACTTTGATGTCTCCGTTTTTCTGTAATTCTGGGTTTCACCCTCGATTTTCTTCAGGACAGACGGAGGCTTCTGTCTGTCCAGGTGTTGACTCTGTTGTTGAGCGTATGCAGCAGATTTGGGACCAGGTAGTGGAGAGGTTGTCCTCTCTTCAGGAGAAGGCCCAGCGGTTTGCTAACCGGCATAGGACTGATGGTCCTCGGTTTAAAGTGGGGGACTTGGTCTGGTTGTCCTCAAAGAATATTCCTATGAGAGTAGCATCTCCTAAATTTAAGCCTAGGTTCATTGGACCTTATAAGATCATGGAGATTATTAATCCTGTTTCTTTTCGTTTGCTTCTTCCAGGGACATTTAAGATCCATAACGTGTTCCACAAGTCCTTGTTGAAGAGGTTTGTTGAGCCAGTGGTTCCTGCTGCTGTGCCTCCTGACCCTGTTTTGGTTGAGGGCAATCTGGAGTATGTGGTTGAGAAAATATTGGATTCTCGTTTTTCTAGACGAAGACTCCAGTATTTGGTTAAATGGAGAGGTTATGGTCAGGAAGACAATTCTTGGGTGTTTGCTTCGGACATCCATGCTAGGAGACTTATCCGTGCGTATCATAGAACTCATCCTGACCGACCTGGTTGCTCAAATGAGGGTTCGGTGACCCCTCCTCAAGGGGGGGGTACTGTTGTGAATGGGTTTGAGATGAGTTCTGAGCAGAGGCTCCCTCTGGTGGTTACAAGCGGTACTAGTGAGGATTGTGAGGACTGGGAATCAGGTGTTACTGATTGGTCTTATATAAGGGAGTCATTTTCCCATCAGGGTTGCCGGTGATCAATTGTTCTGGTCTGAATCCTTTTTCCAGTTTCCCTTGTAGCCTGCTGTGTCGTGTCTGCATCTCCTGCTATCAGATAAGACAATTTCTTATTTTGTGTTTTTGCTATATTTTTGCATTTGGTCCTGCACTTCTGTGGGGGCCTTCTGGGTCCCCTCCGGGGGCTTTTGCCCTCTCTGTTTAGTCCAGCCACTGTGTTTTGTACTTTTGCTTTTTCCAGTTTTTTCAGTGGCTGCTGTTTTTGTTACACCAGAGAACTAATTTAGGTGGTAGAGGTCGTGTGATCTCAGGTGATTTTGAAATTAGTTGAGTTGGTGTTTTTTCAGGGTTTTCTGAGATTGCAGTAAGTACCCTTCCTGTCCTTTTCTATTTAGATAGTTTGGGCCCCAGCGTTTGCGCATACTATTTTCTTTCTGTGTCAGTATTTCCTCTTGTCTAACCGCCATTACATGTTTGGGGCTTTCTATTATCTTTGGGGTTCTGCTCCGGGGCAGATAGCTTTCCTATTTCTATCTTTAGGTGTAGTTAGTTTCTCAGGCTGTGACGAGGCGTCTAGGACCAACGTAGGAACGCTCCACGGCTGCCTCTAGTTGCGGTGGTTAGTCAGGGTACTGCAATCTCATAGATTCCAACTGCTCTGGTGTATTTCCTTTTTTACCTGCACTCCTCAGCTACCGTAACATAACAGTCTGCATTCCAAAACGTTATTACTTCCTTTCCAAGCCCTGCCGTGCGCCCAGTTCCCCCCCCCGTCCCCACATATGGGGTATCAGCGTACTCAGGACAAATTGAACAACAACTTTTGGGGTCCAATTTCATTGGGAAAAATCAAAAATTTGGGACTAAAAGATAATTTTTGTGGAAAATTTTTTTTTTTTTCACACCTAGGCATTATAAACTTTTGTGAAACACTTGGAGGTTCAAAGTGCTCACAACAGATCTAGATAAGTTCCATAGGGTGTCTAGTTTCCAAAATGGTGTCACTTGTGGGGGGTTTCCACTGTTTAGGCGCATCAGGGGATCTCCAAAAGCTACATGGCCTCCAATCTCAATTCCAACCAATTTTGGTTTGAAAAAGTCAAACGGCGCTCCTTCCCTTACGAGCTCTGCCGTGTGCCCAAACAGTGGTTTTCCCCCACATATGGGGTATCGGCGTACTCAGGAGAAATTGCCCAACAACTTTATCTGTCCATTTTCTCCTTTCACCCTTGTGAAAATAAAAAAAAGTTTGTAAAAGATCATTTTTGTGACTAAAAAGTTAAATGTTCATTTTTTCCTTCCACGTTGCTTCAGCTCCTGTGAAGCACCTGAAGGGTTAATAAACTTCTTGAATGTGGTTTTGAGTACCTTGAGGGGTGCAGTTTTTAGATTGGTGTCACTTTTGGGTATTTTCTGCCATATAGACCCCTCAAAGTGACTTCAAATGTGAGGTGGTCCCTAAAAAAATGGCTTTGTAAATTTTGTTGTAAAAATGAGAAATCGCTGGTCAACTTTTAACCCTCATAATTTCCTAACAAAATAAAAATTTGGTTCCAAAATTGTGCTTATGTAAAGTAGACATGTGGGAAATGTTATTTATTAACTATTTTGTGTGACATATTTCTCTGTTTTAAGGGATTAAAAATTCAAAGTTTGAAAATTGCAAAATTTTAGCCATATTTGCGCTTTTTTAAAAAAATAAACGCAAGTTATAACGAAGAAATTTTACCACTAACGTGAAGTACAATATGTCATGAGAAAACAATCTCAGAATCGCGAAGATCCGTTGAAGCGTTCCAGAGTCATAACCTTATAAAGAGACAGTGGTCAGAATTGTAAAAATTGGCCCGGTCATTAACGTGCAAACCACCCTTGGGGGTGAAGGGGTTAACCCAGAAGCCGGCAGACAGGTATAACTGCACAATTGTTGTTCAGCAGAAGGGATCATGATCAACAATGTCCATGATTTGAGCTAGCTGAGTATGATAGCATTGTATTACAGAACAGCTTTTCCATTTCCCTGTATTTTGTTGTATTTAAATTATATCTATATATTTACATAATGCATTTTAAAGATATGCAAACTTAAAAAAAAAACATAAAAGGGGTTGCTTTGAAAAAATAAAATGTGGTTTGGGCTTTGTTCAAACTTAAAGGAGTTGTGTGTTCTAAAACTAAAAGCCCTTTAGTCACGCTATTTGACTGCAGACTTGTGAACCCTCACATCAAGCACACTGCACAATGTGAGGATTCTCCGGTGTCAGTGCCTGAAACGGCGGTCATGTGACTGCAAGTATGTGATATGCATAATCCCATCCACAATCAGACTAGATGGGCATTACCTCGCTTAATGCAAGTATATTCAGCGAGGCTGGAAACTGTGTAATGACCAGGGTCCGAATAAGATCCAGTGGGTCACAAACCGAGACTGAGGCAGAAATCCCCTTATTTAGTACACTCAACCAGAGCTGAAATCAATGTGCCAATCCCAAAGTTCCCTTCTTGAGTGTGTTACACTGAAGTTTAGAATAAATTTACCTATCCAAAAGGTAAAACAAGGTACTAAGAAAAACAGGCATGAATCGAGTGAGGTAGTCTTATGGGACCCCCTGGGATGGCACACTGAGTACAAACTGTTCAAAACCCACAACAATACATATAGCTATAACAGGAGCTCTTAAACACTTAATCTGGGGATACCCGGGCATCTATTACTACAGTACTGTTAACCTGAGGTGAGTCTCTACTCAGGCATATAATTTGCATCAGCCAGTCCCAAAATCTTCAGCGTCAAAACAACTACAGGAAAACACGGTTCAGCGTCTTGTCAGCCAGTGCCGAGCCCACACGTCGGGGACTTACAGTTCTGAAACCTCAGGATGCGGTTAGCACTTCAACGGGGCTTGTCAGGATCCCTCTCAATACGGATGGTACAGGATACCGTCTCTCCTACAGCAGTCACTCACAGCTTCCCTGAAAGCAATCCGCCTGGGTCTGCACAGAGTCAATGTGTTCTGTTGCTTTTTTTTTTCGCTCAGCACAGCAGGGATTCCACAGAGCTCCAAAGTCACACGGCTGTCATGAATGTTCCGTAATTGTTCCACAGCAGAACCACAGGTTCCCAAGAGGAAGGGTTAACACCCTCACAAACACAATGGCAGCAACAGTCTTGACAGAGTCCAGACTTCTTGCTTCTTATCAGCTGCCTCACACACAGCATCTCACATGGCAGTCTCTCTCCTTCTAGAATCACTTCCCAGTGTCCTACACAGCAGACACTAGGCCCCACCCCCAGCACACACAGTTTCCTGGGCTTTCACTCTCAGTCCAGACATGCAGCAGCAGGGTCCTATTGCTCTCCTGATGTCATCACAGTTCACCCTCTTACAAGTGTCTAGTCTGATTGTGTCAGATAGTATGCATATTGCATACTTGCAGTCACATGACCACCGTCTCCGGCACTGACACTGGAGAATCCTGTGTTTAATGTGTGCGATGTGAGGATTCACAAGTCTGCAGTTCATTGAGTGACTGCTGACTTGTAGTTTTAGTCCGGACAACACCTTTAATAAATTGGACTCACTAATGTACGTTATTTACTATAATGCTTAAATTTGGCTTTAATCCAGTTACAGGTGAAAGCTTCTTCTACTCTCTCTGTGTTGACATGTGACCAGTGATGTGTTTGTAGAAGAAAAGTCCGCCTCTTCTACAGTGGCGTAGCAACTGTTTGTGGCGCCCGGGGCGGCAAATTTTAGGCCACACCCCTAGCCACACCCATTTCACTGGTCACACCCATATCCACGCCCTGACCACACCCACTTAGCACTGCTGATCACACTGTTTCATAAACAATAATTATAAACACATACCTCTCAACCGTCCCGGTTTCAGCGGGACAGTCCCGATTCCGGGACCCTGTCCGCTGTCCCGGCCAGGCGGTTTACTTTCCGCATTAGAATCGTACATGCGGAAACCCCGGGGACCTCCCACACATTCTGGCAGCCACAAGTCACGTTCCATCGCTGACCTCATTTCCCCAGGATGTGGGGATCTCACCAGCTATGAGGCGCTCCATTCAATACCCGGCTCTCACTGAGCGAGACAGGCAGGATCTGGGGATCTCTTCATCTGTTGAACAGATCCCATGTTGAGATCCCCACATCCTGCTTGTCTCGCTCAGTGAGAGTCGGGTATTGTATGCAGCGGTCCGTACAATACCCGGCTCTCACTCCAACAGATCCAGCGGCTTGATGCGTCGCCGTTCTGAAGACTCTCCCGAGAACGAGTTACAGTACCTGCTGCTGTAAGCTGACCGCCGGAAATGAGGTCAGCGGTCATTTCTGGTGTTCAGCTGACTTACAGCACGTGACCTCCGGTGGAACGTGACATGTGGCTGCCAGAACGTGTGTGAGGTCCCCGGGTTTCCGCATGTACGATTCTAATGCGGGAAAGTAAACCTCCCGGCCAGGACAGCGGGACAGGGACCCAGCCCTACACAGATAACAGCATTCCCTCCGTCCCCACGCAGACCCATGCACATAATGGCACCCCTCCTTCCCCCCTGCAGCCCCCAAGCACACAGATCCCGCAAGTAACAGGACCCTTGTACATGCGCGGCTCCGCTCTTTGTGGCCCTGTACACACACAGCTCCGCTCCACACACCTCACACGCACAAGGCTCCGCTCCATATACCTCGTACACACACGGCTTTGCGCCGTACACCTCGTACACACACGGCTCCGCTCCGTACACCTCCGCTCCGTACACCTCGTACACACACGGCTTTGCTCTGTACACCTCGTACACACACGGCTCCGCTCCGTACACCTCGTACACACACGGCTCCGCTCCGTACACCTCCGCTACGTACACCTCGCACACACACGGCTCCGCTCCGTACACACATGGCTTTGCTCCGTACACCTCGTACACACACGGCTCCGCTCCGTACACCTCCGCTCCGTACACCTCCGCTCCGTACACCTCGTACACACACGGCTTTGCTCCGTACACCTCGTACACACACGGCTCCGCTCCGTACACCTCGTACACACACGGCTCCGCTCCGTACACCTCCGCTACGTACACCTCGCACACACACGGCTCCGCTCCGTACACCTCGTACACACACGGCTTTGCTCCGTACACCTCGTACACACACGGCTTTGCTCCGTACACCTTGTACACACACGGCTCCGCTCCGTACACCTCGTACACACACGGCTCCGCTCCGTACACCTCCGCTATGTACACCTCGCACACACACGGCTCCGCTCCGTACACCTCGTACACACACGGCTTTGCTCCGTACACCTCGTACACACGGCTCCGCTCCGTACACCTCGTACACACGGCTCCGCTCCGTACACCTCGTACACACACGGCTCCGCTCCGTACACCTCGTACACACACGGCTCCGCTCCATACACCTCGTACACACACGGCTCCGCTCCGTACACCTCGTACACACACGGCTCCGCTCCGTACACCTCATACACACGGCTCCGCTCCGTACACCTCGTACACACAGCTCAGCTACATCCACACTGTAAACCCCTTATGATCCCACATATAAACTTACCATCATCCAGCACCATGACGACCAGTACAGCAGTTTCCTGCACACAGGGGCCTGATCATGTGACACCTAACTCCTCCCCTCTTGTGACCTCATCACAGGGCCTGCTAGCACCTTTACAAAGCACAGCACAGCAATGGTAAATGTCGGCTGTGCGAAGTTGGGAGGGCAAGGAAGGGGTGCATGGGGGGCGTGGCGACTTCTCACTGCAGGACACATTGTGTCCTGACCGAGCCAGCGAGCGGTGGGAGGGGTTAGAATCGGGACTGTTGGGGTATGGAATTGCTGCTGCTGCGCCGCCCCCACACACACGTGCCGCCTGGGGCGGACCGCCCCCGCCCCCCACACGCTACGCCACTGCTCTTCTATTTAGCTGATTCAGAATCAAAGAAGGGGGCTGCCTTAGCTATTGAAATAAACTAGTCAGCCAGCCCCCTTTATACACATCAGTGCTGGGGTGGACATATCATTGGTGCAACCTGTGCAGGTGCACAGGGGTCCAGGAGGTAAGAGGGCCCATTGCCACATCCAAAACATGTGAAATTGTGTATTATGATGAGCTATTGGTGTGCAGAGGGCCCATATACTGTATTGGTCTCATACAAGGGCCATCTTCTGTCTGTGTCCTCCAGTGCATCAATGGTCATGTGTTGACACAAGTGGGTAGTGAGTGGGTAGAAAGCTCTGTTATATGTCAGAACTTGGGACCAGTAGTGAAAATAGGTCATAAATGCAGCTTGAATGAATGAATGAATGAATGATATTAAAAATATTTAGACTTGAGAGTCCTCAGTGGTTGATACCTTTTAATGGCTAACATGATACATGAATGATATTAGTAAGTTCAATTAATCAACACACCCAAACCACTTTTTACTTGACAGGGTAACCCCTTTAATGTTTTTTTGGAAACAGTAACATAAGCAAAGTTATGACTGGCATCATTGAGGAATTTTGCTTTACAGAGATACTTCCGTATAATTATAATGCACTTTTTGCCCCTGAGGAAGCCTCACTTTGGGAGGCGATACGCGTGGTCTTTATTTCCTAATTCTTACCACAACTGCACAGGTTTTATCATTGTGCCTTTTCTCTTGTCTGCACTTTTACATTGTGTGTTGGCAGTATACATTATTGGTCTTTATTACACAGGGATTATCTGTTCACACATTGTTGCCATCATGCACTCTCTCCAATCTTTGTAACTTTTATGCTGCAGTGCAGATATACTGCCAGCCATTAGTGTACATATTGCTGTGCATTCATGTCATGTGAGGTAGATCACAGCTTTATTTGGGGCTTTTTGGTGACATTTGGATTATTGATTTTTTCCATTTTATCACTAACCGTTATTTAGACATATTTTCCTGCCTTTCTGTTATTGATTGCTTATCCATATGTCCATGGGACGGATTGCTAGTATACTGTATGTAATATTTATTTATATGTTTGATAAGTTATTTCTGCTATTGCTGCCTTTATCCACCTATGTATTCGTATCTTTGTTAGGGTGTGTTTCCACGGTCAGGAAACACTCAGTAATTGCTGCGTGTTTGACGCTGTGCGTTGGCGCAGCGTCAAACACGCAACGTCCAGATGTTACAGCACAGTGGAGGGGATTTCAAGAAATCCTGTTTCCATTATGCGTAAAAACACGCAAGCGGCAGACCTGCGTTAACGGACATGCTGTGCGTCTTTTCAGATCGCAGCATGTCCTATTCCCTTGCGGCGACGCTGCGTCGCCGCAAGGGAAATACACAGGCCTACCTAGCGCTGCGGTGATTCCGGATGTGTTCAATGAGCACATCCAGATTCACCGCGCATTCACAAGGGGGCGAGGCTTTGGGCGGAGCGGACTTTCCGCTCCGTCCAAAGCGCTGCGTTTCCTGACGGTGGAATCACAGCCTTACACTTAATGCTGCTTTTATCTTTGATAACCTGCATTATATATGTGATTGGATATGGTGGACTATAGCTCTATTATCGGCCTGTCCAACAACACAGGCATGGCCATTTGGGCTTTTCAGTGTTTTTAATTGTTTTTCTTTGCTCATATTTCAATAAATATTTATTTATTAGCTGATCCGTTTGTTCATCACACTTCTTTTTCTTCGTTGTTTCAATCATTACAATTCAGTAAATTTTAAAAAAATATGGAGGGAGTGGAGGGAAGACTTGCACAAGACTCCAAGTTGCTGGCAATCAGATGATTTGGACATATGGGTCAGTGCTACTTCCTGCAGACAGCTGAATATGATCATTATTCTAGCTGGTGGTGTCTATAGTGCTGATCAGGAAACAGCAGAAGTCCTGTGAGCCTACAGAGGCTGCACCTACTACATATCTGTCATGGTCAGGAAGGCTGATCAGCCTGCACTAACAAACTATGGGCTTGTAAAAAACTGCTTAATATTCTCTAGAACTAAATCACATAGCTACAGAATATAATAATTTGTCATCTACGGATAGTTGTAGAATAATTGCACCTACCTGCGACTCTTGTGCTGTCCGGTGACTGTAGATTCAGATGGAGAAGAAAGTATAAAGTCTGTTAAAGTTTCGCAAAACTTCTCTTTTCCTCTGTGAGTAATGCAGCCACTTCCTTGTGTGGGCGGAGGTGCTTAAAAGCAAAAAAAAAAATCCCACAAATAAGCCAAGATTTTCTCCCTCCCCCTTCTTAACAGCGCTCCTTCCAGACTGAACTCGGATATATTCACATCTGGACATTTAAAATGACCAAATTTTCCCAAAAGTTCTAGAATAATGGCCTCTGTGTCAGCACATGGAAGGGGTAGGGGTCTAGCACAAAGGGACATTTCTAAACACTGCACCCTTTGTATATTAGTCAGCGATTAAGTAGATTAGGGAGCCGGAGAAGGTTTCATTTCCAAAGATGCATAAAACAATAATATAAGTTGCTCTATGTTGTGCAGTGAAAGCTCCCTCCATACATTCCTCTGGTTTACTAGCTTATTTATGTATGGCCAGCGCTGACGAGATCAAGAACACAGAATCCCAGAATCTGCTGACACTACTTCACTACAGTACAAAGCATATCTCAATCCAAGATTCAAAGAAGCTTTATTTGGCAGGACTAAATACACATTAGTTTTGCCAAAGCAAGTGTACAAAAGGGAATATGGATAGGGATGTTGGGTAGGGGTAGATCTAGGGTAGGGGCTATGGAAGTCCATGGCATATGGAGGGGTGATGGGAGCAGATCCAGGGTGGGGACTATAGAAGTCCATGGCCTTGCATCACCACAGGGGGTTTGGGGTTTTGTTGATCACAATAAAGATTACCTTTACCTTTTGGAATGTTGCATTGAAATGTAATAATATCCCCTGTCTTGCAGCTTTCTGTAATAATATCCCCCATCCCGATTCATACTCTGTCGTAATATCCGTCCTCTTTGGATATTACCAAAGATGTCCCTCATCCATTGTTCCTTTTTTATTGTAATGTCGACTTTCTTTGGCCCCTTCCTGTCATAATGATCTCGATCTTGAACCCCTTCCTGGTATAATGTCCCCATCCTATAAAAATGTCCTTCATCCTGAGCCCCTTCCTGCTATAATGTCCCCCTTTCTGGACCCCTTTCTGGTATAATGTCCTCAATTCTGGGCCCTTCCCTTTACTTGTAAACTGTCCCCCATCCTGGACCCTTTCCCAGTTCATTCTGACTCTATTTTCTAACACATTAAAAAATAAATGATTCTTCTTACCTTCCTCCACTCCCATGACGTTCGGCGTGCTCTTCTATAGCCTGAAGCTGCTATCGGCATGCTTGTCAAGGGCGGCGCATGGTAGTGACATGATGCACCACCCTTGGCGGGCATGGAGATGTCAGCTGCCAGCCTTTGATTGGACGTCGGCATGTACTGCAGTGCGATACTTCATGCATGAAACAGTCAATTGTTGTACCCTATGAGACTCCGATTGTTAAGCACTTGCAGAAAACTTTTTCACATGAAACTAAAAGAGTCAATGTGGATGTTACGGTATCCTACAGATTTTTAAATCTGTATCATATCCTAAATATCAAAATGTTTTTTCTTATTTTTTAATAGTGTAAAGAGTGATACTGTCCAAAAGGTAAAATCTGCAGTGAAAAAATTTTGATGCATCTAAATATTTTCTAAAAGTGAATATTAATACAGTCCTTTCCTTTAAAGTAAACCTGTCAGCAGGATTGTGCACAGTAACCTACAGACAGTGACAGGTCAGCACCGTTACACTGATTACAATGATACCTTGGTTGATGAAATCCTTCTTGTGGTTGTTGTTATCTTTATTTTCAGTTAATGAGGTTCTCGTGCCCCTGGGCAGCCTATGAGGGGGTCTTCATGTGGTGCTCTGATTAGATATTCATCAATATAGACTTCTGACAGGTCACTGATCCCTCACTGACATGCCCCATATTTTACATACTGCATATACTGTGGTGAGTTTACAAAAAAAAGACATTGAGCAAAATAGCACTGTGTAACAATTGTGTGGGTACGATGGAATCTAATTGCGTGGGCTAAAACGAAACGAGACCAAAGCTGAGGCAAACAAGTGTATTGAACAAAATAAGAAATTGAATCAAATCTAACAGAGATCTTCCTGCAATAGTAACGAAGAGCTCAGCACAACATAGAAATGAACAGCAAACTGAATCGCGTGACCGCTAATAATCACAAGTCCAGCAGTAATATGAAGCAAGAGTAAAAGTACGGCACTTAACGTAGAAGTCCAGCAATAATATGAGCAAGAGTGCGCACAGCACTTAATGTAGAAGTCCAGCAATGCACAGGTGGAGCATAAACAGGAGAAGGTTACTAAATGTACCTTTTAGGGTATGTTTTCACACTCAGGAAACTCTGCGGATTGGATGCCGCGTACAGCTGCAGCGTCCAATCCACAGAGGCCAGATGTTACAGCATAGTGGAGGGGATTTTATGAAATCCCATCTCCACTATGCGTACAAACACACAAGTGGCAGGCAGACCTGCGTAACCGGACATGCGGCGAGTCTTTCCAGACTGCAGCATGTCTATTTATCTTGTGGAGATGCTCAGTCTCCGCAAGATAAATAACACAGTCTATGTTTAGGATGCTGTGATTCTGCATGTTTTCAATGAACACATGCGTAATCACTGCGCGTACAAAAGCCAGCAGCGCTTTTAACGGAGCGGGTATCAGCTGCGTTCAAAGCAGCACTGCCATTCTGGAATGTGGAAACATACCTTTAGGGCTGAAAAGTCCCGCTCAAGTCCAGCAACGCAGCCCACACAGAACACCGTCCAAGAAGGAGATAACGATGTCAGAATCTCTTACTGACCGCAGCAGTTCCAGAGATGAGTAGCTCCACACTAGAAGTCCAGACAATAAATACTTTAACACCGGCCAGGATCAGGGAGCCGCACAGAGGGCTGAGGGCAGCTGTAAGCGGAAAGGAAGAGCACCGAGTAACGAGCAGCAGCAGGAACTCCAGAAGCAAACCAGGAGAAAGCTCAGAAGCCAGCAGCAGATAAAATACTCAGGCAAGGAGGATCTCCTGAGCCGTAGTAAAATAGCAGGACAGACAGGAAGTTCCAGGACAGGGCGAGGTACAAGACTCCATCGTGGACAAGGGCATACAGGCTCAATGGAAAATCCGGAATCCTTACACACTGGCGATGGCACCTGCGCAGTATCACATATAGCATTATGCCTGGTAAAAAAAAATACCTTCATCAAAATGACGCCTGCGCTGTTGCATCTATCGTGGTCTTATAGATGCTACGGCGCCAGCGCCATTTTACTAGAGACAAAAAAAATGTGGCTGCAGTAAAATGGCGGTGCCATTTTCATGAAGATAATTTTTTTTTTACCCAACAATATTATAGGCATAATGCTGTACATGATACTGTGCAAGCGCAGGTAATTTTATTTTTCTAAACCCACCATAGTACATGCAGGATGTAAAAGAGGGGGCAAGTTACTGAAGGATCAGTGATCTGTCATAAGCCATAAGGATAAATATCTAAGCAGAGCACCACATAAAGCCCCCCATAGCCCTTCACCCCACAGCCTGCCCTGGAGCTCCAGAATTAACTGAAAACTACAAAAAAAAGATTAAACAACAAACACAAGATGGATTTCTTCACCAGAGGTATCATTTTAATCAGTATAACAGCGCCAATTTGACAGTGTTAGGCCGGAGTCACACTAGCGAGAAATACGGACGAGTGCAATGCGAGAAAAAATCGCATTGCACTCGGACCAATGTTAATCTATGGGGCAGCTCCTATCATCCGATTTTTTCTCGTCCGTTTTATACGCGATTTGCAGCGTATTACGGCCGAGACTCGCCAATGCAAGTCAATGGGTGCGTGAAAAAAATGAATTGCACACGGACCAGACGTGTGACTTGCGGGAAAAATGCAAGACTTCTCCTGGTGACAGGAAATTCAATCATGCTTTCTCAGGAAGTTTTGACATGCAAATTAGCCTGGCACACTACACTCCTAACCAGGGAGCACTCCTCCACAGAGTAATCATGGCCTGAATAATAAATGTGGAAATGCTCCTAGTGCTGGTGCAGGAAAGGCCTGTTTTGTGGGACCAACGCGACCCCCATTATGCGGACCGCTCCCGCAAGGAGGCGGCATGGAGGTCAACATGTGGCCACATGGTCCCTGGTTATGAAGATCGACCTCGTGCGGAGCAGCAAGAAATTAGTAAGTAGATTGATGGAACAATTGTATTAACAGTTAAATCAAAAGCTTAAATGCAGGATATCTTATGTGTGTCCTATACATGGGCGTACCCACCGTGGGGCAAGGGGGGCAGCTGCCCCCCCTAGAAGCAGGGCACACAAAGAACTTGGAGAGCAGGCAGCCACACACAGCTGACAGGGGCGGGCGGACTCACTGCAGCGCAGGCTGAGACTCTGCCGTCCGTCAGTCCACCAATAGTGAAAGAGAGGAGGACGTCACCCAACCATGTGACCCGCAGCAGGGAGGAGTCACCGCAGGTCCTCTAGTTACATAGGGGAAGAATCATGATGGATTGAATGCAGTCACCGGGTCACATGATCCAGAGAGAGGCGTGTCCACAGAGTGCTGCTGCTAGCTATGGCTGCTTCCTCCTGCTGCTGGCCACAGATCTGCACCTGTCCTGTGAGACCTGTTATTAGGAGCCGCTCGGTGCCGGGGTGAGTAGTGGCGGAAGCTTCTGCATCGGAGGTCTCTCTCTCTATATGGCTCTATAGTGCACAGTGAAATGCACAGGTCTCTCTTGATATGGCTCTATAGTGCACAGTGAAATGCACATGTCTCTCATATGGCTCTATAGTGCACAGATCTCTCATGATATGGCTCTATAGTGCACAGGTCTCATGATACGGCTCTATAGTGCATAGGTCTCATGATATGGTTCTATAGTGCACAGGTCTCTCATGATATGGCTCTATAGTGCACAGGTCTCATGATATGGCTATATAGTGCACAGTGAAATGCACAGGTCTCTCATCATATGGCGCTATAGTGCACAGGTCTCTCATGATATGGCTCTATAGTGCACAAGTCTCATGATATGGCTCTATAGTGCACAGGTCTCTCATGATATGGTTCTATAGTGCACAGTGAAATGCACAGGTGTCTCATGATATGGCTCTATAGTGCACAGGTCTCTCATGATATGGCTCTATAGTGAACAGGTCTCTCTCATTATATGGTTCTATAGTGCACAGTGAAATGCACAGGTCTCTCTCTCATGATATGACTCTATAGTGCACAGTGAAGTGCACAGGTCTCATGATATAGCTATAGTGCACAGTGAAATGCACAGGTCTCTCTCATGATATGGCTGTGAAGTGCACAGGTCTCTCTCTCATGTCATATAAAATATGTACATTGTTTTGAATAGTATTTATATACATTTCTCGTCCATTACATCAAAGAAGGCGACATTGGCTGTGACACAAACGGCCAAAAATTGCTCTAGGCTGCTGCTGCTCCATCGATGGGGTTACATTACATTATAACCCACAAGGTATTGCAACTGCGACAAGCAATTTGCAAAAAAAATCCAACTGGTTCTGATTCTTTGTTGCGGTACCTAGCGGGTCACAATGCGACCCCATTTACCTGCATAACAGAAGCAGCTGTTTCATGGCCAAAGTTGACGTATAGCCCCAGCTTAATGAAAAATGACTATTTTCACATCGTGTGCTGTATATAGTGTGTAGTATATGGTGTATACAGGGTCATACACATTGTGCGGTATATAGAGTGTATATACACTGCTGTATTATACTTTTCATATACAGGTTATAATGCCTCTTATTCTTTGTATAGAGGCTAGTGAGCCATGTATAATATATGGTATATACAGCATAGTGTCGCATACGCTGCTGTATTATACAATATACAACAGTTCTAACGCTCCATACCTAATATGCAGGATAATGTAGTGTATACCTGTATAGATGCGACCTTGGCTTGCCCCCCCTAGTTTTGATCCTTGGTACGCCCATGGTCCTATATGACCCATATTTTATAGGATACACATTTGCTACATCACAGGTCACATTACACTGAGGCCTACATGTTGAAACACACACAATGACAATGTGATTATCAATTTTTTTTTTTTTTTAATTTTCAGTGAATGATGTCACTAGACGGTGGCGGAGTTGCCGGGACCAGTACCTGCGGGAACGCCAGCAATTAGGGCGGAGTGGGGATGCAGCCCCAAAAAAAAGAAAATACCTCTATTATGACCGCTTGAATTTTCTGGCCCCCAGCATGGATCCTAGGCCGTAAGTGCATGCATTAAGGTACACCTTGTACACATGTTTTACTGTCACCAGAACTTATTTATTGTAATGTTCAATGTTTTCTATCCAACAGAACGGAGTCAAACCTTACTGAAAGAGAGACTGCATCAGACTCCGAGGTCATCATTGACACTGTCGGTGAAGGTGACGAAGTGGCTGGCCCATCTTCGGCACCCCCTGACAGCAATCAGCCAGCAGCAGCACCACCAACACTATGTGCATCGGTATCAGCATCCACACAGGAGGCTAATCCCGAGGAGGAAGATGTGGGCCACAGCAGCAGTCCTACAGTGCCACTTGAAAGGTCACCCCTGCCTTCAGCCTTACCACTTTGTGGATGCTGCAGAAGGGGTTTTGTTTCCACCTCTACCACAAGGAGGCAAGAGGATACAGGTGTTCTAAAACTATCTCGCCGGGGCTGCCCATGATGATAGGGAAAGGCCTTCTATCGTACCCTTTGCCCAATACTTGCGCCCGGTTTCCGCATTCCCTCAGATTGCGTGCCCGAGGTGCTCTCCAGATTGTACTGGACGCTTGTGCCCCACCCAACAATCCTCTGCCCATTTTTAGTTTTTTAGAAAGGTGGCAGTTGTCTCACACCAAAACCCTTTTGCCGCTGCAAGACCTTCCCCCCCAGCAGTCAGGGGAATTAGAGACGGCACCCCCTACCTTCCAGTCACAGCCACCCAACCCGAAGGCCAAAGAACCTATGGACACTTGGGCCCGAGTTCAGTGCACCTGTCCAATATGGCCCACTTGAGCAGACACAATGTTGGAGGTTGGTCCAACATGTGTCTGCTCGACATGGGGATATTGGGGGATATGAAGCCAAAGGGTTACTCCCATAGCCAGGGTGTCAGCCATCCATACCACTCTCAACAGTATTATGTAACGCAACCACAGGAACAAAAAACCTTGGGGCCCGAATCTGCTTTGGGCCCTCTTTCCCCAGCCCAGGGTGATACTAGGTTACCCAACAGAGCAACCAACTTTTGCCCAAGGTGACCGTCCCCCTTCACCCCCCCCCCCAAATTACCACAACCTATAAGAGGGAATGTGGTGTCCCTGATGTTTTTTTTTTTTTATCTTGTATTTTATTTATTATTTTTCATTTAACTTTGTCGTAATATTTGTCGTTGTAAAGACAGTTGTATATTATGAGGCCTGAATGGGAGGCCTTTTACAGCCCTATGATGGTAATATGGCACAACCAATTTTGATGCAAAGGGAAAAACTAAATTTCACAACAAAAAAAACCCACGCTGTGATGTTTTCTTTAAGCTTATTTTATTATCAACTTAGATTTAAGGGTATCTTCTAAAGCAGGGGTGGAACCTTTTTCTGCCGAGGGGCCCTTTGGAATTTTATAAAAGTGTTCGGGGCCGGATAAAATTAAATTTAAAAATGATGAGCGAGTATACTCGTTGCTCGGGTTTTCCCAAGCATGCTCAGGGGTTTTTCCCCATTAAAGGGG
>JARQOD010000007.1:139554540-139673346 GCA_033576555.1 Oophaga sylvatica | reverse complement strand
AATTTTTAAAAATGGTGGTAGTTGTTGTTTTTTGGCCCCACCGAAGCAGATGTAAGAATTTGAAACATGTCTTTTAATGAAGGAAATGGAGAAAAATTAGTCTTTACAAACAGTACAAAACGAGGTACAGATTACACTACGTTAATGATTGCTGTGTACTGCAGCTAGGCAATGTTAGTAACTCGGTTTTTTAAGTTGAAAATCCTACAGCACTGTGCTCTGTTTGTTGCAATAATTCTCCCCCCTAGGTGAATGGTATTCTCCTCACATGAAGACTAAACCCCCCTTTGGGCCAGCCCCTTTTTTTAAGCCAACCCGAAAGGGTAAGAGGAGGCCATTTTGTAGGTGAAAAATTACCTTTTTGTCCAAGACGTCAAATCCAGCTGCCACTTAAAAGTTAAAAAACTCGCCCCGGGACTGCTATCCCCTTCTATTGACGTTAGGCTGCGTCTTTGGCGCTGGGCCAGACTTTTTTTTCAAGAACCTCTGCTACTCAAACAGAGTGGGTATCTGATCAAGGTGGGGAGATTGAACCCCTTGGTGCACCCTTCAACGGTCTGACAATGTTTTTAAAAAATGCCGCCCCAAAAAACATTCACGCATTTTGACACACATTTTTATCCAAAAAAACCCCACTTTTGGGGGAACACGTAGCACACACCCAAAACAGTTAATATAGGCCTGAAATGATTTCAAATATCTGCCCTTTATTTTTTTTTTTTTTGGCCAGAAAAAAGTGTCAAGAAGAGGCTATGACCAAAAAAAAAATAAATTAAGAAAAAAAAAAAATTGTGTGCACTAGCCCCTGGGGTGCATAGATACGGTCAAATATGTAATAGGGACGCGCAGTAATAGAAGGGGCCCCCTTATATAGAAAAGAAGTAGCCACTACAGTGTACTGAGTCTTTATACCCCATCGTGTGGCATGCCTTGCATTATGTGTTTAGCACATACTCCCAAACCTGCACTGCAATCATATAACCCTATTGCCTTAGAAGGATGTTGTTAACTGGATTTGTGTATTTTGATGGTATACTCCATACCTTAAAACCCCAAATCTGACCCATCCCCCACATCGCTAATTTGAGAAAAAACTGAAGAGCATGGGGGGCACAGGTCCCCTACCCCTGATGGCTGTAGGGCCAACCAATCAAAAAACCCAAACAAAAATGTGTGGCATTCAGGGAAGACAACCCCTGAGGTTGATTGGCGCTTTAAAAAAAAAAAAAAAAAAAGAGCACCAAAATTCGGGGTGCACCAGAACTCCCGAGCAAACACAGAAATCTCCCCGAGTAACAGGCATTACGAGAACTTTTTTTTTCACCCAAAGTTTAATGTCCCTTTGGGAGAAAAATGCTACAGCATTTTTTATCCCCAATTTTTTGCCTTCATGAATAGGGAAAATAGATGAGTAAAGATAAATTGACAGTTTGCCTAGGGGTCTTTTCCCAATTTTGCAGCAGTACCCTAGAAACCCTTCTGGGTTTGTATTACGCCTGTAAATAAGGGGGGCAGAGGGACGTGGGGATACACCCCTACCAGCCTTGCGGTCGTTTTCCCCACAGGGGTTATTGTCTCATGCTTTGCCCTTTTTTACCTATTGGTATATAGTGCTTACCAGTGAGCTCACTGAATGTGACACCTTGAGTTTAGGTGCATTTTCAGCTTTGTGATAGCCTTTACATTTTATCAATATCTTACATTCCACATTTCTCTGCCAATTGGCATATCATTATGATTTATTAGCGAATTAATGTAGGTGCAAGACTTGTCACAGTTTGGTATACGGCACTGTTTTCCAATTCATGCTAATAATTGTAATTGTTTTGGGCTTCACTATATCGGGCCACTGGGTGCATGTAACTTCTCAGGTGTTTACTTAGTCATTCCACCTTACATCAAGCCTATCATATAGGTCACATTAGAGGTCAAAATTTTGTCTATTCCAATTTTTGGATCACATTGTTTGAGCAGGCTGTAGAGAGATGTGTCCTATGGATACACACGTCCCTCATGTGTTTTTAAATTTTGTACTTGTCACCTTTCTATACCATTCATGAGGTTATTCCTTGTTTATGATTGTTCAATAAAATTTTGCATTTTATACCATCTGGTGGGTCTCAATGAGTTCCTTTTTCCACCATTGTGTTTAATTGTATTACAGCCTGTCTACAGGGAACAATGAGTGGATGTATGAAGGGTGCACCTTACACTGAAGGGTTTCTCAGACAACAGAATGCCCATAAGCCTTCCCTTCAGCCTCAGAAACAAAAAAATAAAAATAATCTATAGCCAAATGCTAGAGTTTTATTTACTTCAAATACAAATAAGCACTTTATTTTTTACAAACTTCTGTACACTTTAATTTAATCAAGCATATAAATATTAGAAATTGAAAGCCTGCTTCTGCCCACTTGGGGCTTGGAATGTGTAAGTGCCCGTTGTAGCTTCCGGTTCTAATGCCGCCATGTCATCAGCCTCCTGAATCACAAGAAATTATGGAAGAGAACCAGGTTAAATATATGAGCCACATTAGAGAACAGTATAGCTACAGTATTACTATGATGCAAGAGATCATTAACTAGTTTTTAATAGGCAAATGTTGAGAAATAAAAAAAAATTTGATCCATTTGAGTTTCAGATTTTGCAAAAAAAAAAAAAAAAAAAAAAAAAAAAACAAGCAAACCACAATTGTTTTGCAGGAATCATGGAACAAGACAAAAAGGAGGCACGTGTCCACATTAAAAGCAACAGTGCAAAATAATCTAAAATACATTATATTGTATAAAAGGAACAAGCTGCTGGCTATTAGTGACACATAGAATGGCCACTAGGTATATGTTAATAAAGCAAAATGAATGGTCTTCTTGGCTAAACAAGCGGTTTTAAAATTACCTCAATTGTATTGTATATTGTGTAGGTGCATGGGTTAAACCCAATTATGCAGGCTATTAACCCCACATGAATGCATCAATATATCCATGTGCATGGTCATAAGGTTTTTAACCTTTGAGCATGCACATACCAATGCATTCATGTGGAGTATATCCATGGGGTTAAGATCCTGAAAAAAATGCAGGTTTTGCTTGCATCAAACACGCAACATGTGAACATGTACTAGGCTTATACTCCTATGTTCACACGTTGCAGGTTTTGCTTGCAGCAAACAAGTGTTTTCTCAAGATCAGCTGTGCTTCCACCACAGAAGCATGAACACAGGATAGCAATGCAAGACACGCAAACACACACTACAAACTTAAGGTGTAGAATTACCACAAGCAAAAGTGCTCACCCAATCATGACGGGTGGAAATATAAGGGTGCAGTCATGGGTCCTGAAAAATCCCGTTACCGGTAAGTAACTAAGACTATCGATCACCCATGACAGAATTACAGAGAAAATAAGAATTCAGGGATCGACCAGTCTGGTGCACCGTTCTCCCAAAGGCGAGATCGGAAGATACACCCATAAACTTCCTATAGGCATTATAGGTTGGATAATAGGACCAGGTTGCTGCCTTAGAAATCCCTATTGAGAGGTCTGATCTCTTCGCCCAGAAGGTTGCCACGGCCTGTGTGGAGTGAGCATTTAAGCCTTCCGTGACTGCCTTGCCACTAGCAGAGTAGGCTAAAGAAATTGCGTCCCCAATCCACCTAGCAATTGTGGGTTTTGAGGCATTAAGGCTGCTTTCACATATCAGTTTTTTGCCATCAGTCACAATCTGTTGTCTCGACCGATCCATCGCAGATTGTGAAAAACTGATGCGACTGATCCATTTTTTCGACGGATCTGACGAAAAAAAACCCCCAGATATATCTATATCTCATACATAGCCGCTAAATATATTGCCGGCTTCAGTAAAATAATTACAGAACCCGACATATGGTTTACATACAGTAAGTCATGTCATATCAAAACATTTTATATATGTCAGTGTTTAATCAATTTAGCAGTTTGTGTTAGAAAAAATTTGGAACTCTAGGGGTTAAATTTAAGGCCGGAGTCACACTGGCGACAAAATCGGACGACTGCAATGCGATGAAATATCGCATTGCAGTCGGACCTATGTTAATCTATGGAGCAGCTCCCAGCATCCGATTTTTTGTGGTCCATTTTAAACGTCTGAATGTAATCACAGCATGCTGTGATTGTCACCGATTGTGGGTCGACTATCGCCAATGCAAGTCTATGGGAGCTATGAAAAATCGGATTACAAACGAACCGCACGTGTGACTTGCGATTAAATCGTACCAGTGTCCTTTAGAAAAGCCGGCAATTCATCCCCGGCTATATTGTAAAATCACACTGACACTTTAAGAATAGAATCAATACATATATATGTATTCTATAATTGTGAGCTATCTATCTATATATACACACACACATATATATGTTATGTTTCGGTAGCTGAGGAGGACAGGAACAGTAGGGCAGCAGAACACCTGAGATGTTGGTAACTGATGGGTTGCAGATTCCTAAACTAACGACACAACTAGAGGTAGCCATGGAGCGTTCCTACGTTGATCCTAGACGCCTCGTCACAGCCTGAGAGATAACTACACCTAAAAGGCAGAAAGATGAAAGCTATCTGCCCCAGAGCAGATCCCCAAAGAAAATAGGAAGCCCCCAAACATATAATGGCGGTTAGACAAGATGAAAATACAAACATAGGCAGAAAATAGACTGAGCAAACGCTGGGGCCACAAGCTGACTAAATAGGATAGGACAGGAGAGATTACTTTCTGCAACCCAGAAAATCCTACAAAAATCCAACAATTCTGATTACAAAAATACTGAGACCACACGATCTCGCCACCCACTAAATCAGATCTCAGTGTGAACAAAAACCAAGCCGAAGCCGCTGAAAAAAAACCAGGAAAAAGCAAATGAGCAAATAACAGTGGCTGCAGAAAAACTGAGGAGCTCAGGCCCCAGGAGGGGACCTGGCTGACCTCCAAAAACAGTGCAGAAAACAATGCAAAAAGCAAGCACAAAAAGAAAAGCAAAAAATATCTTATCTGAAAGCAGGAGATGCAGGCAGGACTCCAGACAACTTCCAAATGAACCAGGAACCACAACTGAGACAAGAACAATTGATCACCGGCAACCATCATGGGAGGGAACCTCCCTTATATCAGACCAGTCCGTGATTCCAGATTGCCACTCCTCGCTGAAAGGTTCAGTGCCATCTGTAACCACCAGAGGGAGCTTCTGCTCAGAAACCATCTCTAGCACATTCATAACACATTTATTAAAGGTGTAAATTTGTTGAAAAAAAAAAAAAAAAATGCGTGTATTTTCTCCACCAGACAGACAAAGCAAGCGAGTGGGGGCAGATAATAGCCCAGGGAGGGTGCATTTTTTTTTTTTTTTTGCCCCCCCTGGCTACTAACATCTGCCCCCAGCCACCCCAGAAAAGGCAAATCTATAATTAGATTCGCCCTTTCTGGCACTTTGCCCGTCTATTCCCATTGCCCTGTAGCGGTGGTGAATGGGTTAATAATGGGTTAAAGCCACCTTGCAATTGAAAGGTGACTTTAAGCCAGGTTAATAATTGAGAGTTGTCAATTTGACAACTCAATTATTAATCCTATTGTATGAAAGGAAAAAAAAAAAAAACATTAGTTATTAATCCTTTTAATGAAATAAAGACAGTTTTGGACCATATTTTATTGCTCAGCTGTTACCCCCTGAATGAATAAGTTCCTCTCCTGGCGAAAGGAGAGGAAGTGATTAGTGTGTGAAGCTTAATTGATTGCTTCCCACTTTCACTTCAGGTCAGGGTGACCTGACCTGAAGTGAAAGTGGGAAGAAAATCAATTAAGCTTCACACATTAATTAGCTGCCTGCTAGCTGTAACCTGTTAACCCTTTCTGATGGATTACAGCGTGGGACCTGACTGTGCATCGGATAGGTAAGAATCATTTTGCTTTTTTATTTTATTTTTATTACAGGAAATGGTTTTAGCAGGAAAATAAAAGATGGTCAAAAACTGTTTAATAAAAATCATTTTAATGAAATAAGCAAAGTGTGTGTTTGATTTTTCTTTCAGACAATAAGATTAATAATTGATAGTTGTCTAATTGACAGCTCTCAATTATTAACCTGGCTTAAAGTCACCTTTCGATTGCAAGGTGGCTTTAACCCCTTATTAACCCATTCACCACCACTACAGGGCAATGGGAATAGACGGACAAAGTGCCAGAAAGGGCTAATCTAATTATAGATTTGCCTTTTCTGGGGTCTCTGGGGCAGATGTTAGTAGCCGGGGGGGGGGCACAAAATAAATGCACCCTCCCTGGGCTATTATTTGCCCCCACTCGCTTGCTTTGTCTGGTGGAGAAAATACAGCGGGAGCCCACACTTTTTTTTCAACGAATTTACACCTTTAATTAACCCCTACATGCAATTTCCTCTGCCAGAGAGGGAAAGCCAATGACTGAGGACAGATATTCATAGCCTAGAGAGGGACCATAGTTTTTGGGCCCCCCCCCCCCGCCTACAAACATCTGGCCCCAGCCACCCCAGACTACCACTGACATCAGTGAGGCTGTGCGGAGTCCCCAGCTGACCTGAAGTAAACTCGATAGCATGGGGAAAAAAAAGTTCAGAAACTTTCCTACGCTAATCAGTTCATCTCCGGTCAGATGGGGCCCCTGCGCAGTCATGAGTTAATTCATTCTGCAGTGGTTTACAGCCGGGCCAGTAGAATTTGTCGAACGAAGGATGAAACGTACGGCCATTCATCGCTGTCTGGGGGAAAAAAAAAATATATATAAAAAATAAACAGATCCTGCTGCATCAGCCGCCAGTTCAGTTTTTTTTTCTTCAAAAAAAATGACAGATTGTGACAGATGGCAAAAAAAAAAAAAAACACGATATGTGAAAGCAGCCCAAGCACTTTCCTGGAACCCTAGAAGGACACCAACAATGTCTTTTCTCCGGCAGACCGGTATCTGACTACACAGATTACGCTTTTAACATCCAAGGTATGAAGTCAACCTCCTGGTTTCTCAAACTAGAACAAAAAAGAAGGACAACCTCTTGTAATCTATGGAACTGGGATGCTATTTTGGGAAGTTGGGGTGGGGGGGAGGGAGGGGGGTCTTCCGTGAAGATTACGGTCATCAAAAAAATGGATTAAAAGGTGGACCTATAGAAAGCCTGAATATCAGTGAATCTTCTGGCAGATGTTAGAGCTACCAACAGCAGTTTTAAAGGGAACCTGTCACCAGGAATAATTCTGTTAACCTGCAGATTAACATAGTTCTGATGCTGTCCAGCGCCTGCATGCAGCGGGGGGGCAAGTTATATTTATTATCCCAGCAAGCATTTGGTATTCAGTCATGGGGGGAGGGGGGAAGGCGATGGAATTGTGTTTAGGTCACACTAACTGACAAGCCCCCTGCCCTATGACTGAATACACTGGCAGGGAGAATAAAAGATAGTTTTCTCCCCGCTGCATTCAACTGCGTGCAGGGGACAGACGGCATCATAACACTGCTAACCTGCAGATTAACAGCGTTATTCTTGGGGACAGGTTCCCTTTAAGTGACAGAATCTTAAGAGGTTCAGATTCTATGGGCTCAAATGGTACGTCCGTTATGGCTGTCAGGACCAATTATTCAAGTGCCATGTGACCAATTTTACTTTAGAAATGGGCCTAGATCTCAATTATGCTTCAATAAGCTGTGGTACAAATATTTAATATCCAAATCACAGCCGTAAAAAGCCCCAAGAGCCACCACCCCAACTACTGATACTCGGGTACTGATTGATAAACTAGAGAACCCTTTTGTAAAAATTCCAAAATACTCCCCACATTCTTGACCCTAAAGAGGATATATAAAAAAAAAAAAAAGTTTGCGCACATTCTATTCATCACTGCCTTCCTACTTTTAAGCCATGCGGAGAGGAGATTTAGCGGGGGGCTCAGTCCTCAGTTCTTCTAACCAAAGGTCTGCCTACATGGTTTCCTGTCCTTGAAGGGGGAACCTCAACCGATGCGTGGGAGAGCAGACGGCTTTTTTTTTTAGCCTGCAAGTTTTCTGTCCTTGGTGGGCAGATACCCTACATCATGGTGCTGTCTTGGGTGATTGATAAGTAGTGAGTGACCATTCTGGACAAAAAAGTTCACATGAGTTCATGAAAAAAAAAAAAAAAAAAAATCTAAAGTTACAAGTGTAATAGTAGGGAGGTGAATTGGTTGGGAAGAGTTAACCTAAGAAACGGACAGAGCATTGAATTTGTAATTTACCTTTACACTTTGTCCAACCAAGGTGTGAAATTGAACAAGGTCTGTGGCTGACCAATGTTTATCTAGTAGGGCCGGACTGAGACCCCTAGGGTCATTAAAAGGGAGGCCACCATGACAGGGGTTGAGAGGACCGAGGATTGGTAGGGATAGGGTTCATAAGAGGTTAAATTATGCAGTGGGGTTGGGGGGTCAGCTTATTGGACGCACGGGGCAAGGGAGGGAGAGGGAGGAGGAGCAAAAAATATGAGGGGTATAAAGGCCTGAGGTAACAACGAGAGGGTAACCATTTTAGGTGCCCCGAACATATATTTAAGCTGTGTAGCATTACTTACTTTGGGATGGATGTCAATTCCATCCTTCAACAGCTGCGGGATGCTGCAGTCCTAAGGGGACCAGACTGGCTGCAGGCTTCCATCAATGGCCTGCTTCACAACGGGGGAGCTCAGCAGTACGTTGCGATTGGGCGCCGGCCTAGGAGAACCAGGCCTCCGGAGCGCCTTAGCCCCGAAGTTACCCCCCGGGTCCGTCGCCGGGTAAGGAGCCCCTCCGGGGAACCTCCGGCTCGGAACGCGGGCAATAGGCAGAGGGCGCCCCGCTCTAGAGCCGGGAGGAATCCTGGTATGCGGCGGGACCTGCATCAGGAGGAGGTGTCGGCCTCCTCCTCAACGGCGACGACGGGGGAGATCGAGGTAACGAGCCACAGTGCGGTGGGGGCTCAGCAGGGAGCAGCAGCGAAGTATCAGCGTCGCAGCCTCAGACGACGCGGCATGGTGGCTCCACCCACTCGGCAGCGGCGGGAAATTCAAACTCGGCCACTAGGAGAACGCAGGAGCGATGGTCTGACAGCGCAGGTGGAGGACACAGGAACGACGCGACAGCAGCAGATGAGACGCGGAGCGGCTGGTGAGTACAGGCCTCTGAGCCTTGTGCAAACACCAGCTGCTGCCGCTTGTAATGACACCTTAGACATGACATTGGGTTCAGCGGTCTGGGGGGGTGGGGGAGCAGCCGACATGATGCCAGCAATACATACTACTGACGCAATGGGTAGGGGTCCACAGTGGGTGGGGGTTGATATTAGGAATAATGATCAGCAGGCGTCTGGTCAAAATCCAGGGGCAGCGTCATATATGCAGCAGGACAACGCAAGATCTACGGGCAGCGTAGCGGACACTAATGTTCGGCTATACGAATCAGCAACAACATCATCGTCACAGGCTATCGTCGTCCTGGATGGGGACCATCAACATCGGGACTCTGGACGCACGGCTGCTGGGTACATAGCGCCCAGGCAGTCAGGTGAGGGGGGGGGGCGGTAATTTCTGAACAACCGGTGTTAGTGTCTGAGTTAGGTTTGAGTGGGGGTGTGTCTGCGGGGGGCACTGGCGCTGGTATGGGTGTAATATTGCAAGGTTTGAATGAATTGTGGAAGATGTGGGAATCTAGAATGGCTCCCGGGGGGGCTTCACCATTACAGGCTTGGTTAGGCAATACAGGGTTAGGCAATACAGGGAGTGGTGGTAGGGAACATGACGGAGCAGCTGGCGGGCGAGGTTTGGGGTCTACGTCAACTGCAATGGCCTCGGCTGCTCGCAGTGACAAATTATTTGAGCAGCCGGGTCAATCTGGTGACAAGGTAGAGGAGACAACACATTTAGACGATTCGGCGAAAGGAGAGGTGTATGTTTGTTTTGAAGGGCCTTTAGTGATGCATTTAAAACAAGAAGTGAAAGATAAGATATGGAAAGGTGAATATATTGATATATTCTCCCTTCTTCCCCTAGAACGTTTCAATTTGGACAGGGTTAGAAGGGATGAGACGAGAAAGGAGGATGAGGATAAGAGGAGGTATCGGCTAATTCCGCGAACATTTAACAATTGGTTACAGGCATTCGCAATTTTAGCATGCATTATTGGGGAGAAATCGCCTGAAAATTGTTCGGCGCTTTTTTGCTATATGGATACGATTGGTGAGGCTTACAGAGTGTATGGAGGTCAGGGTTGGCTCAGATATGATGAGCAATTCCAGCAGCGTAAAGCTGCGCGGCCTAGCGTCAGGTGGGATCATAAGGACATAGCATTATGGATGAGGTTAACGGCGCCAAGTAGAACAATTCAAGGGAGTCAGTCGTTTCAAGGGGGCACCGGGGGCCAGAATCAGTCGGGGCACTCGGTGGGGATGCAGAAAGGGCTGTGTTTCGCTTTCAACGACAGAGTCTGTAAGTTCGGGTCAAAATGTAAATTTAAACATGAATGTTCATCCTGTGCAGGGAATCACGGTTCAGCAAGATGCTTTAGGGGAGGGAGCCAAAAAGGGTCGGACACTACTGGAAAAAGGGGTGACTCCAGTACGCCTGGAAAAAGATGGAACGGTTTCTAAATAGATACCCGAATAGGGAAGCGGCAGTTTTACTATGGGAGGGTTTCAGGAATGGGTTTAAAATCCCCTTTTTAGATGTCACGGTTAGGCTATCAACTAAAAATTTGAAATCGGCTCGGGAATTCCCTCAAATTGTTTCTGAAAAATTGGCTAAGGAAGTATCTTTGGGTAGGATGGCAGGTCCATTTGATGTTCCTCCCATTAGTAATTTAAGAGTGTCACCATTGGGGGTTGTACCCAAGAAGGAGCCTAACAAATTTAGGCTGATTCACCACTTATATTCCCAAGGGTTCGTCGGTTAACGACGGTATCGATCCCCAAGTTTGTTCAGTTTTATATGCATCGTTTGATTCGGCTATGGTACTGGTTCATGATTGTGGAAAAGGAGCGTTGTTAGCGAAAACAGACATCAAAGCGGCCTTTGTCTTTTACCTGTTCACCCCAACAGCATGCATTTGTTGGGATGTTTTTGGGATGGGGGTTTTTCATTGACCGTTGTCTACCTATTGCTGTTCATTATCGTGCGCTTATTTTGAAACTTTTAGCACGTTTTTGGAGTGGACTGTTAAGGAGGTGTCTGGTTTGAATTCTTGTATCCATTACCTAGACGATTTTTTGTTTCTTGGGGCATCACATTCGGTGGATTGTTCAGTACTGTTACACTCCATGGAGCAAATTGCCCGTTCTTTTGGGGTGCCATTAGCAGCGGATAAGACGGTGGGCCCGGTCACCTGTTTGAGCTTTCTGGGCATTGAAATTGATTCAATGGCAATGGAATGCAGGTTGCCCATTGAAAAAGTAGTGGATTTGAAAACAGAGGTGAACCGAGCTTTAGTTTCTAAAAAACTGACATTGAAACATGAGACATTGACATTCCTGGGCAAATTAAACTTTGCTTGTCGTGTAATTCCGATGGGTAGAGCTTTTTGTTGTCGTCTGTCCTTGGCGACGGTAGGGGTGAAGGCCCCTACTCATTTTATCAGACTTAAGAAAGATTTGAAGGAGGATCTTAAAACATGGGCTCTTTTCTTGGAAACGTACAATGGTAAGTCGCTGTGGATTGCACCGGTTGTGTCAGCAGAGTTTTTGGGCATTTTGATGGACACAGTAGGTGAGGAGGGTTTTGGTCTGTTTTTTCCAAGGCCGCTGGTTAGTCGAATATTGGCCCCAGTTGTGGAAGGAGAGAGGCTGGACAGCTAATCAGGTGCTTAGAGAAGTTTTTCAAATCGTTGTGGCATTGTCTTTATGGCCGTAATATGTACGGGATAAAAAGATTTGTTTTGGCTGTCAGTTTGAAGGATCGGTAAAAGCCATTAATTCTTTATCGTCACCGGATCATTCGGTTCTAAGGGTAATGCAACGCCTGGTATGGCTGGGTTTGAGTTTGAATGTCTGGGTCACAGCGTCACTGAGAAGTTCATCAGTTGAGCTAACATGAACGTTCTTTTGTGTTTACAGCTGGAGCGGGCACGGGAAATGTCGTTTCAAGCGGAATCTTGTTAGATGGTATGCCCAGAGAATCTATAGACCTTGCCAGGGGGGCAGTGAGGAACTTGTTAGACAGGTCATTGGCTTCGGGCACGTGGGCAAGTTATACTAGAGCATGGGAGTTGTGGTTAGATTGGGTTTCAACGCTGGGTAGGAAGTTAGGTGATGAGAGTAGTTTATTGTTGTTTTTGGGCCATCATTGGGAAGCGGGCTGGTCGGTTCCGAAGCTCAATAAGTTTTTGTCAGGGATATCTTTTGGTCTTAAATTCAGGGGTTGGCCGGATGTGACTAAGTCATTTTTAATTCAGCAAGCAGTGAAAGGTTGGAAAAAAGGTTGGAGGGTGATGGATGGGAGACGGCCAGTATCATATGATGTGCTACTAGTCCTAGGTAGGGAACTAAGGGGAGTCTGTTCTTCACGTTGGGAGATAGCTCTTTTTAAGGCAGCTTTTTCATTGGCATTCTTTGGGGCTTTTAGGCTGGGGAATTAGTTAGCCCTTCGAGGTATAAGAAAGGGGGTCTCTTGAGGCAAGATGTGGTATTATTTGAAGATTGAATAAATAACTGTATCCTGTCATCAAAAACAGATGTGGAAGGGAAGGGCTGCTCGGTGGTGCTATTCGAAATAACCGGCTCGCCAGTATGCCCCATACAATGCGTAAAAAATTTTATGGAACTCGGGGGTCCTAAAGTTGACCCGTTGTTAAGACATGAGGATGGGTCATTTCTATCTCACTTTCAGTTTATGTCAATTTTTAAACGGTGTCTGGGTAAAGCGGGCATAGTGTCTAGTAATTATAGCGGACATTCTTTCCGAATTGGTGCAGCCACGGAGGCTGCCAGGCGGGGTATGGGAGAAGGCATGGTAAAGAGGATTGGGTGTTGGGAGTCGGCAAGATTCCGATCGTATGTAAGCCCGTCTTTGTTATAAGTTCGGTTAGGATACAGTAGATAACCTTTGTTTTGACTTTGCGGTTTTCTTATGTTTGTTTCTCATTCCAGAACCAAAGACTCTTACCTGGATAATGGGGCACTCGTTTGTCTTCTGGGCAGCGATTCGTCCAGACGGGCGGCAATTGGGCATTCCAAGAAATACTTCTGTGCTTCACTGGATTGGTAAACGGGGAATGACATGGAATTGTTTCTGGCCCGAGTTCAATAAATTTGTTAGGTTAGATAGGGCACCGGAGATTTTAGTCATTCACCTGGGGGGAAATGACTTGGGAAAACGCCCTTGTAGAGCTTTGATCAGGGACATTAAATTTGACACGTTACGGTTGTGGGCCATGTTTCCAAAGCTATTGTTAGTGTGGTCGGATATTCCCAGAAAAGTGTGGCGAGGGGCAAGATCGGTACAGGGTATTAACAAGGCTCGGATTAAATTGAACAGAGCAATTTCTCGTTTCATGGTACGGAATGGGGCAATTGTGGTAAGACACTGGGACTTGGAGTCAGGGGAAGGTGAATTTTGGAGGAAGGACGGGGTCCATTTAAATGCAATCGGGCTAGATATGTGGTGTTTGGCTGTGCAGGAGGGCATAGAGAAGGGCTTGAAAGTATGGAGGGACAAATGTTTAAGGGGTTTAGAACATTTATGCTGATGGCGTGGGGGGGGAAAGGTCCTCGAAGTTGGTGATACTAAAATGGTGGCTCGGAGGGGGGGGGGGGATCTTAACAGCTCCTGGACTCCCCCTTAGGTGGATTAAATGGTTGGAAATGCAGGTCACGTAGAGCGTTGGAATTTGGGTTGGAACTTGTGGCGGATACTGGCCATGCGAGTCGGATTTCATGTCTTCGAGCTGGTGTTTAGCGGCTGGAGGCACGACTTTGCATGGGATCAGATTGGAAAAAGGTGATTTTAGAAATTGAGGGCTTCGAGGACCACCCCCCTCTGTGGAAAATGTTTAAAATGTTAATTTGTTGTTAATCTGTTAATAAAAAGGCTGCTGTGGCCAATTTATCCGAAAATTGGATTGGAGTGGTTTATTCGGCGTTGGGGGTAAGAATGGGGATAAGTTGTCGTTAAAGGAAAGGGGTCACTTGGTAGGGCAAGTAAGTTTGAAGGTATCACGAATACCTGACTGTCACGTACACATCACTAATTTAGTAAAAAACTGTACCAATCCCAACTTCCATGCTAATGTGAGGAGACCAAGACTATGATTTAACCCCTTTTTTCCATTGCCGTACTATTACGTCCTTGTGTCCTGGGACTTAATTCTCATGGACGGAATTGTACGTCAAACGATGAGCCGCGCTCACGGGGGGAGCGCAGCCGAGTGTCAGCTGTGAAAATCAACTAAGTGCCAGGAGCGGTCACAGACTGCTCCCAACACACTGCAATCAAAGAGGATTGCAGCATTCCGGCAGCACAGTGAAGCATCACGCAGGGAGAGGGCTCCATATGCGTGATTCCCTGAGACCCTAAGAGCAACGCGATGTGATCGCATTGCTCCGAGGGCCTCCTCCCTGCAGGACCCCAGATCCAAGATGGCTGCGGGGTCCTTCCAGGTCCTGCAGGAAGGTGGCTTGTCAGTGCCTGCTGAGATCAGGCGCAGACAAGCCTCCTGCACTGCCTGTCAGATTGTGATCTGACAGTGCTGTGCAAACTGTCAGAGCAGCGATCTGACATTATAGTGATGTTGCACCCTGGAACAATGTAAAAAAAAAAATAAATAATGAAATAAACATGTAAAAATATTTAAAAAAAATCCCTAAATAAAAAAAAAAATTCCCCAATAAACATTATGCAAGTAAAAGAAAATAAAACTACACCTTTAGTATTGCCGCATCCGTAACAACCCGCCCTATAAAAAACCACTATACAGAGTAATCAGCGGAAAAAAAAAAAAAAAACACGTTATAGCTCGCAGAATAAAGTAATGCAAATAATATTTTTATATAAAGTTGTTTTTATTGTATAAAAGCACCAAAACAAAAATTATATGAGGTAAAGCTTTAAATCATACTAACCCGAATAATAAAACTGCTTTGATTTTACCACACGGGGAACGGTATTAAACGCCCCCCCAAAAAAGAAATTCATGAATTGCTGGTTTTTGTTCATTCTGTCTCCCAAAAATCGGAATAAAGAGGAAAAAAAAAAAAAAAAAAAAAGTCATGTGCCCAAAAATGGTACCAATAAAAAAGTCAACTCGTCCCACAAAAAAAATAAGACCTCACATGACTTTCCATATTTTGGACCAAATTATAGCGCTCAAAATGTGGTGATGCAAAAACTATTTTTTGCAATGAAAAGTCTTTTAGCGTGTGACAGCTGCCAAACAAAAACCCGCTATAAATAGTAAATCAAACCCCCCTTTACCACCCCCTTAGTTAGGGAAAAATAAGTTTAAAAAAAAAAAAAAAAAAAATGTATCTCCATTTCCCCCATTAGGGGTGTGTTAGGGTTAGGCTTGTGGTTAGGGTTGGAACTAGGATTAGGGTTGTGTTGGGGTTAGGGTTGGAGTTCAAATTGGGGGGGTTTCCACTGTTTAGTCACATCAGGGGCTCTCCAAACGTGACATGACGCCCACAGACCATTCCATCAAAGTCTGCATTCCAAAACGTCACTACTTCCCTTCTGAGCCCCGACGTGTGCCCATACAGTAGTTTTCTCCCACATATGGGGGTATCCGTGTACTCAGGAGAAATTGGACCCCAAAAGTTGTTGTCCAATTTGTCCTGTTACTCTTGGGAAAATAAAAAATTGGGGACTAAAAGATAAAGTTTGTGGAAAAGACATGAATTTATTTTCAAGCTTGGGCGCTATAAACTTTAGTGAAACACCTGGGGGTTCAAAGTTCACCACACATCTAGACAAGTTCATTGGGGGGGGGGCTAGTTTCAAAAATGGGGTCACCTATGGGGGGGGAACCACTTCTGAATTGAAAAAGTCAAACGGCGCTCCATCCCTTCCAAGCTCTGCCATGCACCCAACAGTGGTTTACCCCACATAAGGGTATTGGTGTACTCAGAACAAATTGCACAACAACTTTTGGGGTCTAATTTCTGCTGTTACCCTTAGGAAACTAAAAATTAGGGTGAAAAGATCTTTTTTGTGGAAAAATTATGATTTGTTTTTTTATGGCTCTACAGTCATGGCCAGAGTTATAATCTCATAATGGGACAGTGGTCAGAATTGTAAAAATTGGCCCTGTCATTAACGTGCAAACCACCCTTGGGGGTTAAGGGGATAAACTGGAAGAGTGGCATGGTAAAAATAAATGGGTTTCCAGTATGTGGGAGCATGTACAGCAGGATGTGAAACACAAAAATCAAAGCCTGTTTTTAGGCCATGTTCAGCATTTGCAAGAAATTTTTTTTTTTTTTTTTTTATAAATCAATATATATCTATAATATAACGGTAGGAGCGTCACTCTGTCTGAAGCCTTTATAGACTGCGCAAGCGCAACACGCCTGCGCAGTCTGGCTCCAGACAGAGTGAGGCATCCAGAGCGGTGAGTACTCTGTATGGCGCCGGAGATCGCGGTATGCGTACTGGATGCATACCGCGATCTCCGGCGCCATACTCACATACTTACCTGACTGGGAGGAGCGCTGCCGCGGCGCTTCTCTTCTCCCGGGGCAGGAGACCAGGAGTGCACGTCGGATCGCGCATGCGCAGTAGCGCTATCTGGCGTCATTTTGCTGAAGACACATTTACAGTGTGTCTTCAGCAATATGGCGCCGGACCGCGCGGTATGGGCATGCGCGTACTCCGGTGCCGCTCTCCTCCCCCAGCGTCCAGCAGAACGGAGCACAGGGATGAAAGGTGAGTATAAATGTTTTTTTTTGGGGTATCTGCAGTTTAATAGCGGTGAGGGGGCCATGCATATCAGGATAGGGGGGGTGAGGGGACCATGCACATCAGGATTGGGGTGAGCGGACCATGACGGTGGGTGAGCGGACCATGCACATCAGGATTGGGGGGTGAGCGGAAGCACCGATTGGGAGGACTGCACATCAGGATTGGGGGGTGAGGGGACCATGCACATCAGGATTGGGGGGTGAGGGGACCATGCACATCAGGATTGGGGGGTGAGCAGACCATGCACATCAGGATTGGGGGTGAGCGGACCATGCACATCAGGGTTTGGAGGGTGAGGGGACCATGCACATCAGGATAAGGGGGGGGTGAGGGGGACCATGCAAATCAGGATTGGGGGTGAGCAGACCATGCACATCAGGATTGGGGGGGGTGAGGGGACCATGCACATCAGGGTCGGGCGATGAGGGGACCATTCATACC
This sequence comes from Oophaga sylvatica, assembly GCA_033576555.1. Taxonomy (NCBI): domain Eukaryota; kingdom Metazoa; phylum Chordata; class Amphibia; order Anura; family Dendrobatidae; genus Oophaga; species Oophaga sylvatica. Next base: position 139,655,970 of record JARQOD010000007.1, on the reverse strand, counting down.
AGGATTGGGGGGTGAGGGGACCAGTCATACCAGAATTGGGGGGTGAGGGGACCATGCATTCCAGGATTGGGTGGGAGGTGACCTTGCATACTGGGATTGGGGAGGTGAGGGGACCATGCATACCAGGATATGGATGAGCAGGTACCATGCATACCAGGATAGGGATGAGGGGGTACCATGCATACCAGGATTGGGTGATGAGGGGTCCATGCATACCAGGATGAGGAATGGGGTGCCATGCATACCAGATTTGGGTGGGGGTGAGGGGACCATGCATTCCAGGATTGGGTGGGAGGTGACCTTGCATACTGGGATTGGGGAGGTGAGGGGACCATGCATACCAGGATAGGGATGAGGGGGTACCATGCATACCAGGATAGGGATGAGGGGTGCCATGTATACCAGGATAGGAGGGGGGCAGCACATACCAGCATGGGAGACCATATACCTTTAAAAATGCTTGCCAGGGGACCATGCACATCAGGATTGGAGGGCGAGGGGACCATGCATACCAGGATAGGGGGAGAGGAGACCATGCACATCAGGATTGGGGGGACCATGCACATCAGGATTGGGGGGTGATGGGACCATGCACATCAGGATTGGGGGGTGAGGGGACCTTGCATATCAGGATTGGGGGTGAGGAGATCATGCTCAACAGGATGGTGACGGGACCATGCACATCAGGATTGGGGTGAGGGGCCATGCACATCAGGATTGGGGGTGAGGGGGCCATGCACATCAGGATGGGGGTGAGGATGGGACCATGCACATCAGGATAGGGGGGGGTGATGGGGACCATGCACATCAGGATAGGGGGGGTGATGGGGACCATGCATACCAGGATTGGGGGTGAGGGAACCATGAATACCAGGATATGGATGAGCAGGTAACATGCATACCAGGATAGGGATGAGGGGGTACCATGCATAGTAGATTTGGGTGGGGATGAGGGGTGCCATGCATACTAGGATAGGAGGGGGCAGCACATACCAGAATGTGAGACCATGTACCTATAAAAATGCTTGCCACCCAGGCATAGAACAGGGTAATATATTTTTTATTTATATACACACATACATTACATTACATATCATACACATATACATATACATACACATATACACACACAACATTTGTCTTATCCCGTCTGTCTGTCTAGGAAATCCCACATCGCTGATTGGTCCGGCCGTGGCCAATCAGCGGCGCAGGGCTAACTCTGCCCATGTGGTCAGGTGACTCACCAACTGCCCATGATGTACTGAACATGTTTTGTCAGTTCTGTCTGTAACGGAAATTCCGCGTCGCTGATTGGTCGCGACCTCTCTGCTCAGCTGCCTCCTGGATTGGATGTGTTTGTTGCTGAAGGAGTGGTGCGAGCACGCCCCTTGGATACCCGACCACGGCCTTAGCAACGTCACAGGGACTGTCACAGAACCTGTGTTAGAGAGCAGTTCTATGGGCAATAACATTTAATGATAATGTAGATATTTTACCCGGAAAATCCTGTGTATTCATTGCATTATTCTTACATCTTCATAAATAAACTACATACATATTCTAGAAAACCCGATGCAACCGGCGCAGTCTGGCCTGAATTGGCGCAGGATTTGAACCACACACGCCACCGCTATAGTCGGGAGATCAGTGGCGCTAACCGCTGATCTCTAATAATAATAAATAATAATAATAATAATAATAATCTTTATTTATATAGCACCAACATATTCCGCAGCTCTTTACAGTTTAACAGTTTCAAAACACAAATCATAAGTAACAACGTTAACAATACAATAATTAAAGCAAAATAAGACGCCCTGCTCGTGAGAGCTTACAATCTACAATGAGGTGGGGGAGATACAAAGTACAGGTGTGTATATACAATGGTGTATTTACAATGATGTTCCAGCCATCTTGAGGGAGTGAGGGATGGATGGAGATAGTGAATGGGCTACACATAGACTGTACCGCATCTTTATGGAACTAAAACCACTTCTGAAGAAACGCGCACAAATGGACAGCGATATTTTTTTCTTATCTAAATGCAAAAAGGAGAATTTAATTCTGTGCTGCTTTGTGTATAAATATGTGATTCTTCAGATTTTGTATTAGTCTACGCCTGATGAAGAGACCTGAGTAGTCTCGAAAGCTTGCAATTTGTTACCATCTTTTCAGTTAGCCATTAAAAGGTATCAACCACTGAGGACTCTCAATTCTAAAATTTTTCTGGGCTACACATACACACTTAAACATAGAACGACTTTGGTTAGTGAATGTGATAGGCCACTCTGAACAAATGTGTTTTGAGGGAGCGCCTGAAACCATGCAAATTGTGGATAGTCCTAATTTCTTGGGGTAGAGCATTCCAGAGGATTGGCGCAGCGCGAGAGAAGTCTTGGAGTCGGGAGTGGGAGGTACGGATTAGTGCAGAGGTTAGTCGAAAGTCGTTTGCAGAGTGCAGCAGTCGGTTAGGCCGATAGATAGAAATGAGGGAGGGGATGTAGGGGGGGCTGCACTGTGGAGAGCTTTGTGGGTGAGAACCAGTACTTTGAATTGGATCCTATAATGAATGGGCAGCCAGTGTAAGGACTGGCGAAGAGCGGACGCATCCGAGTACCGATTAGCCAGATGGATGACCCTGGCTGCTGCATTAAGGATGGACTGGAGAGGGGATAGTCGAGTAATGGGGAGGCCAAGTAATACAGCGTTGCAGTAGTCCAGGTGGGAGTGGATCAATGCTACAGTGAGGGTTTTTGTTGTTTCCATGGTGAGAAAAGGGCGGATTCTAGAGATGTTCTTTAGGTGTAGACGGCAAGAGCGGGCAAGAGATTGTATATGGGAGGTGAAGGAGAGATTGGTGTCAAACATAACACCCAGACAGCGAGCCTGCTGCCGGGGTGTTATTATGGTGCCGCCCACAGAGAGGGAAATGTCAGATTTAGGGAGGTTAGTAGATGGCGGGAGCAGAAGGAATTCAGTCTTGGAGAGGTTAAGTTTCAGATAGAGAGCGGACATGATGTTGGAGACTGTGGACAGACAGTCGGTGGTGTTCTGTAGAACAGCGGGGGTAAGGTCGGGGGATGACGTGTATAGTTGTGTGTCATCGGCATAAAGATGGTACTGAAAGCCAAATCTGCTGATGGTCTGTCCAATTGGGGCCGTGTAGAGAGAGAAGAGAAGGGGGCCAAGGACTGAGCCCTGGGGTACACCGACAGTGAGAGGAAGAGGAGATGACGTGGAGCCAGAGAACGAAACACTGAAGGAGCGGTCAGAAAGATAGGAGGAGAACCAGGAGAGAACAGTGTCCTTAATACCTAGTGACTGGAGCCTAGACAGTAGGAGACAGTGGTCAACAGTGTCAAAAGCTGCAGAAAGGTCGAGTAGAATGAGCAGAGAGTGGTCGCCGTTACGTTTTGCTGTAAGAAGGTCATTGGTCACTTTGATGAGTGCAGTTTCAGTCGAATGTAGGGGGCGGAAGCCGGACTGTGAAGGGTCTAGGAGGGAGTAAGTGGAGAGGTAACGGGTGAGGCGGGAGTAGACTAGGCGCTCCAAAAGTTTAGAGATGAAGGGGAGATTGGAGACCGGTCTGTAGTTGTTTGTGCAGGAAGGGTCAAGAGCAGGTTTCTTTAGTAATGGAGTAATGATGGAGTGTTTGTAGGAGGATGGAAAATGCCAGAGGAGAGTGAGAGATTAAAGATTGTAGTTAGGTGAGTTGTGACAACTGGAGAGAGAGACTGGAGGAGATGTGAGGGGATGGGGTCGGTAGTGCATGTAGTTGGACGAGAGGAAGAGAGGAGTCTGGAGACTTCTTCTGTGATGGGATCAAATGTGGAAAGTGAGCCAGGGGAAATGCAGGGTGGGATGGGAGTCACAGCACTTGGTGGTTGAGAGCAGATTTCCTGACGGATAGTATCTATTTTTTCTATAAAGTGGGAGGCCAGGTCGTCAGCACAAATGTCTGTGATAGGGGCTTGTGCTTTTGGCCTGAGGAGGGAGTTAAAAGTGTCAAAAAGTTTCTTGGGGTTGTTGGCTAGTGAGATCAGTGTGGTGAAGTAGGTCTGTTTGGCGAGGTGAAGGGCAGCATTATAAGTTCTTAACATGAATTTAAAGTGGATGAAGTCTTCTGGTGTGCAGGTTTTTCTCCAGAGGCGTTCAGCACTCCTAGAGCATCGCTGAAGAAGTAGAGTTTGCAATGTGAGCCAGGGCTGTTTTACTGTGTGTTTGGAGGTCCTGAGGGTGAGCGGTGCTACTTGGTCAAGGGTGCTTTTAAGAATGTCATTGTAGTGATGAACAGCCAGATCAGGACAGGAAAAAGAGGAGATTGGGGACAGCGATGAGTGTAGGGAGTCTGAAAGTGTCTGAGGGTTAATGGCTTGTAGATTTCTGAATGTGTGGTAGGTAGGAGTGCGCTGGGGTGGTGGAGGATTTGTGAGCGTGAAGGAGAGAATGTTGTGGTCAGAGAGTGGAAGCGGTGAGTTATTTAGGTGGGAGATTGAACAGAGGCGGACAAAGACCAGGTCAAGGGTGTTGCCATCCTTGTGTGTCTCAGAGGTTGAAAGCTGTGAGAGGCCTAGAGAAGTGGTTAGTGATAGAAGCTGAGATGCAGATGTGGAAGTAGGGCTGTTAATGGGGATGTTGAAGTCTCCAAGGATAAGGGTTGGTAGTTCTGAGGACATGAAGTGCGGCAGCCAGGCTGAGAAGTGGTCAAGGAACTGGGTGGGTGAGCCTGGGGGGCCGATATATGACCGCTACTCTGAGGGAGAGGGGATGGAAGAGCCTGATGGTGTGGACCTCAAAAGAAGGGAATGAGAGTGATGGAATTGTGGGGGGGATGACCTGGAAAGTGCATTGTGGGGACAGGAGTATGCCAACTCCACCACCATGTCTGTTTGTGGGTCTCGGGAATGGGAGAACTGTAAACCACCATAGGAAATGGCAGCAGGGGAGATAGTGTCAGAATCCTTTATCCAGGTTTCAGTGAGGGCCAACAGATTAAGAGAGTGGTTCAGAAAGTAGTTGTGCAGGAACATTAGCCGTGGGTCATCTCCTGCCGCATGGAGGTCAGCGGCGACGCAGCCGGGAGATGACTGGCGCTAGCCAGCGGAAGTACCCTGACCGGTGGCCTCCACATAAACCCCAGCAGCAGCCTCTATATACCCCAGCAGCCTCTATATACACCACAGCAGCAGCTTCTATATACACCCCAGCAGCCTCTATATACACCACAGCAGCAACCTCTATAAACACCCCAGCAGCAGCCTCTATATATTCCCCAGCAGCGGCAGCCTCTATACATAAACTACATACATATTCTAGAATACCCGATGCGTCAGAATCGGGCCACCATCTAATATATATATATATATATATATATATATATTATATATATATATATTATATATATATATTATATATATATATATATTTTCCCATTCAGGAGTGGAACAGTCAGAGGAAAAGTGAAAGAAACACGTTGCATTTTTCAACCAGTCCTGATTTTGGTTTACAATTACCATACATATAAACATGGCCTTACCTTTTTTTTTTGGGGGGGGGTTTGCACATAGAAAAAAAAAAAAAAAAAAAAAAAAAGGCCACTCATGGAGAGGCATTCCATCCGCTGCATGGTTGGGGAATTTAGGTAGAGCACAAGATTCAGGAATGGTATGCATAGGGACATGTTTTTCAGCATCCAATGCGGGTTTTGATATTGGGCCAGTCAAATGGGGAGGATAAGGAGAACACATGAGGATTGTTGGAATATGTTTGACATGACAACTCCATTCCTATCTAGGAGTGTTTAGTTGCTAGATTTGTATGCTGTTAAGTATAAACACACAACACACCCAACAACCACCCTCCCAGAGGCTCACACAGGGAGGGCATGTGACCATTTCCTGTGTCGGTGTAAGAAGCTGCGTACTTTAGATGTTGCACAGAGACACACAAATGATTTATTCCTCATCTATTAAGCTTATATATTGTTCCTGAATATATAAAAATAAAAATAAAAAAATACAAAAGCTCTGTTGTCACATGCTTGGAGAGTATTCTAAATAATCTGCTGCCAACAGGTTATGGGCCCAGAGTAACACAGTAACAGAAGCTAAGAGCAAAAGCAGCACAGAGCAAGAGAAAATGTCCACTAGCAGCAATCCTGTCAAGTTCAGTGCCCAGCCTCACTAACCAGAACTACCAGTAATGGAAATTCAAGGTGAAGGTACGTGGAAATATACTCAGGAACAAGTGCCTCATCCATTGCCAGATGAATGGCTTGAGAAGGATCAGAAAGCACAAAGCACTATCTTCCTCAGTGCAGATGATAATCAGATTGGGCATATATGCAAGTGTGCAACTGCAAAGGAGATGTGGGATAAGTTACAGAAAGTGCATGAAAGATCAAATCTCAGCAATAAGCTTTCTCACAAGAAAGCTGCATCAGTCCAAGCATGCAGGACTATAAGAAACACCCTAGAGATTGTGGAGAGTCTCAGGGTTATTGGAGAAGAAATTAAAGATTTTCATGTTGCTGCACTTCTATTAAATGGTCTTCCAGAGAATTATAACACTAGTGACTGCACTAGATGCAGGGCCAGATGATGAGCTGACACTAGAGTATGTTAAAGGAAAACTTGTGAATGTATTCAAGAGAAAAAAAAAAAAAAAACACAGCATGTAAGCAGCAGTAATGAATCCAGAGCAGAAACAGCATTAACCCCTCTCTGACATTAGACGTACTATCCCGTCCATAAAACCCGTGCCATTCTGACCATGGACGGGATAGTACGTCATAGGCGATTAGCTGCGCTCCCGGAGGGAGCGCAGCTAATCGCCGCCGGGTGTCAGCTGATTATCACAGCTGACACCCGTGACTGTGTGTCAGGAGCGGTCACGGACCGCTCCCGGCACATTAACCCTTTGCACACCGCGATCAAACATGATCGCGGTGTACTGGGGGCACAGGGGAGGATCGCGCAGGGTGGGGGCTCCCTGCGCGCCCCCCTGAGACCCTCAGAGCAGCGCGATGTGATCGCGCTGCTCTGAGGGCTTCCTCCCTCCCAGGACCCGGATCCAAGATGGCGCTGGGGTCCTGGAGGGAGGCGGCTTCCTCAGTGCCTGCCGAGAGCAGGCATGAGGAAGCGTCCTGCACTGCCTGTCACATCGCTGGTGTGACAGAGTGCTGTGCACACTGTCACACCAGCGATCTGATGAAATACAGTGATGTCCCACCCTGGGACAAAGTAAAAAAGTAAAAAAAGTAAAATAACATGTGTAAAAAAAAATCCAAAATAAAAAAAAAAAATATTCCCCAATAAATTCATTACTTATTGTAAATAAAAAAATAAAATAAAAGTACACATATATGGTATCGCCGCGTCCGTAACGACCCCCCCTATAAAACTGTCCCACTAGTTAACCCCTTTTGTGAACCCCTTAAAAAATAAAAACGAAGCAAAAAAATCAGTGCTTTATCATACCGCTGAACAAAAAGTGGAATAACACGCGATCAAAAATACGGATATAAATAAACATGGTACCGCTGAAAACGTCATCTTGTCCCGCAAAAAACGAGCCATCACACAGCATCATCAGCAAAAAAATAAAAAAAGTTATAGCTCGCAGAATAAAGCGATGCAAAAATAATTATTTATATAAAATTGTTTTTATTCTATAAAAGCGCCAAAACATGAAAAAATTATATAAATGAGGTATCGCCATAATCGTACTGACCCGAAGAATAAAACTGCTTTATCGATTTTACCACACGCGGAACAATAAAAACGCCTCACCCAAAAGAAATTCATGAATTGCTGATTTTTGTTCATTCTAACCTCCCAAAAATCGAAATAAAAAGCGATCAAAAATGGTACCAATAAAAGCGTCACCTCGTCCCGCAAAAATTAAGACCTCACATGACATTGTGGGCCAAGATATGCAAAAATTATAGCTCTCAAAATGTGGCGATGCAAAAAACTACTTTTTGCAATAAAAAGCGTCTTTTAGCGTGACAGCTGCCAATCATAAAAACCGCTATAAATAGTAAATCAAACCCCCCTTTATCACCCCCTTAGTTAGGGAAAAATAATAAAATAAAAAAAATATTTATTTCCATTTTCCCATTAGGGTTAGGGTTTCGGCTAAAGTTAGGGTTGGCGCTAAAGTTAGGATTAGGGTTAGAGTTAGGATTAGGGTTAGGGTTGGGATTAGGGTTGGGACTAGGGTTAGGGGTGTGTTGGGGTTAGGGTTGGAGTTAGAATTGGGGGGTTTCCGCTGTTTAGGCACATCAGGGGCTCTCCAAATGTGACATGGCGTCTGATCTCCATTCCAGTCAATTCTGCGTTGAAAAAGTCAAACGGTGTTCCTTCACTTCTGAGCTCTGCCATGCGTCCAAACAGTAGTTTATCCCCACATATGGGGTATCAGCGTACTCTGGACCCCAAGAGTTATTGTGAAATTTGTCCTATTTCTTCTGTTACCCTTGGGAAAATAAAAAACTGGGGGCGAAAATATTATTTTTTGTAAAAAAAATAAGTTTTTGTTTTTACGGCTGTACATTATAAACTTCTGTGAAGCACTTCGGGGTTCAAAGTGCTCACCACACATCTAGGTAAGTTCCTTGTGGGGTCTATTTTCCAAAATGGGGTCACTTGTGGGGGGTTTCCACTGTTTAGGCGCATCAGGGGCTCTCCAAATGCGACATGACGCCCCCAGACCATTCCATCAAAGTCTGCAATCCAAAACGTCACTACTTCCCTTTCCGAGCCCTGACATGCACCCATACAGTAGTTTTCTCCCACATATTGGGTATCAGCGTACTCAGGACAAATTGGACAACAACTTTTGGGGTCCAGTTTCTCCTGTTACCCTTGTGAAAATAAAATATTGGGGGCGAAAAAATCTTTTGTAAAAAAAAAAAAAAAGGATTTTTTATTTTTACGGCTGTGCGTTATAAACTTCTGTGAAGCACTTCGGGGTTCAAAGTGCTCACCACACATCTAGGCAAGTTCCTTGTGGGGTCTATTTTCCAAAATGGGGTCACTTGTGGGGGGTTTCCACTGTTTAGGCAGATCAGGAGCTCTCCAAACACGACATGGCGTCCAGCCAATTCTGCGTTGAAAAAGTGAGACGGCGCTCCTTCCCTTCCAAACTCTGCCATGCACCCAAACAGTGGTATACCCCCACATATGGGGTATCAGTGTACTCAGGACAAATTGCACAATAACTTTTGGAGTCTTTTTACCCTTGGAAAAATAAAAATTCGGGTGAAAAGATCATTTTTGTGGAAAAAATATGTTTTAAATTTTACGGCTCTACGTTATAAACTTGTGTGAAGCGCTTGAGGGTTCAAATTGCTCACCAAAGATCTAGATAAGTTCCTTAGGGGGTCTAGTTTCCCAAATGGGGTCATTTGTGGGGGGTTTCCACTGTTTAGGCACATCAGGGGCTTTCCAAATGCAACATGGCATCCAATCTCAATTCCAGCCAATTTTGGTTGGAAAAAGTCAAATGGTGCTCCTTCCCTTCCGAGCTCTGCCGTGCGCCCAAACAGTGGTTCCCCCCCACATATGGGGCATCAGCATACTCAGGACAAATTGGACAACAACTTATGTGGTCCAATTTCTCCTGATACCCTTGGGAAAATAAAAAATTAGTGACTAAAATATAATTTTTGTGGGAAAAAAATAGGATTTTTTATTTTCATGCCCGGGCATTATAAACTTGTGTGAAGCACTTGGGGGTTCAAAGTGCTCACCAAAGATCTAGATAAGTTCCTTAGGGGGTCTAGTTTCCAAAATGGGGTCACTTGTGGGGGATTTCCACTGTTTAGGCTCATCTGGGGCACTGCAAACGGAACATGACCCCCATCAACGTCTGCATTCCAAAACGTTACTACTTCCTTTCCAAGCCCTGCCGTGCGCCCAAACAGTTTTCCACCCCCACATATGGGGTATCAGCGTACTCAGGACAAATTGGACAACAACTTTTGGGGTCCAATTTCCTTGGGAAAATTCAAAAATTTAGGACTAAAAAATCATTTTTGTGGAATTTTATATATTTTTTTTTTTCACACCCAGGCATTATAAACTTTTGTGAAACACTTGGGGGTTCAAAGTGCTCACAACAGATCTAGATAAGTACCTTAGGGGGTCTAGTTTCCAAAATGGTGTCACTTGTGGGGGGTTTCCACTGTTTAGGCGCATCAGAGGTTCTCCAAGCGCGACATGGCATCCAATCTCAACTCCAGCCAATTTTAGTTTGAAAAAGTCAAACGGCGCTCCTTCCCTTACGAGCTCTGCCGTGTGCCCAAACAGTGGTTTTCCCCCACATATGGGGTATTGGCGTACTCAGGAGAAATTGCATAACAACCTTATCTGTCCATTTTCTCCTTTTACCCTTGTGAAAATAAAAAAAAAAGTTTGTAAAAGATCATTTTTGTGGCTAAAAAGTAAAATATTCATTTTTTCCTTCCACGTTGCTTTAGTTCCTGTGAAGCACCTGAAGGGTTAATAAACTTCTTGAATGTGGTTTTGAGTACCTTGAGGGGTGCAGTTTTTAGAATGGTGTCACTTTTGGGTATTTTCTGTCATGTAGACCCCTCAAAGTGACTTCAAATGTGAGGTGGTCCCTAAAAAAAAATGGCTTTGTAAATTTTGTTGTAAAAATGAGAAATCGCTGGTCAACTTTTAACCCTTATAACTTCCTAACAAAAAAAAATTTTGATTCCAAAATTGTGCTGATGTAAAGTAGACATGTGGGAAATGTTATTTATTAACTATTTTGTGTGACATATTTCTCTGTTTTAAGGGAATAAAAATTCAAAGTTTGAAAATTGCTAAATTTTCTCCATATTTGCGTTTTTTTCAAAAATAAACGCAAGTTATATGGAAGAAATTTTACCACTAACATGAAGTACAATATGTCACGAGAAAACAATCTCAGAATCGCGAAGATCCGTTGAAGCGTTCCGGAGTTATAACCTCATAAAGAGACAGTGGTCAGAATTGTAAAAATTGTCCCGGTCATTAACGTGCAAACCACCCTTGGGGGTGAAGGGGTTAAAGACACAGGATTTCACCTAAATATAAAAGCAATCAACTTGTGAATGTTTTGTTTGTAAAGAGCCCAGCCACCTTAAAGCGGACTGCAGAATTTGGAAAGCAAGAAAGAATTTAAAAAGTAGAACAGTTAAAGTGTTAAACAGCTGTAAAAGGAGATTCTGTATGTGCTGAAGCAGCATTTAATGCCAGTAAGGCCCACCTGGAAAGCATATGTGTAGCCCTGGTGTTAGGCACACGCAGTACCCTGGAGAGTGTGTGGAGAGACAGCAGTTTAATGCTAAATATTCATTCACTCAACATATACTGGACGCACCCTTAGGGTAGTGGAGTTTACTCTTGAGGGAGTGGTCAAGGCGTATGTGTTAGAGTGATTTAGTCAGTCTAGTTCCTGTCTTCGGACAGAGAAGACGTCTGGAGTTTAGTTCCTGACTTCAGAGAGAGAGGACGTCTGGAGGGAGGAAGGAGTCCAGATTGCTCTATCATCAGTTCGGAAAGTGGAGTCTAGTATAGGTGCTTTAATTCACCTTAGCCTAGTCAGAGCTGTACCTCATCAGCATACACTGGAAGGAAAGAAGAAGTTTAGTGCAGAAAGTCTTCAGTATCCTGTCTAAAGGACGGTGTAAGGTTCAGAGACGTGCTCCTGCCTATTGAAAACTGAGCATCTGTAACTAACTTTGAAGTGAAGGAAAAGAAAGAAGTGACTGCTCGACCCTTGGCTAGTGTGAGTGCTTATGTTACCAGCGAGGACAAGGCGAAAGGCACAGTGGTTTATTGGAATAGTGCTTACGGATTGAAGAAGTCCTGCACATTGCAACCGGTCACTGGGGACCGAAGGATCACTACTGTTTCAAGCATAGTGATAAGAAAACCAGGAATTTACCGGACCTTAGGTCGCGGCAAACAAGCCCCATATAGTCAGTACGTAACTGGAGTCAGGGGAGTGAAGACTTTGAATCAGTGCACGATAAGATAAGAATTCAGCTCCCTCGCAGGAAGGCTCCTAACACAAAGCTGACTGGGCGGTACAGCTATAGATTAGCTGGAGATATTGAGGGAACTACGCTTCAGGCTGGTTGTACTCATTGTATTGGAAGTAAAGGAGGCCCCTAACTTGTCCAGCTGCTGTCTCAAGATACACTCTCCTTGGATCAGCCTCCCTGGGACCTGCCTGAACATCTTACAAGTAAAGGTATGGAAAGACGCTGACCGTGTGAGACTGTGTTATTTATCTGCACCCGACTTCACTATCTTCATAGACTTTGAGGGACCAGTCCCACCTGTAGGGGACCCGACATCTAGCTGCCTCACCATCCCCTCAGAGATCTACAGCAGCGCTGGTACTAATTACCAGAATACTACAGGTGGCGTCACGAACTGTATATAAACCTATCCCCTGTAAATATATCCCCAACATACGCCAGACCGCCAGGGCCACAGACCGAGCCACAGCTACCTGTGACAAAATCCCCATAGACTTCTACGGGCTCGGCTCTGAGTACCCCATTGCCCTGGTAACCCACAATTGTGGTGGCGGGTCGACACACATATATGGTATATAGATTCTGGTGCAAGCAGCCATATGACAAACAAGGATTTCTTCACTGACCTTAATGAAAGAAAGTCAGAAAAAGTCATCTTAGCCAATTTTCACTATATGACTTCAGAAGGAGTAGGAGACAGCTACCTCCACTGTCTAGTTCTCAGCACAAATCAGAAAGATCCCAATAAAGGATGTGCTCTATGCTCCCAGCCTTGAAAGCAATCTTCTGTCAGTAAAGAAGCTCACGCAAAAAGGGGAATGTAGTTACTTTTAAAGATAACAGCTGCATCATCTCAAAGAGGAGGTCACACTCTTGCAGAAGGAAAAATCCAAGATGAACTTTATCTGCTAAATTTCAAAGAAAGTGTATATAGTGCTAGACAAGATCAACATAAGAATTGTATCCATGTATGGCACAGATGTCTCGGGCACAGAGACCCAGAAGCCGTGAGGAAGCTAGCGTAACTTGTAAATTGTATTGAAAATTCAACCAGTATAGTCAAATGGAGTGCACTAGCTGTCTTAAAGGGAAAATGTCCAGAAAATCCTTTCCTAAAATAAGCACCACTAGATCCGAACAGCCAGTGGATCTGATACACACAGATGTATGTGGTTCAATGAGTGTTCAAACTCCTAGCGAGAAGAGTTATTTTTTCACATTTATTGAGGACTACTCTAGATATACAGTCACCTACCTGCTTCACAGTATCGATGAAGTTCCACAGAAAATTGAAGAATCTTGCTGTAGCGTTAAAGAAATTTGGAAGACTGCCAAAAGCCCTGCGTGCAGATAATGGAACCAAATATACAAGTGGTAAGGTGCAAGCCATTTTGAAGGATGGAATAGTGTTCCAGACCACCATTCGATACAACCCAGAACAAAATGGCATTGCAGAGAGAAAGAACCGTATACTCTGTGAAAGTGGAAGAAATCTACCTAGGAGAAGCCATCATGACAGCTTGCCATCTTCAAAAACAGAGTAAAGGCACAAATAAAACTCCATATGAGCTATGGAACTGCAAGAAGCATCTCAGGATATTTGGAAGCAAAACATTTGTGTATTTTCCCAAAGAAAAACATTCCAAGTGGGAATCACATGCAAAGCAAGGAGTACTGGCGTGCTTTAGCGAAACTCAAAAGGGATACAGAATCCTGCACACAGAGACCAACACAGTAACAATCAGCAGAGATGTCGTGATTGACGAAGACTCTGTATCGCTCAAAATTCCATGAAGTTACACCAGTTATTCAACCTAAGAAGCAGGAACAAGAATCTCAATCACCAAACCCAGACACAAAAGGAAAAACACTGAAGTGTGGATAAGCTCTGAAGCCACCAAGGAAGACACAGAAGAACCAAGTCAACCTCCAGTCAAGAGATCAGAAAGGCCAAACAAAATGGTATCCCAGCTAGACGCCTGTCTTATATGATCATAACACTTCCTGAACCAGAGCCACAGTCATGACAAGAGATGCAACCACTGACTGTACACGAGAAGCAGAAGTGGCTAAATGCCACTAATGAAGAGATGGAGTCCCTTCACGAACTCCAGACATGGGAGCTTGCTGAGCTACCACAAGGGAAAAAAAAAAAAAAAAAAAAAAAAAAAACACACACACACACACACACACACACACACTATTGGTTGTAACTGAGTTTTCAAAAACAAATAGGACTCAGAAGGTAAAGTTTACTGGTTTAATTAAAGTTTGGTCGCAAAAGGGTACTCGTAAAAGCATGGTGATGCTACATTTTCTCCAGTTGTGAAGCAAACCACATTCAGTACTTTATTGTCCGTAGCTGCAGTTCACATGACAGCAAAACATTGACATCAAGACAGCCTTCCTACATGGTGACATTGGAGAAGAGTTGTACATGAGCCAACCCGAGGGATATATTAAAAAGGGTGAAGAGCACCTTGTTTGTAAAATGCAAAATCTATGGACTCTTGCAGTCAGCAAGAGCATGGAACTCAAAAATGAACAAAGTTTTGATGGATGAAGGATTTAAGAGATCTCAAACTGATCCATGTTTGTAAATGGTGTAGCGAAAGGAGTGGATGTATGCTCTCCTATACAGTATGTAGATGTAATCATGTCTCATCAAGATGAAAAGTTACAAAGCCATGTGAAATTCTCAACCAGCACTTTGAGACTAAGGACCTTGGAAATGTGACATTTGGGAATCCAAATCCAGAGAGGAAGATTTGATCTTTCTGCTCAACCAAAGTTCTAAATTTTCCACAATCCTAAATCAGTTTGGAATGTCAGAAGCCAAAAGGTGCGTCAACACCAATGGATCCGTCCTACTTAAAGTTGGAAGGAAAAGAAGATCTGCTACCCAGCAATGAGAGTTACAGACAAGCAGTGGGGGCGCTTTTGTACATAGCAACCACTACTCGTCCAGATATCACAGCCACAGTTGGAATTCTCTGCAGACGGGTAAGCAAGCCACGCCTAAGGCTGGAATGCAATTAAGAGAATTCAATATCTTAAAGAAACTCAAAGGCTAAAGGTACTGCCACACTAAGCTATCCCACTAG
The DNA here is from genome assembly GCA_033576555.1 of Oophaga sylvatica. Taxonomy (NCBI): domain Eukaryota; kingdom Metazoa; phylum Chordata; class Amphibia; order Anura; family Dendrobatidae; genus Oophaga; species Oophaga sylvatica. The sequence goes on along the minus strand of JARQOD010000007.1, from coordinate 139,640,826 downwards.
CGATCTCGTTAGCGTTGCATACTAATGAGATCGCTAGCGGGATTGTTTCTATATCGCTAAATGCTGCCGCATTTAGCGATATAGTTAACGACGCTATCGCCGTTAGCGATCTTCTTAACGACTTTAGCGGTACAAAAGTACCGCTAAATCGCTAAGAAAAGGTGCCACACAGCGATAAGATACTTACCCAGCGGGAGCGCCGACGAGAAAATAGGGTCCGGAGCGATTCCAGCGACGAGCGAGATCACAGCAGGAAGCTCGTCGCTGGAAGCTGCCGCACTGAACAATATCGCTAACGGGATCGCTAAATAGTGACGTTTTTTAGCGATCCCGTTAGCGATATTGTTTAGTGTGGCATACCCTTAAATCTTACGATATCTCCATCAGGAGATCTCACTCAGATTATGTGGATGCAGATTGGGCTGGAGATTCAAGTGATTGGAAGTCAACCAGTGGTTACTTGTTAAAGTTTGAATTTTCTCCTATTTCTTGGTCCAGCAGAAAACAAGCGTCAGCCGCATTATCTTCTACAGAAGCAGAATATATGTCTGCTGCTTATACGAGTCAAGAAGTAATTTGGTTGAAACAACTTTTGGAAAATTTTGGCAAGCCACTAGCTCAAACAACAGTTATCTATGACGACAACCAAGGGTGCATTAAACTTGCCAGCAATGAGAAGATTAGTGCAAGGACTAAGCACATTGATGTAAAACATCACCACTTATGTGACTTAGTGGAACGTGGTGTACTAGATTTTGTTTCTTGGGAGTCTGACAAGATGATAGCTGATGGTATGACAAAGCCATTATCAAGAGCCAAGTTTGTGGACTTCAGAACCGCAATGGGGCTAACAGGATAAGTAGTTGTTGAGTGGGGGTGTTGGAATATGTTTGGTGCAACAACTCCATGGGGTGTCGATGTTTGTAAATTCAGAAATAAGTAAATTTAAACAGAAAAAAAAACAAAAAAAAAAAAAAGAAAACCCACACACCTGGTTGAGATGGAACACTTTCTAAATATCGTAAGAAAACAGCTGGCATTTTGCTGAAAGAGGGGTTCAGGGATGTTTAAGATCCCATTTGTTGGTACCAATGTTAAAGTTATCCACTAGGAATCAGAAACTTCAGTTTCTCAACGTGGTTTGTTAAAGAAAAAACTATATATATTATATACATATTAAAATTGGCTAGGGAGGTGGAAATGGGTAGGATTGTGGGACCTTTTGTTGTGGCTCCCCTTTGCAATCTGAGGATTTAGGTTCATCCATCATCTGCCTTTTCCAAAAGGAAAACCAACAGGATAGATCCAGAGTTATACTTTGATACAGCAATTAAGAGAGTGCAGTTTTGTGGAAGAGGGGCCTTGCTGGCAAAGACAGAGGCAGCATTACAGTTACTACCTGTGCTCACCGATTGCATGCACTTATTGGGTTGTTTTTGGGACGGGGGATTTTTTCGATTGTTGTCTTCCCATGGGCTGTTCTTTCTTGTGCTTACTTTGAAACATTTAGCATTTTTAGGGGAATGGGTGGTTAAGGAAGTGTCAGTTTTGAGTTCTTACATCCATTTGGATGATTTTTTTGTTTGTTTATTGGTTCAGCTCAGGTGTCCATTTGTTCTATCCTGTTACACAATGGAAGGTATGGCCAAAACAGGAAAATATAAATTATATTAATATATATGTTTTAGAGTTCCTCTAGCTGCAGAACAAAATGGGGCTAGCGAGTTTTTTTGGGGACTTGTAATAGATATGATCATGGTGTGTAGGTTGCCTGAAGGGTGGGGGGGGGGGTGAATTGCAGACCTTTTTTGCTGAAGTGTCTAGGGTTAGTTACACTTATACAACTGCAACTATTAGGCTGGGATCACACGTGGCAAAGTCGTCCGACGCTCGCATGTGAAATCCCAGCTCTGGTGCCGGCACTCGGGAGTGGAGTGCGCGGCTGCATGTATTTACATGCAGCTGCTCGCTCAACTCCCGAGTATTTACATGCAGCCACTCCCGAGTGCCGGCGCCAGAGCTGGGATTTCACATGCGAGCGTCGGACTATTTTGCCGCATGAGTGATCCCGGCCTTACTTGGAAAATTGAACTTTGCGTGCAGAATCATGCTGACAGCTACAGCTTTTGTCGGCATTGGTCCTTGGTGACAGCTCGCATAAAGTCTCCCATCCATTTTGTCAAGCTTAAGGAGTTACGCGAGGACTTAAGGGTTTGGGCACTTTTTCTGAAATCATACAACGGCATGTCAGTTTGGTTTGAGCCAGTGGTGAGTGCCAAAGTCTTGAGCTTGCTTATCGACATATTAGGGCAACACTGTTTTGGTTTGTAATTTCAGGGAAGTTTGTTGGCGGACAGGTAGCCCCAGTTCTGAAATGCTCAGGGCTCTACATCAAACCTTATGCTACTTTTTATTTTCCATTGTTGCATTCTCAGTGTGTGTGTGTGTGTGTGTGTGTGTGTGTGTGTGTGTGTGTGTGTGTGTGTGTGTGTGTGTGTGTGTGTGTGTGTGTAGGGGAGGTGGGGGGGGAAGTGACAGTGGTAAACACAAGAAAATCCATTTTAGTGTGATCTTGGAATAGCGATAAATTCATTGTCCGCGTCACCACTGGTGGTGAAGGTTTTACAACAGTTGGTTTTGCTGGGTTTGATGCTAAACATGTTGATTGTGGCAGAGTTTAAAAATCCAGAATTGTCGACGCCATCATTCAGTGGGCTGGATGTCAGAGGTTGGTACCTCAGATGAGGACAAGCCTGGTGTGTGTCCAGCAGATTTCTGGAGCCTTCCTTGTGGGCAGCAAGAGATCTGATTTCTTTGCTGGATAGGACATGGGCTCACCATGGTCAACCTTAGGAAGCTTGGAGGGCATCTTTGGGTTATAGGGTAGAAAAGGAGCATTTGTTACTGTTCGTGGGTTACTGTTGGGAGTCAGGCTGGTCAGTTCCAAAGATGAACGATTTTATGGCAGCTCTAGCTTTTGATTTTAAAGCGATGGGGCTTCGGGACAAGAAAAACTTTTGTTGCTTCAAAAAGTTAAACAGATGCATAAGGGGGGGGGGGGTAGTTGGTTGGTCCTTCCAGATGTAAGAAAAGAGGTAATTTGAGGGAAGATGGAGGTATACAGTGAGTGTTTATCCGCTCGTCCAAAACAAATACAATGGGAGAGGAATGCAAATTGGTGCTTTTAGGTAAGCGTCTTTGCGATGTTCAATTCGCTGCGCAAATAAGTTTGGAACAATGGCTGTCGGGTTTAATTTCCCTTTATTGGTTCTTGGCGGGGTGCCAAATGGGCTTTGCAAGGGAAGAGGCTATTTTCAGTGGATTTGGAAATGTGGTATGGTCTGGAATCAATTCCTCATGGAGTTTCATAGTTTTGCCCAGTTGGACTGGGTCCTGGATGTTCTGGCAATTCATTAGGGAAGGGGGGGCCAATGATTTGGGTAGAAGACCTTGTAGTGAATTGATGAGACATGAAGTTTGATTTAATGAAGCCATGTGCAAGGTTTCCCCAAGGTTCTCGCAATATGGTCTGATCATTCCCAGGAAGATTTGGGATCTGATCATTTCCCAACCCCCAAGTCAGTTGAAGGTGTTAATAGAGTGAGACTAAAAGTGAACAGGGTAGTGTCATTTTATGGCAAGGAATGGTGCAGTGGTCTGTCTTGTGGAGTTAGAATTGGGCAAAGGAGAGTTTTGATGGAGGAGTTTAAGCGCCATTGGTATAGAAATGTGGTGCTTTAGCAAGAAAAAAAAAAAAAAATATATAGAATTAGACCTACCTGTAATTTGGATTCTAATAACCTACTATGGCAGCACACAGGAGGATGTCCCCTTACTCTAATAGGGACAGGAAATATGAAAGAGGTTAAATAGCCCCTCCTACCTCCATTCCCCAGTGTTATAAATGACCACAAAAGAGTGAATGCTTAATTCATATTACAAGTAGTTCCAATCTATACGGCAGGGTGGGAAATAACCATGCTGTCATGGTATTCTTCCTCTCATTATTTGGATTCTGGCAAAAGGAAGGAATTATGTCTTGGTTCCTGTGGAATTCTGACACCTTTGCCATAAACAAGGGATTCATACGGAACACTAGCCGGTCTTCCAGTATCCTTAGGTAGGGTGCTTCCGTTGAAAGAGCTTGTAACTCTCCCACTTGTCTGGCCATTGTAATCACCACCAAGAATGCTGACTTCCAGGACAGTCTGCCTACCCTTTATGTGGCTCAAAGGGTGGTAGCGTTAAACCTTTCAAGACAACGTTAAGGTCCCAGGCAGGAACCTGAGTAATTGCTCTCGGACAGTCGTGTGGCCACTGTCATGAACCTCCTAAGGCTAGTTTCACTAGTGTATGGCTGTGCATTTCCTCCGTGAAGCTCCGCCCACCACTGCACCTCCTCCCATGTCTGCAAGCGGCCTGAGTAACTATATTTAACATTAGGTACGCAGGTCGTGCAGATGTATGCGGATGCTGCCGCATGTGTCGTTTTGACGGTGCGGCGACATCCGCATACATCTGCGTACCTAATGTTAAAATATAGGTACTCTGGCTGCTTGCAGACATAGGCGGGGCTGACCAGAGGTGGTGACACGGTGGGCGGACCTTCACAGAGGAAGTCGGCAGCGCAGCCATACGCTAGTGTGAAACTAGCCTAATACATTGGTTTTCTGCAAGGGCTTGGTCAAAGTATGAACTTAATGCAGCAACCTGTACTTTAAGGGTAGTTGGTCTGAGCCCCTTCTCTAATCATCGTGTAGGAAATCTAGGATCTGACTGATCTTGGCCTGTCAAGGATCTGACCATCCTGGTGCATACAAAAAAAAAAAAAAAAAAAAACCACACACCACACCTTCTTCCAGCTCTTCTGGTATGTTGCAATTTGTCACAGGCTTCCTGCTTTTCTGAAGCGTGTTGATGAATCTTTCTGACAGACCTTTGAGATTCAAGATTGAGAACTCAGAAGTCAGGCTGTCAGATGCAAGTTCTCCATGTCTGGGTGAAAGACTGGTCCCTGGTGTAGGAAATCTGATTGGTGGAAGAACCAGAGGACCGTTTACACTTAAGCTTGATATGGTGCCGTACCAGCTTCTCCTTGGTCAGAGGGGGGGGCACTAGAGTGAACTTGTTTTGTTAGTGTCTTATCTTTTGAAGAGATCTTGGTAAGAGGGGAATGGTAGGGAAGGTGTAGGCCAACCTGCATTTCCACTGGTGGGCTTAGACATCTATCCCTAGGCAGTCAGCTGGGTTTAGCAAATAGGTCACCTTTGTATTCTGATGGTCTGCAAATAGGTCGACCTCTGGGTAACCCCATCTCTCGGTCAATCTCTGGAACACTTCTGGATTCAGGCTCCATTCCCCCAGGTGGACATCTTTTCTGCTGAGAAAGTCAGCTCGCTTGTGGTCTACTCCCCTTATGTGAAGGGCCGACAGTGAAAGAGGTTTCTCGGCCCAAGAGAATATTCTTGCTGATAAACTCTTTAGTTCACTCGAATCTTGAGCTTCCTTGATGACTGAGGTGTGCCACTGTAGTTATGTTTTCTGTAGACAACTACGTGGGTACCCTGGACTATCAAACTAGCCACCAAGTGTTTCTCACACCGCCTTCAGTTCCCCGATGTTTGAAGATTGTTTGCTCATCTCAACTGGCCAAAGACCTTGGAAGGATTTCTGGGAGACCACTGCCCCACAACCTCTATGGTGACTAGTGGGGTCTGGACCCAAGGTACTCCCTTGTTCAGTTTTTCTGGATTGTTCCACCAGGATAGTGAGGCTCAGACCTGGGTTGGTATTGATACTTTGCTGTATAAGGAACTGGAAGACCATCCCATTCTGCTAGTATAGAACTTTTCAGCTTTCTGGTGTGTGCGTGAGCCCAGGCCACCGATTGGATACACGATGTCATGGAGCCGAGGACTGACATAGCATACCTTCGGGACACTAGTCTTCTGGTTTTTAGAATGTTTGTCCTTGTTCTCAGTTCACACTGTTAGTCTCTGGGCAAAAGATGCCTGAGCTTATGAATACAAGAGGACAACTAGGAAGACTTTTTGTGAAGGGAACAATATCTCATTTCTGTAGATTGATCAGCTATCCCAGTAATGTCAGAATCTGCAAAAAGTCATGTGCATGTGCCCCTGTAAAACTTGTACAGATGGTGCCAAAGGCGGAAAGTTGTAGAGATATGGGATGATACATATCTGCTGGCTTCTGATATGGGCCATGGATTCCGACAATTTGTGAAAATTCAGGGTGCTGATGACAGACCGAATGGGAGCACATTGAACTGATAATGGAGTACCCGACTTCCCTGGGATACTGCAAGTCTCAGGAATTCTCAATGCTGGGGATGAACTGGAACATGATATTATGCATCTTGTAGATTGTTGCCATAGCGAACCTATCTATCTCCCATCAGGAGAACTGCTGATCTGACTAACTCCATTTTGAATCTCCTGTAGCAGATATACTGGTTTAGGGGTTTCAGATTTATTATGATTCAGTGGAACCCATCTGGCTTCTTTATCAGAAAAGGTTTGGAGTAGTGACCCTGGTTCTCTCCCTCTGGAACTGTAGAAATTACCCTTGAAGTTAGAAGTTTTTTTAGGCCTGACAGCAGGGAGGTTTGAAGTGCCTGTGAAGAGGTTGCGTGACCCGTATTCTCTGAGGATGGTAGGAGATAAAGTCTATCCTCACTCCCGCTTGGATGGATCCTAAGACCCATGGATTGGAAGATATTCTTTGCCATTCTGGGAAGAAGCAAGTATGGCGACCCCCTACTTCTTTGAGTATCATGGCTTACTCGGACGCTGGTCACGGGAGAGAAAGATTTCTGCCCCGAACTCCTTTGGGGTAGCTTCATCTTCCCGTCTTCCCTTTGCCTCAGTATTGGGAAGGCTGCTCTTGAGGGGGCCGAAATTATCTCTTTTTGGCATCTCTTAGTGTCTACCAGAGCCAAGTAATGCTATCTGAAACTTTTTCCAGTAGTTCATCCAAAGCTGGCACGAACATATATTTCCCTTTAAAAAGGGAATGAAACATAATTTTGTCTTTGATGCCATATCTCCGCTCCAGGATCTCAGCCACAGGGCTCGTCTTGCTGAACAAGAGAAGAGGCAGCAGATTTAGCCGCCACTCTTAGTGATTCCGCCGAGTCGTCTGCCAAGAAGGCCGTCGCATTTTGAAGGAGGGGGAAACTACGGGTCCCTGATGCCAAATGCTCCTCAAGCTGCCCCAACCAGCGAGACATTGACCTAGCAACTGATGTAGATACTGCATTGGTGTTTAGCAAGGTCACTGATGTCTCCCAGGATTTTCTTAGGAGACGCTCCATCTTGCGCTCCAGGGGATCCTTCAGCTGAGAGGAGTCTTCAAATCGCAGCGTTGTTTTCTTTGCCACCCGGGCAACCTGAACGTCCACCTTGGGTACCTCGGACCAGCATTTGCAGTTTCATCATCTGGGAAGCTTTTTTTTTTTTTTTTTTTTTTTTTTAGTTCTGCAGAAGTGCTTAGCCTCTTCTCTGGATTCTCTCACTCTAGCACCAGTTCACGGATATTCTTATGTATTTGGAAGAATAATCTCTTCTTGGTACGGAGGCCTCCGAACATCTCCTCCTGAACTGAACGTGCTGGCCTTTCTTCCTCCACTTCCATGGTTCTTCTTACCGCCGTTATGAGCTCTATGTTCACCGTGGAGAAGTAGTACCTCTTGTCCTGTGCTTCTGGGTCCGAACTTGGTTCTCCTTCCTCCTGAAGCTCTTCTGGCATAGACTCCTGGGAGTCCAAATCCTCCAATTGCTGAAAGTTCCTCTTTGCTGGAGGGACAATAGGGTTTGCTGGGAGAATGATGCTAGGGAAGCCTGGATCTCCTGACAAATATTCTGAATGTCTTCCCTTAAAGACAGACCTTCCTACTTCAGAACTCTCAATACACTCCTGACATAAGGGCTTGCTATACGAGGAGGAGGAGGAGAGTCTCTTGGCACACAATGCACATTTGCAGCTAGTGGCCTTGGATTTGCTGCTAGGTGCAGGATCCTTGTCCCCCTGAAAGAGGAGAAGTTAGAATTGGTCTCCGTTATTATAACTGAACCCTGGAGAAGATCCAATGCCTGTATACTCACAGGGATTGAACTAGCGCTGGGCTACACAGATGCAGAGCAGAAAGATTCAGACTCCATTGCCACTGTTTGTCCTACCTGACTTGCTCTTCTGTCCAGGGCTCCTTAAATAGGGCAACTGGACCAGCACCTCCCTCTGAGCAGAGGGGCTCCTCCCCTGGTTGGTGGAAGACTTCTCTGGGACCAACCAGGTTCCAAATTTCCCGCTGCGTTGCAAGCTGGAACGCAAAACTGGAAGTGATGACAGCGGTACGCCATCTGATGTCACTTCCGGCCACCAGGACCACACTGAGTACAATGGAGGAAGGCCGGAAAAAGGCTTCCCTATAGTGCAGCGGTCTGACAGTCAGAGGAGGAAGGGGGTAGGAGATGCTCACGGAGAGCTCAGACAGGCCTCCCACCTGAAGACAAGACTCCCTGGACCTTACCCAGAGGCATGAACCGGGGAGAGTCTGTCCCGAGGAGACAGGAGCAGTGTCCGGGAGAGGGAAGGGGAACCCGACCAATCTCCAGCTGCCCAGCTTTAAAAGATTAACTAGTGTCTTCCGCTGGCAAAGAGCCCCCAGCATAGCCTCTTCATCCCTATAGGGACAGGAAAAACACTGGGGAATGGAGGGGCTATTTAACCTCTTTCATATTTCCTGTCCCTATTAGGATAAGAGGACATCCTCCTGTGTGCTGTCATGGGGGTTATTAGAGAAAAAGGCATTGAGAAGGGCCAAATGTTTGATGGATGCAAAACATTTATACTTCTGGCAAGGGGCAATCTACTGATGTTCTGGACTCCTCCCTAGGTGGAATTAAGGGGCGATGAGTGTTTAAATAATCCCAGGTAAGGGATTAGAGGGCACGTGGTTAAGTTAATTGGCCAGGTTAGTTAATAGATGCCTCCGAGCTGGTGCATAGCGGCAAGATTAAGACCTTGGCCAAGATGGGCTTCGTAGACCTGTAGACAAGTTTTGGACCATGAGGACCACCTCTGTAGGAGGTATGTTTTTATAATGTTTGTTAATAAAAGGATGACGTGGCCAATTTAATTTAACATCACCTCACGGTGTGATTATTTGATTAGGGTAAAACGGGGGGGGGGGGGGGTTCACCAGAAGTGTTAACCTAAGCTCACGACCTCGTAAATACCACTTTTGTCATGCTCATCTTGACGTTCTAAGTTATTCTACAAAATATGCCAGAACCATACCTCGCCTGAGTAGTATTTCTCTATAAGTGCTAAAGCAGCATGATAAACCATGTGGTTGTCATGTGTCTGTAGAGCTTCTATCTTCTCCAGTCCTCCCATCTCTTCTACAACCAGGCATAGTTTGTCCAACTCATTAAGTTTCTCAGCAGCCTGAAAAAAAAAAAAAAAAAAAAAAAATTTATAATCATTTCCAAGGGATTCTGAATGTATGGAGACTTTGCAGTTTTAATAGACATGTCATCTTTATTATGATTTTAAGAGTTATGGTGGTTAGGCCATAGAGAAGTAGAAGAGGGAAGTCCAATAGTAAGGGTATGTTTCCACGTTCAGGAAGGCTGGCGTTTTGGACGGAGCAGAAAGCGCGGTAAATCCGGAATCACCGCAGCCCTACATAGGACGGTGTTATTTACCTTGCAGCGACGGAGCGTCGCCACAAGGTAAATGGACATGCTGCGATCTGAAAAGACGCGCCGCATGTCAGTTTACGCAGGTCTGACGCCTGTGTGTTTTAATGCATCGTGAAGACGGGATTTCATGAAATCCCCTCCACTATGCTGTAACATCTGGTCGCTGCATATTTGACGCTGCGGCTCTACATCGCGTTTCCTGACCGTGGAAACATACCCTTACAGTTACCATGCATTTTGTGCAAAATTTGCAACTTTGGCACACCATTTACCTATCCAATATCTTGGTAATGAATCATTGCTTGATTAAAATGTGACAATTAGGAAGCATACAACTCTTCAAGAACTCAGCCCAACTTTTAGCTGCTATATGCCAGTCAGTCATGGGCTGCTGTAGTTTATGGTATAAGCCGTGATGTTTTTTCTGCCCACATGTTGATAACCCTGGCCTGACACCCATAGCAATTCAGATTTAAACTTACCAGAAATATGTTGGATATGGCATCCAAGATTACCAGGATTGTTTTGCTGTCCTTAATTGTTAGCAAGTTGAGAAGTGGTTCCAACACCCCGCTATGAACCAATTGTACTACCTGCTCCACAGTTCCCCCGCTAGTGTAGTTTGTGACTGCCCATACCGCCTCCTTCTGGGCTTTAAAGTCACCCTAGGGAGAATGAAAATAGACAATGGAATCTGTTAGTAACATTTGCCCTAAACCATCAGAGGTCATGCAGGATAGGGTAGTGTAACATTTCTATACGTAGACTCCTATTATGCTGTCCTGTTCTTTGTGCAGAATTTTTTTTATTCATATGCAAAGTCCAGAAGCATGCATAAGAACCGTTCCCCACCACCACAGCCATCTGCCACTTGAGTGACAGACACTGCTGCAAGACATCAGCTCCCCACTGTCCAGCAGCAGGGGACCACATTAAGGCCAGGACCACACATGCGAGGAATACGGCAGAGTCTCACATGTTAATACACGGCAGCAGTGCTGCCGGTCTTGGGAGTGGAGCGTGCAGCCGCATAGCAATACATGGAGCTGCACGCTCCGCTCCAGAGGCCGGTGGCAGTGCCAGGTATTAACATGCGAGACTCGGCCATATTCCTCGCATGTGTGATCCTGGCCTAACAGGGAACAACAAGTGCACCCACCAGCCAAATTTGCATACGAGTTTCGGTACAATTGAGCACCACATAGCAGTAAAATAACGTAGCGTGACATTTCCATGGATTCCCATCCTTAAGGCTAGTTTCACAATAGCGTTTGTGTGCGCAGCGTATCTGCGTGCGCAAACGCAGCATTTATCTGCATCAGCTTACACATAACGCAAAAAGAAAAAGCCTTTGTGTGCATGCGTTTTGTTATTTATGCACGTGTTCGATATTGGCAGGTGCTGTAATCCATTCATGGACATGCGCAGTCTGAAGTCCGCATGCGCATCAAACGCAACATGCGCATGTCTTTGCGTACCAATGTGTTACCATAGACAGTAATGCGTTTTGACGCACTCACCCGCATGACTGAGCATATTTGACGCTTCCAAAAAAAAAAAAAAAAAAAAAAACAAACACCACACCAACAGGTTGCCTTCATCAGACACCGCAAAACGATGCATGCGTACACAACTGCATGTTCCTGCATGCACCATGTTAAAGATATCTACGCATGCAGATCAAACTCTGCGCATCGATGCGCAAGTGTGAAACCAGCCTAACAGAGTCCCTTTAAAAATAAAAATGCAAGTACCATACTATGGATTTCTACCAAGACTAAATACCAATATGCACCAGTCTAGATTTTACTAGATCAAGTGAAGAATTCATGCTTTTCACAAACTAGGATAGCAGTTGTGCCAATCTTTACCTTATTAAGAAGCTCCACCAGTGGTGATAGTAGGCCACAAGTGATAAGTTGCTGAATTTGTGGAGCTGGACCTGCTGAAATATTACTAAGCGCCCATGCCGCCTCCCTCTGAACACTTGACTTTTGATGCCGCAGGAGTTGAGGCAAAATAGACAGGATGCCAGCATCTATAGCCACCTGGGTCTGTTTGTCTGTGCCAGTGACTATGTTCCCAACTGTTCGTAGTGCTGGTGTCTGAGGAAAATTTGGAAAAAAATTAGGACACTGCCTTGGCCACTACAATGTTCCCTCAGTCTGTGTAGCAATGACCCTAGTATACTTGGGCTCCTCTAGCCATGAGAACTTTCTATTTTGACATGATTCACACAGCATTAATGGATACATGGATTATTGTTAATCGACTTACTCACCAAAATGCCGAGTTCTTGACCATGCATTAACTGTATCAGTCTGTCCACAGCCCCAGTCTGTACCACAACATCAATCCGATCATTGGCACCATCAGTGAGATACGACATAGCCCAACATGCGTCTGATAAGATTTCCCTGTCTTCATGGTACAAGAGCTGTGTCAGGGTTGGCAGGATGGCAAGAACAGCCTTCATAGGTGGATATGGGTTTTTGTTGCGACACAAGTTAGACAGGGTCCATGTAATGTTACGTAGAAAGCCAATCTAAAGATTTAAGGGCAATTATTTTAGTGTTTACTAGGCAATATGATCAAAGCTAAATTGAGGTTGTGTACTAGGAATATAGAAACATCAAGGGAAAGAATCTCAGAATTATAAGCAGTCCCAACACCATTGTAGGACTTTATATGTAAAATCTGTGTCATGATTTCAATTGGTAAAAGTTCATAGTGGGGAAGATAATTAACTGTCTAATAGCAAGACTGGCTTGGTTGCCCATTGCAACCTATCAGAGCTCAGCATTCACTTTTCAATACCAATTGGAACAAAATATTCACATTAAAAACACTTAAGTGTTAAGCTTGTGGTTTTGTTTAACGCAAATTTTTTATTTTTTTTTTTTGCTGGCATTATAGACATCTGCTCTGTTTTTCACCCTTCCCAATTTAGGTGTTGTAGTTTTCAACGATGGCTGCATATGGTATGCAGTCACCAATCTCATTCCAGAGGTAAATACCTTCATAGAATGTTAGAGTTGGAAGGGACCTCCAGGGTCATCATATCCAGCCCACTGCTCATTGCAGGATTCACTAAATCATCTCAGACAGATGTCTGTCCAGCCTCGGTTTGAAGACTTCCATTGAAAGAGAACTCCTCCCCACCTCTCATGGCAGCCTGTTCCACTTAATCTGTATCTTCTCCCTTTCAGTCTTTAGCTCTTCAGGTTTCCATGTGAAAAAGCGAATCATCATCTGTCTACACTGACATCCCTTCAGATATTCTTAGACAGCTATTAAATCTCCACTTTGCCTTTCTTGCAAGCTAAACATTCCCAGATCCTGTAACCGTTCCTCAAAGGACATACTTTGCAGTCCGCTCACCATCCTGGCAGCTCTTCTGAATGTTTTTTTTTTTTTTTTTTTTTTTTTTTTTTAAATGTAGTGCCTAGAACTGGACACAGTATTCCAGAGGACATCTGACCAAGGAGGAGTAGAGGAGGATAATTACTTAATGTGATCTCTACGCTTTATGAACTCTATGCTTCTCTTAATACATCCTAGAACAGTGTTAGCTGCAGCATCACACTGCTGACTCATGTGCAATCTGATCTATTAGTATACCCAAGTCTTTCACATGCGCTATTGCTTAGCTCTATTCCTCCCATTTCTAAGACAGCAGTTTCACATTTTCTTGACTATGCATTTTAAGTTCCAGTTGCTTCAGGTAACAGGATGTTAAGGCAACAACTATCACTAATATGTAAAGGCTCATAAGCTTCTGCAAAATGTTCTATTAAAAAAAAAAAAGGACAAGAAGCAGGTGTAAGACAATTCAGACATAATAGAAGGTAAACAAACGGGATGACCAGGCAACAAGCAGAATTTAACTTATACATATATTTAAAGATAAAATCTGGTACATTAACCATGCATTACCACATTCTACATCATGTAAAGTATAATAATGGTAAGGATCCTGCATAAAACTAGTTTAAAACTGCTCACACTGTTAGGAGTCCAGTGGGTGACCCAAATAACTAGTGAGACTTTGTTCTAGTGTGCATAAAAGATAACAGCCAGTCACTGATGAGGACCACCCTGGACCCAAGCACTAACCACCCTCTCAGCTGTTACATCTCCATAGACTGCAACAGGTCCTCTTCAGAGGGGAGGAAAAAAAAAAAAAAAAAAAAAAAAGGCATACCGGAGTCTGTGGTGTAACCAAGGCTAGAAGTGGTGGAATCACATCACACTTGATCAGTGAATCTCTGTACAGTGGACCATCACCTAGAGAGAAGTATACAGTTATGTAAAGCAAGTCCTTGCAGAATAAGAGTCCATTTTAACTGAAGTGCTTTATTGCATAAAGTGATGAATTTATGGGACCCAGAGACTCACATTTAGGCCGGGGTCACACTTGCGAGAAGCTCACATGAGTCTTGCACCTCAATACCTGGCACTGCCGCCAGCACTTGGACCGGAGCATTCAGCTGTATAGAATGACATGCAGCCGCACACTCGAGGTGCGAGCCTCTCACAAGTGTGACCCCAGCCTTAGGCTGTAACTACCCAGCAACTTGCTCTAAACAAGATTAAGAGCCTATACACGTTGCAAGTCACAACTAAAGCTAGTTACCATAAGTGAAGACCCAACCTGGCTAGATTTAGCTACAACATTCTTTTGCCCAGGTTTAGACCATTACAGTTTTCCAGAACTGGGAAACACCAGCTCAAAGGTTCTAGGTCACTTCAGTGGAATCCAGCTGCAATACCAAATACAGACAGATGTGGCAGACTTTTACAAAAAGTTTTTCATCCTGATTCACAACTTAAAATTAGCGCTTCTACATATCGCATTGAGAAGCAGAGCCAAGTACACACTTCTATACTAGTAATCAGTAATAAGCATTGGTGAGGTGTAAGGTTACCTTCCCAATAGACAGCAATCTGTCACTAGTTGTCCCTTCATGGCTGCACAATATAGCAGTACTCATTTACAAAAACTAAGTTAGGCCACTACATTGTCCCATCACAGACATCAGTTCTCCACGTCTTACCAGCAATGTTTCCTAAAGCCCAGACTGCCTGTTCACTAATTTGCATGTGTGGGGAGGATATCAAATCTATGAAAGCTGGAACGGCTCCTCCATCAACCACCGCTTTTGTTTGTTCAGAGGTGCCAGAAGCAATATTTGTGAGGGCCCAAGCAGCTTCAAACTGCAACGTGCTGTTATCATGGTAGCCCAAAAAATCCACCAGCTTTGGTATTAGTCCAGCTTCAATGATGTCATTTAGTGGAGGATTCCTCTCCCGAGACAGCATTTTCCTGCAACAGCAAGTAAAGAAGTCAAACATTTGTCCATTAGGCTACAGCGACTTTGGCTGCGAGACGTCTTGTGCAATTAAGGTTTGCTAGAAGTCCCTGCTACATTGCAGCACAATACAAGCAAATTGTGACCTGAGGGTACTGCAACAAGCAGATTACAAAAAAATACAGTGAGGCTGGATTAGGGCCTTGGTTGGTGGTCACAGATTCAGTACCCTAGGCTCGCTCACAGGAGCAAATAACTCGGACTAGTACAATCTGGGGCAGGGGAGGGGGACAAAAAAAAAAAAAAAAACACACCTTTGTATCGCACGCAGTCCAGTTTGAGGCAGCTCACATCTGCCATTATTTTCTCTTGCCGATTCAGAGTGCAGTGCGATTCCTGTGGACGCCGGCAACGGAGAAATTACTTTCTCCAGTCTCCCAACTTGTGCTCCGATTCACTCATGCAGGAGGACTGTACCAGAGCACTGACACTCAGCTCATGCTTGCAGCAGAGCATCATTAACCCCTTCATGACCCAGCCTATTTTGACCTTAAAGACCTTGCCATTTTTTGCAATTCTGACCAGTGTCCCTTTAGGAGGTAATAACTCAGGAACGCTTCAACGGATCCTAGCGATTCTGAGATTGTTTTTTT
This sequence comes from Oophaga sylvatica, assembly GCA_033576555.1. Classification (NCBI taxonomy): domain Eukaryota; kingdom Metazoa; phylum Chordata; class Amphibia; order Anura; family Dendrobatidae; genus Oophaga; species Oophaga sylvatica. Next base: position 139,625,136 of record JARQOD010000007.1, on the reverse strand, counting down.
CGTGACATATTGGGCTTCATGTTAGTGGTAAATTTAGGTCGATAATTTTTGCGTTATTTGTGAAAAAAATGGAAATTTGGCGAAAATTTTGTAATTTTCAAATTTTTAATTTTTATTCTGTTAAACCAGAGAGTTATGTGACACAAAACAGTTAATAAATAACATTTCCCACATGTCTACTTTACATCAGCACAATTTTGGGAACAACATTTTTTTGTTAGGAAGTTATAAGGGTTAAAAGTTGACCAGCGATTTCTCATTTTTACAGCAAAATTTACAAAACCATTTTTTTTTTTTTTTTTTAGGGACCACCTCACATTTGAAGTCACTTTGAGGGGTCTATATGGCAGAAAATACCCAAAAGTGACACCTTTATAAAAAAACTGCACCCCTCAAGCTACTCAAAACTACATTCAAGAAGATTAACCCTTCAGGTGCTTCACAGGAACTAAAGCAACGTGGAAGGAAAAAAAAACGGATTACTTACCGGTAATGCTCTTTTATAGAGCCCACAACAGCACCCACTGAGAGAGGGGATCAGCCCCTAGGAACAGGAAACCTACAGAGAGATAAAAGGGGCGGCCCCCCTCGCTCCTCAGTTGGTTTACAGAGAATGAGAGGAACCGCCACACAAGTTTGTTAATTTGCTCCATAACACTTTTAATATATATATATATATATATATATATATAATATATATATAATATATATCACACAAATTTATACTGCTGGACTATGTATAGTCAATATATTATAATCAATCCTTCACCCAATCGAATGCACCGTGTCTACTACAACTAGGGGAGGGAAGTGAGTGGGTGCTGTCGTAGGCTCTATAAAAGAGCATTACCGGTAAGTAATCCGGTTTTTTCTCTTCGCCACGACAGCACCCACTGAGAGATTTTCAGAGACAATTACCTGGGAGGGACCGCAGTGTCAAGGATTGATCTACCAAACACTAGGTCTGATGAGGAGGATAGATCTAATCTATAGTGCTCATAGAAGGTAGAAGGTGAAGCCCAGGTTGCGGCCTTACATATAAGGTCTATCGGGACATCTGCTCTTTCTGCCCAAGAAGACGATATGGCCCGAGCGGAATGTGCCTTCACGCCCTGTGGTGGGACTTTCTCTTTTGCCACATACGCCAATGCTATTGCGTCTCTAATCCATCGAGATAGCGTGCTTTTCGTTACTCCTGTACCTTTGCGGCTGCCCTGGAAAGAGACAGTCCTGCTCTTCCTCCAGGGGCTAGTCCTATCTAGATATGCTAAGACTGATCTTTTAACATCTAAAGTGTGGAATTTCTCTTCCTGTGGTGATGAGGGGTTATCATAAAAGGAAGGAAGATAAATTTCTTGAGATCTATGAAATTTGGTTGATACTTTAGGAAGATAAGACGGGTCAGTTTTTAATACTATCCTGTCAGGATATATAGACAAGAAAGGAGGATCTATTGATAAGGCGTGGAGATCACTCACTCTTCTTGCTGAGGTCAAGGCTACTAGTAAAATGGTTTTTAATGAGGCATATTTTATTGGAACTGACTGAAAGGGTTCAAATGGACTTTCTGTTAAGGCGTCTAGGACTAAGTTTAAGTCCCAAGATGGCATTTGAGGTATATGGACTGGTTCTGCTCGATGGCATGCTGAGATAAACCGAGCTACCCATTTATTGCCTGCTATGTCATAACTATATAGGTCACCCAGAGCCGATACCTGGACCTTAAGAGTATTTACTGATAGGCCTAATTCATGCCCTTTTTGTAAAAATTCTAGAATAGCTGGGATAGGTACTTCACTAGATAGACGTACTGAATGAAAAGTCAGAAATTTCCTCCAGACTCTGGCATATATATTAGTAGTGGACTCCTTCCTGCTATGTAGGAGCGTATTAATCAGTCCGTTTGAAAAACCTCTTAGTTTTAATAGCTGCCTTTCAAGTTCCAGGCCGTGAGGCGCAATCTTTTGACCTGAGGGTGATAGAAGGGCCCCTGTGAGAGAAGGTCCCGGTCCCAAGGGAGGATATATGGATCCGAAATGGACATGGCCCTCAGCCACGAGAACCATGGCCTTTTCGGCCAGAACGGGGCTATTAGGATTACTCTCGCTCTTTCCTCTCTTATTTTCCGGATGACAATCGGTAACAGAATCATTGGAGGAAAGGCATAGGCCAAGTGGAATGTCTACGGAACCTGCAGGGCGTCGAGAATGTCCGGATTGTCCCTCTTGAATAAGGAGGCGAACCTTTTTACCTGCCTGTTGTTTCGTGTGGCAAACAGGTCTATGTCCGGTGTGCCCCATTTGAACGTTATCCTTCTGAAGAGGTGATGATTGAGTATCCATTCCCCTTGGTGCAGGGTATGACGACTGAGAAAATCTGCCTTGACATTGTCTATTCCTCTGACGTGCAGGGCCGACAGGGACAGGAGATGACTTTCTGCCAATGTTAAAATTTTCTCTGCAATACACATGAGAGGCATTGATCGTGTACCTCCATGGTGATTTAGGTACGCCACTGAGGTGTTGTTGTCCGACAGTATTCTTGTACGAGTCCCTTGAAGCTGCGGAAGAAATTTACATATGGCATAATATATAGCTTTTAGCCCTCTCATGTTTGACGAATCCTCTGACTCTGACCTAGACCATTGTCCCTGCGCCGTGTTATCTTCCCAATGAGCCCCCACACCCTAAGGGGCTGGCATCTGTGGTTACTATATTTGAGGGGACCACTACCCATGGAACACCTCCCAATAGATTATCTGAGTCTAGCCACCAGGTTAGGGAACTGATTACTTCCGGGGTTAGGGATATTTTATTTTCTAACTGTCCCTGTAACCTCTCTTCTTGTTGTAAGATCAATCTTTGCAGCTTCCTGGTATGAAACTGGGCCCACCGAACTGCCGGGATACACGAGGTCAAAGAGCCCAGCAAGGACATGCCCTCTCTTAGAGATAGTGTAGGATTATGTATTACCGTCTGTACTTTATAAATTACGGTTAACTTTGCCTCCGGTAGCAGACATTTCTGACTTACTGAGTCCAGATGAAGGCCTAGGAACGTCTGACAGGTTACCGGCCGTAGCCTTGATTTTTCCCAGTTGATCAGCCAACCTAAGTTCTGTAGGGATGAAATTACGTCAGACAGCCTGTGCTCACATTGTTGGAATGAATTTCCTACTATTAGCAGATCATCCAGGTATGGAATTACCAGTGTGTCTCTTACTTGTAAATATGACATCACCTCCAGCATCAGTTTTGTGAAGACGCGTGGTGCCATAGATAGCCCGAATGGCATTGCCGCAAACTGCAGATGACGGATTTGACCTTCTAATGTGACCGCCACTCGGAGAAAGCGTTGATGTGGGGCATATATTGGTAGATGATAATATGCATCTTTGAGATCCACGACCACCATGTAGCATCTGGGAAATAAGAGTTTTATGGCTGATCTTATAGACTCCATTTTGAAGGTTCGGTTTTTCAAAAAGGTATTCAGTTTTTTTAGATTAACCATGGTTCTAAATGAACCATCTGGCTTAGTTACCAGAAATAAAGGAGAATAAAAGCCTTTCTCTTTTTGATTTACCGGAACCTCTATTAGCACTTTCTTGGATAGTAGGCTTTTAATTTCCAACTCTAACGCATCTTGTTGAGTCTGGGATTTCAGAGAAGTCAATAGAAAGGAGTCCGGGGGATCCCGGACAAATTCTAATGTTAGGCCTGATTTTACGATGTTAATGGCCCAGGGTTAGTTGTAATTTGTTCCCATTGATAACAGAAGTGTAATAACCTGCCACCCACCGGTAAGTTGGTATTATCGGAACTTCTCTCCCGATCTGAAGGGACGTTTACCGAATAGGTTTCCCTTTTGTTTGAAATCCCTGTTATTCCAAGAATTCTGGGTCTTATAATCCTTCCTTCTGTTAAACACTGGCCTCCTGAACGCCCTCCTGTAGGATGGAACGTATGGATTAGGGAAACCTTTTTTCCTTTCTCCTGCTTTGGTTAAGATATCATCCAATAATGCACCAAAGAGGTACTCACCCTGACAGGGTATAGCACAGAGTTTTGACTTAGCTTGCGTATCCCCTTTCCAACCTTTCAACCATAACGCCCTTCGGGCTGCGTTGGTTAGTCCTGCCGTTCTTGCCGCTAGGCGGAGAGAGTCTACTGAGGTGTCTGAAAGAAATGCTGCTGCACCTCTAATTAAAGGGATGGAAGACTGTAGCTTGTCTCTGGAGAGGCCCTTTTTTATATTTTCCTCCAACTCATCTAACCATACTAACATGGCCCTGCCTGTACATGTGGCCGATATTGCGGGTTTAAATGCACCTACACACGACTCCCAGGACCTTTTTAGAAGCGCATCTGCTTTTCGGTCTAGGGGTTCCGACAAAATTCCAGCATCCTCTACTGGCAAGGATGACCTGCGGGAGGTTGACGCCACAGCTGCATCCACTTTGGGTGCTTTCTCCCAAGAGGCCAGGTCCTTGTCATCAAAGGGGTACCGCCGCTTTGACGCGGCTGGCATAAAACCTTTCTGCCCTTGTTTCTCCCATTCTCTCTTTACTAGATCCTTTATAGCCGGATCAATTGGAAACACTCGCCGTTTGCGCTGGGAGATACCCGCGAACATAATTTCCTGAGGAGTTTTAGGGTCTTTTGTATCAGACAATCCCATAGTGTTCCGAACCGACTTAATCAGATTATTAATACTATCGGTCGGAAAACAGGTATGCTCCTCCTCCTCTGATGAACCTGATTCACGTGAAGCCTCTGAATTGAGTTCCCCGCTGTCCGTGGAGGATCCCAATTTAGGTGGGGTCATCTCAATAAGGGATTTCTTTCCTGTAATACTACTGGCTCCCCCTAGGGCCTGTAACTCCTCTCTGATCATCAGGCGGATATCTTCTGCTCTCACTGAACTTTCCTCCTGCAGCGTATGGCTAATACAATCCTGACACAATCTTTTGGGATAAGTGTCCGGGAGAGGTTGGGAGCATAAGGCACATTCTTTATGTTTTGTCTTTTCTGTTTTTTTGGCCTAGGGACACATAGAAAAAAGGGGAAGGGGAAAGGGCCATCAGCTTGACAGGTGTGACTTATAACACTCACCCAGTGAAGCTTTCCGTCAAGATGGTACCGGTTTTAAGCATGGAGGGTCCGGCTGCGGTATGGAGCGACTTGATTTTCCTCCAGACCTGCTTGTGGAACCACTCTGCTTAGAGTGTCCACTACCACTTTTTCTGCCGCTGCTACTGCCGCTATGATGTGGCACCACCAGCTCCTCAGGTGGGCACAAAGCAGGATTGCTTGGGGACGACATTGCTGCGCACCGTTTTTCCATATGGTCGATGCTTTTATGCAGCTTCCCCATTTTCCTTTTTTTTCTCCTAGCGCCGACCCGGAAGTGCTAGGTTCACTTCCGGTTCTCTGCCCCCCTGCGCCTGCGCGGCCACCTGATCTTTCACAGTGCAGCTTCCGGGACCGCTCCTGAGCACGTGCATCGCGCTGACCGCTGTGGTCCCGTCCCTTCCCAGAGAGAGAGGCGATGGGACCCCCATCTTGACCTGCCGAGGCTCCCAGCGTAATCAGGTAGGGCAGCCTCGGCCATTCATGTGACACTCATATTACATGCGAGCCAGAGCAACCCTGCTCCTGGCCTCGCACCTGGGCATCTTCTTCTCGTGACGGTGGGCTGCACCTGCCGCTGCCGTCTTCAGACCCACGGTCCGTTACCTCCAGGTATGCGGTGTCTTTTCCATCTCAGCTGAGGAGGGATAAACCCCCCGACGCTGCTTCTGGTGCTGGAGCCCCTGCCGCTCCAAAAGAAACCGCACAGGCGGCTATCCAGCCCAGGAATTCCTCTTCTCAAGTAGGTTCCTCTCCTAGGAACAGGAAACAACTGAGGAGCGAGGGGGGCCGCCCTTTTATCTCTCTGTAGGTTTCCTGTTCCTAGGGGCAGATCCCCTCTCAGTGGGTGCTGTCGTGGCGAAGAGAAAAATGGACATTTTAATTTTTCCAACAAAAATTTTCTTTTAGCATCAATTTTTTCATTTTTACATGGGCATCAGGGTAAAATGGATCCTAAAATTTGTTGGGCAATTTCTCCCGAGTACACAGATACCTCATATGTGGTCATAAACCACTGTATGGGCGCACGGCAGGGCTCAGAAGGGAAGGAGCGCCATTTGACTTTTTCAATGGAAAATATGCTGTAATATTTAGCGGTTGCCATGTCACATTTGGAGAGTCCCTGTGTGCCTAAACATTGGAGCTCCCCCACAAGTGACCCCATTTTGGAAATTAGACCCCCTAAGGAACTTATCTAGATGCATAGTGAGCACTTTGAACCCCAGGTGCTTCACAGAAGTTTATAACGCAGAGCTGTGAAAATAAAAAATCTTTTTTTTTTTCTCAAAAAATTATTTTAGCCCACTATTTTTTATTTTCACAATGGTTACAGGAGAAATTGGACCCCAAAAGTTGTCCAGTTTGTCCTGAGTACACTAGTACCCCATATGTGGGGGGGAACCACTGTTTGGGCACACGTCAGGGCAGGGCCGGCTCCAGGTTTTTATGGGCCCCGGGCGAAGGAGCCATCAGTGGGCCTTTAACACAGCCACATCATGATGAAGATACAGCAGAGAAATATGGTTTGTACAATGCAATGATGTCACTTCTTCGTTATGGAGTGATACTATGATAATTTGTACAACTCTAAACAACTGCCTAATCCCACAGCGCACAGTACAGACTGGACAGTACAGTCCCCTACATATATGGGCACCACAGTCTCCCTCATCACCATATAATACCTGCAGGATGTCACCGCATCCCCTAATGCCCATACGATATGGACCAAATTATGCTCCATATAGAATAATGGACCCAATATTTTATGTCTCCAGCAGAATACTGACCCAATATAAGTCCATACGGTTATGGTCCATTAATGCTCATCAAATGGCTCCCTCTGCGCTGTACTGCGTCTGCACTGTTCGTTTCAAAAGGCGCTGTGGAAGCTCCCCATTCATCATGCCTCCCCATCACATCTGGCCTCCCCTCTCATGGCTCCCCATCATAAACATGGCCTCCCCATCTACTCATGGCCTCCCACTCATCATAGGCCTCCCCCATATCATGGCTCCCCATTATCATTAATGCTGCCATCATCATCATCGCTCCCCATCAAAAGCCTGCCATCATATCATGCTCCCTTTACTCATGCCTGCCCATCATCATTAGACCTCGCCATATCATCATGCCTGCCAATATCATGGCCTGCCTCATTATCATGCCTCCATCATACATGGCTCCCATCACACTCCCCATCATCTTCTCTCCTCCCATCTCACCAATGCATGCCCATACACAATGCCTGCCATCATCATTATCGCCTCCCATATATCATCCTCTCTCATATCATGGCCTCCCATATAATCAATGCCTGCCATCATCACACACGAGGAGCACAGAGCACCTCTCCATACATAACATCTCACCTGTTGGATTCGCGCCTCTCTGCCAAGCGGCCGCTGAATGATGACGTCATTCAGCGGCTGCTGTGTGAGGAAGGCGGCGCCCTGGACACAAGCTTTCGCAGCGAGCGAGTATTTGCCTAGCTCCTCCAGGCCTGAGCAAGGGGGGGGGCCCAGCGGCGGCGCTGACACCGCTTGCCTTCTACGGGCCGGGGTGCCAGACGGTCGAGTGGGCCCCCACTGTAGGGCCGCACTGCAGGGCTCGGAAGGGATTAGGACGCTTTGAAATGCGACTTGATGGAATGGTTGCGGGCATTTGTTACTTTGCAGAGCCCTGATGTGCCTAAACATTAGAACTCCCCACAAGTGACCCCATTTTGGAAACTAGACCCCGCAAAGAACTTATCTAGATGTGGTGAGCACTTTGAACCCCCAGGGCTACACAGAAGTTTATAACGCAGAGCTGTGAAAATAAAAAATCTTTTTTTTTTCTCAAAAAAATTATTTTTTAGCCCACTATTTTTTATTTTCACAATGGTTACAGGAGAAATTGGACCCCAAAAGTTGTTGTCCAGTTTGTCCTGAGTACACTAGTACCCCATATGTGGGGGGGAACCACTGTTTGGGCACACGTCAGGGCAGGGCCGGCTCCAGGTTTTTATGGGCCCCGGGCGAAGGAGCCTCAGTGGGCCCCTTTAACACAGACCACGATTCATGATGCACAGATACAGCAGAGAAATATGGGTATAGTACAATGCCAAATACTTCACTTCTTCCATTACATGAGTGATATCTATTGTAAATTGTACAATAGCTCAAAAACTGCCAAATCCTCACAGCGCACAGTACAGACTGGACAGTACAGTCCTCCATACAATATTATGGGCACCACAGTCTCCCCCTCATCACCCATATAATACCCCATGCAGGATGTCACCCCGCCATCCCCCATATAATGCTCCATACAGAATACTGGACCCAAAATAATGCTCCATATAGAATAATGGACCCAATATAATGCTCCATGCAGAATACTGGACCCAATATAATGCTCCATACAGGATAATGGTCCCCATATAATGCTCCATACAAAATATGGAGCTCTCCTCTGCGCTGTACTGCGTTCTGCACTGTTACGGCTCAGGAAAGGGCGCTGTGGAAAGCCTCCCCATTATCATCAATGCCTCCCCATCATCATCATGGCCTCCCCATCATCATCATGGCCTCCCCATCATCATCATGGCCTCCCCATCATCATCATGCCTCCATCTCATCGCCTCCCCATCATCATCATGGCCCATCATCATCAGCCCCATTATCATTAATGCCTGCCCATCATCATCATCGCCTCCCCAATATCATCAATGCCTGCCCATCATCATCATGGCCTCCCCATTATCATCAATGCCTGCCCATCATCATTATCGCCTCGCCAATATCATCAATGCCTGCCCATCATTATCATGGCCTGCCCATCATTATCATGGCCTCCCCATCATCATCATGGCCTCCCCATCATCATCATGGCCTCCCCATCATCATCATCATCCCATCATCATCATCTCCTCCCCATCATCACCAATGCATGCCCATTATCATCAATGCCTGCCCATCATCATTATCGCCTCCCCAATATCATCAATGCCTGCCCATCATTATCATGGCCTCCCCATCATCATCAATGCCTGCCCATCATCACACACAGACAGCACACAAGCACTCTCTCACATACATACACATACACACACATCTCACCTGTCTGGCGATCGCGCCCTCTCTGCCACAGCCGGCCGCTGAATGATGAGTCATTCAGTGGCCTGCTGTGAGAGGAAGCGCCGGCGCCCCCTGGAGCCCAGAGCTGCGGCAGCGGAGGCGAGTATTGTGCCAGCTCCTGCCGAGGCCCTGAGCAAGCGGGGGGGGGGCCCCAGCGGCGGCGCTGACACCGCTCTCCTCCGCTAACGGGCGCGGGGGTGCCAGACGGCGAGTGGGCCCCCCCGCCTGCTCAGGGCCCCGGCACTTGCAGGGCTCGGAAGGGATGTAGTGACGCTTTGAAATGCCGACTTGATGGAATGGTCTGCGGGCATTTTGTTACGTTTGCAGAGCCCCTGATGTGCCTAAACAGTAGAAACTCCCCACAAGTGACCCCATTTTGGAAACTAGACCCCGCAAAGAACTTATCTAGATGTGTGGTGAGCACTTTGAACCCCCAAGGGCTACACAGAAGTTTATAACGCCCGGGCATGAAAATAAAAAAATCATATTTTTTCCACAATCAGGATCTTTTAGTCCCCAATTTTTTTTTATTTTCCCAAGGGTAACATGAGAAATTAGACCCTAAAAGTTGTTGTCCAATTTGTCCGGAGTATGCCGATATCCCATATGTGGGAGAAAACTACTGTATGGGCACACGTCGGGTCTCGGATGGGAAGTAGTGACGTTTTGAAATGCCCACTTGATGGAATGGTCTTCGGGCGTCATGTTACGTTTGCAGAGTCCCTGATGTGCCTAAACAGTAGAAACTCCCCACAAGTGACCCCATTTTGGAAACTAAATCCCCAAGGAACTCCTATAGATGTGTGATAAGCACTTTGAATCTCCAAGTCCTTCACAGAAGTTTATAACGCAGAGCCGTGAAAATATAAAATCATTTTTGTGGGAAAAAAAAATAATTTTTTAGTCCCCAATTTTTCCCAATGTTAACAGGAGAAATTAGAACCCCCAAAGTTGTCGTGCAAATTTCCCCCCCCCCCCCCCCCCCCCCCCGAGTATGCTGATGCCCCATATGTGGGGATAAACCACTGTTTGGGCATACGTCGGGGCTTGGAATAAAGGGAGCACTGTTTGACTTTTTGAACGCAAAATTTGCAGGAATCAATGGTGGCACCGTGTCGCGTATGGAGACCCCCTGATGTGCCTAAATAGTGTAAACCCCTCAATTCTAACTCCAACCCTAACCCCAACACACCCCTAACCCCAACTCTAACCATAAACCTAACCACAAGCCTAACCCTAACCCCAACCCTAACCCAAATTCCAACCCTAACTGTAATTCTAACCTTAACCCTAACCCTAGTTCTAACCCTAAGGCTGGGTTCATATTGCGTTTTACCAGCCCATTCAACACGTAGCGTTGACCGGCTGGTAACGGTATAGCATAACGCGATCGCGTTATGCTATACCCGCTAGCGCAGATGAATCAGCAGCAAATCTGGGATCACAGCAATCTGCGCGGATCAGCAGCAAAATCCGCTAGGAAAAAAAAAAAAAAATTCTTTATTTTATTATTTGTCCCTACCTATGACGGGGGGGGGGGTTCATTTACTTTTTTTTTTTTTTTTATTTTGATCACTGTGACAGTTTATCACAGTGATCAAAATACATTTTTGTACAATGGAGGGCGCACTGCGTATGCGCCGGCCGCACTGCGCATGCGCCTGCCAATTTCCAAGATGGCGGCGCCCATGAAGAATTCCGGGCAGCCGCCGGGACATCGGTGGACCGGGAGAGGTGAGTAGGGGGCGTCGGAAGGTGAGGGGGGGGGGGGAAAATCGGTAGGTGGGGCAGCGGATCACAGGAGCAGGGGAGCAGACAGTGACCGATCGCTGCCATCTTTCGATGGCGGCGGCCGATCACCGCCGTGACATGGTGTGGGGGGGGGGGGGGGGGGGGGGTCGGTTCTCGGTCAGATGCTATTGCAGCATTGGCCATGGCTGGATTGTAATATTTCACCAGTTTCATTGGTGAAATATTACAAATCGCTCTGATTGGCTGTTAAAAGTGAAACAGCCAATCAGAGCGATCGTGGCCACGTGGGGGTTAAGCAAACCCCCCTGTGGTGATGCACTTAGGGTCCTGTGCGTCAGGTGACCTTTCAGTGACCCCGGTCTCCCAGCCCGCAGGAACATGATTTATAGCATGACGCCGACGTCATGGGTCGGGAAGGGGTTAATATATCGCATCTGAAGCCCTTGCATTGGATGCCATATGCTAGTGGGACTCCGGCCTTAGGGATGCAATGCAGCGCGATACATTTGTATGGTGTCATGATGTAGCAATGGCATAAAGCATACCCAAGTCGTGCACCAAGTGTCTCCTTACACTGAACTGCCACGTGTGAGGGTTATGGAGCGTCACTCCCTTACTCTATGCCAAGGCCCAGTTACCTTGCAGACTGTGTGCACTTCAGCTCAAGATCTGGGTTTCCAGAATGAATTCCTTTAACTACATCATCCAGGGAAAGGGGTGTCATCTAAGGGGGAAAAAACCAAACACAAACAAGGCCCATCAGTGTGCGTGTGTAAAAACGGTCACGTGAATTACCACATGAACTTGCATTGAGCAGTATGCTGTCCACTTTGCACACTGATCACCGGAATGAGTCCTATGGCAGATGAGAAGCTTTTCGCCCATGTAGTACAACGCATGTGATTATTAGAGTTAGTAGAGGATCCTACCACCTGTTGACTTTTCTGTTCCAGAGAGAGGTCCCCTTCTTCAGGAAATGAAGTCACATTTCGTCTTTTAAGGATCTGGTCGTCTTTCTTCGCCTTCCTGAGCTCCACACTGACCTCAACTCTTCGACGTCTTAGCTCCTACAATAAAACGCCAGGTTGTCAAAATTACCCATTTGCTGTAGAGTTGTTACTTGTTACCAATAAACAGTGGCTAGTTGGAAAATTCCTATGACATCACAGCTGCAACCAAAAATATATATCCCTTCCTACCTAATAAGCCATCAGCTAGCTCTGCCACCACTGTACTTACCCAAGGTGACAAACCATATGTCAGGATAACAGCACCTATGAATAATCTGGTACAGGAGATTACTGTACCTTAGAACAGGGAGAGGGGGAAATACAATGATCAGCAATGGTGACGGGCGCAAAGGCAACAAACACCCGGTAAGGCCACTTGATGCCTTTACCAATTTAATAAGCTCGTTACTGCAAGTGAACTAGAAGCAGCAGAAGATTTTCAGGTTGGCATTTACTGGCATTTATTTTTTGACCACTCGGTCAGAGGAGGAAGCAGTTTCAGCTGTAAAAGGCTACATGAACAAAAACCTATAAAAATACACAAACAAAAACCTATAAGAACACCCTTCCATTGATAGTACTCCAGCAGCAGACCGAGAGTGACATTAGGATAGACGCTGTAGACTCACCGCTGTGTCTTTACCCTTGTTCTTAAATTTCTTCATACGATCATCAGCATCATTTGTAGGCGACATCTTATTAGTAACCTGTACTATAGGAGAAAAGTGTATATTACACACTATTCTAATGCAGAGATCTGCAGCCATGTATAGGGCTGAGTTCACACTGGCTTTACTCAGTTCTTTATAGAACTTTTATAGTTGTTTACAGGATTGTTAAAGACGCTGATCATCTGATTCATGCTGAATAAACCACAGCCAGCATAGCAGAGCCTAGGAGAGACCTGTCAGTCATCTGGATCAGGGCTACATAAGAAAAGCAAAATATAGGGGAAAACCCAGCAAACACAAAATGCATTAAAACATACAGGGTTTTTTTTCCCTACATAAGAATAGCTTCAGACTGTTCTCATCTCCAGGAATGTTCCTCCCAGACAGATCTAACCACTTTAAGCTGGGCTCAAATTTATGATGCCCAGTTTGGGCAGAATAAGTCAATGACAGGTTCCTTATAGAGGGCCAGAATTGTGACATGAAGTACACCAATGGCACATAATTGACCCATATGGTCTGTTTGCTTTGCATGGTGTAATTATAGCTTGCATAATAGAAAAAAAAAAAAAAAAATGGAAATCGATAAGGTCTATAAAAATTAGCATGAACAGTCACTGTTATGTGATATTACAATTACTAAGCAGGCAGTCTGCCATACAAATAGCATGTATGCATCATCCATCAGCTCATTTTGCATATATAGGGAAATAAGAGACCTCATTCATAGACCAAGCTGCTTTATATGATTCAGCCATTGAGTAAAGTCAGAACAGAAAAAGAAATCTCATAGCTAACAAGATATGACAAAATTTGAGGCACATTTGCACAAACCCCTCTCATCATCAAGACCTAGCCTGCACTCCCCACCACACACCTTACCTACACAGCACACCACCAATCTGACCAGCAGACTTCTCCTGCAAAGACACCTGGGCCTCCACCTTATAAACCAGCAGGGTGTGGTTCTTGCTCCATGAAGCACATCAGCTGCCAAAGGGAAAAGCTGTTATGTAATGCGGCATCACAGCCTGTTATACCAGGGCTCCGCCATACCAAGGCAGCGTACAGCATTCTCCCAATGCTTCATCCCTACAGCCTTCATGTGCTTCCTATATACAGTCTTACATCTTTTTTAAATATACAAACTTGCAGAAGACATTTTTTTTTTATTTTTTACCATTTCAGACTACGTTCCCACAAATGAGCTTTTGGTGAGTTTTTGATGTCGCGGATTTTATGCACATATTAAGTAAATCAAGTGACTTGCATTTTTTCATTATTTTTTGTGTTTTTTATCTTCATTTTTTTTGTCTCTTGTTGGTGTTTCATGTTTTAAATAAAGCTGATTTGTTTTTGATGCTTTCTGGTATTTGACTTTATTGATACAGTGAGTTATGTGCGGATTACACACATTTTACATGCATGCGGATTACATGTGTGTTTTTTACCCATGGATTTTCCACATCAAATGCATTGCAAATGGGGAAAATCTGCACAGAAAGCTCAGCGCACCGCAGGAGAACTTGGCATGTTGCAGATTTGAAACTTATGGCGGAGTCAGACACAACGTATAAAAATACGGTCCGTATTTTACGGTCGCAATACGCAGAAAAGTTCCCTGAACAGTGATCCTTATGTCATCCGATTGTAATGAGAGGCTGCATTTTTTGCACATGTAAGCATCCATATGACATCCGTATGGCGAGATTTTCTCGCCTGCTTGCAAAACGGACATATAATGGATCCCAATGACAGGTTTTAAAACACAAGTGAAAGAATAGACATATACACATAGAATACATATATCAATATATATATATATACAGTACAGACTAAAAGTTTGGACACACCTTCTCATTTAAAGATTTTTCTGTATTTTCATGACTATGAAAATTGTACATTCACACTGAAGGCATCAAAACTATGAATTAACACATGTGGAATTATATTCTTAACAAAAAAGTGTGAAACAACTGAAAATGTCTTATATTATTATTATTATTCATTTTTATAGCACCATTTATTCCATGGCGCTTTACATGTGATAGGGGGCGAATATAGACAAGTACAATAAATATGAGCAATACAAGACACACATAAGTACAGAAGGAGAGAGGACCCTGCCCGCGAAGGCTCACAATCTACTGGGAAACAACTGAAAATTTGTCTTATATTCTAGGTTCTTCAAAGTAGCCACCTTTTGCTTTGATGACTGCTTTGCACACTCTTGGCATTCTCTTGATGAGCTTCAAGAGGTAGTCACCGGGAATGGTTTTCATTTCACAGGTGTGCCCTGTCAGGTTTAATAAGTGGGATTTCTGGCCTTATAAGTGGGGTTGGGACCATCAGTTGTGTTGTGCAGAAGTCTGGTGGATACACAGCTGATAGTCCTACTGAATAGACTGTTAGAATTTGTATTATGGCAAGAAAAAAGCAGCTAAGTAAAGAAAAACGAGTGGCCATCATTACTTTAAGAAATGAAGGTCAGTCAGTCCGAAAAATTGGGAAAACTTTGAAAGTGTCCCCAAGTGCAGTTGCAAAAACCATCAAGCACTACAAAGAAACAAGTTCACATGAGGACCGCCCCAGGAAAGGAAGACCAAGAGTCACCTCTGCTTCTGAGGATAAGTTTATCCGAGTCACCAGCCTCAGAAATCGCAAGTTAACAGCAGCTCAGATTAGAGACCAGGTCAATGCCACACAGAGTTCTAGCAGCAGACACATCTTTGTTATGAATGTTTTAGAAAAGAATTCTGAGCAGAAGCTCCCTCTGGTGGTTACAAACAGTACTGAACCATTCAATGAGGATTGGCAATCAGGAATTACAGACTGGCTGGATATAAGGGAGGTTTCCCCCATCATGGTTGCCGGTGATCAATTGTTCCTGTCTCAACGTTGTTTCCTGGTTCTCTTGGAAGCTTGCTGAGTCTTGCCTCTTCTCCTGCTCTCAGATAAGATATTTTCTGTTTTTGTTCTTGCCATTTGCATTTTTCTCTGCATTTCTGTGAGATTGGCCAGGTTCCCTCCCCGGGGGGCTTGGGCCCTTCTCGGTTCCTCTGGAGCCACTGTTGTTTGTTTATTTGCCTTTTCCAGTTTTTTCAGTGGCTGCGGCTGAGTTTTGTTACACCAGAGAACTAATTTAGGTGGTAGAGGTCGTGTGATCTCAGGTGTTTTTGCAATTAGTAGCGTTGGCTTTTTTTTAGGGTTTTTTGGATTGCAGTAAGTGTCCTTCCTATCCGTTTCTGTCTAGGCAGATTGGGCCCCAACGTTTGCTCATACAATTTCTGTCTGTGTCTGTATTTCCTCTTGTCTAACCGCCATTACATGTTTGGGGGCTTCCTATGTTCTTTGGGGATCTGCTCCAGGGCAGATAGCTTTCGTCTTTCTATCTTTAGGTGTAGTTATCCTCTCAGGCTGTGACGAGGCGTCTAGGACCAACGTAGGAACGCTCCACGGCTGCCTTTAGTTGTGGTGGTTAGTCAGGGTACTGCAATCCAGTAGATTCCAACCTCTCTGGTGTATTGCCGTTTTTGCGTGCTCTCCTCAGTTACCAAAACATAACAGTATCACCGGCCAAACTGAAAATTATATGGTACTCACAGAAGGGAAAAATAGTGTGGAAACAAAAAAGGTTGTCAGAGATTTTTTTTTTCTGTTTGTTGCATTTTTTCCCTCTTTTTCTCTGGGTGCTGAGGAGGATTTTTTTTTTCAATGGAGTTTGCACAGTTGTCTGGCCGTGTCGATCAGCTTGCCACTGAGGTTCGGAGTATTGCTACCTATCTTGCTAGGTTGCCCGTTGTGGAACCCAGGATCCCCATGCCAGATTTGTTTTTGGGGGATCGAGCTAAATTTCTGAATTTCAAAAATAACTGTAAGTTGTTTTTTGCCTTAAAACCTAAGTCCTCAGGGAACGCAGCACAGCAGGTTCAAATTGTCATCTCTCTCCTGCGCGGCGATCCTCAGGATTGGGCTTTTTCCCTGACACCTTTGGACCCTGTTTTGAGTAATGTTAATGCATTTTTTCTGTCTCTGGGGTTATTGTACGATGAACCTAATGTCACTGATCAAGCTGAAAAAACCTTGTTGGCATTAAATCAGGGGCTTGAGGACGCTGAATTGTACTGTCAGAAATTCCGAAAGTGGGCAGTCCTGACCAAATGGAATGATGATGCTTTGGCAGCCCTTTTTCGGAAGGGTCTGTCAGAGAATGTAAAAGATGTTATGGTGGGTTTCCCTGCTCCCTCTGGTCTCAATGATTCTATGTCATTAGCGATTCAAATTGACAGACATTTGCGTGAGCGTAGAAGTATGCGTGGAATAGTGTTGCCTTGTGAACCAGCTTCTGAACCCATGCAGTGTGATAGAGTGGCTTATGGGGCACAGCGTCATGAGTTTAGAAAACGCAATGGGTTGTGTTTCTACTGTGGTGATGCCTCTCATGCTAATTTAGTCTGCCCTAAGCGGGGAAGACGTTTTGCACGCTCAGTTGTCTTGGGTAGTGTTCAGACTAAATTTCTGTTGACTGTTACCCTGATTTGCTCCCTGTCCACATTTTCTGCTCAGACTTTTGTTGATTCGGGAGCAGCTATTAACCTGATGGATTTTGATTTTGCTAAACGTTGTGGGTTTCCCTTGATGCCCCTACGGAAGTCTATTCCCCTACTGGGGATTGATTCTACCCCTTTGGCGGAGAATAAACCCCAGTTTTCTACTCAGGTGATAATGAGGGTTGAACCTGATCATCAGGAGAGTTGCAAATTTTTGGTGTTGTATAATCTGCATGACATTATTGTACTAGGTTTCCCTTGGTTACAGTCTCATAATCCTGTTTTGGATTGGAAATCTGTGTCTGTAACCAGTTGGGGCTGCCAATGTGTTAATGCCAACACCAGGGCCGGATTAAGAACATGATGGGCCTGGAGCTGAAGGGGCGGGGCAAGGGGTGGGGCCAAACACGGCAATTCACAAAGGCCAAAAATGTAACGTAAAAGATATAAATTAAAGTCCGGCCGATCAGACAAGAATTTGGACAGTCTAAACGGCCCTTAATACTGCCACACATAGCCCCCTTATAGTGCCACACACAGTCCCCTTAATACTGCCACACATAGCCATCTCAATAATACTGCCATACATAGCCACATTAGTAATATTGCGTCAGAGAGGCCCCATACACAGATATATGGCAACATTGAGAGGCCCATTCTAGTATATAGCGCAGCATTGAATGGCCCATAGTATATATAGCGCAGCATTGAATGGCCCATAGTTGCGCAGCATTGAATGGCCCATAGTATATATAGGGCAGCATTGAGAGGCCCATATAGCGCAGCATTGAATGGCCCATAGTATATATAGGGCAGCATTGAGAGGCCCATATAGCGCAGCATTGAATGGCCCATAGTATATATAGCGCAGCATTGAGAGGGCCTCTCAATGCTGCCCTATATATACTATGGGCCATTCAATGCTGCGCTATATACTAGAATGGGCCTCTCAATGCTGCCTTTATTACTATGGGCCATTCAATGCTACGCTATATACTAGAATGGGCCTCTCAATGCTGCCCTATATTACTATGGGCCATTCAATGCTACGCTATATACTAGAATGGGCCTCTCAATGCTGCGCTATATATACTATGGGCCATTCAATGCTGCGCTATATACTAGAATGGGCCTCTCAATGCTGCCCTATATTACTATGAGCCATTCAATGATACGCTATATACTAGAATGGGCCTCTCAATGCTGCGCTATATATACTATGGGCCATTCAATGCTGCGCTATATACTAGAATGGGCCTCTCAATGCTGCCCTATATTACTATGGGCCATTCAATGCTGCGCTATATACTAGAATGGGCCTCTCAATGCTGCCTTTATTACTATGGGCCATTCAATGCTACGCTATATACTAGAATGGCCCTCTCAATGCTGCCCTATATATACATGGGCCATTCAATGCTGCGCTATATATACTATGGGCCATTCAATGCTGCGCTATATACTAGAATGGGCCTCTCAATGCTGCCTTTATTACTATGGGCCATTCAATGCTACGCTATATACTAGAATGGGCCTCTCAATGCTGCCCTATATTACTATGGGCCATTCAATGCTACGCTATATACTAGAATGGCCCTCTCAATGCTGCCCTATAATATACTATGGGCCATTCAATGCTGCGCTATATATACTATGGGCCATTCAATGCTGCGCTATATACTAGAATGGGCCTCTCAATGCTGCCTTTATTACTATGGGCCATTCAATGCTACGCTATATACTAGAATGGGCCTCTCAATGCTGCCCTATATTACTATGGGCCATTCAATGCTACGCTATATACTAGAATGGGCCTCTCAATGCTGCCCTATATTACTATGGGCCATTCAATGCTACGCTATATACTAGAATGTTCCTCTCAATGCTGCCCTATATTACTATGGGCCATTCAATGCTACGCTATATACTAGAATGTTCCTCTCAATGCTGCCCTATATTACTATGGGCCATTCAATGCTGCGCTATATACTAGAATGTTCCTCTCAATGCTGCCCTATATTACTATGGGCCATTCAATGCTACGCTATATACTAGATAGAATGTTCCTCTCAATGCTGCCCTATATTACTATGGGCCATTCAATGCTGCGCTATATACTAGAATGGGCCTCTCAATGCTGCCCTATATATACTATGGGCCATTCAATGCTACGCTATATACTAGAATGGGCCTCTCAATGCTGCCCTATATTACTATGGGCCATTCAATGCTACGCTATATACTATAATCGGCCTCTCAGAGGCCCATTATTAGTATATAGCGTAGCATTGAATGGGGGCCATAGTATATAGGGCAGCATGCCAGCATTGAGAGGCAGGCACCACCACAACACACGCTTACCCAGCGCAGGCACCACCACAACACACTGCGCACACTCACCCAGCGCGGGCACCACCACCACAACACACGCTCACCCAGCGCAGGCACAACACACTGCGCACACTCACACAGCGCGGGCACCACCACCACAACACACGCTCACCTCAGCGCAGGCACAACACACTGCGCACACTCACACAGCGCGGGCACCACCACCACAACACACGCTCACCCAGCGCAGGCACAACACACTGCGCACACTCACACAGCACGGGCACCACCACCACAACACACTGCGCACACTCGCCCAGCGCGGGCACCACAACACACTGCGCACACTAACCCAAGTCCAAGAACGCCGCCGGAGGGAGCACTACAAGCCCCAGCGCCCTGCCGGATGGGGGGGCACTACAAGCCCCAGCACGCCGCCGGAGGGGGGCACTACAAGCCCCAGCACCCTGCCGGAGGGGGCACTACAAGCCCCAGCACCCTGCCGGAGGGGGCACTACAAGCCCCAGCACCCCTGCCGGAGGGGGGCACTACAAGCCCCAGCACCCTGCCGGAGGGGGTCACTACAAGCCCCAGCACCCTGCCGGAGGGGGGCTCTACAAGCCCCAGCACCCTGCCGGAGGGGGGCACTACAAGCCCCAGCACCCTGCCGGAGGGGGCACTACAAGCCCCAGCACCCTGCCGGAGGGGGCACTACAAGCCCCAGCACGCCGCCGGAGGGCGCACTACAAGCCCCAGCACCCACCTCCTGTTCTTCATGGACGTCTCCTTCTTGTCCAGCACCCCGGGCACACAGCTGGTGAGCTCCGTCCAGTCGGCGTGCAGCCCGCAGCTCCAGCCCGTGGAGAAGCGGGAGAAAGCCAGGTCTCCCGGCGGTTGGGCCGGTAGCAGGTACACTTCTTCTGGCCGGGTCTGCAGTCAACGGCACCTCCAGCCGCACGTTCTGCACCAAGTGCCGCCCGAAGGTGATGCCGCCGTCTTCTGGATGTGCAGGAACACGATCACATCCTCCCAGGACAGGAAATGCTGCAGTGCTGCTGCCGTGCCGCCGCCCCCCACACATGTGCCGCCTGGGGCGGACCGCCCCCCCACGCTACGCGGCAGCCGAGACATCGGCGCGGCCGCGCGGCCGGCTGGGCCGCGGATGGGCCTATTTCTAACAAGGGGCCTGGAGCTGCAGCTCCATCAGCCCCTACGTTAATCCGGCCCTGGCCAACACTCCTGTTTTTTCTGCCTCTCCCCAGGCTCAAGATGTTCCTGACTTCTTGACTGATTTTTCTGATGTGTTTAGCAAAAGTAAATCTGCATCCTTGCCCCCCCATAGGAGCTATGACTGCGCTATTGAATTAGTGCCTGGTATAAATTCCCTAAAGGTCGCCTTTTTAACTTGTCTGTACCTGAACATGACGCTATGCGGTCTTATATCAAGGAGTCATTGGAGAAGGGTCATATCAGACCATCCTCTTCACCCTTGGGTGCCGTTTTTTTCTTTATGGCCAAAAAGGATGGTTTTATTAAGGCCGTGTATTGATATCGTCTCTTGAACAATATCACTGTGAAATATCAATATCCGTTACCCTTGATTTCTGACCTGTTTTCCAGGGTGAAAAGTGCTATTTGGTTTACCAAGCTTGACCTCAGGGGCGTATAACCTTATTCGCATTAAGCACGGGGATGAATGGAAGACGACGTTTAATACCCCAGAGGGGCATTTTGAGTACCTAGTGATGCCCTTTGGGCTCACTAATGCTCCTTCCGTCTTCCAGTCCTTCATGAATTACATTTTCAGGGATTTGTGGATAAATTTCTGATTGTTTATTTGGAATGATATCTTGATTTTTCTAATGACTGGGACTCTCATGTGAAACATGTTCGGACTGTGTTCCAGATTTTGAGAGAGAATGCTCTGTATGTGAAGGGATCAAAGTGTCTTTTTGGCGTACAAGAGGATCTCATTTCTGGGATTCATTTTGTCTCCATCTGTTATTGAAATGGACCCGTCAAGGTTCAGGCCATCTGTGATTGGGTCCAACCTACTTCATTAAAGGCTCTTCAGAGATTCTTTGGTTTTGCCAATTTTATCGTAAATTTATTGATAATTTCTCTGTTATTGTTAAACCATTGACTGATTTGACCAAAAGGGTTCTGATGTGTGAATTGGCCTCCTGAGGCAGTCTCTGCGTTTCAGGAACTTAAACAGAGATTCAATTCTGCTCCTTTCTACGGCAGCCTGATGTTTCTCTGCCATTTCAGGTGAGGTTGATGCCTCTGAAATTGGGGCAGATGCCGTTTTGTCCCAAAGAGATCCTGAGACCTCTAAAAGTAAACCCTTGTACTTTTTTCTCTCGAAAATTTTCTCCAACTGAACGTAATTATGACGTGGGTAATCGGGAGTTATTGCCATGAAGTGGGCTTTTGAAGAGTGGAGACATTGGCGGGAGGGAGCCAAACATCAGTGGTGATCCTCACGACCATAAGAATCTGGTTTATCTGGAATCAGCCAAGCGACTTAATCCTAGACAGGCCAGTGGGGCCTTGTTTTTTCACACGTTTTAATTTTGTGGTTTCCTTTCTTCCTGGCACTAAGAAATGTTAAGGCAATGCCCTCTCGAGGATTTTCCTTGCGGACTCTCCTGATTATCTGATCTTGCTGTTATTTGAAAGAGGGTGTAGTTCTTTCCGCCATCTCCCCCAATTTGAGACTGGCTCTGGAAGGGTGTCAGGAGGATAAACCCGAGCGCTGCCCTGTTGGGAAAATTTTGTCCCAGACCAGTGGAAGAAGAGTGTGATGTCCTGAGATTCATTGTTCCGCGTTGGCCGTCATCCCGGAATTTTTGGTACCAGAGACTTGGTGAGTCGGTCCTTTTGGTGGCCTACTTTGTCTCATGACGTCAGGGAGTCTGTGCAGTCCTGTGGACTTGCTCTCGCTCCAAGCCTTGCTCTCGCTCTAGTGGTTTGTTGATGCCATTGCCTGTGCCCAAGAGACCATGGACCCATATCTCTATGGATTTTTATTTCCAACCTCCCTGTTTCTCAGAGAATGACCGTTATCTGGGTAATTTGTGATAGGTTTTCCAAGATGATACATCTTGTGCCATTACCTAAGTTGCCTTCCTCCTCCGAATTGGTGCCTTTGTTCCTTCAGCACGTGGTTCGTTACACGGCATTCCTGAGAACATTGTGTCTGACAGAGGAGTCCAGTTTGTTTCCAGATTTTGGAGGACTCTTTGTTCTAAACTTGGTGTTCAATTGTCTTCTCCTCTGCTTTTCATCCTCAGACCAATGGACAAACTGAGAGAACAAACCAGACATTGGAGACTTATCTGAGATGCTTTTGGTCTGCTGATCAAGATGACTGGGTCTCTTTTTTGCCTTTGGCTGAGTTTGCTCGTAATAATAGGGCAAGCTCTGCCACTTTGATGTCTCCATTTTTCTGCAATTTTGGGTTTTCACCCTCGATTTTCTTCGGACAGACGGAGGCTTCTGTCTGTCCAGTGTTGACTCTGTTGTGGAGCGTATGCACAGATTTGGGACCAGGTAGTGGAGAGCTGTCCCTCTCTCAGGAGAAGGCCCAGCGGTTTGCCAACCGGCATAGGACTGATGGTCCTCGGTTTAAAGTGGGGGACTTGGCTGGTTGTCCTCAAGAAATATCCCTAAGAGAGTTGCATCTCCTAAGTTTAAGCCTAGTTCATTGGACCTTATAAGATCATGGAGATTCTTAATCCTGTTTCCTTTCGTTTACTCTTCCAGGGACATTTAAGATCCATAACGTGTTCCACAAGTCGTTATTGAAGAGGTTTGTCGAGCCAGTGGTTCCTATGGCTGCGCCTCCTGACCCTGTTTTGGTTGAGGACAATCTGGAGTATGTGGTTGAAAAAAATATTGTGATTCTCGTTTTTCTAGACGGAAACTCCAGTATTTGGTTAAGTGGAGAGGTTTATGGTCAGGAGGACAAATTCTTGGTGTTTGCTTTCGGACATCCATGCTAGAGACTGATCCGTGCGTATCACAGAGCTCATCTTGACCGACCTGGTTGCACAAATGAAGGTTCGTGGACCCTCCTCAAGGGGGGGTACTGTTATGAATGTTTTAGAAAAGAATTTCTGAGCAGAAGCTCCCTCTGGTGGTTACAAACATACTGAACCATTCAATGAGGATTGGCAATCAGGAATTATAGACTGGCTGGATATAAGGGAGGTTTTCCCCCATCATGGTTGCCGGTGATCAATTGTTCCTGTCTCAACGTTGTTTTCCTGGTGCTCTTGGAAAGCTTGCGAGTCTTGCCTCTTCTCCTGCTCTCAGATAAGATATTTTCTGTTTTTGTTCTTGCCATTTGCATTTTTTCTCTGCATTTTTGTGAGATTGGCCAGGTTCCCCTCCCCAGGGGGCTTGGGCCCCCTCGGTTCCTCTGGGAGCCACTGTTGTTTGTTCATTTGCCTTTTCCAGTTTTTCATGGCTGCGGCTGAGTTTTGTTACACCAGAGAACTCATTTTAGGTGTAGAGGTCGTGTGATCTCAGGTGTTTTTGCAATTAGTAAACGTTGGCTTTTTTTAGGGTTTTTTGGATTGCAGTAAGTATCCTTCCTACCGTTTCTGTCTAGGCAGATTGGCCCCAACGTTTGCTCATGCTATTTTCTGTCTGTGTCTGTATTTCCTCTTGTCTAACCGCCATTACATGTTTGGGGGCATTCCCCATTTCTTTGGGGATCTACTCCGGGGCAGATAGCTTTCCTCTTTCTATCTTTAGGTGTAGTTATCCTCTCAGGCTGTGACGAGGCCCCTAGGACCAACGTAGGAACGCTCCACGGCTGCCTTTAGTTGTGGTGTTAGTCAGGGTACTGCAATCCAGTAATTCCAACCTCTCTGGTGTATTGCCGTTTTTGCCTGCTCTCCTCAGCTACCAAAACATAACACATCTCTACAACAACTGTTAGGCCGGG
This sequence comes from Oophaga sylvatica, assembly GCA_033576555.1. Lineage (NCBI taxonomy): Eukaryota > Metazoa > Chordata > Amphibia > Anura > Dendrobatidae > Oophaga > Oophaga sylvatica. Next base: position 139,600,613 of record JARQOD010000007.1, on the reverse strand, counting down.
ATCACACATGCGAGTAAGTCGTCCGACACTCGCATGTGAAATCCCAGCTCTGGCGCCGGCACTCGGGAGTGGCGCGAGCGGCTGCATATAACTACTCAGCCCGCGCGCATCCACTCCTGAGTGCCGGCGCCAGAGCTGGGATTTCACATGCGAGTGTCGGACGACTTACTCGCAGTGTGATCCCGCCTTAAGAGGAGACTTTGTGCAGCAGGCCTTCAAGGAAAAAATAGCTGCTAGGAAACCACTGCTAAGGACAGGCAACAAGCAGAAGAGAATGTTTGGGCTAAAGAACACAAGGAATGGACTTTAGAATCATGGAAATCTGTGCTTTGGTCTGATGAGTATAAAATTTGAGATACTTTGGTTCCAACCACCGTGTCTTTGTGCGATGCAGAAAAGGTGAACGGATGGACTCTACATGCCTGGTTGCCCATCGTGAAGCATGGAGGAGGTGGTGTGATGGTGTGGGGGTGCTTTAGCTGGTGACACTGTTGGGGATTTTTTCAAAATTGAAGGCATACTGAACCACATGGCTACCACAGCACTTGCAGCGGCATGCTATTCCATCCGGTTTGCGTTTAAGTTGGACCATCATTTATTTTTCAACAGGAAAAATGACCCCAAACACACCTCCAGGCTGTGTAAGGGCTATCTGACCAAGAAGGAGAGTGATGGAGTGCACGCAATGACGTGGCCTCCACAGTCACCAGACCTGAACCCATCGAGATGGTTTGGTGTCACCTGGACCGCAGAGTGAAGGCAAAAAGCTCCAACAAGTGCTAACATCTCTGGAACTCCTCAAGACTGTTGGAAGACCATTTCTGGTGACTACCTCTTAAGCTCATCAAGAGAATGCCAAGAGTGTGCAAAGCAGTCATCAAAGCAAAAGGTGGCTACTTTGAAGAACCTAGAATAAAACTATTTTCAGTTGTTTCACACTTTTTTTAAGTATATAATTCCACATGTGTTAATTCATAGTTTAGTTTTAGTTCAGTGTGAATGTACAATTTTCATAGTCATGAAAATACAGAAAAATCTTTAAATGAGGGTGTCCAAACTTTTGGTCTTACTGTATATATATAATATATATATATAAATTATATATACGTCATTGAGACACACACATATATATATATAGTTCATAGATTCTACATAGCATAATAGCCGCTAAATCAATTGCCAGCTTCTGTAAAATCATTACAGAACCTGACTCGAAATGACACATGGTTTACATACAGTAAACCATTAATTTTATATATGTATTTGACTAATAATTAAGATTAGTGCATGTGTCAAAATTTGGGACATGTAGGTGTTAAATTAACAGGTAAAATTCGTTTGACAAAAAATGTGTGGGCTCCCGCGGTTTTTTTCTCCGCCAGAGAGGGAAAGCTAGTGACTGAAGACAGATATTATAGCCTAGAAGTGACCATTGTTTTTTGGGCCCCCCAGCCTACAAACATTTGGCCCCAGCCCACCCCAGCAAAGGCACATCTATAAGATACGCCTTTTCTGGCACTTAGCCTCTCTATTCCCATTGCCTTTAGCGGTGGTTCATAGGTTAATAGGGGGTTGCTATTGGAAGGTGACATTAATCCGGGTTAATAATGGAGAGGTGTCAATAAGACAACTATACATTATTAATCCTATAGTAGTAAAAGACACACACACACATTAATTAAAAATTATTTTAATGAAAAATTTACACAAAGTTTTTGACAAATTATTATTCTGCTAATCCAACTGGAATCCTTTTTCTCCTGTGAAAAATAATAAAATAAAAAACCAACAATATCCATACCTCTCTGCCGTTCAGTCAGGTCCCACGCTGCAAATCCATCACAAGGAGTTAACTAGTTTTACAACAGGGACCGGTGCTAATGCTACTGTCCCTGCTGAAAAAACCACTGCAGAATGAATGAAATCAGGTCTGCGCCACCTCCCCGCCTGACCTGGAATGAACTGATTAGCGTGGGAAAGTTTCTGAACTTTTTCTCACGCTGTCAGATCACCTCAGGTCAGCCAGGACTCTGCACAGCCTCACTTACATCAGCGGTAGTCAGTGAGGCTGCGTGGAGTCCCTGGCTGACCTGAAGTGAACTGGGAGACACAGGTGCTACCTCCAGTTAGACCCCGACATGTAACAGCTGTCCCAGGGGACAAATGGGTAAACTGATATTACAGGTTTTAGGGAGATGACCGTAAGACACCGGGTATACGACGCAAGCTGGCTCTGGCGAGGAGGTCAGGTTCCCGGGTAATAGAAGGAAGCTGGCTCCAGCAACTTTAGTGTTGTCATCGGTACGGAGGTGGAGTGGCGGAACGGGATGGCACTTGAGAGTACTGGTACAGATGTTGTCTAGAATAGTCGCACCACGGGTCACTGATAATTCTGCGGAGACAAAAGAGTTTAAGCAATTGCAAACGGAATCTATAACAGCAAAGGCAGAACAGGGATTAGCAAGAGTAGATACTCGTTGCCTCCGGCACCCACCCCTATGCGGAGGGGCCAAAATAGTAATCAGTGTACTGCTATTGGTTAATTGATACTTTCAAAAAATGTGCGCTGTCTCTTTAAGAGACCAGAGGTAAACGCGTCCTAAGCACTCCCCTGGAGGCCTGCTGGCAGCGCACCAGGAAGTAAGGAGAGAGAGGCAGCAGCAGGACGCCGAGCAGCAGACAGAGAACGGGATCCCTACAGGGACCTCGCATGAGGTAACAGGGGCAGCCTGGGGAGCAGAAGCGGGTGAGGGACCAGAACTGAGACTAGCGCCAGAACCAGAAACAGGTGCAACAGTGTTGTTATGCACCTGGTGTTGCGGCTGCCCTGAACTGTTGCCCTGGGGCCCAATGACCAGAAGCAAAGAAGGAGGGGCCCGGGCTGCCAGCATGTCCGGGCCCCACACACTAATATGGGCAGTAATGCCCGATGGCAGCCTTGAACAAGAATCCAGATGACCTGTTTTGTGCCTTGCTGGTCCCACACTTGCACAGGCGGGACTTTGGCCGTTTAAACCCTGTCACTACCAATTTTTCACCATGTACCGAGATTATCATAAAACCCTTTTTAAAACCGGCCCACGCGGGCCCCCGTCCTCATCTGTGGTGCCGGTAACCAGTTGGTTGCCTGCTGCCCTGCCCACCCTGCTTCCTTCCGCGCCCAGAACTTCCCCAGGTATGGGGATTAAGGTCGCGGCCGCTCTCGTGGCTCTTAAAGAAACACGCGCTTTTTCAAAAGGATTAACCAATATTCTTTTGGTGCACTACTTAAAGGACCCCTGCCAAGAGAGGGCATGGAGCCACAAGTGTTTTCCTTTGCTAGTTTCCGTTGAGTTCCTTGGGGCACCGCCGCGTTCTGCCAGACCCCAAATACTGTTTCTTCTCAACTACCTGCGGATTACGCCTGTACCTGGGACGTTACCAGTGCTGCCAGCGCAAGTTCCATCCTGCTCACTGCCCGTACTTGGTTACCTACGACAATGCATATCCCTGGCCCACTCCGTCCCATCCAGCCGCATCCTGCCATCAAGTTCTATACTATCTGTTATCCCCTGCCTATCACCGTTTCGCTGGGCCAACTTCCACTGCCGGGGTAAACTGGAGAAAACACCTGCACCCCTCATTCCATCTGACCCTTTCGGGGGTCTACATGGGTGTCTGGGGCTTGCATAGTCCACGCCCCCTTTGGGCCCACCGGTCCCGTCCCGGGTTTTCCCAAAAATACAATAAACAATTGCACTGCAACATCTTGCCTCCGCTTCTTTCGTTACAAAACCTACAATAAACTAGATTGCCAATGAAAGGGGGGTTAGAGTCTTACCCCTTTAAACCCCCCTTTTGTTTATGAAACATGTGTGAATTTTATACCATTGGGAAAAAAATTTTCATGTTTAATCCTAAAGAAACTATGGGACAGTGCATCTGGGTTAACTCTAGATGGGGGCACTTTTCATTACATAATAGAATACTGAAAGGCCATATAGGAGTTTTAAATGTAGGAGGGGGTTTAGCTGGGGAGTAATCAGGAATCTTCCTGTATAATCAGTCGGGGGCCACCCCTTTGTCTCGGGCCCGGGTAAAATGCTCGACCACCTAACTACCCCATAACTTAAAGCATATGCCCGCCATCCAGGGGATACACAAAAGGAAGCAAGGTACAGGAAAAAACCAGCAGTAGAGAAGAAGAGAAAAGGAAGAATGAAAAAATGGAAGGTTTACCGTACAATATAGGGGCGGTCACTCCAGAAAAGGGGGTGGATACTTTCGGGGCCAAAAAACCCGATGTCCGGGGCGAAGCGGGCAAAAGTGTTCACCATGGGACACTTTACAGGGAGGAACTGAGGGGCCGTCTGAGACGCCCCCGTCCCGCGGAAACAGTGACGCAAGGAACAGTGAAGGGAAAGAATTAAAATTTGTGATGTGTTTACGTAAAGGAAATGCTGGAAACAAAGTGGATGTTGTGTTCTGAAGTAAATAAATCTTTCAGTTAAAAGCTCGGGCTGTGTCCCATTCCTTGGAAAACCCCGAACAGCATCAAGCCACGCTGCAAAGGGGACGCTGACAGCACAGTGAGTACTGATCGTGCCAAACAAGATAAGAGGTCCATTTACCTTAGAGGGAGGTCCCGGGAAAACAATGCCCAAAATCCTCACCACGACTACTGCCCTGGCCCACCTTTACCCCCAATATCGCAGTTTTGCAAAATTTTACAATCGATTTTCAACCGGGGGACAATGCCCGGGACAAGGATTTAAAACTACTACTTTCCTATGGTTTTAACGCACAATCCTCGAACGTCACCATCACGGGAAACTGCGGCTTATGTGCCCCAAATGGGGGAACCGCACACTCCCGGGTGCACACGCCCCTGCACGGCTACTCCTACTGTCTCCCCCTCTATTTCCACACTGGAAAATTTCACGGGAAACAGTACCCCAAGCGGCTGAAACATGCCCTTGACCCGGAACTGCACAGTACACGGCCCCGCCCGGCCTCACCTGCGCAATTTCTGTTCCGATCTCCACCTCTCCAATTCCTTTGGTCGCTTTTACTGACCAAAATTCCGCGAATCATTATCACCAGGGTAAGAGGCACAATGGGACGTGACCGGGGGGCCGGCACAGCGGCTCGGGGAGGACACATGTGGGGAACAAAGCCTCCTGGTCTTATTTTAAAAAACGCAAAGGAGAAGGCCGGGCGGGCGTTTCCTTGGGGGCCCCCATATAGAACTGGGCATTTATCCAACTGGTTATCCCGTGACAGGGCTTTCCTCCCTGATGCCTGTGCCCAGGGGTGTATGGCCCGGAAATAGTTTAGAGCCCGGTATATGTACTAAATTTTCCCCGGATGTATGTGCCCGGTAATAGTGTATATGTCCCGTATAATATGTTATATTGCCCGATATATAGTACATATGGCCCAGAGTATATGTGCCCGGTATATATTTATATGTGCCCGGTATATAGTGTAATTGCCCAGGAGTGTATGTGCCCGGTATATAGTGTAATATGTCCCGGTATTAGTGTAAATGTGCCCAGGTATATTGCCCGGTATATATGTATATGTGCCCGGTATATAGTGTATATTGCCCAGAGTAATGTGCCCTATATATATGTAATATGTGCCCTGTATATAGTGTATATGTGCCCGGTATATAGTACATATGTGCCCAGAGTTATTGCCCGTATATAAGTGTATAATGTGCCCGGTATATAGTGTATATTCCCGTATATAGTACATATGTGCCCAGGAGTGTAATTGTCCCGTAAATAGTGTAAATGTGCCCGGTATATATGTATATGTTAACCGGTAATAGTGTATATTGCCCAGAGTATATGTGCCCGGTATAAAGTGTATATGTGCCCAGGAGTATATGTGCCCGTATATAGTGTTAAGTGCCTGGTATATAGTGTAATGTGCCCGGTATAATAGTGGTATATTGCCCGGTATAATAGTATTATATGTGCCAGATGTGCCCGGTAATATAGTGTATATGTCCCAGGAGTATATGTTGCCCGTATATATGTATAGTGCCCGTATATAGTGTATATGTGTCCTGGTATATAGTGTAAATGTGCCCGTATATATGTATATTGCCAGGAGTGGCCCGGTAAATAGTGTATAATGACCCAGTATATATGTGTGTGTGCCCAGTATATAGTATATAATGTGCCCGGTATATAGTGTATATGTGGCCCAGGAGTGTGCCCGGTATATAGTGTATATGTGCCCAGGAGTGTGCCCGGTTATAGTGTGTGTGCCCGGTATATAGTGTATTTGTGCCCAGGAGTATGCCCGTAATAGTAAATGTGCCCAGGAGTATGCCCGGTATATAGTGTATATGTGCCCAGGAGTAGCCCCGTATAAAGTGTATATGGGGCCCAGGAGTATGCCCGGTATATAGTGTATATGTGCCCAGAGTAGCCCGTATATAGTGTATATGTGCCCAGAGTATGCCCGTATATAGTGTATATGTGCCCAGGATATGCCCGTATATATTGTGTGTTGCCCAGGAGTATGCCCGTAAATAGTATATATGTCCCAGGAGTGTGCCCCTGTATATAGTGTATATGTGCCAGGAGTGTGCCCTGTATATAGTGTATATGTGACCGGTATATAGTGTATATGTGCCCAGAGTGTATGTGCCCCCGGTATATATGTATATGTCCCGTATATATGTATATTGCCCAGGATTGTATGTGCCCTATATATAGTGTATATTGCCCTGTATATAGTGTATATGTGCCCGGTATATAGTACTATGTCCCAGGAGTGTATGTGCCCGGTATATAGTGTATATGTGCCCGGTATAAAGTGTATATGTCCCGGTATATATACATATGTCCCAGAGTGTATGTGCCCGTATATAGTGTATATGTGACCGTATATAGTGTATATGTGACCGGTATATAGTGTATATGTGCCCAGAGTATGTGCCCGTATATAGTGTATATGTGCCCAGGAGTATATGTGCCCGGTATATATGTTAATGTGCCTGTATATAGTGTATATGTGCCCGTATATAGTGTATATGTGCCCGTATATAGTATATATGTGCCAGGAGTGTGGCCCGGTATATAGTGTATATGTCCCAGGAGTATATTGCCCGGTATATAGTGTATAGTGCCCGGTATATAGTGTATATGTGCCCGTATATAGTGTATATGTGCCCGGTAATAGTGTATATGTGCCAGGAGTGTGCCCGGTATATAGTGTATATGTACCCAGTATATAGTGTGTGTGTGCCCAGTATAATAGTATATATGTGCCCGGTATATTGTTAAATTGTGCCCAGGAGTGTGCCCGTATATAGTGTATATGTGCCCAGGAGTGTGCCCGTGTATAGTGTGTGTGCCCGTATATAGTGTATTTGTGCCCAGGAGTATGCCCGTATATAGTGTATATGCCCAGGAGTATGCCCGTAATATAGTGATATGTGCCCAGGAGTATGCCCGTATATAGTGTATAGGTGCCCAGGTATGCCCGTATATAGTGTATATGTGCCCAGGATATGCCCGGTATATAGTGTATAGTGCCCAGAGTATGCCCGGTATATAGTGTATATGTGCCCAGGAGTATGCCCGTATATATTGTGTGGTGCCCAGGAGTATGCCCGTATATATATATATGTGCCCAGGATGTGTGCCCTGTATAATAGTGTATATTCCAGGAGTGTCCCTGTATATAGTGTAATGTGCCAGATTGTGCCCGTATATAGTGTATATGTGCCCAGGAGTATGCCCGGTATATAGTGTAAAATGCCCAGGATGTGCCCGGTATATAGTGTATAAGTGCCCTGGAGTGTGCCCGGTAAATAGTGTATATGTGCCCTGGAGTGTGCCCGGTATATATGAATATGTGCCCAGAGTGTGCCCGTATATAGTGTATATGTGCCCAGAGTGTGCCGGTATATATGTATATGTGCCAGGAGTGGCCCGGTAAATAGTATATGTGCCCAGAGTGTGCCCGTATATAGTGTATGTGGCCCGGATATAGTTATGTGTCCCGGATATGCCCGTATATAGTGTATATGTCCCAGATTGTGCCCGTATATAGTGTAAAGTGCCCAGATTGGCCTGGTATATAGTTATGTGGCCCGGTATATAGTGTAATGTGTGCCCGGAGTATGCCCGTATATAGTGTATAGTCCCAGAGTGGCCCGTAATAGTGTATGTGTGCCCGGTATATAGTGTTTATTACCCAGAGTATGCCCGGTATATATGTATATGTGCCCCAGAGTGTGCCCGTATATATGTATATGTGCCCAGGAGTGTGCCCGGTAAAAGTGTATGTGTGCCCGTATATAGTGTATGTGTCCCGGGAGTATGCCCGGTATATAGTGTATATGTGCCCAGGAGTGTGCCCAGTATATAGTGTATATGTGCTATGGTGGCACTGTACAGAGGAGTATACACAGTGTGCCCAGTATATAGTGTATATGTGCTTATGGTGGCACTGTACAGAGGAGTATACACAGTGTGCCCAGTATATAGTGTATATGTGCTCATGGTGGCACTGTACAGAGGAGTATACACAGTGTGCCCAGCATATAGTGTATATGTGCTTATGGTGGCACTGTACAGAGGAGTATACACAGTGTGCCCAGTATATAGTGTATATGTGCTTATGGTGGCACTGTACAGAGGAGTATACACAGTGTGCCCAATATATAGTGTATATGTGCTCATGGTGGCACTGTACAGAGGAGTATATACAGTGTGCCCAGTATATAGTGTATATGTGCTCATGGTGGCACTGTACAGAGGAGTATACACAGTGTGCCCAGTATATAGTGTATATGTGCTTATGGTGGCACTGTACAAGGAGTATACACAGTGTGCCCAGTATATAGTGTATATGTGCTCATGGTGGCACTGTACAGAGGAGTATACACAGTGTGCCCAGTATATAGTGTATATGTGCTTATGGTGGCACTGTACAGAGGAGTATACACAGTGTGCCCAGTATATAGTGTATATGTGCTCATGGTGGCCCTGTACAGAGGAGTATACACAGTGTATGAAGTGTATGTGTAGAGGTGGTGGCACTATGTATGGAAGAGTATACCCGGTGTGCCCAGTATATAATATGTAATAATAGACCCTGTGGTTTTTGCTGTGATGTTGCAGTTTTTCCTGCATTGGTCTGCACTGGGATGACTGAGCAGCGCTGGGGACTTGGATTGGCGGAGCCCTTGGAGCTTCTCGCCGGCCACTGCCCTTGATTACAGGTCTCCCTGCCGGCGTGTATATAGTCAATGGCAGTGGGGAAAACCGCTGGGACCCACTTGTCCACTGGTCTCCTATGCAGCTCGGGCCCTGGCATCTTTTAGGGTATGTTTCTATCTGAAAGGTGGCAGTGTTTTGTAGTCACACATACCCGGCTGAGATCATACAGCCAGTGCCTGGTACATGCTGCCCGTGGGATCGGTTGTGGGGTTCCCTTTAAACAATTTCTAACTGCACGTATCGGATATGACATAAGTACTTCTAGCAGATTTGTAGAGTCTAGATGATACACTTATATTTCTCTGTCTTCAGACCTCTAGGTTTCCCCACAAGATAAACCAGAATGTCTCTTCATCAGTTCTTGCTGGAACCCATCAGCTGCCATGCCTGGAATAAAGACCGAACCCGTAAGCCGATCCCTCCTGTTAATTGTATTTCTAGTATGGGACTTGATGTGTAAGATATTCCGCCTCTCTTCAGTGAAGTATTACATGGGATCTCAGACAGTAAGGTGCTTTATTCACATTACATGTGCAGCACAGCGGAGGACCTGGGTTAAGGTTTGTAGTATTTTGTGTGAGAGCGGATTAGAAAGCAAGCAGGTAAGTAACGAGCATCAGTGGGATAGACTTTACTTTTTTTTTTTCTTTATTTTTTTTTTATATAGCGCTAACAGATTCCGCAGCGCTTTACAGTTTTGCACACATTATCGTCGCTGTCCCCGATGGGGCTCACAATCTAGATTCCCTATCAGTATGTTTTTGGAGTGTGGAGGAAACGGAGTACCCGGAGGAAACCCACGCAAACACGGGGAGAACATACAAACTCCTTGCAGATGTTGTCCTAGGTGGGATTCGAACCAGGACTCCAGCGCTGCAAGGCTGTAGTGCTATCCACTGAGCACGTGCCGCCCTTTACCAATGGATTCTCCGGGTCACTGCCCTATGCCTGAATTATTATGTCTGCTGTCCTGCTAAATTGTAAGGAATAGGTGCCGTGGACAAAGTCAAGTGTTACCGTATAAATGGAGGGCTCTGCACACATATAGTCACCGCGAGCTGAGAACGGGCATTGGGGCTACTGTGTGATCAGGACTGGGGCAGTTCCAGCCGTTTGACTCCATTTATCATACTTTTAAGAAATGTTTAATTGTCCTTTTGTGATGGTTATCCCTGGTAAAACCTTGTTCAGTGGAGGTGAAAGGAATGTCTCACCAGAACAGCTCCATGTCATATGACCTACTACGATTCATGGGTGTCATCGAGTGAGGGTCTCCAGCCTGCCTATGAGCCCCTGCGAAGATCCACTAATTCCACTAACAAAGTGTAGCGACAAGTGTAAGATCAAAGCTGGTCAGGCATAATTTATGATAAAGATGGTCTTGATGGCTTACTGTAGTTATGATCCCTAATGCTCTTCTTTCATCACCCTCCACAGAAATTGCATTAAGTCCTAATAACCATGAGGTGCATATCTACAAACAAAATGGGAACCAGTGGGTGAAAGTGCATGAATTAAAGGAACATAATGGACACATTACAGGTAAGGTAACAAGAGGTTTTCAGCCCTGTGTGTAGAGGTAGCCATGAGAACAACTCAAGTTTTATCAACTTTTCTCTGTGTGAAGAACGTTTTCATGTTCCTAAAAGCACCTAACTATTCCAAGGCTCACCCCCTAAGTTGTCTAAATATTTGACCAAAATCTGCTCTCACTCCGCATTATTGCACAGTAATTAATTTAAGAACAAGCTTTTAGGACTATGTAGATCTGTAGCCAGTCGTATCACATTTTGGCTCATTTTGAGGACTTACAATACTATTATTAAAAAGGCTCCATTTATAAGTGTTAGTCTAGTGGAGACTTGCAAAGCTGCTGTTTTAGCCATATGTGATCTTGGGACGTAATACAAGCTGCTGACCGTGGGCTCCACTCAAGTGCTGCACTTTAGGGGTATGGTCACACGCAGCTGATTTGTTAAAAGACATTTTTGCAATTGATACGTTCATCAGTTTTCTGTAAGCTTTGTTCAGAAATTGCTGCATCCAATCTGTCATGTGAATATCCCCTGAAGAGTGTTCTTTCCCTGCTTTATTTCTTTAGGCATTGATTGGGCTCCTAAAAGTGACCGTATCGTGACCTGCGGAGCTGATCGCAATGCATATGTGTGGAGCCAGAAGGACGGAGTGTGGAAACCTACACTTGTCATCCTGCGCATAAACCGGGCTGCAACTTTTGTGAAATGGTCGCCTTCAGAAAATAAGTTTGCTGTTGGGAGTGGCGCACGACTCATATCTGTGTGTTATTTTGAGTCAGAAAATGACTGGTAAGTATCTGAGTTAGCATTTTCCTGTATATGCCTACAGGTGATGGGCCTCACACTACCACATCATTTACCTGAAAACCCCATGAAATGTTACAGAAATGCAACATTACTTTAAGGGGATTGTTGGTAGTGTTTGCTACATTAGGTAAGGCTAAGTTCACATTAGCGTATCTGTGCACAGCATATCATCTGCATGCGCAAACGCATGTTTATGCAGCGTTTTTATCCACATCATCTTACACATGACGCCAAAAAAAAAGCTGCGTTTGTATGCGTTTTTGCATGCATTTGCGCTGTTTATGCGCATGCGTTCGATATTTCCAGGTGCCGTAATCAGTTCCTGGACATGCGCAATCTGAAGTCCGCATGTGCATCGAACGCATCCATGCACATGTCCTTGTGTACCAATGCGTTCCCATAGATAGTAATGCGTTTTTTTGACGCACTCATCCTCGTGTACATATTTGACTGATTTTTGACGCTTCAAAAAATGCAACATGTTGCGTTCGCCACACGCCGCAAAACCACGCATGCGTATGCAAACACATGCGAACGCATGTCCCTGCGTACACCATATTAAAGACATGTACGCATGACGCATGCAGATCTATGTGGATCAAACGCTGCGCAAATGTGAAACCAGCCTAAAGGAGTTGTACTGTAGTGTTTTGTTTTCTTACATACTTACTAGTATAGCAGGTCAGTAATTAAAAAAAAAAAAGCACAACTCACCAGGCAATCCCCATCTGTAGCGCTCACCAGGTCTCCCTCAGTCTACAATCCATTTCTTCTGGTAGGAACATAATGGGACCACTACAGCCAATCCATGATCGCCGCGTAAAATCAACTGGTGAATAGCTGCTGTCATATAAATTGAAACACCCGACAAATGTATTGTTCAAATAGAAAAAGTGCAAGAATACGGTCCAGCAAGGATTTATACCAAAAAGCCGTTCCCTTGTGGTGTATACTGCTACTTATACGGACACCGCTATAGATCCACAGGAGAAACTCCTACGTGAGGAGACGCTGCAAGGAGGAACAGGACACCCACACTCTTTGACGTTTCAGGGGTAGTCACCCCCTTCTTCAAGCATGGGGGAACATGTCCCCGAAATGTCGCAACGGTGTGCGGGCGTACTGTTCTCCTTGTATTGTCTCAGCATTCTGGATTTTGTCATGTGGATCTACAGCAGTGTCTGTTTAATCTATTCATAACCAGAGGTATTTTTGGTTTTCGTTTTTTTCTCCCCTTCTCAGAGCCATAACTTTTTATTTTACTGTCAAAATGGCCATGCGAAGGCTTTTTTTGTGGGACAAGTTGTACTTTTGAACAACAGCATTGGTTATAACATATCGTGTACTGGAAAATGGGAAAAAAAATTCCAAGTGCGGTGAAATTGCAAAAAAAGTGCAATTCCACAGTTTGTTTTGTTTGTTTGCCATGTTCACTAAATGCTAAGACTGACCTACCATTATGATTCTACAGGTCATTACGAGTTCATAGACACCAAACATGTCTAGGTTCTTTTTTTTAATTACGTAGTGAGAAACAAATCAAACTTTGGTAAAAAAAAAAAAAAAAAACGCCATTTTCTGAGACCTGTAGAGTCTCCATTTTTCGTTATCTGGTTTTGGGTGAGGGCTTATTTTTTGCGCACCGAGCTGACATTTGTATTGATACCATTTTGGTGTAGATGCAATCTTTTGATCGCTCGGTATTACATTTTATTGCACTGTAGCTGCGACCAAAAAAAAGTAATTTAATGATTGGATTAATTCTTTTTTTTATATTGATAGAGTGGGCGATTCTGAATGCAGCGATACCAAATGTGTATATTTGATTTTATTTTTATTGTTTTATTTTGAATGGGGCGAAAGGGGGTGATTTGAACTTACATTTTTTTTTATTTTTTTAAATTTTTTTTTTGCAAAATTTTTTTTACTTTTTGCGTGCTTCAATAGTTTCCATGGGAGACTGTCGGATTGCCTCTTCTACACACAGGCGATGATCAGATCGCCTGTGCGTAACAGAATTGATGACTTGCTATAAGCGTGACCACCGGGCGGTGCTCATAGCAATCCGGCAATGACAACCATAGAGGTCAGCTTCAGACCCCTGGTTGTCTTGCCGACCCATCGGTGACACAAGATCATGTGACGGAGTCACCGATGGGCGGGATTTCCGACGAGCTTCCGGTAAGCGTCAGTTAAATCCTGCTGTCAGAAATTGACAGCGGCATTTAGCAGGTTAATAGCCGCAGGTGGATCGCGATTCCACCCGCAGCTGTTAGAGGCACAGGTTAGCTGTTCAAAACAGCTGACATGTGCCAGGAAAGATGTCGGCTCAGCGCCAAAACCCACATCAAAGGGAGGGATTCCGACGTGGGTGTACTATTACGCCCAACATCGGAAAGGGGTTAAGTAGCAGTATGCACCAAGGGTGAACTGCTTTTTTAGTATATATATCCTGGCTGGGCTTCTATTTGAAGAATACAATTGTGTTTCAATGTATGTTGGATTTTAGAGTGTGAGGCCACTCTGACACACAGAATTGGGCTTGTTGTTCTGGTTAGTGATTTGTAAATGGATTGGGTGCTGTCGTCACATGTCCGTGTATCTGTACATCGACAGATGAGGATGATGCCTGAACTGAAGAGTATGATAAGTCTAGGTCTCAATATGTTGTACAGCTAATAACCCATTACAGAGAACCCTCTTCCCAATGCATGTGGCATATTCGGGAGTAAAGTGCGGCCTGTGTACTCAGTTAAGGAGACATGGTGGCACTGCTGTTCTGTCGCATGAGGCTGCTATAGTAATCCATCTACTACACATCTTTACATCTGTGAATTATTGTAGTAGAGAAGACCACCTTTTCTAATTTAATTTGTTCCTATAGGTGGGTGAGTAAACACATCAAGAAGCCAATCCGTTCCACTGTGCTGAGCCTTGACTGGCACCCCAATAATGTGCTTCTAGCCGCTGGATCCTGTGACTTCAAGACCAGGTACAATGATGAGACTGCAGTCTTCAGATGTGACATAGACACGACGCCGTGTGCAGGAATTCACAGAATCTGCCAGTTCTTAATATTTTTCTAGCTGTCAATATCTTTTAGGGTGTGAATGTTGCATAGGTTTTCTTTCATTTGGACTGCTTGCATTTCCAGGGTGTTTTCTGCATACATTAAGGAGGTTGATGAGAAGCCCGCCAGTACTCCATGGGGATCGAAAATGCCTTTTGGCCAGCTGATGTCAGAGTTTGGAGGGGCTGCTAGCGGTGGCTGGGTTCACAGCGTCAGCTTTTCCGATAGTGGAAATCGCCTGGCTTGGGTCAGCCATGACAGCATTGTGTCTGTAGTTGATGCATCAAAAAACATGAGGTAGGTTACCAAGTGTTGTATGTCTTGTAAAGTCCTAAATAGTGACTGCAAATTGCTGTGAAACCACTACTCATCAGTACAAGTGAAGAGAGGAAGCTGTGTAATGTCATATTAGAGAGAAATGCCTCCCACATTTATCAGTCACTTTTTTGTTGTCCTTTCTTAAAGAATCACTTCCATTACATTTTCTATTCATTAAATGTTTGTAACATAGTTATTAAGGTTGAAGGAAGACTTTTAAGTCCATCTAGTTCAACCGTGTAGTATGAACTTGTTAATATACTCATCTACCGCTGCCTTCTCCGGTGCCCAGCGCTGTTCTGCTTCTCTTCTCAGTGACGTCAGCGCTCTGCAGACTCTCTGGGTCACGCTGTGTGACACAGAAGTGACTTTTACAATGTAAGCCTATGGAGCATCAGAACAAGGCTACATAGGCTTACAATAAAAGAGACCTCAGGCTCAAGCATAGAGCATAGTGGGAGCCGGCTAGTCGCAATTGTGATGACATCACTGAGAAGAGGAGCAGAACAGCGCTGGATCCCGAAGAGAGCAGCGGTGACTATATTAATACACTCACACTACATTACACGCACATATCTAGTGAATTAAAAATGTAATGGAGGGTGTCTTTAAACTCTTAATTTCCCATGACAAATATATCTATCTATAAGCGGGTTGGGTTGTGTGGAGCGAGCAATCGCAAAATTCGAAAATTGACCCATTATGAAGGAGTTAATTACACTTTTTCATGTATAATATACCCATATTTACTGGATAATGTCTGTTTGCAGTGTTTCTCAGCTGAAGACTGAATTATTGCCTTTGCTGAGTGTCATATTTGTGTCGGAGAACAGTGTGATTGCAGCTGTAAGTACCTTTTTTTTGGGGGGGGGGGGCGGGGGGGATTTCATGTTGGAAAGCTACAAACTTTTCAATTCCAAAAAAATTCTGTGTCAGGAGGGACTTTGTGCATTGCTGGGATATGCTACTGATGTCTGATTAGGGGGTGCAAGAGTAAAGTGGCAGCAGCGCTGGGAATACCACTTTGTCTCCTCTCTGCTCCCCATGGCTTTTTTCCCGGTAGTGAATAGTCTGCCATTGATGTGCACAAAGCTTTTTGGAAGTCAGATCCCTGCCCATCACAAATTGATACCACAACACAAGGTTGTTGCATAAGGCTAACTTTGTACTGTATTTTATTTTAATCTCATATTTGGCCAAAGAAACAGTTTAATAATTGAAAGGGATAAATACACATACAGTGGGCAAAAAGTGTTTAGTCAGCCACCAACTGTGCAAGTTCTCCCACTTGAAAAGATGAGAGAGGCCTGTAATTGACATCATAGGTAGACAACAACTATGAGAGTCAAAATGAGAAAACAAATCCAGAAAATCACCTTGTCTGATTTGGCAACATTTGTTTTTCAAATTATGGTGGAAAATAAGTATTTGGTCACCTAAAAACATGCAAGATTTCTGGTTCTCACAGACCTGTAACTTCTTCTTTAAGAGGCTCCTCTGTCCTCCACTCATTACCTGTAGTAATGGCCCCTGTTTGAACTTGTTATCAGTATAAAAGACACCTGTCCACAACCTCAAACAGTCACACTCCAAACTCCACTATGCTGAAGACCAAAGAGCTGTCGAAGCATGCCAGAAACAAAATTGTAGCCCTGCACTAGGCTGGGGAGACTGAATCTGCAATAGGCAAGCAGCTTGGTGTGATGAAATCAACTGTGGGAGCAATAATAAGAAAATGGAAGACATACAAGACCACTGATAATCTCCCTCAATCTGGGGCTCCACGCAAGATCAGTGGGGTCAAAATGATAACAAGAACGGTGAGCAAAAATCCCAGAACCACATGGGGGACCTAGTGAATCACCTGCATAGAGCTGGGACCAACGTAACAAAGGCTACCATCAGTAACACACTACGCCGCCAGGGACTCCGATCCTGCAGTACCAGATGTGTCTTCCTGCTTAAGCCAGTACATGTCCAGGCCCATCTGAAGTAGGCTAGAGAGCATTTTGATTATCCAGAAGAGTATTGGGAGAATGTCATATGGTCTGATGAAGTCAAAGTAGAACTGTTTGGTAGAAACAAAACTCGTCGTGTTTAGAGGAGACAGAATGCTGAGTTACATCCAAAGAACACCATACCTACTGTGAAACATGGGGGGCAACATCATGCTTTGGGGATGTTTCTCTGCAAAGGGACCAGGACGACTGATCCGTGTACATGAAAGAATGAATGGGGCCATGTATCGTGAGATTTTGAGTGCAAACCTCTTTCCATCAGCAAGGGCATTGAAGATGAAATGTGGATGGGTCTTTCAGCATGGTAATGATCCCAAGCACACCGCCAGGGCAACAAAGGAGTGGCTTCGTGAAAAGCATAAGAAGGTCCTGGAGTGGCCTAGCCAGTCTCCAGATCTCAACCCCATAGAAAAAATTTGGAGGGATTTGAAAATCTGTGTTGCCCAGTGACAGGCCCAAAACATCACTGCTCTAGAGGAGATCTGCATGGAGGAATGGACCAACATACCACCAACAGTGTGTGCCAACCTTGTGAAGAGTTACAGAAAACGTTTGACCTCTGTCATTGCCAACAAAGGATATATGACAAAATATTGAGATGAACTTTTGTTAATGACCAAATACTTAGTTTTCACCAAAATTTGCAAAATAAATCTTGCCAAATCAGACAAGGTGATTTTCTGGATTTGTTTTCTCATTTTGACTCTCATTGTTGTGGTCTACTTATGATGTCAATTACAGGCCTTCTTATCTTTTAAAGTGGGAGAACTTGCACAATTGGTGGCTGACTAAACACTTTTTTTCCCCACTGTAGTCACTAAACGTCTAAAGGAACCATGCTTTACTTTTTAAGTGTTTAATCCAGATTCTTGTCCTTTAGGGGCATGATTGCTGTCCCATGCTGTTCACCTATGATGACCACGGCTCATTGACATTCGTTTCAAAACTGGACATTCCCAAGCAAAGTACTCAGCGCAATATTTCTGCCATGGAGCGATTTAGAAATATGGACAAGCGAGCAACCACTGAGGACCGCAATACCACCCTGGAGACCCTCCACCAGAACAGCATAACGTAGGTGTAAATGTGCATTGGAGAAAGTCCTGTCCTGGTGACTGGCACCTCCAGTATGCTATTTACCTGGTAATCTGCAGGAAATAACATATAAATAATGTCAGGCAGGATTCCTGGAAGCACCGCTACAAGGAGAAAATGAAGTTCTATCCTGCAGCCGCTCGCTTTCAGTCATCTGCATGGTGAAAAGAGCATTTTTTTTCATTCTTCGGTCCTTGGAGCTTTGTGAGGGCTTGTTTTTTGCTGCATAAGCTTTTATCAATACCATGATATTTTGATCACTTCTTATTTCATTTTTTTTTTTTTTGCAGTGACCACCCCCTCCCCCCCCAAAAAAAAAAAATGTTGATGTCAAATATGTATTTTTTACATTTTATTAATACTTTTATGGGGGGAAAAGGAGGTGATGCAATTTTTTTTTCTTAATCTTTAAGATATTTTGTTTTTACTTTATGATTTAGTTATTAGTCCTGTTACGGAATATGAGCGGACAATCTTCTGATCACTTCTGCTATATAAATCAGTTGTATTGCTGTATATAGCACAAATCACAGTTTCTTTTGACACCAGCCAGAGTCTGGGTTTAAGCAGAGAGTGTGGTGATGGCAGAAACAAGGTCTTCAGCAGACCCTGGCTGCGATAACAAACAATTGGCGCCAGCGATCGTGTTGTGGGGCGGCTGATGGACACATGGATTAGCGCACTGGCACAATGTAAATTATACTGTCACAGACAGCAGCATTCAACAAGTTAACAGCCGTGGACAGAGCTCAGCTTTCAGAGGAACATCTTGGTTGTGTTTCCCAACTTGCCCCATATATATATATAATATATATATATATATTGCAGATGTTTGTAAGGGTTAATTTGATATGTTGGATTCAAAAGTGCAACTATTTCTCATTTTGCTATTATTGATTGAATTTTGTGGATTAAATGATTATTTAATGCAAATTTCATAATTCATTCTGACTTTTGTCTTGCAGCCAGGTGTCCATTTATGATGGGGATAAATCTGACTGCCGTAAGTTTTGTACCACGGGCATTGATGGTGCTATGACTATTTGGGACTTTAAGGTGAGTTTCAGCAGTCGGTATTTCTGTATTGTAACTACTCCAGATCCTCGGTTATCATTTAGTAAGATGAGGATATGTTTAAAGGGTTTGTGAACTTTGCATTATGCTGTTCCTATTTTACATAGTTACATAGATTGAAAACAGACCTGGGTCCATCAAGTTCAACCTTCCTCCACCAGTGGTGCTTTCTGCCAGGAAAGATGTTACCCTAAGTGACAGGTGGAATGGTTTGTCACAGTGTTTAGGGACACAGGAGAACTGACAGGTCTCCTTTAACCCCTTACCGACATATGACGTACTGGTAGGTCCTATGCCGGCTCCCTGACCTTGATATGGGCTCACACGCCAAGCCCGCATCTTTCCTAGCTGATGATGGCTGTTATTTAACCATCATCTGCGCCTAACTAACAGCTCCGCTTCACCAGTGGCAGTTAAGCTGTTAAATGCCACTGTCAATTTGTGACAGCGGCACTTAACATGCATTGTCAAGGGGGTGCATCATTCCACGCCCGCATCGGCACACCCATGACGTGATTGTGGGGCACAGATGGGTTGCCATGACAGCTAAGGTCTATTGAATGTGACCATCATCGCAGTACTCTTTAGCTGCTGTTCATAGGAGACTGTTATTTTCACTATACGTAACAGTGCCGATGCAACGCCTGTTTGTTGGGCTCTCCATGCATGTGTTGTGACTGTCACACAGCTGTGACATATGCAGCTGCAGCGCCGAACAGCTGATCTTCGGGAGCTCTCCAGGTATCCGGGTTCCAGCTATTCACTATCCGAAGCTATTCACCCATCCCTAATATTTAGTATTGCTGATTTCGTAAAAGTCTGATGTATTAAAGTATAAAACTACTTTGGTAAAACTGCATAATGAGAAAAACAATCAAAACGCCAAATTTGCCTTTTTCAGCAGCAGAATGGAAGGAAAGGAGACACACTAGTAATGACTAGTGGGTAGGCGGAGTCCAGATAGGATTGACACCTCAGATTAAAAAGCGTGTTGACCGGCCCCTCCAGCTCGGGCTCCTCCTACTCCTGCTTCTTCAGTCTAAAATTTGAGGTCCAGAGGATGGTCGCTGCTGGAAGCAGCTCCTCAGAAAACTTTATTATTTTTATCGGACAAGAGACTTGGATCACCAGAAGTGGTCTAGAGGTCTCAGGGGTCTCAGCGCTGCTGGACCCCCACCTCTCCCTTGGCGATCTGTAATACCCTGTATGGTGGTCCCTGCAGTTTCACGCCGGCCCTGGGGGATGAGGATGGCTTCCCTGGCGGGGACGCAAACCGCACATCGGGGTCACTGCGTTCCCCGCCCGGAGGGGGGAAGCGATGGGCACAGCGCCACAAACCCCTGGGGGTCCCTGTGGCGCTCGGCTGGTGAGTACGGCATTTTTATGTGAATGTGTGTGTGCTCTTAGCGGCTGCTGCGGCAGCCGCTGGTACATGT
The DNA here is from genome assembly GCA_033576555.1 of Oophaga sylvatica. NCBI lineage: Eukaryota > Metazoa > Chordata > Amphibia > Anura > Dendrobatidae > Oophaga > Oophaga sylvatica. Next base: position 139,580,033 of record JARQOD010000007.1, on the reverse strand, counting down.
ATTAGATGACATGTTTGGTGACTGTATTTTATGTCCGCAGGCAGATACCTGTAGGACAGAGGAGAGCAGAGAGCGAGGAGTTCGCGCTCTTTTCTGAAGCCGGAGGGGGGCGTGGCTTCACGCTTCCCGCTCTTTTTGTGACAGGAATCGCTCTGAGGAGACTGCAGCTTCACTGTCCTTCTCTTCCGGCTTCTCTCAGCGCGGCGGCCATTACAAAGGCTCCGGGCTCTTCATGCTTCGCTCCTCCTGTTTAAGGTATACTTTCACCGAGGCCAGCTGGGTGAGTGAATATCATCACCCCACAGCGCAGAACCTATCTGTGTTCCAAGTGACAGATAGCGTTTATCTGCAGCCGCGTTCTCTTATAGAGACCTGGGACTCGCACACTCCTTTTATTTTATATAGGGAGTTGTGGGGAGTTGGCGGCATTAACCCCTATGAAGGGTTAACCCTTTCAGCAATAACCGCCGCAGGTTCTACCCGGTAGGGATCAGAACGCAGGAGGTTATTTATATACTGAGAGATAGCTGGGGTAACTCTCTTCTTTAAGAGCTTTAACCCTTCAGCGTACTTGCTCAGTCTGCTTAGTAACCACACTGTTTCCAGTTACTAACAGGGTTTTGACCTGCCATTTACGGCTGACATGTCGGTTCAGGGTCCGGAAGGTGCGGACCATCTGCCAGATCCGCTACAGAATCAGTCGCAAGTATCTGATACGCAGACTTCGACGGCATCAAGCGCTGCGATTTACAGCGATACCAAATTAGATGCCATCGCTCAGTCAATTAATGGCTTGTCTGACCTTTTAGGTCAGTGGGTGTCAGCTAGATCCTCTCATGACAGGAAGCGGCGCAGGCCGGTGCCATCTTTTCCGCGTAGCGAATCAGAGGTATCTGATATGGAATGCGGACAGGGTTCTCCTTCAAACTCAGAAGGGGAGTTATCCGATTCGGATAAGGAGGATCAGCAGGGACATTCTTTCTCTCTTGTGAGCCGAACAGAGGCTTTAATTGAAGCTATGAGGGAGGCGTTACAGTTACCGGAGGAGGTAACTACACGGCCTGGTAAGTCGGGCCGCATGTACCAGGAGTACCATAAGTCGCGGTCAACATTACCGGCTCTGGAAGAGCTTAATACGGTAGTGGAGAAGGAACGTCTGTGTCCAGATAAACGTTTTCAAGGGACACGGTTCTTTGAAGCATTATATCCGTGTTCAACGGAATTGACGGATAATTGGATTCCTTCTCCTGAAGTGGATGTTCCTTTATCCCAGCTTAGTAAATCCTCATTGCTTCCGGTTAAAGGGAAAGCGAGTCTGCAAGAGCCGCTGGACAGAAAAACGGAGATGGCGGCGAAATCCATCTATGAAGCTGCAGGTCATGGATTCAGAGCAGTACTAGGATCCATGTGTGCTTCTAAGGCTTCCCTGTGCTGGTTGGTCCGTTTACGGAAGGCGTTGCAAAATAGATCTCCATTATCCGAGATAGATGGACTTCTCGATTTATTGGAGACTGCAGCCCGATATAGCTGTGATGCAGGTCTGGATACTGCGTCATTATTATCCAGGACGCAATCCTCAGCGGTCACAGTCAGAAGAGCACTGTGGCTTAGACAGTGGACCGGGGACGCGGTTTCCAAGCAGGGTTTACTGTCTTTAGCCTACAAAGGTGGTCAGCTATTTGGATCTGATCTCACAGAGCTGATTGCCAAGGCAAAGGCTAAAGAAGCGGCTTTACCACAGCGAAGGGCTATGGCTTCTACGTCTGGCAGACCTAGTGCCGGTAATGGTCGGCGGTATTTTCGGTCTAGGGGACGATCCGGTCAGTCTTCTTGGGGATCGGGTCGTCCCTCTTTTTCGGGAAAGAAGTCTTCTCAGAAATCCCGCACCCCTTGGAAACAAAGTTTCCGTCAAGACAAGCGGGAAACTAACAAGAAGCCCGCCAAGGCAGACTGACGCCAGGTCCTCATTCGAGGGCTCTCGAGTGGGGGGGTCGCCTGCTCCAATTCAAGGCGAATTGGATTTCCCGCGTTTCGGATTCCTGGGTAACGCGAGTTGTATCGGCAGGCTATTTCATAGAGTTTTCTTCTCGACCCCCGGACAGTTTTTGCCAGTCTCGCATTCCGTCAGAGCCCGAGCTATTTGCCGCTCTGCTGCGAGAGGTGGAATTCCTTCTGCAGAAGGGTGTAGTAATACCGGTTCCGACAGAGGACCCGGGAAAAGGTTTTTATTCAAATCTCTTTGTGGTCCCCAAAAAAGAGGACAAATTTCGTCCTATTCTGGATCTCAAAAGATTGAATCAGCATGTCCACACCCAAAAATTCCGCATGGAGTCACTTCGCTCCGTTGTGGCAACCCTGTCGCAGAACGACTTTCTGGTGTCAATCGACATTCGCGACGCTTATTTGCATGTTCCCGTCGGAAGGGCTCACCAGCGCTTCCTTCGTTTTGCCATAGGTCAGGACCATTACCAATTTGTGGCTCTACCATTTGGCTTGGCTTCAGCGCCCAGAGTTTTTACAAAAATTCTAGCGCCTCTCATGGCAATTCTTCGAAGACAGGGAGTCACGATTATTCCCTATCTGGACGACCTTTTGATTGTGGCGTCCTCAAAGGAGGAGGCGGTGACGGCTCGCAATCTATCCCTTCAGCTCCTGGAGGACTTCGGTGGCTGGTCAATTGGGAGAAGTCGTCTCTGGAACCGTCGCAGTCAATCCTGTTTTTGGGGATGCATTTCGACACGGTACGGGCAGTGGTGTCCCTACCTCCAGACAAACGGGCATGTCTCCTTCGACATGTAGAGACTATGAAGTCTTCTACAGCAATGTCCCTTCGGAAGTGTATGCGCCTTTTAGGTCTGATGGTGGCTTCCATGGAAGCGCTTCCGTTTGCCCAGTTTCATTCCAGAGCCCTCCAAAGGCTCATTCTGAGTCATTGGGATCGATCGCAGATTGCACTGGATCGCAGTATCCTCATCTCTCGCAGGGTGCGAGAGTCCCTAAGTTGGTGGTCACGTCCAGGAACGTTATCACTGGGGAAGTCTTTCCTTCCTCCGAGGTGGTCGGTCATAACCACCGATGCCAGCCTGACGGGCTGGGGGGGTGTCTGGAACGATCTCTGGGTTCAGGGAATATGGTCATCGGAAGAGTCTGTTCTACCGATCAACATCTTGGAATTGAGGGCAATTTTCCTTTGCCTCCAACACTGGACGGTCCCTTTGAGCGGTCTACCAGTCCGAGTGCAGACAGACAACGCAACGGCGGTCGCGTATATCAACCACCAAGGCGGGACGAGGAGTTCCAGGCTCATGGTGGAAGTGTCTCGGATCCTGAATTGGGCCGAGGACAGAGTACCAGCCATCTCTGCGATTCACATTCCAGAAGTTCAGAATACCACGGCGGACTTCCTCAGTCGAGAGAAGATGGATCCCGGAGAATGGAGTCTTCATCCGGAGATCTTTGCACTGCTGTGCTCCCTTTGGGAGTTCCCCAAGTGGATTTGATGGCATCCAGGTCCAATGCCAAGTTGCCGACCTTCAAGTCCAGGTACAAGGACCCGAAGGCTGTGGCGGTGGATGCTCTGGTGGCTCCGTGGGACCAATTCGAGCTAATCTATGTGTTCCCGCCGATATCTTTACTTCCTCTGGTGCTGCGTCGGATCAGACTAGAGAGAATCCCGGCTATGTTGATAGCCCCAGATTGGCCAAGGAGGACGTGGTTCTCGACACTGGTGTCGCTTTTGGCAGCACCGCCTTTTCCACTTCCTCTTCGCCCGGACCTGTTAACCTAGGGTCCTGTCCGTCATCCGGACTTGAAGTCTCTGCGTTTGACGGCGTGGCTCTTGAGACCGAAATACTGACCCGTAGAGGTTTTTCAGCCGAAGTCATTGTCACTCTGCGAGCTGCCAGAGGTCCGGCTACTACTAGAATTTACCACAAGACCTGGGAAGCCTTCTTCTCGTGGTGTTTGGGTTCTTCAAGGAACCCGAGGATTTTTTCCATTCCCAATCTGTTGGCTTTTCTACAGTACGGGCTGGACAAGGGTTTGGCAGTTAGCACTCTGAGGGGTCAGGTTTCTGCCCTGTCCCTGTTGTTCCGGAAAGTTATCGCCTTGCGTAGGGACGTTCGCTCCTTTTTTTCGCGGGGTAACCAGTCAGTTTCCGCCGCGGAAGGCACCTGTGTCTCCTTGGCGGCTCAACCTTGTCCTGGAGGCTCTTCAGCATGGGCCTTTTGAGCCAATGGATTCTGCTAACCTTTCTTTGCTTTCTTGGAAGGTTGCCTTCCTAGTCGCAGTCACTTCTTTGAGAAGGGTTTCTGAGTTGGCGGCTCTTTCTTGCTCGCCTCCTTTCCTGGAATTTTACCCGGATCGAGTAGTGCTTCGCACACGGGTGACTTTCTACCTAAGGTAGTGTCGCAATTCCATGTTAACCAGGATATTGTTTTGCCTTCACTTTGCCCGGGCCCGAGGAATGCAAAGGAACGGGTTTTGCACACATTGGATTTAGTGCGGGCCTTGAAGTTCTATTTGTCTGTTACTCAAGGTTTTAGGAAGTCAGACTCCTTGTTTGTGATTCCAGCAGGTCATCGACGTGGTCAACGAGCTTCCAAGGACTCTATAGCTCGTTGGATTCGGTCAGCCATTTTGGAGCCTTACCGACTTAAAGGCGAACCTTGCCCGATTAAGATTCGTGCTCATTCCACGAGGGCTGTGGCCTCATTGTGGGCCTTTCATCAAGGGGCTTCGGCAGCTCAGCTCTGCCGAGCGGCGACTTGGCGCTCCGTCCACACGTTTACAAAGTTTTATAAGGTGGACGTCAGTGCTTCCGCTGATGCGGCCTTAGGACGCAGGGTCCTACAGGCGGCTGTAGTGTAAAGTTCTAGTTAACTTGTATTTGGCGCCTGTTGCGCATTTACCAAGGTTGTTCGGATTCTGCCTGTTTTTTCTTGGTTATATTCCCACCCTTAATTTTTGGACTGCTTTGGGACGTCCCACTAGTCATTACTAGTGTGTCTCCTTTCCTTCCATTCTGCTGCTGAAAGACGGATTTTGGTAAGAACTTACTTGTAAAATCCTTTTCAGCGAAGGAAGGAAAGGAGACACAGCACCCGCCCTTGGCAGAAGTGTGTTGATGTGTTTTCAGATGCGGCGTGACCCTCTTCTGATAGCGATTATCTGGACTGAGGTTGACGCGCTACGGCTCTTTTCCAGCATTGCCAGCTCATCGCGGTGGTCAGGTCCAGTGAGTAGTACCTGGAACTGTGTGGTTTTTTGCCTACATGCATGCATAACCTGTATTCTTGCTTTTTCTCTGAAGTCTTTCAGAAGATGTTATGTTGCTCCGCTGGTGATATTTGCTCTTCCCTAAGCTTTTGTACGACTGAAGAAGCAGGAGTAGGAGGAGCCCGAGCTGGAGGGGCCGGTCAACACTCTTTTTAATCTGAGGTGTCAATCCTATCTGGGCTCCGCCTACCCACTAGTCATTACTAGTGTGTCTCCTTTCCTTCCTTCGCTGAAAAGGATTTTACAGGTAAGTTCTTACCAAAATCCGTCTTTTTCGGCCTTTGTAACATGGCAATAAAATGTAATAACAGGTGGTCAAAACATTGTATCCACCCCAGAGTGATATCAATAAAAAACGTAGACTCAGGGCTCAAGAAAAAAAGCCTTCACAGCCCCATATCCCGAAAATTGGAAACATTACGGCACTCAGAGAATGGCAGCGCATCTCATTTTTATTTTTTTTTTTTTAATAAAAACTCTACATGTTTGGCATCTGTGTAGTCATACTGACCTGTAGAATCATATTGCCAGGTCAGTTTTACTGCAAAATGAACACTGTAAATAAAATTAAAAAATGATTATGGAATTGCGCTTTTTTTCGCTGTACTTGGAATTTTTTTCCCACTTTCCAGTACATCTCATGATAAAATGTTTGGTGTCATTCAAAAATACAATTCGTCCCGCAAAAAAACAAATATGGCTATGGGGATGGAAAAATAAAAAAGTGAATCCTCTTTGAATAAGGGAAGGGAAAAACTGAACAACTCCCGGTCGGTAAGGGCTAATAATGTTTGGACATACTAGTCTTTTGAAATTAGCCTTGTAATGTATTTTCAGATATTTGCTCCCTGTAGATTATTATTGGTAAAATTAATTGTCTTGTCATCTGTTCTCAAACTTCTAGACCCTGGAGTCTTACATTCAAGGCCTGAGAATTATGTAAATGAAGACGAAGCTTTGCTGATCAGACTCGATGAAGCTTCGGGCTCTCCAGTACCGTACACCATGCAGGAACGTGCGCTGATCCTTCACTGACCAGCGAGCCGTGAATAGAAACAATCTTTCCTATATTCCTATAAAAGTGTAATTCCAATTACTTGTCTTTGAGAGATACAAGCTCGTGTCACTGAAAATAATGATACAATTAAAATAAGAGATCTTCACTGGTTGTTATTCATTCATAGATACTAAGGAACATAAAACACATACATGTATTTCTGAAATGCCTCGGTCAGTGATGATCCCACCCAAGACTTCCACAGCAGCAGAGTGAAGCCACTAAGCACCCGAGGTCTGGGAGCAGGGTGCACCAAGCAAAGCAGCGTCCAGCTCCACCTTTGTAGCCAAGGTTTTCCATGCAGGAGCGAGCGCAGTGAGATGGTGCGACGCTCACTCCCAGGCTGAAGACTGCGGCAGAAGGACGCTGCTCAGTATACTGCCGCCCACACACAGATCGTATTTGCTCTATGCTGCATGTTAGCAGCAAAACAATTAGATAAGAATCATTTAGAAAAAAAACATCCTGCAGGCCTCCGCTGTAATCATTGTTCTTTTGAAAGTGCGTTAAACAATCAGCTTTGCAATTTGGGAGAACTTCCAGGCCCTAATATTTCAACAAGCTGAATGCTGCTGAGGCAGCCATGACTGCTAATGATCAAGGCGAGTAAAGGAGAAGATCTTTTTGGTTTTTTTTGTTGGTGCAGGTGTTCACAGTAGATTCAGACAATTATAGTGTTAAAGATATAAATATAACAACCATCAAGCAACCAGATTGCTGTATAACAGACATTGATAAAATGATGCCCCTCTTGCATCTCTCAGTGCCAAACAAACCCATGGCTGAATTTGCTTCACACAAACAATGTGCAAGGGTCTTATTTGCGACTAAGCATTTGATTGGTATATTGAATCCATTTTAAAATGGCAAAAACCAAGAGTACATTCTAAACATAGGGAAAATATTGTGGAAACATACCTTTTTTTTTTTTTTGCATCAATTACTGTTTTTCACACTAAGTGGCAGCCTCATCCTCTGCCTGTGTCTAGGATAACTCAACGTATCCCAACACATCCACCTCCTGCTGAGATCCCCCAGAGGTCCCTGTGCCGCAATAACAATGTGGAAGTTGCTGTATTCCTCCATTGTTGCATCCTTGTGAGTTGTTTTTCCAATATAAACATGTGGGGAATGATATTGTTGATGCCATATTTGTCCCTACTGACAACTTGAGTAGGTGACACACGACCCTCATCAGGTGGCAATGGCAGATTTGACAGCATCCCAAGCTCCAGCTTACCTCCTGCATGAGTCAGTCACCACTTCACGCTGCTTGTACGGAAGCTCCAACGTATCCAGTGTAAGTCCAACACATTGCAATATCGCAAATCAGGCAGATTATTCTGTCTATGTTTTGTAAGAATGGTTGAAATGCTCAGACACTCTCCTAGCCATGGGCAGCACCTTCTTCAAGTGGCTTTATTTCTTTAAAAAAAACAAATGATCAATTTGAGAACATGTGCCATGCAAAGAGCATGGGTTACTTACCCCAAATATAGTGCAATCATAAGGTTCCAGGCATTAGCACAGTGCCAAGTGATAGCTGACGAGGGGCTATTCATCGTGAGATTTGCTGGTTAATGAAACCTGTACATAAGCTGTAAATGGGCTAGGCAGCACTTAAGCGTAGAAGTTTGAAACGTGAGCGCCAGGGTGGATGTAACTCTGCCTTATTGCTGTTAGGGATGGGGTGATGTATATAGAGAAGTATGTGGAGCAGGCGTAAGAGGTTGATCAGTACCACCCAGCACTGGGACCAGAACTTGCACAGTGTCTCAGTTTCTGCATTGCATCGTTGCCGTTCAAAATATTGCCCCAGTGGGCTGTTAAATACATGTACTGTCCCTGTCCACAATAACTCCTTCACGTGATGACAATGTGCAATTTGAAGTTTAATGCCGAGTACAGGGAGTGACTCCTGCACATGCGAGCACCCCTTTCTGTGAGAAATAATGGTAGCTGGGCATCTTCCTTCAAGACAGCGCATGCCATCATTTCCCGACAGGCATTGGAATTCACTAAGTGGTATGGCAGTGATTTTACACCACCAGCAGCTTCACTGTTTGGGAGTTGTGTTTGCACATAAGTGGATGATTGGATACATTTTTTTTTCTGGCCACACAATCAGGTATGGATAGCTGATCGGAGGTGTGGTGTGATGAGCAAGAGATGATGATGACACCAACTATTGAGAATGGGGAACCACCACACGGAAACAGCCATATAGTCTTGTAAAATAAACACTTTATTAAATACAAAAATTTATAAAATGCATAAATATAGGGACAATGGTAGGGGGGAGAGATAGAGGGAGGTACATCTGCCCACACACATAACAAGATAAGCCTGAAAGGTAACCTGCTCCTGCAAATGTGCACTATGTCTAAGAAGATATTTTCACATCATGAGGCCATAGCCATTATAGATAATCAAGCCATCAAAGGTAAGTACCATATCAAAATGTGGACATAGTGGCATTATATAGCATGAAATACATAATACTGGGGGATATAATCACATAATACTGGATGATATAATCAGATAACATCATGTAGCATATTGATGCTATTTAGAGAAAGAGACATAATCCCATAAATATACCAAAGAAAACCCCCAGTATATGCTGTCTTTACCTGAAAGGGAGCAGGGACAGGCGACCCCTGGGGATTGTCTCTCTCTAAATAGCATCTACATGCTACATGATGTTATCTGATTATATCCCCCAGTATTATGTGATTATAATATGTGATTTCATGCTATATAATGCCACTATGTCCACATTTTGATATGGTACTTACCTTTGTCCCTATATTTATGCATTTTATAAATTTTTGTATTTACGGTAATAAAGCGTTTATTTTACGAGACTATATGGCTGTTTCCATATAGCTCCTGTATTACGTACAGTTAGTCTCCTTATGGTCTAACGTATACATGCATGTCATTAGATGCTGATATTAATCTTTTTTTCCTATGAGCACCTCTTATTGCATGTAATATGGTGTCTGCATTCTCCTTCAACTATTGAGAATGCAGCCTTGCTACCAGAAACACTGGTGCAAAGAGAAGTGGCAGGAGAACAGCTTGTACCTTGCTCAGATTGCTTTGCCTATGCGCATCAATAGTAAAAAGATCTAATGTTATAAATAATAAAAATAAATAAAAAATCGTGCTATTCTCACCTTCCGGCGGCCCCCGCAGCCTTCCTGGTCCTCAGCGATGCTCCCGGCCAATCCCGTTCCCAGGCATCCTTTGCGACAATGACCCCAGATGACGTAGTGGTCTCGCGTGAGGCTATCTCATCTGGGGTCATTGTCGCAAAGGACACCTGGGAACGGGATTGGCCAGGAGCGTCGCTGAGAGGCGGGAAAGCTGCGGGGCCGCCGGAAGGTGAGAATATCATGATTTTTTATTTTAATCATTATTTTAACAGGGATATGGTAGCCAGGGCCTGGAGGAGAGTCTCCTCTCCTCTAGACCCTGGGTACCATCCGCACAGGAACCGCTTACTTTGCGCATGGTGGGCATAGCCACATGCGGAAAGTAAGCGGTTCAATGCATCCCTATGGCGGCGGAATCACCGCGATTCCGGAAAAAGAATGAGCATGCTGCGTATTTTTCCGTGATGCGATTTGGCTGTGGAAAAACACGCAGCATGTGCACAGCATTGCGGAATTCCATAGGATATAATGAGTTGCGTTGGGTAAGCGAAAAACCGCGGCAAAAACGCTAACAATCCGCAACGTGTGCACATAGCCTAAAAGATAATTTTTGTGGGGAAAAAAAATAGGATTTTTTATTTTCATGCCAGGCATTATAAACTTGTGTGAAGCACTTGGGGGTTCAAAGTGCTCACCACAGATCTAGATAAGTTCCTTAGGGGTCTAGTTTCCAAAATGGGGTCACTTGTGGGGAGTTTCCACTGTTTAGGCACATCTGGGGCACTGCAAACGGAACATGACATCCATCAACGTCTGCATTCCAAAACGTTATTACTTCCTTTCCAAGCCCTGCTGTGCGTCCAAACAGTTCCACCCCCCCCCCCCACATTTGGGGTATCAGCGTACTCAGGCCAAATTACACAACAACTTTTGGGGTCCAATTTCCTTGGGAAAAATCAAAAATTTAGGACTAAAAAATCATTTTTGTGGAAAATTGTTTTTTTTTTTTTTTCACACCCAGGCATTATATACTTTTGTGAAACACTTGGGGGTTCAAAGTGGGTTCCATAGGGGGTCTAGTTTCCAAAATGGTGTCACTTGTGGGGGGTTTCCACTGTTTAGGCGCATCAGGGGCTCTCCAAACGCGACATGGCGTCCAATCTCAATTCCAGCCAATTTTGGTTTGAAAAAGTCAAACGGTGCTCCTTCCCTTACGAGCTCTGCCGTGCGCCCAAACAGTGGTTTTCCCTCACATATGGGATATTGGAGTACACAGGAGAAATTGCACAACAACTTTATCTGTCCATTTTCTCCTTTTACCCTTGTGAAAATAAAAAAAATGTTTGTAAAAGATCATTTTTGTGACTAAAAAGTTAAATGTTCATTTTTTCCTTCCACATTGCTTCAGCTCCTGTGAAGCACCTAAAGGGTTAATAAACTTCTTGAACGTGGTTTTGAGTACCTTGCGGGGTGCAGTTTTTAGAATGGTGTCACTTTTGGGTATTTTCTGCCATATAGACCCATCAGAGTGACTACAAATGTGAGGTGGTCCCTAAAAAAAAATGACTTTGTAAATTTTGTTGTAAAAATTAGAAATCGCTGGTCAATTTTAAACCCTTATAATTTCCTAACAAAAAAAATTTTGGTTCCAAAATTGTGCTGATGTAAAGTAGACATGTGGGAAATGTTATTTCTTAACTATTTTGTGTGATATATTTCTCTGTTTTAAGGGAATAAAAATTCAAAGTTTGAAAATTGCGAAATTTTCAAAATTTTCGCCATATTTGCATTTTTTTCAAAAATAAATGCAAGTTATATCAAAGAAATTTTACCACTAACGTAAAGTACAATATGTCACGAGAAAACAATCTCAGAATCGCGAAGATCCGTTGAAGCGTTCCAGAGTTATAACCTCATAAAGAGACAGTGGTCAGAATTGTAAAAATTGGCCCGGTCATTAACGTGCAAACCAAACTTGGGGGTAAAGGGGTTAAACTATGCTGCTGATCTCTCTGTGTCAGGCAATAAACTGAACAGATCGACATAATTCTTGTAATTCAAATGCTGTTGATTGGGTTCAGGCAAAACAGATTTAACTGAATCAACCAAAGCCTCAGCCTGCAATCTTTTTACTAAAGCTTTCAATTCTTAATGAGACAAAGAATAGGGGCACATGGAGAGTTTCTCCCCGTCCTGGACAGTACTTGTTCCTGGTCCATATCTTCTGGGCAGCCCGCACTCATGCCCAAACGCGGCTGCGCTGGAGCTTGTGGCTCCTGTTGTGGGACACGACCTCGGCTGCAGCGTCTACCTTACCATGAGCCGCCGCAGTGCTTTTACGACCGTGGCGGCTAGATGCATCTTCGGCGAATCCGGATGACGTCGCAGGCACCAGGTCTTGATGATGCGGGAGATCTTGCGCTGGACTGTGAGATTTCCAGGGACTGTGTCGTTGCTTCCTCACACGCAATTCCTATGCGCGGCTCACGGCACTTGCTGAAGATGTTGGCGGAGAATATGACACCCTGGGTCTGCGAGTCCTCTGAGCACTCCTGCTTCATTGGGACACCGGCAGTGTGTCAGCAGTGGATTGATGAGGGAAAAGTGATATAGGAGGAGCAGAAAAAGCTTCATCAGCTGCTGGGGTATGTTTTATAGCTAGGCAGCTTCTTAGTCATTCTGTTCCGTCCTGTTCCCCTGCCCTCCGCACCAGCTGCTGAAGTAAGCTGTCCATCGTCTATCTTCATTCTGACAGGATGATGAGATAACTGGCAGCACCACAGATTTTTATACTTTTTCTCTTCCCGGTCTTTTTCAAACCAGCCAATCAAAAACATAAAAAAGAGCGCCAAAAACCACCAGCTAAAGCTTGAAATAACCTGCTCATGGACTCCACAGCTTACTGCTTGAGCTTTTGACCTTGCCTCATATAAAGTAATTAACTCTTAAAAACCAAAACATAACAGAAACCCAATACCCATATAAAATAAAGCTAGGGTCTGTGTTACCATGAGACCCCCCCTTACATCTTCAGGGGGCTGCCATTAGGTGAGTATAAGGGTGTAGCATCGGTGCAGTTTTTCTCTGAATTATTGAGCAGAAAACACGTTACAGCCTGATAGATTCAATAAAAGAAATCATTTAATTACATTTATTTCTTGATCCTTTGAACTGGCAGACTTTTTTTCCTTTTCAAATGCTTTTTTTTAAGATACAAGAGAGAGAAGGGATTATTAAAAAATGGTTTGAGCAGAAGAGAAAAACGTGAAAAAAGTGTGGACAGAAATTCTTTCTCTTCTATAGCATCATGTATAGTAATAACAATTTCACACAAAGTCTGTATATAGCATTAATGATTAAAGGGGTTGTCCAGCTTTAGGCTACAAGTTTGCAGTCACTTCAGAGCGGCAGGTTCGTGACCACAAGTATACAATTTGCATATGTGCGGTCACATGCCGACTAGATGTGCAGGGCTTCCCTCAATGTAAGTGTACTGAGCGAGTCCAGACACGTCTAGTTGGAATGTGGCCAGAAGATGCAAATCGTACATTTGCGGTCACATGACTGAGAATCCTCACAGTACGTATTGCGTGCGATGTGAGGATTCATAAGTCTGCAGTAACAAAGATAAACTGCAGACTTGTAGCCTAAGGCCACACAACCCGTTTTACAATGTAGATGAACTAAAGCTCACACAAAATGACAAGAGCATATCAATGTGCTAAACCTTTTGATCAAAATTTTGTTAGATATTTTCTTTATCTTAATTGCAAGCAGCTAAATGGAGATCCTGGTCCTGAGACCCCACCAATTGCTCAAAAAAGTCTATGCTTTCTATTCTATTCTAAAAAAAAAAACCTCAGCCCATCTTGCCCAAACACATCGCAGAAAAAACTTACTTACTATTCCAACAACTAACTGCTCTTTATCTTCTTACTCCTACTGATTTCAGGGGACATCTCCCCCAACCCTGGTCCACTATCTCCCAATCTCAACCCCTACCCTACCTCATACCGAAACCATAATAATCTTATTAATATTACTTGCACATCTCCTTTTAATTGTGCCCTCTGGAATCCACGGTTTGTATGTAACAAGCTTCCTTTCCTGCACAACTACTTTCTAAACAACTCTCTTAATCTGTTGGCCCTCACTGAAACTTGGATTCAGGATTCTGACACTGTCTCCCCTGCTGCCATTTCCTATGGTGGCTTACAGTTCTCCCATTCCCCGAGAGCCGCAAACAGACATGGTGATGGAGTCGGAATAATCCTGTCCCCACAATGCACTTTCCAGGTCATCCCCCCAATTCCTTCATTCTCATTCCCTTCTTTTGAGGTCCACACCATCAGGCTCTTCCGTCCCCTCTCCCTCAGAGTAGCGGTCATATATCGGCCCCCAGGCTCACCCACCCGGTTCCTTGACCACTTCTCAGTCTGGCTGCCGCACTTCATGTCCTCAGAACTACCAACCCTTATCCTTGGAGACTTCAACATCCCCATTAACAGCCCTACTTCCACATCTGCATCTCAGCTTCTATCACTAACCACTTCTCTAGGCCTCTCACGGCTTTCAACCTCTGAAACACGCAAGGACGGTAACACCCTTGACCTGATCTTTGTCCGGCTCTGCTCAATCTCCCACCTAATTAACTCACCGCTTCCACTCTCTGACCACAACATTCTCTCCTTCATGCTCACAAATCCTTGACCACCCCAGTGCACTCCTACCTACCACACATTCAGAAATCTACAAGCCATTAACCCTCAGACACTTTCAGACTCCCTACACTTATCACTGTCCCCAATCTCCTCTTTTTCTTGTCCTGATCTGGCTGTTCATCACTACAATGACACTCTTAGAAGCACCCTTGACCAAGTAGCGCCGTTCACCCTCAGAACTTCCAAACACACAGTAAAACAGCCCTGGCTCACATCGCAAACTCAACTTCTCCAGCGATTCTCTAGGAGTGCTGAACGCCTAGGGAGAAAAACCCGCACACCAGAAGACTTCATCCACTTTAAATTCATGTTAAGAACTTATAACGCTGCCCTTCACCTCGCCAAACAGACCTACTTCACCACCCTAATCTCCTCACTAGCCAACAACTACAAGAAACTTTGACACTTTTCACTCCCTTCTCAGGCCAAAAGCACAAGCCCCTATCACAGACATTTGTGCTGATGACCTGGCCTCCCACTTTATAGAAAAAATAGATACTATCCGTCAGGAAATCTGCTCTCAACCACCAAGTGCTGTGACTCCCATCCCTCCCTGCATTTCCCCTGGCTCACTTTCCACATTTGATCCCATCACAAAGAAGAAGTCTCCAGACTCATCTCTTCCTCTCGTCCGACTACATGCACGACCGACCCCATTCCCTCACTTCTCCTCCAGTCTCTCTCTCCAGTTCTCACAACTCACCTAACTACAATCTTTAATCTCTCACTCTCCTCTGGCATTTTCGCATCCTTCTTCAAACACTCCATCATTACTCCATTACTAAAGAAACTCGCTCTCGACCCTTCCTGCACAAATAACTACAGACCAGTCTCCAATCTCCCCTTCATCTCTAAACTTTTGGAGCTCCTAGTCTACTCCCGCCTTACCCGTTACATCTCCACTCACTCCCTTCTAGACCCTTCACAGTCCGGTTTACGCCCCCTACATTCGACTGAAACTGCACTCATCAAAGTGACTAATGACCTTCTGACAGCAAAATGTAACAGTGACCACTCTCTGCTCATTCTTCTCGACCTTTCTGCAGCTTTCGACATGGTTGACCACCGTCTACTTCTCTCTAGGCTCCAGTCACTAGGCATTAAGGACACTGCTCTCTCCTGGTTCTCTTCCTATCTTTCTGACCACTCCTTCAGTGTTTTGTTCTCTGGCTCCACGTCATCTCCTCTTCCTCTCGCTGTCGGGTACCTCAGGGCTCAGTCCTTGGCCTCCTTCTCTTCTCTCTCTACACGGCCATCAGCAGATTTGGCTTTCAGTACCATCTTTATGCTGATAACACACAACTATACACGTCATCCCCCGACCTTACCCCCGCTGTACTACAGAACGCCACCGACTGTCCGCAGTCTCCAACATCATGTCTGCTCTCTATCTGAAACTCAACCTCTCCAAAACTGAACTTCTTCTGCTCCCGCTGTCTACTAACCTCCCTAAATTTGACATTTCCCTCTCCGTGGGCAGCACCATAATAACACCCCGGCAGCAGGCTTGCTGTCTGGGTGTTATGTTTGACACCAATCTCTCCATCACCTCCCACATACAATCTCTTGCCCGCTCTTGCCGCCTACACCTGTAGAACGTCTCCAGAATCCGCCATTTTCTCACCATGGAAGCAACAAAAACCCTCACTGTAGCATTGATCCACTCCTGCTTGGACTACTGCAATGCTCTATTAATTGGCTTCCCCGTTACTCGACTATCCCCTCTCCAGTCCATACTGAACGCAGCAGCCAGGGTCATCCATCTGGCTAATCGGTACTCGGACGCGTCTGCTCTTCGCCAGTCCTTATATTGGCTGCCCATTCATTATAGGATCCAATTCAAAGTACTTGTTCTCACCCACAAAGCTCTCCACAGTGCAGCACCCCCCTACATCTCCTCCCTCATTTCTATCCATCGGCCTAACCGACTGCTGCGCTCTGCAAATGACTTTCGACTATCCTCTGCACTAATCCGTACCTCCCACTCCCGACTCCAAGACTTCTCTCGCGCTGCGCCAATCCTCTGGAATGCTCTACCTCAAGAAATTAGGACTATCCACAATTTGCATGGTTTCAGGCGCTCCCTCAAAACGCATTTGTTCAGAACGGCCTATTACGTTCACTAATCAAAGTCATTCTATGTGTAACTGTGTGTATGTGTAGCCCATTCACTATCTCCATCCATCCCTCCCTCACTCCCTCAAGATGGCTGGACCATCATTGTAAATACACCATTGTATATACACACCTGTACTTTGTATCTCCCCCACCTCATTGTAGATTGTAAGCTCTCACGAGCAGGGTCGGCTTATTTTGCTTTAATTATTGTATTGTTAATAGTGTTGAGCGATACGATACTGCAAATATCGGATATCGGCCGATATTAGCTGTATCGGCCTTTCGATTCCGAATACCGATATTTTCGTCATATCGAATACCGGAATCGGATTTGTCACTGTCACTGTGAGTGTCCGTCGGTCGGATCTGTCAGGAGTCAGCGGCACTTACCTGGCAGAAGATCTCCGGCGGTCACGTCCTGGACTGCTTGAGGCCGCCATTATCTTCTCCCTGGCGGTCACATGCAGTTTTTCGCGATAACTGCAGCCAGTGACTGCAGGGTAATCCCGGCCGTAAACCAGTCCGATGACGTCACCGCCGGGGAAGCAGGTAATCAGCTGTGCTGCGCCGGGATGACAGGCTCTGCCTGTCATTCTGATGTAGCAGAGCTGGATCGTCGTGGGACACTCGTTACTATGGACTGCGTCGGTCAGGTGGTATACTTTTTTTTTTTTTTTCATTTTTTTACAGGAGATCGATGGCGTCGCAGGATGAGACTGTAATAAAAGTAATGAAAAATGTGTTTTGTTTTTTTTTATTAAATGAAAAAACTTTTTTATGAACATTCACCCGTCCGGGTACATCAACAATTTAACTATTTATCAACAATTTAACTATTTACATACAGGGACCCTGTCCGGGTTATTTATACTTCTTTGGCCGGGGTGTTCCAGGTATCACCTGGTACTCTTCTGATGCTTGCCAAACATCCGAGGCACCAAGGACCACCAGGACCTGATGACGTCGTGTGGCCTGTACAGTCAAGTCGTGACCCGCTATCTGGGTCTGTGTGGCCACCTCTTTCATCTCCCTCCGGGTCTGGAACCCTATGTCCCGGACTGAACGAACCCCAGGGGGCTTAACAGGCGCCGGGTACGGGCCAGCTATAGTTATCATGTCCATAGCTGGGGCTGCTGAGGAGACCACTGAGGGAGGCTGTGGAGATTTACGGCGTGGGGTGGGCACTTTTGCAGAGGCCTGGATGTGGGAGGCTGAAGGCTCCGAGGGTCTCACAGGTTCCTGACACTCTGGGGAGTAGGGGTCGCACCTGGTAACATTTAGGGCGTACCACCCATTGTAACCCCAGTGTCGGGTGTAAGTCACCAAGTCTCCTGGCAACAGGTCCCTCCCCGGGTGTCCTTCTGGGAGGTGAGCCTCCACGTCCCGCCGGTTCACAAAAACTTCTAAATAAAGTCCAGGCTCCTGGATGAAGCCCCAACCACCTTTCAATTTAAAGCTCCGTACTGCACCCTTACGCCGCGGCTCGCTCAGGGTTCCTTTATCCTTTCTCATCCGGTCCTTATCTGCCCGGTCCTTCTCCACCTGACGTTGGCGAAGTTTTTGGGTTTCTCGCTGCTCCCTTTGTCGCTCTGCTTCCCGCTCCCAACGTCTCCACTCTTCCTCCTGATGCCGGTTGAAATTCTCCTCCACCAGCTGCTCCATGTCTCCACCACTCCACTGCAGCTTGCGATGTCCGGTTTGCGGCAGCTCTCCTGGCGCCCCCAGTCCTGGCGGCGCTCCCCTGCGGAGGAAGCAGACGGCTCTAAATCAGATGACAGTCGGGGCTCCGGTACAGACAGGTAGACCTCTGGTGCCTGCTCTGCCTCCTCCATGAGGACGGGTGTCGCTTCTTCTGTCTCAGCGACGGGGGCAGACAGCGGGATCTTGGGTGCTGACGGTGCTGCGGTTTTTGCAGGAACGGGTGCCTCCACTGCGACAACGTCAACCGGATCACATTGCAAGGGCTCCTCTACTAGAACGGGTGCCTCACCTTCCGGTACAGACACTTCAGGTAAGAGGGATTGGCGCCGCTCCAAGTTTATTTTTAGGGCACGCCAGCTCGCTTCCATCCTGGCGACCTCCTCCCGGTGCCGGGCCAGGCCTCTTAGGGTATCCTCCGCTTCTTGCAGCGTAGGAGGGGTTACAGGCCGGGTGCCCAACGGTGATTCCGTGGCGATCGGGTCGCTTCCGTGGGGGAGAGCTCTGACTGCTCCATCCCTTCACACTTCTGCTCGTGTCCATTAGCCATCTCTGCCAAGTCACATGTGTCATTAGCATCTGGAGAGGGCCCCTCTTTTGTAGGGAGGCGGGACCTTCGTGTTAGTTTCCGCACACTGAGGAGGATGAGGAGGCGGAACTCCAGAGCTGTGGGGCACGATCTTACATTGCAGTAACATTTACACTGGTCGGCCATCGTTTTCACGCCACTGAGTGAGTGTACACCCACGAAGAGCACGCCCTTCTTCTTCACCAGTGCCTCGTCGTGACGCAGATATGGCGGAAAAATGGCAAATACATTCTCTGATGATTTTAGCAATTCTCAAGCACAGAGTCTATTTTACTATGTAGAAGTGTATAAACTATAAATATATGTTTATATATATATGTCACAATGACATGTATATATATATATATATATATATAT
Organism: Oophaga sylvatica; assembly: GCA_033576555.1. Classification (NCBI taxonomy): domain Eukaryota; kingdom Metazoa; phylum Chordata; class Amphibia; order Anura; family Dendrobatidae; genus Oophaga; species Oophaga sylvatica. The sequence continues at coordinate 139,561,055 of JARQOD010000007.1, read as the reverse complement.
GTATTCTATGTGTGTATATTTTGTGTTTACAACGAAAGAAAGGGTTTTTTTTGTTGCGATATTTTGTTCCCATAGACTTACATGGGACTTCCGCTATCGGAATCGGATATCGGCGATATTTAGTGATATCGGTTATACCATTCCGATCCGATATTTTTCGATATCGAGCAGTATCGCTCAACACTAATTGTTAACATTGTTACTTATGACTTTTTTGTTTTGAAACTGTTAAACTGTAAAGCGCTGCGGAATATGTTGGCGCTATATAAATAAAGATTATTATTATTATTGTCGCTGTCCTGAGCTCTGTGTGTTTGCTCAGCTGTGCGCTCCTGTCTGCTAAGCTGTGCACTTCAGGAGGTTTTTGAGCAATTGGTGGAGGTCTCAGGTTCTGGAACTCCACCGAACTACTGGCAATTGAAAGGACAAAAAAAATATGGGGGCAAGTCAAAAAAATAGTAGGCAATCATTGATGAATTTTTACAATCTGTCTCAACAGCTGCAAACATATACAGTGAGTTCGGAAAGTATTCAGAACCCTTTAAATTTTTCACTCTGTTTCATTGCAGCCATTTGATAAATGCAAAAAAGTTCATTTTTTTCTCATTAATGTACACTCTGCACCCCATCTTGACTGATAAAAAACAGAAATGTAGAAATTTTTGCAAATTTATTAAAAAAGAAAAAGTGAAATATCACATGGTCATAAGTATTCAGACCCTTTGCTCAGACACTCATATTTACATCACATGCTGTCCATTTCCTTATGATCCTCCTTCATTGGAGTCCAGATGTGTTTAATTAAATTGATAGGACTTGATTTGTAAAGGCAAACACCTGTCTATATAAGACCTCACAGCTCACAGTGCATGTCAGACCAAATGAGAATCATGAGGTCAAAGGAACTGGCCAAGGAGCTCAGAAACAGAATTGTGGCAAGACACAGATCTGGCCAAGGTTACAAAAGAATTCTTGCAGTACTCAAGGTTCCTAAGAGCACAGTGGCCTCCATAATCCTTAAATGGAAGAAGTTTGGGACCACCAGAAGTCTTCTTAGACCTGGCCGTCCAGCCAATCTGAGCAATCGTGGGAGAAGAGCCTTGGTGAGAGAGGTAAAGAAGAACCCCAACCCCACTCTATATAAATTGGACAAAGTGTGTGGACATTGTGTCTAAAACAGCACACACTCTTTTGTACATTCTTTGGGTAAAATAAGTCCCACTAAGGCGTATACAAATTTGTATACCGCATACCCATATATCTATTGTTCTCATCTACTTCTGTGGGCTTATACATCTACGTATTCATTTGTTTTATCTGCATGACTTGGCATTTTGCATGACACATCTAGTCACTAAATTGCACTCCAGCCACTTTATCTCCCCCCCTTTTTTATTTCTATTGCATGCATTCATTTTGTGCCAGTTTCTTTTCAAATCAATGACCATTATGCCATAATACCTTGTGTGTTTTTTTATCTTAGTGTGATTTTTATCTTAGTCTGTTTTAACCATTAAATATTCTCTTATACACAAACTGTGGGATAGTGAGGTTCTTGTGCGCATTAATACACTATTTTTTCAGTAATTTACTTTTTCAGCAAAATAGTGGTCTTTGTCCTATTTCTGCAGCACTTTAGTGCACACTCGAGCGCTACTAGATTTTATTCATTACAGCTCATCACCTGCCCAATACAATCCCAACAGTGAAACATGGTGGTGTCAGCATCATGCTATGGGGGTGTTTTTCAGCTGCAGGGACGGGATGACTGGTTGCAATTGAAGTAAACATGAATGCAGCCAAGGTCAGAGATATCTTGGATGAAAACCTCTTCCAGAGTGCTCTGGACCTTAGTCTTGGCTAAAGGTTCACCTTCCAACAAGACAATGACTCTAAGCACACAGCTAAAATAACAAAGGAGTGACTTCAGAACAACTCTGTGACCATTCTTGACTGGCCAATCCAGTGCCCTGATCTAAACCCAATTGAGCATCTCTGGAGACATGAAAATGGCTGTTCACCAACGATCACCATCCAACCTGATGGAAATGGAGAGGATCTGCAAGGAGGAATAGCAGAGGATCCCCAAATCCAGGTGTGAAAAACTTGTTGCATCATTCACAAGAAGACTCATGGTTGTACTAGCTCACAAGGGTGCTTATACTTAAAACTGAGCAAAGGGTCTGAATACTTATGACCATGTGAAATTTCAGTTTTCTTTTTTAATACATTTTCAAAAATTTCTACATTTGTTTTTTTTCAGTAAAGATGGGGTGCAGAGTGTACATTAATGAGAAAAAAATGAACTTTTTTCATTTACCAAATGGCTGCAATGAAACAAAGAGTGAAAAATTTTAAGGGGTCTGAATACTTTCTGAACCCACTGTATATTATTGTCTTATTGCACTTCACATGTCTAAGCCGGAATAGGGTTGCCGGTCATGTGAATCAGCGTGTCCGTACACTGTTTTCTTCCATTGACTTTCCATCCATTCTGCTGCTCTTCTAGGTTCTGGAGTCAGATCATCACCGCACGCCCTCAGGAGAAGAATGTGTGAAGGGTTGGTGACCATACAACAAATCTAGATCACGGAAGAGAGGCGGATTGGGTGGAAAATCACCAGAGTAAAAGTGTTGAAAAATAGTAAGTCACATGGCAGCGAGATGTGGGCTTAGAAGCATATAACATAATAAGACAATTACAAATATGCTTGTCAGCAGTTATAAAGACAGAGGGGGGACCATAATGTACTGGACATTGCCTTTAACAGATATTTGTTGTATTGGGTTTTTAGAGATTGCTAGATAGAGTCAGATGCTGCCGAAAAAACAACTGAATTTCTTTCCAGACCGCATTCTCAGCTTCACAATGAGGGATCACATCTCCACCCCATACGATCGGTAACTTACGGCCACGTAGATGTGAGGCCAAGCAAAAAGGGAATCCTGGAGGCTCTATGAGATGACCAGCCCCGGGGTAGGAGATCATTCTTCCATTCTGCCCTCCATGTTTCCTCATCCTAGATAGAGCTACTTCAGCAAAATGTTTACTGCTGTAATACTGATCAGCTTCCCCAGCGATAAAAAGGATTTGCCCTTGAGCTCTCTCTACCGGAATATACGAAGTAGGGGTCTCCTGATAAAACCCAGCCAGTTTCAGGAAACCCTCCGCAGTAATCACCATCTTCTCCTGCGCGTACGGTGCTCCTTTAATGAGAGCTTTACCATCTTGATAAATTGTGCCACCATATACGTTGCAAGATCCATTAATGCTGACTGTAGCCCCTACTTGGGGTAAATAAGAAGCTACGACAAGAGCAATCTCTGCACCTTTTGAGACGCTTAAAATTCCAACTTTTGGCTTAGAAACCTAAAATAAATAAGATCAGAGTCATTTAGTTCATTTTTTTTTGTCCAAATGTTAATATAAGCTTTAGCTTTCATGTTAAAATCTCCAAGCACCTTCAAAAAAGTAACATTTCTATTAAGTCATAGAAGTTATGCTTGGGGAAGTGAGTATTGATGGTTTCCAATAATCTGCAGAATTCTGAATGTAGCTCTGGACTACTATAATTCAGATTGGTCTTAAAGGGTTATTCCAAGACTCATAAATGGGTTTTGTTGGATAGGGCTTATAAATACAAGCAATGTTGCAATGTACTGCTTATGTAAATTTTCTGCCATTATTGAGATATTATTACTTTTCTTTTGTTTACAGCTCGTTGCTTTGGAGACCGACCACTGCTGCTAAACAGTAGAACGTGCACAGTGCTTACAAGCTCTTCTCTATTGAGCTTGTAAGAACGGTTTTGAAACAGGACAAGTTTGCTGTAGTGCTCTCTTACCTCCTACTCCTGCACTGCTTCAGTGCACAGCTTACAGGCTAGACGGCAATGTTGGCTTATCTCCCAATCAGCTATAAACAGAAGGGTTACTACCTTAAGAACAGCTACAAATTTTAACAATCAGTAAATTGCAAAAATGCTTGATTTTCCAATCACTGCCTATGAAAATGGGAATAACTCTTTAAATCATACCAATCATTAAAGCTTTATTGCAAAAAGTCAATAAGGTATGTAAAGATAATACACTTGTGTTATTAATACCAAGTAGTCCGGAATTTAGGCAGGTCCACTTCTACCTTGTGTTCAGCACAGCGGAGATTTTTTCTGCTTGGCCACGTCATCAGTGCAAAATGTAAAGGGGCTGGTTAACTGCTCATTTTAATATTTAAGCCAGCTCCCTTTTTGTCTTTGCACTGACCTGACCAAGAAAGGTCTTAGCTTTTGAAATAGACAGTCAAGTGCCCACATAAGTAATGCTATCCCGTATCAAACACAAGGCGGGGAGGTGGAGCAGCTGGAGCCACAGACTGCTGTTGACATCTAAAGGTGGTAGTACCCCTGTAAAATAAAAATATAATGGTAATGTCTAGTTTTATAGGAACATGTGTAAAGACTAATTTTTTGAAGTGGACAACTCCTTTTACCCCTTTCCAACATTGGATTGTACCGGTACGTCCTGGCGATCATGAAGGCACAGGAGCTTTTGCTACCATGATCGCTGCCGGGGGCTCGACTTTAAGTGTAGCCGAGCCCCAGCTGTCACAGCCAAGGGGGGTCCTCACCAACCCCAGCTGTTTAACCCTCTGAATGCCACAATTAATAGCGATGACAGCATTTACAAGGCTAGGAGAGGGAGGGGGCTCCTTTCCCTTTGGATCAGCACCAACACAACGTAATTGGGGCTGCCGGTCATTGTCATGATAGCTGAGGTCAAATGACAATTTCCCGGGTCTACCAACTATGGTGCAGGAGCATGGTCTAAGAGGCTTCTGCACTGCAAACACTGACAGGTGATGCATTGGTATGCATTAGAACACTGTTCAGAGTAATAAAAATAATAAAGTCATAAGTAATAGAGTAATAATAATGTCCCATAGAGGTTAAAAATTGAAAAAAAATGGCTTAAAAAATTGTAAAAAATATATATTTTTTAAATCACAAAAAAAGAACAAAAAAATGAAAAAAATATTCTACCAATAAATACATTTATGTAAAAACAAAAATAAACAAAAAAGTACGCATATATAGCATTGCCGTTGTAATGTATGTAGTACAGTTCATATAGCGTCTTGTGCTTGGGTGCGATGAAAACACAGGAGTCACAGGTTTGATATAGAAAAGTCCTGTATTACTTCATAAAGTTGGCAGAAATAGTCACACAGTTTGCAGACACAGAAACAGGAGACACAGCAGGCCAGAGTAATCTAAGCTCAGCAATCACTCTCCAATACAGATTCAGGATCTTCTTTCGGTTACCGTAAGTCCATGCAAACGTGGGTCTTTCAAAGAGCAGGGTTCAGAGTCCACAAGTGCTTTTAGAGTTCCTCAGTAGGAATAGCTGGAGTACAAGGTCCAAGGGTTACAGGGGTCAAGTCACAGTTCACTGCAGGCTAGATTCTGAAGCACTGATTGCTCAGCTGTGGGTGCTTAAGAAGCAAAGGAGAGAATCAGGGCGGGAACATGCAAGCTGGAAACTCCATTTTGACTGAGGGCAAGATAGCTGCAGCAAGACAGAAAGTAAAATGGCTGACGAACAACTGAGTTTCAGGAATTATACATAGAACCTTACATTACTCCCCCTTAAGGACAACCTCCGGATGACCTCAGACCAGCTTGTGTGGGTACCTCTGATGAAACTGACGGAGCAAGCGAGGAGCATTAACGTTATTGACCGGTTCCCATGAGTTGTCCTCACTGGGTAGCCCTGCCATTTAATCAGATATTTTTAACTGATTTCTATACAACCTGGAATCTAAAATCCTTTCCACACAAATTTTCCTGACCACGACTAGCACTGGGTCAGGGCAAAGGGGAGGAACGTCCAGGAAACGTATTGGGTGTCGCGAGCCTTTAGTAGGGATACATGAAAGACAGGGTGGATTCTCATAGTTCTGGGCAGTTTGAAGCGACAAGCAACGGCACTTATAATTTTACTGATTTTATAGGGTCCAATGTACTTATGTCCCAACTTAGACGATGGAATCCTTAACTTAAGATTTTTGGTTGACAGCCAGACCAAGTCTCCTACCTTGAAAGCTGGTGCAGGTTTACGAAATTTATCTGCTGCTTTCTTGTACCTTTCTTGAGCCATTCCAGATTTTCCTTTAGAAGATCCATATTCTTCTGTAAAGACGTGATCTTTCAGCCACTGCTGGTAAAGGCGTTTCTATGGGAAATGTGGTAGAATGTTAGGATGATAACCTGATTAGAGTAAAAGAGATGTTAGTGAGGCGCTCTGAGAGTTGTTATACGAGAATTTACAAAAGGAAGTAGATCACCCAACACCTGTAGGGCAATAAAGCAGCGGAGATACGTGCCCAGGTTTGATTGGTTCGTTCGGTTTCCTTATCGGGGGGTAAAACAAAAAAGGTTTTACTTTAATGTAAAAACTGCCAAAATTTTGCCAAAAAAAAACCAAAAAAGTGAATTGCGCCCCTCACCGAAAAAACC
>JARQOD010000007.1:139495751-139554440 GCA_033576555.1 Oophaga sylvatica | reverse complement strand
GGGCAGTGAGGGAAAGGTATCGTCCCTGGCCATGGGTACTGGTCCACGCATCGGTGGTCAGGTGGACCTTGCTACTGACGGCGTTTAGTAGCGCATGTTTAATTTTTCCCTCAACATGCTTTTGCAGAGCAGGGACGGCTTGCCTGCTGAAATAAAATCGGCTGGGCACATTGTATTGTGGGACTGCCAATGCCATTAAGTTACGGAAACTGTCAGTCTCCACCAGCCTGAATGACAGCATTTCAAGGGACAGGAGTTTTGCAATGCCAGCATTCAGAGCCTGTGCTCGTGGATGGTTTGCAGAGTATGGCCGTCTTTTATCCCATGCCTGTGCTACCGATGGCTGTTTTGTGGCCTGGGAGTGTGAGGATGACAGGGAACTTGCAGCTGTGGGTGGAATAACACTGGGTCTCTGGACAACAGTGACAGAGGTTCTTCCATGGCGATCCTGTGAGGAAGCGGAACCAGCTGTGTGTGAGCTGGAGGAAGAGGCTCCAACACGAGCTGAAGATGTAGGTGCTGCTGTAGGTTGGCCTACATCTCCAGTGTGTCTTTGGAACTCAACCACGTGCTTTGACCGCACATGTTTCCACATATTTGTGGTATTAAGGTTACTGACATTTTTACCTCTTTTTACTTTTTGATTACACAGCTTGCATTTGACATAGCAAATATCATCTGCAAGTGTGTCAAAAAAGGACCACGCAGTGCAAGTCCTGGGAGCGCCCGTTTTGGCTGTTGGAAGAGAACTGCTACAAACGGGTGCCAAACTGGAGGCTACAGGCAACCGAGTCTGCAGCCTACCTCTCCCTACTGTTTGGACCGTTGAGGCAATCTCTTCCTCAGAGCTGCTACCACCACCTTCCTGTTCCTCACGCCATGTTGGGTCTTGGACCTCATCATCTCCACTACCCTCTTCCAACACCTGCTGCTGTTGGGTGGTCTGGCCAGCACCATGCTCAACAGAAAATGGCACCTGAGTCTCATCATCATCATCAGATGCGTTCTGCGGTGTGCTGACCATCGGCACTGGCTCACTCGCCTCTTCACATTCAGAGAGACACAGCTGTTGCGCATCACTGCATACTGCCTCTTCTTCACATTCCAGAATGCTGCTTGGCTGGGCCCCTGTTTGCAAGCCAACAGATTCTGAGAACAGAAGCAGAGACTCAGCTGGCTCCAGTTCAGAACTCTCTGACTGCCTGGGCAATTTGGCAGGCGGTGAAGAGACAGATGGTTGTTCAACAGTGCTGTGGTCCTGAGAGGAGGTGGAAGGAATTGAAGTCGATGCATTGGCTGCCATCCAACCAACAACGGCTTCAATTTGTTCTTCCCGCAGCAGGGGGGTACGCTGAGCTCCTACAAAAGTGCGCATAAAGGAACGCTCACGGGGAAAACTGGTGGATGCTGTGTCACTATGTGCGGCAGCAGCCACAGAATCCCCACGTCCTCTCCCTGCTGAAACTCCACGGCCACGACCACGTGCCTTACTCCCTGCCTTCTTCATCTTGGTAGATTGATAAAGAAAGTCAGAAAAGTTATAAGGCCTAAGTGTGGTTATTCCTCAGAGACTGCAGTGAACACTGCAGACAACTGTTCACTATCTGTGAAAGGCTCCTTTCTGTACTTCTATAGTGTTTGCAACCAATGTATTGGATACGGATGGAAGCGCGTCACACTAATAGATTAGATTTTAAATGGAATGGAGCAGCACCAATTGGAGATAAATGAAAAGGATGAGACACTGAGACACGCTCAGCAGAGTACAAGCAGCAGTGCTTGAACAAGTAACTGGAGCGTGATGTGCACTCAAAAAATAAAAAACACAGACTGAAGTGAACACTGAAACACAACTGTTCACAATCTGTGAAAGGCTACTCCTTTGTCTACTTCTATAGTGTTTGCAACCAATGTATTGGATACGGATGGAAGCGCGTCACACTAATAGATTAGATTTTAAATGGAATGGAGCAGCACCAATTGGAGATAAATGAAAAGGATGAGACACTGAGACACGCTCAGCAGAGTACAAGCAGCAGTGCTTGAACAAGTAACTGGAGCGTGATGTGCACTCAAAAAATAAAAAACACAGACTGAAGTGAACACTGAAACACAACTGTTCACAATCTGTGAAAGGCTACTCCTTTGTCTACTTCTATAGTGTTTGCAACCAATGTATTGGATACGGATGGAAGCGCGTCACACTAATAGATTAGATTTTTAATGGAATGGAGCAGCACCAATTGGAGATAAATGAAAAGGATGAGGCACTGAGACACGCTCAGCAGAGTACAAGCAGCAGTGCTTGAACAAGTAACTGGAGCGTGATGTGCACTCAAAAAATAAAAAACACAGACTGAAGTGAACACTGAAACACAACTGTTCACAATCTGTGAAAAGCTACTCCTTTGTCTACTTCTATAGTGTTTGCAACCAATGTATTGGATACGGATGGAAGCGCGTCACACTAATAGTTAAATTGCATGGAGCAGCAAGAATTACACTGAAGAAAAAAAAAAAAAAAGAGTCTGTGAGTGACACGTGCAGATGCCTACAGACAGCGTTGCATGCAGAGCAAACTGCAGCGTCACCTGCACTCTCACACACACCTTGCACAGAGCTGTTAAAACAACACTGGCAAAAGGAAACTTTACACAGCGGTTGGTAAACTAGCCTGCCTAAAGCCCAGTACACAAAATCGCAATATCTAACTGTCCCTCAAAGTCAGCAGAGCAGCGTTCTGTCCCTAACTGAGTTCACAGCACAGTGATGCTAAAATGGCGGCGGCGCCTTTTATAGTGCATTCTGACATCATTTCAGCAGCCAATCACAGCCATGCCATTAGTTAAGATGACCGCAGCATTACAGGATGTGCCCACACTTCATAAGATTCCTCATTGGCTGACTAAAATCACATTGCCTCTCAAAGAATTATGGGAACTTCCGATTCCGGTATACGATATTGGAAAAATATCGGAACTAAGTATCAGAATTCCGATACAGCGAATATCGGCCGATACCCGATACTTGCGGTATCGGAATGCTCAACACTAGTTCTGAGGAGAAGCAGGCTGAAGGAAGTGTCATTATGGTGAGGACAGGCCTGGAATGAACTGGGGAGCAGTCTAGTACGGTCCGGTCCGAGCGTGTACTGCACAGAAGTGACAGCAAAGCAGGGAGAGATAAGGAAACGAGCGAAACACCTGTTGTGCCAACTGTGGATGTAACGTGTGAAGACTTAAGTAAAGAGTGTGTTCAAGTTATTCTGGACTGTGTCTCCATTACTGGGGGTCACCTGGAAGAGGGACTGTTGATTCCTGGGAGGTGCCCAGAAGGAGTGGAATCTGGAGATGCAGGTACGCCAGAGGGAAGAACACCGTTTCATGTAGGGGAAGGGCTAGACATGAATGTTAGAGTAATCCAGGTCATGACTACAGTCCTGTCCCTCCCTTACACATGAGCTATCCGATGTCTTGTCGGATCGCACTCGGACCAAAAATACCGCCATGTGCAAGAGCCCAAAGGCGGATAAGAGTTAGAAACTTTCCTATTGGACTGTGAGTTAATTGACCGATGCTTATTTAACCCATTCAACAGCCAGAACACACAGTGCAACATCCAGGCTACTGAAACCAAAGGGTGCATATTTGTAAATGTAACCCAATTACAAAAATAACTTTTAGCCAAAATATATACACTTAAGGAAGAAAAACGAATTGGCTCCAAAAGTGGACAACTCATAAAATGTACAGCTTAACACATGTCAATATCAATGACAATTTATTTGCTTTCCTGTATTATACAATAGAAGATAACAAGCCTTTAAACATGAGACATTAGTAGTCAGAGGAAACCTGGAAAGGAATGTAATCACTGTATATATAAAAATATAGCACAGCTTTTATACTATTACCTGTAGGACAGAATAAAGCGCCTCTTATCTTCCCTTCTTGGATCACTGTTCTTTGTATTCCTGGAGCCATATGCCATCTTGTACATGTCTTGGACAGAGTAGGCTGTGGATCAGTATAAAGTCCTAATGCCAAACTATCGATCAGATCCACTGTGTACTGGAATGGGCAGTTTTCAACATCTTTTTTCATCGGCATTTGAAATGGTTTTAAAGGTTTCAAGGACCACACTAGACCCATGGGATGTATGCCTTGGTAGGTTCCTCCGACTGCAGGCGTTTTATCCAAGCTTACTTCTCCTAGATTGTCAGCTTCATAGAACGCCCGTGACTGGAAGAGTTCACCCTTGTCATCCTTGAGTGTTAATCGAATAGTCACTTTTTGGGAAGGTTGGAGTCCAGTCACCTTAATAAGCATAGGCTCATCAGTCAAACCATTCTCAGGATCGACAGTAAGGTTGGCCATTTTTGGAAGATAAAAATTATTGCAGATTTAAAACCTTTAAGAAAAAAAAAGACAAAAAGTGAAGTATTTCCAGATTCTTCAGCAAATAAAGAGATAGTCGACTCATCACCATACACTTAATTCTGATTTAATAGAGAAGGATTTTCTGCTGAGGATCCCCATTTCTTGGACAGAAAGGTAAAAAAGATAATCTCTGATTCTGGAGGACCTGTCTTTAATTAGATGGACTGACATTAATTTGAATTAATTTGATAATGCTGAATTTTTCCTACGGTGGTACTGAAGGGAATAACACTTATTGCCAGGATTCATCACAGATTACAGCTGCCTTTATGTGGTCCTAGCAGTTAGACTCTTTTGGACTATTTTATTTTTCTCTTATAGGCCTAAGAACTTGCAGATACTGTAGTTGCTAACTACCTGCCTATTGTGCCAAGCGCCGATCTCTGCCGGCACAGATCTCTGCTGACATCACATTGACAGTGCAGCTGCTTTTCTTCCACTCTGCTCTGTTGACGGGGCGTGACTGCTGTTTGACAACCAGTTCCTCTATGCATAACTCATACACCAGCGGCAATCGCCATATCACCTCCAAAAAGCTTCATGAGATGTTGTGTTCTGAACAGTGGCGTAACTAGAAATGGCGGGGCCCCACAGCAAAATTTTGAACGGGGCCCCCTCTCCCAAACGGGCGGCGGGGGGGCGGGGTTCTGATAGTGGGCGGAGCCAATAGCAGTGGGCGGAGCAAATCACAGCAATTCTCTAGGCCCAAAAAATACTCTTCAGTCTCATAACGGCCAGCTTTTTGCCAAAATCAGAGCTGTATTTAAAGCAGACATTATGGAAACACAATATAATATAATGGACTGGTAGCAATGCAGCCCCCTTATGCTACCATTACTAGTAACCATGTCCCGCATAACTATTAATGCAGGCACATTATGCCCCCATAACTAGTAATAAGCCCTCTTATTCTCCCATCAGTAGTAATGTGCCCCTCAAGTAGTAATGCAGCCAAGAATGCAGAGTTATCACTCACACAGTATGTGCCCCCGTTAATCTTCGGTGGTATCTTCAGCTCCACAGTGGAGCACACTCACCACCAGTGTTCACCCTTCTGGGCGCCGCCGACGAGTGACGTCAGCAGCGTGATCACATGACATGATCACGCTGCAGACGTCGCTCTGACCCGGCGGTCAGAGCTTCAATTGTACTGGCGTCTGTATAGACACCAGTGCAATTGATTCCCGGGAGACGGCACGCAGCAGCTTCTCTGCGCCGGCTGTCAGCATGACAGCCAGCACAGGGAACCGCCGACTCTCAGGCCATGGGCGGCGGAACACAGCCGCAGGGGAGACAGCTGCAGCAGGGACGGGCCCCCTGCTAGCCCGGGCCCTATGGCAGCTGCTTCCCCTGCTTCCACGATAGTTCCGCCCCTGGTTCTGAATACAACTAACCCAGGTGAGAACCATTCCTGAGGGTCCACAGGATACTGTATAGGATAAATTAACCAATACATGTTTTACCCTATCAAGCACGGTCTGTGTTTCTTTTTTTATAGAAACTGTAACTGGTATCAATTCTAGGTAATGTCACTGTTGTATCAAATGTAAGCCACTTTTTGATGTCCATCTCAACAGTGTTCCTTGTTTTATCTAATGCCTTGGAAAAGTTTTTGTACCATTTTCAACAATGAGATCCCTTAGCTGTGTTGTCAGCTGTTTATGGCTTTTACTAGAAAATGCAACTAAGATAATGTCAAGAAACTCCTACTAGAAAGCTAGCTAAACTTTATTTGGGGTTAATCAGAATCACTGTAAATGATGGAATGATGACAGCCGTGTACTGACTACTATTCAATATGAGGTTAAATGTTATGGCTAATTCTGAAAAAAAAAACCACATCCAAAAATTCTAAGAGCGTGTTCACACTTATGCAATCACATTATTTTAGTTTTGTTTTTATTCCCCCTGCCTCAAAATTATTTAGTTTATTTCTCAATGGATTTGTAGAGTCACATGAAAAGGAAACATTTCTGAAATAATACTTCTTGGTACAATTTTTTTTTTGACAAAAACCTGCCATTTTAACAGGGATCTGCAAACTTTTCAACTACACATCCACAGCTCTGCAGTGTGTGCAAGTGCAGTGGATATACTTGTACATCACAAGAAAGGGGCACACAGGAGATGTATCCATACTATGTGCAGCGGAAGCCAACTGTAATAAACAGCTCAACCTCAGCTTCACCTCTTTAAATCTCGACAGTGACCCCTGGAGAAGAGCAACTCTTTTTTAGGCTAATTAAATTTGCCTCAAATTTTACAACACCAAAAATAAAGTTTTCCCTGAGCCTGAATTTTTTATGATGTGGTTTGAGCACATTTGTAACATGATTGGTTGGAAACTGCAAAGGAATCCCCATTGCATTCAGTGCCTCAGAGAATTCCATAGACAAACATTAATAGCCTCATTAATAGTAGCCAAGTTGTGAAAGTGTGTGTATTTCTGCAAGTGGCACTCATACTTTTATATATATATATATATATATATATATATATATATATATATATATATATATATATATATATAAAAATTTGAATGTGTGTGTGTGGGTATCACCAACCAATCACGGAGTATCTTACATTTAACCAGAGCTGTTTAAAAGAAGCTGAGCTGTGATTGGTTGCTATGAGCAACAGTTTTCCTTGCAACCAATCCCTAAGCATCTTTCATTTCACCAGAGCTGTTTAATAGAAGCTGAGCTGTGATTGGTTGCTATGAGCAACAATTTTCTCACTCCACAACAACACCTCAGCTGACACTGCCCAGGTGGGAGAAATCTAGCATCCCCGGGAACATAAGCTCCAGTCATTGTCTGCCCCCCAGAAAGGAGCAGAGAGCACATGACAGAAATAAATCACCCGCTCCCATGCCCATATCCCCATCACACATCATCTATCCCATAGGCACATCTTCCCTCTTAAAGGGATCTCCGATATGGAAGTCAGGGCAAATCTATCCTGCGCTTTGGTTTTGACCCCAGGCCTCTCTTAAAGGGATCCCCGGTACGGAAGTGAGGGCAAATCCACTCAGCACTCTGGTTCTGACCCCAGGGTCTCTTAAAGGGATCATTGGTATGGAAGTTAGGGTAAATCCCTCAGTGCTCTGATTCTGACCCCAGGCCTCTTTTAAAGGGATCTCCGGTATGGAAGTTAGGGTAAATCCCTCAGCGCTCTGATTCTCACCCCAGGCTTCTATTAAAGGGATCATTGGTATGTAAGTCAGGGCAAATCCATCCAGCGATTTGGTTTTGACCCCAGGCCTCTCTTAAAGGGATCCCCAGTATGGAAGTTAGGACCGTTCCACTCAACGCTGTGGTTCTGACCCCAGGGCCTCTTAAAGGGATCATTGGTATGGAAGTTAGGGCAATTCCACTAAGCGCTCTTGTTCTGACCCCAGGCCCCTCTTAAAGGGATCCCCGGTACAGAAGTGAGGGCAAATCCACTCTGTGCTTTGGTTCTGACACCAGGCCTCTCTTAAAGGGATCTCCAGTATGGAAGTTAGGGTAAATCCCTCAGCGCTCTGATTCTCACCCCAGGCTTCTATTAAAGGGATCATTGATATGGAAGTCAGGCAAATCCATCCAGTGATTTGGTTTTGACCCCAAGCCTCTCTTAAAGGGATCCCCAGTATGGAAGTTAGGACCGTTCCACTCAGTGCTGTGGTTCTGACCCCAGGGCCTCTTAAAGGGATCATTGGTATGGAAGTTAGGGCAATACCACTAAGCGCTCTGGTTCTGACCCCAGGCCCCTCTTAAAGGGATCCCCGGTACGGAAGTGAGGGCAAATCCACTCTGTGCTTTGGTTCTGACACCAGGCCTCTCTTAAAGGGATCACTGGTATGGAAGTCAGGGCAAATCCACTCAGCGCTCTGGTTCTGACCCCAGGCTGACGGGATGATGTGGGATTTTAGGGGGAGTAGTCTGGTGGCTCTGGCTGACGGGACGATGTGAGATATTAGGGGTAGTAGTCCGGTGGCTCTGGCTGACGGGACGATGTGAGATATTAGGGTAGTAGTCCGGTGGCTCTGGCTGACGGGACGATGTGAGATATTAGGGGTAGTAGTCCGGTGGCTCTGGCTGACGGGACGATGTGAGATATTAGGGGTAGTAGTCCGGTGGCTCTGGCTGACGGACGATGTGGGATATTAGGGGTAGTAGTCCGGTGGCTCTGGCTGACGGGATTGTGTGGGATATTATAGTGAATGTGGCTATGTGGAATGGGCGGGGCTCTACACAGCTATATATAAATATATATATATATATATATATATACACACATATATATAGATATAATCATTACAATTTGTTATAACTAACGGTAGTTAGTTACTATGCCCGGGTAGCACCGGGCTCTTCAGCTAGTACTGAATAAATAAAACATTGACCTCAATTCTTCAAAGCTTTTATGCCTGAAAGCTAGCATAAAAAAGCTTCCAAAAGTCACAAAAATATTGCGACTTTTCAAAGCTTCTCGTGCCATTTTCTCACAGCTCCAAAAAAGTGAATGGTGCAGGGGCGTGGCAGGGTGCGGCGACTTCCACTTGTTAAATTCACAATGAGCAGTTATGTACCTTAGGCCGGCGTCACACTGGCGAGTTTGATGCGAATAAGTCGCACGACTTTCTCACATCAACAACCGGCACGGCCGCCCGCTCTCGGACCCGAGTGCGCGGCCGTGCAGGGTGTTGATGCGAGAAAGTCGTGCGACTTACTCGCATCAAACTCGCCTGTGTGACGCCGGCCTTACCCTAAAACGCTTACTCCAGTAACTGACTGGAGTAAAATTTGTGGCCATTGGCACAGAAGTACGTCACTTTGTGCCTCGCCTGATTCATTAAGAGGTGTATATTTCTTAATGAATCAGGCACTTTGCAGTCCACCCTGCTCGCTAATCAAAACTGGTCTGAAAATTGCCATCTTGACGAATTAAGGCCTTTGTTTGCATTGTTTCATCATTTGCATATTATTAACATCTATGTCAATTCTGTAATTTCTATAATTCCATGAAATTTCCTTCTTGGGTTTGCAATTGCAATATTGAGCACTGAAGGGCTGCCACCAGGAATTTCAGGGCACCATACTGGCAAAATTGTTGGTTTGCTTTGAGTCTTCGCCCAGGCTCCACCCCAGCTCTGCCTCCTACCCTTGAACCTTCCATAGTCCCACCGCGCACTCTTGGAAAAACTTCACATTTGCACCACGTTCTCACCAATCACACATCAGTTCCTACAGAACACCATATCATACACATAGCCAACAACTTTTGTTTTGGCCAAAATATTTTTTAAGTCGCCACCACAACAAGGTAGACTCTTTTGGCCGGGCCCTACTCTACTGTAATCTATTAAACATTTCTTAAAATATCCAATATTCTTTTTAGGTATATTTTTATTTATTTTTAAGGAAATCTGTTGCATACATTTTTTAAAATTACCAATAATAACACATACAGGAGACAAATACCATCACACCATGGCCACACCAAATATTACCATTACATAGTGATTGAATACTACAATACTGATCACTAATAACACAATACTAAGATTACAATAAGTGCCATTAGACACAGGAGCTCTGTACATAGTATACAGTATATAATGTAAGTGTACAGGTAAGCACAGTGACATTATACACAGGGGCTCTGTATACAGTGTATAGTGTTCAAGTAATACAGTGACCACTAGTGACATTATACACAAGGGCTCTGTGTATAGTGACAGTATAAGGCAATACAGGGATCACCAGTGACATTATACACAGGAGCTCTGTGTTTAGTGACAGTATACAGGTAATACAGTGATCACCGGTGACATTATACACAGGAGCTCTGTATATATTGTCAGTGTACAGATAATACAGTGATCAGTGACATTATACACAGGAGCTCTGTATACAGTGTCAGTGTATAGGTAATGCAGTGATCAACAGTGACATTATACACAGGAGCTCTGTATATAGTGTCAGTATACAACTAATAGTTATCACCAGTGACATTATACACAGGAGCTCTGTATATAGTGTCAGTATACAGCTAATAAAGTAATCACCAGTGATATTATACACAGGGGCTCTGTATATAGTGTCAGTGTACAGGCAATGCAGTGATCACCAGTGACATACACAGGAGCTCTTTATATAGTGTCAGTGTACAGGTAATACAGGGATCACAATGACATTATACACAGAAGCTCTGTATATAGTGTCAGTGTACAGGTAATACAGGGATCACCAGTGACATTATACACAGAAGCTCTGTATATAGTGTCAGTGTACAGGTAATACAGGGATCACCAGTGACATTATACACAGGAGCTCTGTATGTAGTGTCAGTATACAGCTAATACAGTAATTACCAGTGACATTATACACAGGAGGTCTGTATAAAGTGTCATTGTATAGCTAATGCAGTGATCACCAGTGATATTATACACAGGAGCTCTGTATACAGTGTCAGTGTACAGGTAATACATGGATCACCAGTGATATTATACAGTACACAGGAGCTCTGTATATAGTGTCAGTGTACAGGTAATACAGGGATCTCTAGTGACATTATACACAGGAGCTCTGTATATAGTGTCAGTGTACAGGTAATATAGTGATCACCAGTGACATTATACACAGGAGCTCTGTATATAGTGTCAGTGTACAGGTAATACAGGGATCTCTAGTGACATTATACAGATACTCTTTATACAGTCTCAGTGTACAGGTAATATAGTGATCACCAATGGCATTATACACTAATCCCTAACGCACCTCTTCAACATATCACTAACTTCTGGTACCTTCCCTTCTGCTTTCAAACATGCCACAAGTATGCCTGTCCTTAAAAAGCCAATCCTCGACCCAACCTCAATGTCCAGCTATCACTGCTCCCATTCGCTTCCAAACTCCTGGAGCAGCACGTCAATGCTGAACTTTCCTCCCACCTCTCATCTAACTTGCTCTCTGACAATCTACAATCTGGTTTTCCCCATCACTCCACTGAGACAGCCCTGACCAAAATTACTACGATCTACTTACAGTCAAAGCTAACGGACAATACTCTATACTCCTCCTTCTAGGTATATTTTTGAGTAAAATGTAAATTGCTCTTTTTTTTCGATAAACTACTGACAACATGTCTCCAAATTTCCAAGCGATAAATTTTGTATTTATTTTCAGAAAATGAGAAATGGTCAAAATAACAAAAAATGTAGTGCTTGGAGACCTCAAATAATGCTAAGAAAACAAGTTAATAATCATTTAGAAACAACAATACTAATGTTTTAGCTCAGGAAGAGTTCAGAAATCAATATTTTGTGGAATAACCATGATTTTTAATCACAGCTTTCATGCGTCTTGGTATGCTTTCCACTAGTCTTTCACACTGCTTTTGGGTGACCTTATGCCACTCCTGGCGCAAAAATGTATGCAGTTCTTTGATGGTTTGTGACTATCCATCTTCCTCTTGATTACATTCCAGAGGTTTTCAATGGGATTCAGGTCTGGAGATTGGGCTGGCCATGACAGGGATTTGATGTGGTGGTCCTTCATCCACACATTGATTGACCTAGCTATGTGGCATGGCACATTGTCCTGCTGGAAAAAACAGTCCTCAGAGTTGAGAAACATTGCCTGAGCAGAAGGAATCAACTGTTTTTCCAGGATAACCTTGATTCATACGTCCTTCGCAAGAATAACCTGCCCAATTCCGCCTTGCTGAAGCATCCCCAGATCATCACCGATCCTCCAGCAAATTTCACAGTGGGTGCAAGACAATGTGGCTTGTATGCCTCTCCAGGTTTCCGTCTAACCATTAGATGACCAGGTGTTGGGCAAAGCTGAAAATTAGACTCATCAGAGATTACCTTACTCCAGTCCTCTATGGTCCAATCCTTATGGTCTTTGGCAAACTTCAGCCTGGCTCTCCTTTGCTTCTCATTGATGAAAGGCTTTTTTTTTAGCTTTACATGACTTGAGCCCTGCTTCTAGGAGCCTGTTACGAACTGTTCTTGCCATGCACTTCACCTCAGTTGCCATTTGCCATTCCTTTTGTAGGTCACTTGATGTCATCCTGTGGTTGCTGAGTGACATGTGAATAAGATGACAGTAATCCCGGTCAGTGGAGAGTCGTTTTCGCCCTCTGCCGGTCTGTATAATTGTTGTCCCCAATGTCTGCTGCTAGACCTTGTTGTAATGGACTGCGGTCTTAGAAATTTTAAGGATGGAGGCAACATGACGCTAACTGTATCCCTCTGCTAGTAAAGCCAGAATTGAGCCCTTCTTTTCCTCACTCAACACTTTTCTTCTCAACTCCTTTGGCATGGTTAAAAGTTATTTTTTCATTCCTATTACTTTTGGGATATTACTTGCACTTGTTTTGCCATCCAGCTTGTCCTATTGCAAGAGGATTGTGAACACCACAGCATTATACTTTCCTTCATTAAAAAAGATTTGGTTCAGGTGATCACCTAATCAGAAGCACATTAACCCCTTAATGTCCATGGACGTGCACAGTCCGTCATGGCAAGGTGTCACCTTGACGGACTGTGCACATCCATCCTTTGAACTACCACTGCGTGTAGACACGCAGTGGTAGTTCAGTGCTGACAGCTGTCACAGACAGCTAACAGGCAAGGCAAGCGGTGCGGGGACCTTTGCAGTTGGTCCCCACACCCACAGCGCTGTGATTGGTCAGTCAATGTGACTGACCAAACACAGCAGCGATCAGGCAGGAGAGGCTGAAATTTCAGTGGAGCTCAGCGCTGCAGTGGCCGAGCTTCCTGCACTAACAGCTGGGAGCGGCGCCCCCGCTGCCCCTGGCTGTTAACCCCTTGACTGCTGCGATCGAAGCGCTCAGGGGGAGAGGCAGAGGGTCGGGAGCTCCCTCTGCCTCAGATCGGCGCCCCGCAATGTATTTGCAGGGCCCAATCTCTGCCTTGATGACCTGGGGGTTGTCATGACAACCTCCGTGTCATCTAGCTATGGAAAGCCGCTGTGACTATGGTCACAGCAGCTTTCACCATAGGTACAATGCATTGCAATGCTGGAGCATTGCAATGCATTGTACCTGCAATCAAAAGTAAAAAAGTGAAAGTCCCATAAAGGCACAAGGTAAAAAAAACATTTTTTTACAAAATTTGTAAAAAAAAAATTATTAAAAAATAATAAAGAAAAATTCCCCTAAAAAATACACATTTTTATGTAATAAAAAAACAAAAAACAAAAAAATGCACATGTTTGGTATCGCCGCGTCCGTAAAAATCCCATCTATAAAAGCGTAACCATAGTTAACCCCTTTAGTGAAAGCCGTAAAAAAAACACACAAAAAAGTAGTAAATTATACTTTTTCCAAGCGGTATCATCATACCGCTTGGAAAAAGTGTAATAACACGCGATCAAAAAGACGGATATAAATAAATATGGTACCGCTGAAAACGTCATCTTATCCCGCAAAAAACAAGCTGCTATACAGCATCATCAGCGAAAAAAAATTTAAAAAGTTATAGCTCGCGGAATAAACTGATGCAAAAAAATTATTTTTTCTATAAAATTTTTTATTGTGTAAAAAATGCTAAAACATAAAAAAATATATAAATGAGGTATCGCTGTAATCGTAGTGACCCGAAGAATAAAGCTGCTTTATCAATTTTACCACACGCGGAACGGAAAAAAAAACAAAAACAAAAAACAATTCCTGAATTGCTGGTTTTTGTTCATTCTGCTTCCACAAAAATTGGAATAGGAAGCGATCAAAAAACGTTATGTGCCCGAATACGGTACCAATAAAAACGTCAGCTCGTCCCGCAAAAAATAGGCCAGCACATAACTCTGTCGGCCGATATATGGAAAAATTATAGCTCTCAAAATACGGCGGTGCAAAAATTTCTTCCAAAAAATTCTTCCAAAAAAAAGCGTCTTTTAGTGTGTGACAGAAGTTAAACATGAAAAAAAGAGTATAAATCTGGTATCGCTGTAATCTCACCGACCCGAGGAATAAAGTCGCCTAATCACTAATACCGCACGAGGAACGGCGTAAAAAAGAAAACCAATTCTTCACCTTTTGTGGATTTGTTCATTGTGCCTCCCAAAGATCACAGTAAGGCGATCACAGTGGTTCCCCCCCACATATGGGGTTATCAGCATACTCAGGACAAATTGCACATCAACTTTTGGGGTCCTATTTCTTCTGTTAACCTTATAAAAATAAAAATTTGGGGGCAAAAAGATCATTTTTGTGGAAAAAAATATGATTTTTTTATTTTCACGGCTCTACGTTATAAACTTCTGTGAAGCCCTTGGGGGTTCAAAGTGCTCACCACACATCTAGATAAGTTCCTTGGGGGGTCTAGTTTGCAAAATGGGGTCACTTGTGGGGGGTTTCTACTGTTTAGGCACATCAGGGGCTCTCCAAGCACGACATGACACCCGCAGACCATTCCATCAAAGTCCGCATTCGAAAATGGTGCTCCTTCCCTTCCGAGCTCTGCCATGCGTCAAAATAGTGGTTTACCCCCACATATGGGGTATCAGCGTACTCAGGACAAATTGCACAATAGCTTTTCAGGTCCTATTTCTCCTGTTACCCTTATAAAAATAAAAATTTGGGTCCAAAAATTTTTCTGGAAAAAAATATTTTTTTTATTTTCACGGCTCTACGCTATAAACTTCTGTGAAGCACTTGGGGGTTCAAAGTGCTCACCACACATCTAGATAAGTTCCTTGGGGGGTCTAGTTTCCAAAATGGGGTCACTTGTGGGGGGGTTTCTACTGTTTAGGCACATCAGGGGCTCTCTAAACGTGACATGACACCCGCAGACCATTCCATCAAAGTCTGCATTCGAAAACGGCGCTCCTTCCCTTCCGAGCTCTGCCATGAGTCAAAATAGTGGTTTACTCCCACATATGGGGTATCAGCATACTCAGGACAAATTGCACAATAACTTTTGGGGTCCTGTTACCCTTTGGAAAATAAAAATTGGGGGTGAAAAGATCATTTTTGTGGGAAAGATATAATTTTTTAATTTTACAGCTCTACGTTATAACCTTCTGTGAAGCCCTTGGGGTTCAAAGCTCTCACCACACATCTAGATAAGTTCCTTGGGGGGTCTAGTTTCCAAAATGGGTCACTTGTGGGGGGTTTCCACTGTTTAGGCACATAAGGGACTCTTCAAATGCGACATGGAGTCCAATCTCAATTCCAGCCAAAATAGTCAAATGGTGCTGCTTCCCTTCCGAGCTCTGCCATGCGCCCAAATAGTAGTTTACCCCCACATATGGGGTATCAGCGTACTCAGGACAAATTGAACAATAACTTTTGGGATCCTTTGAAAAATAAAAATTGGGGTGAAAAGATAATTTTTTTGGAAAAAATATGATTTTTTAATTTTACGGCTCTACGTTATAATCTTCTGTGAAGCCCTTGGGGGTTCAAAGTGCTCACCACACATTTCAATAAGTTCCTTGGAGGGTCTAGTTTCCAAAATGGGGGCAATCATGGGGGTTTTCTACTGTTTAGGTACATCAAGGGCTCTCCAAACGCGACATGGTGTCCGCTCTCGATTCCAGCCAATTTGACATTCAAAATCTCAAATGATGCTCCTTCCCTTCTGAGCACTGCTGTGCGCCTAAAGATTGGTTTTCCCCAAGACATGGGGTATCTGTGTACTCAGGAGAAATTGTACAACAAATATTGTGGTTAATTTTCTCCTGATACCCTTGACAAAATTTATAAAAATTGTGTCGAAAGAAAAATTTTGGGGAAAAAAAGTTAAATGTTCATTTTTTCCTTCCACATTGCTTCAATTCTTGTGAAGTACCTAAAGGGTTAATAAACTTCTTGAATGTGGCTTTTAACACCTTGAGGGGTGCAGTTTTTAGAATGGTGTCACTTTTGGGTATTTTCTGTCATATTGACCCCTCAAATTTACTTCAAATGTGAGGTGGTCCCTAAAAAAATGGTTTTGTAAATTTTGTTGGAAAAATGAGAAATCGCTGGTCAACTTTTAACACTTATGACTTCCTAACAAAAAAAAATTTTGGTTCCAAAATTGTGCTGATGTAAAGTAGACATGTAGGAAATGTTATTTATTAACTATTTTTTTGTGACATATCTCTCTGATTTAAGGACATTAAAATTAAAAGTTTGAAAATTGCAAAATTTTCAAAATTTTCGCCATATTTCCGTTTTTTTTCATAAATAAACGCAAGTCATATCGAAGAAATTTTACCACTATCATGAAGTACAATATGTCACGAGAAAACAATCTCAGAATCGCTAAGATCCGTTGAAGCGTTCCAGAGTTATAAGCACATAAAGTGACAGTGGTCAGAATTGTAAAAATTGGCCCGGTCATTAACCTACAAAATGGCTTGGTTAAGTAGAATGAGGTGTACTCTGGTTAGAATTCAACTGACACTGGAATGGAATGGCTGCCAGTAGAGAAGCTGATTTTTATAAAACTGTGCAGTGGTCTCTTAATTTTTGCCAGAGTTGTATGTGTGTATATATATATATATATATATATATATATATATATATATCTTTGCACATTACACACACACACAGCTCTGCGCTGAACACTTGCAGCACACAGGCACAAAGTTCAGACTTTTTTTTTGGACAAATCCATATAGAACAGCACAGACACCAGGCAATCTGATGAGTACAGATGAAGATTTCCTCTAATGACAAGAGTGAAACAGGAATGTTGAATCTTCAGTGAAACCAGAAAGGAAGCAAACCTTGTACATGCGAGCCATAACTAGAGCACATGGATGATAAAACACATACCTTGTGATAGAACTAATGTCTCGCAGGCTCCGCAGCAGCTCTCAGATCAGCTTCCCTCTCTGGACTTAATATCAAACAGTAAACTGCCGATAAGTCACCTCCCAGAATATGACTGAGGTCATAGTACAACCCTGCTATATACTTTTCGGTGTCTTTGTAGGTTCTGCGCCAATATTCTCAGTGATTAAAATTGCATTGCTTGTCATTTATACAGTAAGTATATGTATGATCATCACATGTGAATAAGACTCACGTGTATGATCACCACTCTGTCAATACTTTATGCTCCAATCAGATAGGTTAGCAGAAATCTCATGACAGAATCCAGTAAGTGAGCATACAAGCTAAATCATTTATTAACAGAATAGATGAATAAAAATCGGACCCTGCCCTACCAAAGCACTTACTTGCTGAAAAGGGCAACCATACTGTACCCCGTGCTGGTGTGATGTTGGGAACCACGAGAGAAAAATTATTTCAAGTTGAAAAACTCTTACAGTAGACATTACTGTCAAAACTTGTTTTGAGGGAGCAGTTCCTCTACATCTGTAATTTGCTAGGACTATACAGTGTCTTGAAAAAGTATTCATACCCTGTGATCTTTTGCTCATTTTTTCATGTTACATCGGTAAACTTTAACATATTTTCTAAATATGGTTTTCTAAATATTTAAAAATATAAATCTGAAAACTGTGACGTGCATTTGTATTCAGCCACGACGAGGCAATACCTTGTAGGACCACCTTTGACAACCATTACTGCTGCAAGTCTTTTAGGGTCTGTCTCTATCAGCTTTGCACACCTAGAGGCTGACATTTTTTCCCGTTCTTCTTTGCACACTCGCTCTAGCTCAGTGAGATTGGATGGAGGCGTCTGTGAACAGCAATTTCCAAGTCTTGCCACAGATTCTGAATGGGATTTAGGTCTGGACGGTGGCTGGGCCATTCACACACATGAATATGCTTTGATCTAAACCATTCTATTGTAGCTCTGGCAGTATGTCTATGGTCGGTGTCTTGCTGGAAAGTGAACCTACGCCCCAGTCCCAAGTCTTTTGCAGCCTCCAACAGGTTATCCTCCATGATTGCCCTGTATTAAGCCCCATCTATCTTCCAGTCAACGCCGACCAGCTTCCCCGTCCCTGCTGAAAAAAGCATCCCCACAGCATGATGCTGACATCACAATGTTTGACAGTGGGGATGATGTTTTTAGGGTGAGGTGCAGTTATTTTTCTGCCTCACACAAAGCGTTTTGCTATTATCCCCAAAATTTATACTTTGGTCTCATCTGACCAGAGCACCTTCTTCAACATGCTGTATGTGTCACTTACATGTTTTTTTTTTAAAACTGCAAATGGGACTTCTTATGGCTTGTTTTCAAAAATGACTTTCTCCTTACAACTTTCCCATAAATGCTAGATTTGTGAAGAGTAAGAACTAATAGCTGTCCTGCGGACTGAAAATCCCAGCTGAGCTGTGGATCTTTGAAGCTACTCCAGAGTGACCACGGTGTCTCGGTTGCTTCTGTAATTAGTACTCTCCTTGCTTGGGCTGTCAGTTTAGGCAGACGGTCATGTCTTGGTAGGTTTGCAGGTCCTCCATACTCCTTACATTTTTGTTAGATGGATCGAACAGTGCTCTGTAAGATGTTCAGAGCTTGGGCTATTTATTTTTTTCTATAACATAACTCTGCTTTAAACTTTTCCACAACTTTATCCCTGACCTGTCTGATGTGCTCATTGATTTTCTTCATGTTGTTTAATCCCCAATGTTCTCAAACAAACCTCTGAGGCTTTCACAGAACAGCTGCAGTTATTCTGAGAATAAGCTACAGGTAGTTGGACTCAATTTACTAATTATGTGACTTCTGGCAGTTGGTCATTCAGGATTTCATTTGGAGATATTAGACTACCAGGGGCTAAATATATATGCATATCAAAGTTTTCAAATTTATATTTTTTAAATATTTAGAAAACCATTTATTATTTCCTTTACCCTTCACAAATACTTACTAGTTTGTTTTGGTATGTCTCAGACGAAAATTAAAATCCAAAAGACTTCTCCAGAGAGGGGACGTATCTCCCCCCTCACATTGAACATCTAGGATTAATTATTACAGGGGAAGTTAGAGAAAGAGAGCTAATACCTCTGGCTTCTTTGTAGCCAAGATCCTCTGCAGTGGCCAGATACTTAAGACAGGAAGATGTGCTCTGGGAACCAGATACCAAACTTGACATTCGTTTATGCAGTGGAGATCTGCCTCCCCAGGGAGAAGCTTCCTATCATCTAAGGATCTTTTGCAGCCCAGATGGTGCCAATGGTCAGATATAAATATTGGGGTTTACATTGATGTGATATTCATGGGAGATGTATTTTTGGCATCATGGCAAAGGGACAAACAAAACATGTTCACTCGCATCACTGTAAGGCCATTAGAAACCCTCCAAATTAACAACGGTCAGATGGATGAGGCTATCCAGGTCATGTTTGATCTCAATGTAAGACCGGCGTCACACTAAAGAGAAACACGGACAAGTGAGAGGCGTGAAAATAACGCATTACACTCGGACCAATATTTCTCTATGGGGCAGCTCTGATCATCCGTATATTTCTCAGCCGTATTTTAAGGGCTGAGAAACTCGCAGCATGCTGCGATTGTCAGCATATTACGCCCGTAGTACGCCAATGCAAGTCTATGGGTGCGAGAAAAATACGGATTACACACGGTCAGGACCACACGTGTGACTTGCGAGAAATACGCACCAGTGTACTTTAGAAAAGCCGGCAATTCATCCCTGGATATACTGTAAAATCACACTGACAGGTTTAATAAACAAAGGAAATAGATATATACACATAGAATATATATACAGTACAGACCAAAAGTTTGGACACACCTTATCATTCAAAGATTTTTCTGTATTTTCATGGCTATGAAAATTGTAGAATCACACTGAAGACATCAAAATTATGAATTAACACATGTGGAATTATACATTACACTTTACAAAAAAGTGTGAAACAACTGAAAATTTGTCTTATATTCCAGGTTCTTCAAAGTAGTCACCTTTTGCTTTGATTACTGCTTTGCACGCAGAAAAAGTGAACGGATGGATTCTACATGCCTGGTTCCCACCGTGAAGCATGGAGGAGATGGTGTGGGGGTGCTTTGTTGGTGACTGTTGGGGATTTATTCAAAAAGGTGGCTACTTTGAAGAATCTAGAATATAAGACATATTTTCAGTTGTTTCACACTTTTTTGTAAAGTGTAATGCAGGGGTGGGCAATTAATTTTGCCAGGGGGCCGCATGAGAAATTGGGATGGTTTTAGAGGGCCGGACTAATATAATTAACTCCGTTCTACCCAATACTGTATATATACATGTATATATATATATATACATATATATACATGTTTATATACATACCTGCCCATTATCATCATCTTCTCCCCATCATCATCATCAATGCCTCCCCATTATCAGCAATGCCTGCCCATCATCATCTTCTCCCCATCATCAATGCCTGCCCATTATCATCAATGCCTGCCCATTATCATCATCTTCTCCCCATCATCATCAATGCCTCCCCATTATCAGCAATGCCTGCCCATCATCATCTTCTCCCCATCATCAATGCCTGCCCATTATCATCAATACCTGCCCATTATCATCATCTTCCCCCCATCATCATCAATGCCTCCCCAATATCAGCAATGCCTGCCCATCATCATCTTCTCCCCATCATCAATGCCTGCCCATTATCATCAATGCCTGCCCATTATCATCATCTTCTCCCCATTATCAGCAATGCCTGCCCATCATCACACACAGACAGCACATAAGCACTCTCTCACATACATATACACACACACCACCACACACACACACACACACACACACACAAAGCACTGCACTACATAGACACAGACACACACAGAGACACGTCTTACCTGTCCAGCGTCCCCGCTCTCTGACACAGCCGGCCGCTGAATGATGACGTCATTCAGCGGCCGGCTGTGAGAGGAAGCGCCGGTGGAGCCCGGAGCTGCAGCAGCGGAGGCACGGGAGAGGTAAGTATTGTGCCAGCTGATGCCGGGGCCCTGAGACTGCCGGAGCGCCTCCGCGGGCCGGTCACTGACAGCCGACGGGCCGGATGCGGCCCGCGGGCCGCCCCTTGCCCGGGTCTGGTGTAATGTATAATTCCACATGTGTTACTTCAGTTTTGATGCCTTCAGTGTGATTCTACGATTTTCATTGTCATGAAAATACAGAAAAAAATCTTTGAATGAGGTGTCCAAACTTTTGGTCTGTACTGTATATATACACACACAGGTCATTGTGACACATATATATATATATATATTTTTAGTTCATACACTTCTACATAGTATAATAGCCCCTAATTCAATTGCCAGCTTCTGTAAAATCATTACAGAACCCGACAAAATGTCACACG
This sequence comes from Oophaga sylvatica, assembly GCA_033576555.1. Lineage (NCBI taxonomy): Eukaryota > Metazoa > Chordata > Amphibia > Anura > Dendrobatidae > Oophaga > Oophaga sylvatica. Next base: position 139,532,761 of record JARQOD010000007.1, on the reverse strand, counting down.
GTTTACATACTGTACATACTGTAAACCATGTCATTTCATGTAGTTTGATTTATGGTTTTGATTAACAATTACATGAGTGTATGTGTGCAAAATTTCATACATATAGAGGTTAATTAAATGTGTAAATTCGTTGAAATTCTCCATTATTAACCCGGCTTAATGTCACCTTCCAATAGCAAGGTGGCCTTAACCCATTAGCCACCGCCACAGGGCAATGGGAAAACGGGCTAAGTGCCAGAAAAGGTGCATCTAATAATAGATGTGCCTTTTCTGGGGGTGGCTGGGGGCAGATGTTAGTAGCCGGGGGGGGAGGGGGGCACAAAAAACACGGATTTTGGTAAGAACTTACCTGTAAAATCCTTTTCAGCGAAGAAGGAAGGGAGACACAGTCATTACTAGTGGGTAGGCGGAGCCCACACAGGATAAACACACCTCAGATTAAAAAAGTGTTGACCGGCCTCTCCAGCTATATAGGGCTCCTCCTACTCCAGCTCTCCAGTCGTACCCAAGCTTAAGGAAGAGCAAATATCACCAGCGTAGCAACATAACCCCTTCTGAAGGAATTCAGAGAAAAAACAAGAAGACAGGTTATGCATATAGCCGAAACAACCACACAGTCCAGGTACTATTCACTGAACCTGACCACTGCGATGAGCTGGCAATGCTGGAACAGAGCCTTAGCGCGCCGACCTCAGCCCAGATAATCGCTATCAGAGAAGGGTCACGCCGCATCTGAAAACAACAACACACTTCTGCCATGGGAGGGATCTGTGTCTCCCTTCCTTCTTCGCTGAAAAGGATTTTACAGGTAAGTTCTTACCAAAATCCGTGTTTCAGCTGCAGATGAAGGAAGGGAGACACAGTCATTACTAGTGGGACGTCCCAAAGCAGTCCAAAAATAAGGGTGGGCAGGAAAGCAAAAAAGGCAGATACCCACAACCTAGATAAATGCGCAAATAGCGCTAACTATAAGTTCACAAGAACTTTTAAACTACAGCCGCCTGCAGGACCCTACGTCCTAAGGCCGCATCAGCGGAAGCACTAACGTCCACCTTATAAAATTTTGTAAATGTGTGGACGGAACGCCAGGTCGCCGCCCGGCAGAGCTGAGCTGCCGAGGCTCCATGATGAAAAGCCCACGATGAACCCACAGCCCTTGTGGAGTGAGCTCGAATCTTAATCGGGCAAGGTTCGCCCTTAAGTCGGTAAGCCTCTAAAATGGCTGACCGAATCCAACGAGCTATAGAATCCTTGGAAGCTCGTTGCCCACGTCGACGACCTGCTGGAATCACAAACAGAGAATCCGACTTCCGAAAATTTTGAGTAATTGACAAATAGAACTTTAAAGCCCGCACCAAATCCAATGTGTGCAAGGCTCGTTCTTTCGCATTCCTTGGCTCCGGACAGAGCGAGGGCAACACAATATCCTGGTTAACATGAAACTGTGATACTACTTTAGGTAGAAAGTCGCCACGTGTGCAAAGCACTACGCGATCTGGGAGAAACTCCAGAAAAGGAGGCGAGCAAGAGAGCCGCCAACTCAGAAACCCTTCTCAAAGAAGTGACCGCCACTAAGAAGGCAACCTTCCAAGAAAGCAAAGAAAGGCTAACAGAGTCCATAGGCTCAAAAGGCCCATGTTGAAGAGCCTCCAAGACAAGATTGAGCCGCCAGTGAGACACAGGCGCCTTCCGCGGCGGAAACTGACGGGTTACTCCGCGAAAAAAGGAACGTACGTCCCTATGCGAAGCGATAGCCTTCCGAAATAGCAAGGACAGAGCAGAAACTTGCCCCTTCAAAGTGCTAACTGCCAAACCCCTGTCCAGCCCGTACTGCAAAAAGGCCAACAAATTGGGAATGGAAAAACTCCTCGGGTTCCTAGAAGAACCCGAACACCACGAAAAGAAGGCTTCCCAAGTCTTATGATAAATTCTAGTGGTAGCCGGACCTCTGGCAGCTCGCAGAGTGGCAATGACTTCGGCTGAAAAACCTTGACGGGTCAAGATTTCGGTCTCAAGAGCCACGCCGTCAAACGCAGAGATTTCAGGTCCGGGTGCCGAACGGGCCCTTGGGTTAACAGGTCCGGACGAAGAGGGAGTGGAAGTGGAGGCGCTGCCAGAAGCGACACGAGCGTTGAGAACCACGTCCTCCTTGGCCAATCTGGGGCTATCAATATAGCCGGGACTCTCTCCAGTCTGATCCGACGCAAAACCAGAGGAAGTAAGGATATCGGCGGGAACACATAAATTAGCTTGAAATGGTCCCAAGAAGCCACCAGAGCATCCACCGCCACAGCCTTCGAGTCCTTGTACCTGGACATGAATGTTGGTAACTTGGCATTGACCCTGGATGCCATCACATCCACTTGGGGAGTCCCCCAACGGGAGCACAGCAGCGCAAAAATTTCCGGATGAAGACTCCATTCTCCGGGATCCATCTTTTCGTGACTCAGGAAGTCCGCTGTGATATTCTGAACTCCAGGAATGTGAATCGCAGAGATGGCTGGCACCCTGGCCTCGGCCCATACCAGGATTCGAGACACTTCCATCATGAGCCTGAAGCTCCTCGTTCCACCTTGATGGTTGATATACGCGACCGCCGTCGCGTTGTGTGTCTGCACTCAGACTGGTAGACCGCTTAAAGGGACCGTCCAGTGTTGGAGGCAAAGGAAAATTGCCCTCAATTCCAGGATGTTGATCGGCAAGACAGACTCTTCCAATGACCATACTCCCTGAATCCAGAGACCGTTCCAGACGCCCCCCCAGCCCGTCAGGCTGGCATCAGTGGTTATGATCGACCACCTTGGAGGAAGGAAGGACTTCCCCAGGGATAACGCTTCCGGACGTAACCACCATTCTAGCGACTCTCTCACCCTGTGGGAGATGATGACACTGCAATCCAGTGAAAACCGTGATCGATCCCAACGGTTCAAGATGAGCATTTGGAGAGCCCTGGAATGAAATTGGGCAAACGGAATTGCTTCCATTGACGCCACCATCAAACCCAGAAGGCGCATACACCTTCGAAGGGACATTGCTGTCGCAGACTTCATACCCTGCACATGGTGAAGACTCGCTTGCTTGTCTGAGGGCAGAGACACCACTGCTCGTACCGTGTCGAACTGCATTCCCAAAAACAGGATTGACTGCGACGGTTCCAGGGACGACTTCTCCCAATTGATCAGCCACCCGAAGTCCTCCAGGAGCTGAAGGGATAAATCGCGAGCCGTCACCGCCTCCTCCTTTGAGGACGCCACAATCAAAAGGTCGTCCAGATAGGGAAGAATCGTAATCCCCTGTCTTCGCAGAATCGCCATGAGAGGAGCCAGAATTTTTGTAAAAACTCTGGGTGCTGAGGCCAGACCGAATGGCAGGGCCACAAACTGGTAATGGTCCTGACCTATGGCAAAACGCAGGAAGCGTTGGTGGGCCCTTCCGATGGGGACATGCAAATAAGCGTCGCGAATGTCGATTGACACCAAAAAATCGTTCTGTGACAAGGCCTCCACAACGGAGCGAAGTGATTCCATGCGGAATTTTCGGGTGCGGACATGCCGATTCAATCTTTTGAGATTCAGAATGGGACGAAATTTGTCCTCCTTTTTGGGGACTACAAAGAGGTTGGAATAAAACCCTCTTCCCCGGTCCTCCGGTGGAACTGGTACCACCACACCCTTCTGTAGAAGGGAATCGACCTCCCGCAGTAGAGCGGCAATTAGCCCGGGCTCTGACGGAATGCGGGATAAGCAAAAACTGTCTGGGGGTCGAGAAAGAAACTCTATGAAGTAGCCTGCCGACACGACCCGCGTCACCCAGGTGTCCGACACGCGGGAAGCCCAAGTCGGCTTGAATTGGAGTAGGCGACCTCCCACTCGAGAGCCCTCGAGTGAGACCCTGGCGTCAGTCCGCTTTAGCGGGCTTTTTGTCAGCTTCCCGCTTGTCTTGGCGGAAGCTCTGTTTCCAGGGAGTGCGAGATTTCTGAGCGCTCTTTTTTCCTGAAAAAGAGGGACGACACGATCCCCAAGAGGGCTGACCAAACCGTCCCCTGGACCGAAAGGACCGCCGACTACCACCGGCACTAGGCCTGCCAGACGCAGAAGCCACAGCTCTTCGTTGCGGTAAAGCCGTTTCTTTTGCCTTTGCTTTGGCAATCCGGTCCGTGAGGCCAGATCCAAATAGCTGACCACCTTTGTAAGCTAAAGAAAGCAAACCTTGCTTGGAAACCGCGTCTCCGGTCCACTGTCTAAGCCACAGAGCTCTCCTGACTGTGATCGCCGAGGATTGTGCCCTGGACAGCATGGAGGCAGTATCCAAACCTGCATCACTGCCATATCGAGCTGCATCCTCCAATGACCTGAAAAGCCCCTCTACCTCGGATAGTGGGGATTCATCTTGCCACGCCGTCCGTAGACGGTCTAACCAGCTCAAGGAGGCTTTACAAGCACACATGGATCCTAGCACAGCTCTGAATCCATGACCCGCGGCCTCGTAGATGGATTTCGCCGCCATCTCCGTTTTTCTGTCCAGCGGATCCTGCAGACTCGCCTTCCCTTTAACAGGAAGTAATGAGGATTTGCTAAGCTGGGATAAAGGGACATCCACTTCAGGAGAAGGAATCCAATTAGCAATCAACTCCGTAGTACACGGATACAGCGTCTCAAAAAACCGTGTCCCCTGAAAACGTTTATCTGGACACAGGCGTTCCTTCTCCACTGCCTCATTAAGCTCATCCAGAGATGGTAAGGCTGATCGCGACCTATGCGGCTCCTGAAACATCCGGGCCGACTTACCAGGACGTCTATTTACCTCCTCCGGTAACTGTAATGCCTCCCTCATGGCTCCAATAAAAGCCTCTGTACGGCTCAAAAAAGAGAGGCAGATTGTCCCTGCCGATCCTCTTTATCCGAATCGGATATCTCACCATCTGAGCTTGGAGGGGAACCCTCCATATCAGAAATCTCTGAGTCGCTACGCGAGAAAGATGGCACCGGCCTGTGTCGCTTCCTGCCATGAGAGGATCTAGCTGACACCCAATAACCTAGAAGGTCAGACAGGCCATCAATAGAACGAGCGAGGGCATCCATTTTGGCGTCACTGTAACCTCCGACCGCTGCGCTTGACGCCGACGAGGTCTGCGTGTCAGATACGCGAGGCTGATCCTGTAGCGGATCTGGGAGACGGTCCGCTCCTGGACCCTGATCTGACATGCCCTCACACAGTATATGGCAGGTAAAAACCTGTCAGCACCAGAACAGTGTGGTTTTCAAAGGCAAAATGAACGCTGAAGGGTTAAGCTTCTTAATTAGAGAGCTACCCCAGCTTTTGTCTCCCAATAAAGGGTTAACCACCAAAGAAGGGGTTAATGTTGCAGACTCTCCACAACCCTTATTTAATGAAAAGGGTGTGCGAGCCGCAGGTGCCTCTTATGAGGTAACAGCTGCAGGACAGTGTTCAAAAATATGCCACATTAAACAAGAACGCCAAAGAGATCGCTAACATATTGCGCTGAATTGTATATCGCAATACCAAAGTCGCTAAAGAGATCGCTAACCACTTATGCGTCGTCAATAAGATCGCCCACCGTGGAAGCTACTAGCGACATAAAAAAAAACGATCACAAAAAAAAAGACCGCAAAACTATGCGTCTCCATTGTGATCGCAGCGGGTGCGTTCTGTGTGACAATACCTTGTCCTGCGCTGAGGGGGTCAAGCTTCTGCCGTGACAGGTAGAGGCGACTCACCCAGCTGGCCGTGGTGTAGTGTCTCCTTTCGGTCGGGGAGAGAGGAGCCCGAGGAGGCCGTCAGTAATGGCCGCCGCGCTAGAGGAGATCTAAACCGGAAGAAAAAAGGCAGGATAAGGCGTGCGCTCAGAGCGCTTCCTGCCCGTGAAAAAATGGGAGAGCGAGAAGCCACGCCCCCCGCCGGTTTCAAAAAAGCACGCAACTCACTCCCTCTCCACTCCCATGTCCTGCAGGCATCCACCTGCGGACAAAAGTACACAATCACCATACCGAATACATGTAGCAGCGGCTGCCGCAGCGGCCGCTGAAGCACTCAAACACATTAAAATGTGGAGTACTCACCCATCTGAGCGCCACAGGGACCCCTCAGAGATTTGTGGCGCTGTGCCCGTAGCTTCCCCCCAGGGCGGGGAACGCAGTGACCCCAGAAGCGCGGTTTGCGTCCCCGCCAGGGAAGCAATCATCATCCCCCAGGGCCGGCAGGGTTCTGCAGGGACCACCTTATAGGGTAATACAGATCCGCCAAGGGAGAGGTGGGAGTCCAGCAGTGCTGAGACCCCTGAGACTTCTAGACCATTGGCGGTCCAAGTCTCTGTCCGACTAAAATAAAAAAATCTTCTGAGGAGCTGCTTCCAGCAGCGACTATCCTCTATGACCTCAAATTTTAGACTGGAGAGCTGGAGTAGGAGGAGCCCTATATAGCTGGAGGGGCCGGTCAACACTTTTTTAATCTGAGGTGTGTTTATCCTGTGTGGGCTCCGCCTACCCACTAGTAATGACTGTGTCTCCCTTCCTTCATCTGCAGCTGAAAATGCTTACTCCCTAGGCTATGATTATCTGCCCTCACTCACTGGCTTTCCCTGTATGGTGGAGAAAATACCACGGGAGCCCACGTATTTTTTTTCAACTAATTTACACATTTAATTAACCCCTACATGTGTGAAATTTTGCACACATACACTCATGTAATTGTTAATGAAAACCATATATCAAACTACATGAAATGACATGGTTTACTGCATTTAAACCATGTGTCATGTCGGGTTCTGTAATGATTTTACAGAAGCCGGCAATTGAATTAGCGGCTATTATACTATGTAGAAGTGTATGAACTAAAAATATATGTCACAATGACATGTATATATATGTGTGTGTGTTCTATGTGTGTATATGTATTCTTTCGTGATGTAAAAACTGTCATTTGGATCCATTATGTCGGTTTTGCAAGCCGGCGAGTAAAACTCACCGTGCGGATGCCATACGGATGCTTACATGCGCAAAATACGCAGCCACACCTTGACAACGGATGACATACGGATCACTGTTCAGGGAACTTTTCTGCGTATTACATCCATACAATACGAGCGGAAATATCCTGAAAGATGGTGATCTCATAAAATTCTCATGGGCTGAACACATCCCACAACCAGCCCCCACATGAGCTCATCAAGGGGAGGTATGTGGGTGTAACTGATATAAAAAAAAAATGCCAAAATTGGGGTTGGGTTATTTTTCATTCTAAGTCACAAGTTCGCTGTGAGAGTGTTCCATTTCCAATGGGTCAAAATAAAAAAAATGCTGGAAGGAAAGAAAGCACAATAGGGTCTTATCCAAATATTAAAAGATTAATCCAATTGGATTATACTCACCAGATAGAGCCAAAAAACAAGGCTCATAGAAATGTCAGCTGATGCAGAACCACCGATCAGACTCGTGATCAACTAAAGATGGGAAAAAAAAGTGTGGATTCACTCTGCGCTGCTTGAAGGATAAAGTCCAGATGGTTGTTTCAAATGAATATGTGGTTTTATTCTACGCGTTTCGAAGCGCTAAGGCTTCATCAGGATACCACAAATGCATTTAAAATGAACATTTAACTTCTTAGTCACAAAAATGATCTTTTACAATTTTTTTTATTTTAACAAGGGTAAAATGAGAAAATGGACAAAGTTGTGCAATTTCTCCTGAGTATGCAGATACCCCATATGTGGGGGAAAACCACTGTCTGGGTGCACGGCAGGGCTTGGAAGGGAAGGAGCGCCGTTTGACTTTTTCAAACCAAAATTGTCTGGAATTGAGATTGGACATCATGTCGCATTTGGAGAGTACACTGATACCCCATCTGTGGGGGGGGGGGGAACTTTGGGCGCACGGCAGGGCTCAGAAATGAAAGTAATGACGTTTTGGAATGCAGACTTTGATGGGTGTCATGTTCAGTTTGCAGACCCCCTGATATGCCTAAACAGTGGAAACCCCCCACAAGAGACCCCATTTTGGAAACTAGACCCCTAAGGAACATATTTAGATTTGTGGGAACACTTTGAACCTCCAAGTGCATCACACAAGTTTATAATGCCCAGGCATGAAAATAAAAATTCCTATTTTTTTCCCACAAAAATGATATTTGAATCACCAATTTTTTTATTTTCCCAAGGGTAACAGGATAAATTGGACAACAAAAGTTGTGGTCCAATTTGTCCCGAGTACGCTGATACCCCATATTTTGGGGGGGGGGGGGGAGGGAACCACCAAGTGACCCCATTTTAGAAACTAGACCCCCTAGGGAACTTATCTAGATCTGTGGTGAGCACTTTGAACCCCCAAGTGCTTCACACAAGTTTATAACGTAGAGCCATAAAATTAAAAAATCATTTTTTCCACAAAAATGATCTTTTCACCCTAATTTTTATTTTCTCAAGGGTAACAAGACCTCAAAAGTTATTGTGCCATTTGTCCTGAGTACGCTGATACCCAATATGTGGGGGTAAACCACTGCTTGGGTGCATGGCAGAGCTTGGAAGGGAAGGAGCGCCGTTTGACTTTTTCAACGCAGAATTGGCTGGATGCCATGGCACGTTTGGAGAGCCCCTGATGTGCCTAAACAGTGGAAACACTCAAGTGACACCATTTTGGAAACTATGCCCCTTAAGGAACTTATATAGATCTGTTGTGAGCACGTTCAACCCCAAGTGTTTCACTAAAGTTTATAATACCTGGGTGTGGAAAAATAAATTCCACAAAAATTATTTTTTAGTCCCCAATTTTTGATTTTTCCCAAGGAAATTGGACCCCAAAAGTTTTCCAATTTGTCCTGAGTACGCTGATACCCCATATGTGGGGGGAAATACTGTTTGGGCGCACGGCAGGGCTTGGAAAGGAAGTAATGACGGTTTGGAATGCAGACTTTGATGGGTGTCATATCGTTTGCAGAGCCCCTGATGTGCTTAAGTAGTGGAAACCCCCAACAAGTGACCCCAATTTGGAAACTAGACCCCCTAAGGAACTTATCTAGATCTGTGGTGAGCACTTTGAACCCCCAAGTGCTTCACACAAGTTTATAATGCCCGGGCATGAAAATAAAAAATCCGATTTTTTTCCCACAAAAATGATCTTTTAGTCACCAATTTTTTTTTATTTTCACAAGGGTAACAGGAGAAATTGGACCCCAAAAGTTGTTGTCCAATTTGTCCTGAGTACGCAGATACCCCATATGTGGGAGAAAACGACTGCATGGGCACACGTCGGGGCTCAGAAGGGAAGTAGTGACGTTTTGGAATGCAGACTTTGACGGAATGGTCTGCGGGCGTCATGTCGCGTTTGGAGAGCCCATGATGTGCCTAAACAGTGGAAACCCCCACAAGTGACCCCATTTTGGAAACTAGACCCCTAAGGAACTTATCTAGATGTGTGTGAGAACTTTGAACCCCAAGTGCTTCACAGAAGTTTATAACGTAGAGCCATAAAAATAAAAATTTTTTCCACAAAAATGATATTTTCGCCCTCAATTTTTTATTTTCCCAAGGGTAACAGAAGAAATTGGACCCCAATAGTTATTGTGTAATTTGTCCTGAGTACGCTGATACCCCATATGTGGGGGTAAACTACTGTTTGGGCGCATGGCAGAGCTCAGAAGGGAAGGAGCACCGTTTGACTTTTTCAACGCAGAGTTGGCTGGAATTGAGACAAACGCCATGTCACATTTGGAGAGCCCCTGATGTGCCTAAACAGTGGAAACCCCCCAATTCTAACTCCAACCCTAACCCCAACACACACCTAACCCTAATCCCAACCTTAACTATAACCCTAACCACAAATCTAACCATAATACACCCCTAATTCCAACCCTAACTTTAGCCCCAACCCTAACTTTAGCCCCAAACCTAACCCTAATGGGAAAATGGAAATACATTTAATTTGATTTTTCCCTAACTAAGGGGATGATAAGGGGGGGTTTGATTTACTATTTATAGCGGGTTTTTATATTTGGCAGCTGGCACACGCTAAGACGCTTTTTATTGCAAAAAATAGTTTTTGCTTCACATTTTGAGATCTATAATTTTTTCTTATTTTGGCCCACAGAGTCATGTGAGGTCTTATTTTTTGCGGGACAAGTTGACGTTTTTATTGGTAACATTTTCGGGTAGGCTAGGAAAGCACTTGTACAAAACCAGTTAAAGGGAATCAGTCAGCAGGATCACCCCTCCTGAGCCATCTTTATGGGCATGTAGGTCATAGGAAGCTGAATAAAATGACACCTTGATATTTGCGTTACCATGTCTTTTCTCCTAGTCTTACACTTACCAGCCACAGTCTTCAGCTCTTCCTTGTTCCGCTGTGGTCCGGCAACGCTATCTTGTGACTGCAACTTCTGATTGAGCCGAAGTCAGAGATATTGATCACAAGTAGAGATGAGCGAACATAGTCGGCTCCCTCCTTATTCAGTAAGCTATAGCGCTTACAGAAAAAGCTGCATCGAGAACCCTGATACCTGGCGAGCGCTCCTGATAAGCAGGTGTCCGGCACCACAGCTGCATGTGTCGCGGCTGCGTGAGTGTCACAACACATGCATGGAGAGCCTGTGTGTTGTGACTGTCACACAGCGGAGACACATGTAGATGCGGCGCCGAACAGCTGAGGAGCGCTCCAGGAATCCAGGATCCTGATGCAGCTTCTTCGGTAAGCGCCATAGCTTGCAAAATAAGGAGTGCGCTGATTATGTTGACTCATCTCTAATCACAAGCTCTCAGTGCTAGTCTATGAGAATCTGAGTTCTGGCTCACATAGACTTACACTGAATTGTGACTACCAGCTCACCCAGCACACACGGTAGAGATGAAGCAGGTCACAGACTACTGGAGAGGTGCTGATAACAGATGAGGTGGTGGGGGGCTTCCCTGGTATGAGACCGGGGGCAGGGAACTTAGATTGGCATCGCTCCAGCACTGCAATAAAAACATGCTGGAGTGGTGCTGTAATCTAAGTTTAAACTATTAATAAAGCACAACCTGACAGTATAGCCCGATGATGGGAATACAATGATTTCCTGTTAATTATTACATGCGATACTGATTTTTATGTCTGTGTAGTTTAAAACCAAATTCACTTGCACTTATTTCCATTTAGTAGATTTTCCATGCAAATAATTATTTTGGAACATAGCCATAAGTAAAAACCAACAGTAGTGAGAAGACACATGATTAAATGTATTCTGAGACATCGTTGTGCCTTGGGACTTGATGAGAAACTTAAAACTTTGCAAACATACATATATCAGACTTACTATGTACAAGAAATAGAAAATTTAACTTCTTAAACAAATCACACAGCAAACGTCACTGTTTATGATCAAGGTCTAGAGCAGCGATAAAACCATGTAAGATACATGGCAGAATGGCAAATATGTACAGGTGCATCTCATAAAATTAGATAATCAAAGAGTTAATTTATTTCAGTTCAATACAAAAAGTGAAACATTATATAGAGTCATTACACAGAGAGTGATCTATTTCGAGTGTTTATTTCTGTTAATGTTGATGATTATGGCTTACAGCCAATGAAAACACAAAAGTCATTATCTCAGTAAATTAGAATACTTTATAACACCAGCTTGAAAAATGATTTTAAAATCTGAAATGTTGGCCTACTGAAATGTATGTTCAGTAAATGCACTCAATACTTGGTCGGGGCTCCTTTTGCATCAATTACTGCATCAGTGCAGCGTGGCATGGAGGCGATCAGCCTGTCGCACTGCTGAGGTGTTATGGAAGCCCAGGTTTCTTTGCTAGCAGCCTTCAGCTTGTTTGCATTGTTGGGTCTGGTGTCTCTCATCTTCCTCTTGACAATACCCCATAGATTCTCTATCAAGTTAAGGTCAGGCGAGTTTGCTGGCCAATCAAGCACAGTGATACTGTTGTTTTTTTTTAAACCAGGTATTGGTACTTTTGGCAGTGTGGACAGGGGCCAAGTCCTGCTGAAGAATGAAATTTCCATCTCCAAAAAGCTTGTCGGCAGAGGGAAGCATGAAGTGCTCTAAAATTTCCTGGTAGACGGCTGCGCTGACTTTGGTCTTGATAAAACACAGTGGACCTACACCAGCAGATGACATAGCTCCCCAAACCATCACTGATTGTGGAAACTTCACTCTAGACCCTTGAAAATCAAGGTCCCAGAGTCTGGAGGAAGAGGCCACAATCCAAGCTGCTTGAGGTCTAGTGTGAAGTTTCCACAATCAGTGATGGTTTGGGGAGCCATGTCATCTGCTGGCATAGGTCTACTGTGTTTTATCAAGACGAAAATCAGCGCAGCCATCTACCAGGAAATTTTAGAGCACTTCATGCTTCCCTCTGCACAAGCTTTTCAGAGATGGAAATTTCATTCTCCAGCAGGACTTGGAACCTGTCCACACTGCCATAAGTACCAATACCTGGTTTATAAACAGATTCACTATGCTTGATTGGGCAGCAAACTCGCCTGACCTTAATCCGATAATCTATGGGGTATTGTCAAGAGGAAAATGAGACACCAAACCCAACAATGCAGACGAGCTGAAGGCTGCGATCAAAGCAACCTGGGCTTCCATAACACCTCAGCAGTGCCAAAGGCTGATCGCCTCCATGCCACGCCACAGATGCAGTAATTGATGCAAAAGGAGCCCCGACCAAGTATTGAGAGCATTTACTGAACATACATTTCAGTAGGCCACAATTTTCAGATTTTAAAATAATTTTTCAAGCTGGTGTTATAAAGAATTCTAATTTACTGAGATAATGACTTTTGTGTTTTCATTGGCTGTAAGCCGTAATCATCAACATTAACAGAAATAAACACTTGAAATAGTGATCACTCTGTGTGTAATGACTATAATATATGAGTTTCACTTTTTGTATTGAAGAACTGAAATAAATTAACTTTTTGATGATATTCTAATTTTGTGAGATGCACCTGTATAATGCAGCCAATGGTCACAAACAGCAGATTAAATGCTGGCCCGAGCTCACATGCTTTCCCTTATAATCACATGTGATCTAGATTTCCCACATTAGTAAAAAAAAAATTGCATGTTTTAAAAGGGCACCTGGTCTCACACTGCCACTGTTACAGCATAGAGCCCTATTCCAGCTCTCAGAAAGATGTCCCCGCGGATATAACTAGGAACAGTCTGGGCCTATATGCTGTAATCTCGCCCTCCTGAGCATGACTGACATCCTCCGTACCGGCCACTTCATCTCTGGAGATACCTGCCACCTGGGCAGTAATTGGGAGTCCCTGTGTAATCCTGGGCATGTGCACGGATGAAGCCAGGGAGAGTACGCCCATAACACATCGGGTATGCATTAACCTATAACTTACCAATCCTCCCATACACAGACTAATGCTGGCCGATCCCATGGATAGTGGCAGGTTAGGCTAACAGTTTAATGTTTATGGGGGACCCCAGCCGATGATGGGGAGATAGGAATATGGCAAGTCTAATTTAGAACTGATGATCATTTCATTCTCTAAGAAATAAGCCACTGCCATAGAAGTCTGGCAGCAGCTCTTCCAGAGTGTTGGGCACAGCGAGGGCTCCTGTGTATGGGAGAATTGGAAAAATAGCTGTTGGCAAAATCACACATGGGGTTATCATGGTTATTGTAATTTAATAGAAAAAAATTTATATACAGTACAGACCAAAAGTTTGGACACGCCTCATTTAAAGATTTTTCTGTATTTTCATGACTATGAAAATTGTACATTCACACTGAAGGCATCAAAGCTATGAATTAACACATGTGGAATTATATACTTAACAAAAAAGTGTGAAATAACTGAATATGTCTTATATTCTAGGTTTTTCAAAGTAGCCAACTGTTGCTTTGATGACTGCTTTGCACACTCTTGGCATTCTCTTGATGAGCTTCAAGAGTTAGTCACCAGAAATGGTCTTCCAACAATCTTGAAGGAGTTCCCAGAGATGCTTAGCACTTGTTGGCCCTTTTGCCTTCACTATGCGGTCCAGCTCACCCCAAATTATCTCGATTGGGTTCAGGTCTGGTGACTGTGGAGGCCAGGTCATCTGTCGTAGCACCCCATCACTTTCCTTCTTGGTCAAATAGCCCTTACACAGCCTGGAGGTGTGTTTGGGGTCACTGTCCTGTTGAAAAATAAATGATGGTCCAGCTAAACGCAAACCGGATGGAATAGCATGCCGCTGCAAGATGCTGTGGTAGCCATGCTGGTTCAGTATGCCTTCAATTTTGAATAAATCCCCAACAGTGTCACCAGCAAAGCACCCCCACACCATCACACCTCCACCTCCATGCTTCACGGTGGAAACCAGGCATGTAGAATCCATCCGTTCACCTTTTCTGTGTCGCACAAAGACACAGTGGTTGGAACCAAAGATCTCAAATTTGGACTCATCAGACCAAAGCACAGATTTCCACTGGTCTTATGTCCATTCCTTGTGTTCTTTAGCCCAAACAAGTCTCTTCTGCTTGTTGCCTGTCCTTAGCAGTGGTTTCCTAGCAGCTATTTTACCATGAAGGCCTGCTGCACAAAGTCTCCTCTTAACAGTTGTTGTAGAGATGTGTCTGCTGCTAGAACTCTGTGTGGCATTGACTTGGTCTCTAATCTGAGCTGCTGTAAACCTGTGATTTCTGAGGCTGGTGACTCGGATAAACTTATCCTCAGAAGCAGAGGTGACTCTTGGTCTTCCTTTCCTGGGGCGGTCCTCATGTGAGCCAGTTTCTTTGTAGCGCTTGATGGTTTTTGCAACTGCACTTGGGGACACTTTCAAAGTTTTCCCAATTTTTCAGACTGACTGACCTTCATTTCTTAAAGTAATGATGGCCACTCATTTTTCTTAACTTAGCTGCTTTTTTTCTTGCATTAATACAAATTCTAACAGTCTATTCAGTAGGACTTTCAGCTGTGTATCCACCAGACTTCTGCACAACACAACTGATGGTCCCAACCCCATTTATAAGGCCAGAAATCCCACTTATTAAACCTGACAGGGCACACCTGTGAAGTGAAAACCATTTCCGGTGACTACCTCTTGAAGCTCATCAAGAGAATGCCAAGAGTGTGCAAAGCAGTCATCAAAGCAAAAGGCGGCTACTTTGAAGAACCTAGAATATAAGACATAATTTCAGTTGTTACACACTTTTTTGTTAAGTATATAATTCCACATGTGTTAATTCATAGTTTTGATGCCTTCAGTGTGAATTTACAATTTTCATAGTCATGAAAATACAGAAAAATCTTTAAATGAGAAGGTGTGTCCAAACTTTTGGTCTGTACTGTATGTAAAATACACATTTTGCCCATGCCGTGTACTCCATGCTTGGGGCATTTTGCAAAAATTTATTAAGCCACAATGAAAAAATAAAACACAAACCTGACACACAATGATACAGGTTAATTACAGGTTTAAAAAAACATGTCTGTAATCCACAGCAAGTAAAGCACAGCTTTCACTTTTCAAGAGCTTGAGAATAAAGTAAAAGCTGTGCTGGGATTGCTGCTGTGGGCAATAGAGAACATTTTTTTTTGATAGTTGCATAAACCTGCCAAATTGTCAATGAGTTTGCATGGAACATTTTTTTTACTTTGTTAAAACAGAAGTGGATGTAAAGCAGTACAAAGCACCCCATTCACTTTCATTAGGTTTCGGAAGAGCGCCGGTTCAGCAGGCAGATATCCGTCTCCCACACACTCTGCTCTGCTGAGCGCTCGTGTCCTCTGAGTAAGCCGCTACCAGACATCTGTGGTGGCAGCTTATCTCATGGAGAACAGAAGGGATAGGCGTGTCCACAAATCAGACATCCTAGATCCTTGTCTCCTCTTAGTCCTCTGTCAAGGGCCCCATACACATTACACTGTAGGCCGGACCCCTTGATATTGGCCGATGTTAGGTTAATGTGAAAGGAGGGCTTAAAGGGAACCTTTCATCCTGAATACAGGATACAGGTTTTTTGGGTTATCAGGAGTTTTATGCCAAAATCATCAGTATTAAAACAATAAAAGACCTGACAAATTTCAGTTGGTGTGTAATGAATCTAAAATATATGAAAGTTTAATTGTAATCATTACATTATGGAAAATAATGAAATTTAGCACTATATGCTAATTTTTTGAGAAGGACCTGTATATTGGTAATTTGCCAATACACAACAGCTGGCAGAAATCTAAGTCTTCCATGGTTTAGCACAACCACGAAGAATATTTGTAGTTTTAGAGACATGTAAGGGTGAATTCACAAGCGGCAGATTGTCTGCAGAAGGTTGAGAACCTGAAAATGAGGTCCATTCATCTGAATGCAGTCATTTCTATAGCTTGGATACGGATTTCTGCAATACTGCATTATGAATAACACGCACACACTGATAAGGATTAGACACCACGACCACACTGATAAGGATTAGACACCACGACCACATGTGGAAAGATCTCAACTTTTTGACAAGAACGAACGCAGACCATATAAACATTAAAGACATTGTCAGTGCATTTGCTGCCTTTTCTTTTACTGATGACTGCATTGATGAAATAAAGTTTCATGAAAGACATATTGCAATTCAATGCAAAACAAAAACCATCCATGATGGGGAAACAAAGGAACAAAAATAATTAGGATTCCTGAGTTTTCAGGAGCAGTCCACATTATAAGACATACAGGAAAGAAGTCACCTGTAACGGCTGAATCTGTCCACAATCCAGGATTTCTGAATGCTGGCTGAGAAAGACAGATCGCTTAGTAGTTTCATACTGTATTTATTTTTTAACTAAAATCACAAATAGAGATACTTGCAAAATACTCTTATGCCTTTTCCACCTGGATTTGGAGATACCAACCTGGTTGCTCTTTTTAAGCTTTCACTCCAGTGTGCATCAACAGATGGTGGCGGCTTTCCTTTATCATAACGGCCATGTTTGGTCAGATGCAACTCAAGCACCAAATGGAGAGGATGTTTTCGTGATGGTATCTGGAGATGCTTCCTCCCCCCTCCCCGCCCCAGCCTTCCCATACATATTCCCAGAAGCACGATGAGAGATGTTTAGTACCAGACTTTAATAATCCCTCTGCCCCTTTCCTGTTCGCTCTCCCGTTGTGTGTGCTGCAACTTTTTAGTTCTTCCTCCCATTCAAGAGTCAATGGGCAGATGCGACACCGGCATCGCTCCTGTATGATGTCGGCTTTGTCTGAAAAATTCAGGTAGGTCTGTGTGTCGTCAGATAAGTCTTGCTTGAATTTGTTTTTATTCACATTTCAGACAAACGCAGATAAAATTACTCATACTCCAGAAACTGCTTGTGATAAAAAAGCAAATACCTAAAAGGAAGAAGGATGAGAAGGTATCAATGTCATTAACATATAAAGTGAATGTCAATGAACAATGAGAAACAGTTGATGCTGCAATAATACTTTAGGTATATTGCAAAATATCTATAAAATGGATGCCTAACAGCAGATAGTGCATTAGTGCCCCGACACTGCACGATTATCGGGAAGGAGCGCTCCTAGGAACAAGTATTTCCAAACAGAGCAGTGTAGACAGGCTGCCAAGCACCCGATGACTGAACAAAATGCTCATCAGGTGAAATGTTCTTTTGGCTGGCATAATATGGCGCTGTTCTTGGCAGCATATGGTCCTGCTAAACAGGAACTATGCTGCTGAGAATAATACGTAAAGAACGACCTGTCTGCATCACCAGCATCTGAGCGTCAAACAAGTAGCTGATCGGCAGTCGCTTAAAAGGTCACAAATGGTCTCCTGTAAATGAGCCCTAAGGGCACAGTCAGACGGTCATATAATCAGACCATGATCGAATCGCAATGCAAGGATTGGCAGCAGGTCTCCCTGACTCCGGGGTGAGTGCTCCATATATTTGTATGCAGCCGTCACGCTCTGGTTAGAGAGTCACATCCAGTCCGAGCATTGCGGTCTGATCTCGGTATGATTTATATGGCCATCTGACTGCTCCCTTACATGTATATCAAGCAAGAAATCTAAATATATAAAATAAAGGATGCATCACAGGACAAAACCACTTAGAAGTAACAAAGAAAAGGCGGCCATCATTGACAATAGTGTAAGTACTCTACAGAACATGAATATCAAGAAGTATACCAAAGGGTATCATCTGCGAATGGCATATAAAACCATACGAGCACAGGAACAAAACCCAACTCACCCTTCGCTATCTAGAACATCTTTAATGCTAGCCTTGGTGATAATCGCATCATCACACTTAAACCACTGGTCTTTGTGTTGCCTGATGAAGCTAGTGTAATGCCCGCTCTCCAAGGTTCCCTGGTGGTTAACTACTGCAAACAAGGAATACCTGTAAAGAGCACACACAATTTATGGATACCATCAAAAATAATAATTAAATGTACAATATGGATGCAATCATGGTGCAGCGCAGGCGCCGCCTGCCTGCAGAAGGGGATTATTTATTTTTTAAATATGTACAGTGCCTACAAGTAGTATTCAACCCCTGCATATTTAGCTGGTTGACACATGCGGAATTAACTTGGCATTGTGACATTTGTACTGTAGATCAGCCTGGAAGTGGGAAATGCACTGCAGCAAAAAAAATTTTTATAATTTTTTTTTTTTTTTTTTTTTTTAAAAACGTTAAAAGTTAATTCAGAGTGTCATTTATTATTCAACCCCTCAAACCACAAGAATTCTGTTTGGTCCCCCTAAAGTATTAAGAAGTAGTTCAGGCACCAAGAATAATGAGCTTCACATGTGTGGATTAATGATCTCTTTTGCCAGCCTTTTCTGACTATTTAAGACCCTCCCCAAACTTGTGAACAGCACTCATACATGGTCAACATGGGAAAGACAAAGGAGCATTCCAAGGCCATCAGAGACAAGATCGTGGAGGGTCACAAGGCTGGCAAGGGGTACAAAACCCTTTCCAAGGAGTTGGCCCTACCTGTCTCCACTGTTGGGAGCATCATCCGTAAGTGGAAGGCTTATGGAACTACTGTTAGCCTTCCACGGCCTGGACAGCCTTTGAAAGTTTCCTCCCGTGCCGAGGCCAGGCTTGTCCGAAGAGTCAAGGCTAACCCAAGGACAACAAGGAAGGAGCTCCGGGAAGATCTCATGGCAGTGGGGACATTGGTTTCAGTCAATACCATAAGTAACGTACTCCACCGCAATGGTCTCCATTCCAGACGAGCCCGTAAGGTACCTTTACTTTCAAAGCGTCATGTCAAGGCTCGTCTACAGTTTGCTCATGATCACTTGGAGGACTCTGAGACAGACTGGTTCAAGGTTCTATGGTCTGATGAGACCAAGATCGAGATCTTTGGTGCCAACCACACACGTGACGTTTGGAGACTGGATGGCACTGCATACGACCCCAAGAATACCATCCCTACAGTCAAGCATGGTGGTGGCAGCATCATGCTGTGGGGCTGTTTCTCAGCCAAGGGGCCTGGCCATCTGGTCCGCATCCATGGGAGGATGGATAGCACGGCCTACCTGGAGATTTTGGCCAAGAACCTCCGCTCCTCCATCAAGGATCTTAAGATGGGTCGTAATTCCATCTTCCAACAAGACAACGACCCAAAGCACACAGCCAAGAAAACCAAGGCCTGGTTCAAGAGGGAAAAGTCAAGGTGTTGGAGTGGCCTAGTCAGTCTCCTGACCTTAACCCAATTGAAAACTTGTGGAAGGAGCTCAAGATTAAAGTCCACATGAGACACCCAAAGAACCTAGATAACTTGGAGAAGATCTGCATGGAGGAGTGGGCCAAGATAACTCCACAGACCTGTGCCGGCCTGATCAGGTCTTATAAAAGACGATTATTAGCTGTAATTGCAAACAAGGGTTATTCCACGAAATATTAAACATAAGGGTTGTATAATAATTGACCCACACTTTTATGTTTAAAATTTATTAAAATTCAACTGAGCAACATAACTTTTTGTTTTGTAAGATTTATGCTTCTGTTAATAAATCCTACTCTCGTTTGCAGTTTGAAGGCTCTAACTTATTTGCATCTTATTAAACCAGCTAAATCTGCAGGGGGTTGAATACTACTTGTAGGCACTGTATATAATATTAATTATGTAAACAAGGGGGCAGGTCAGTGAGGGATCAGTGACCTGTCAGAAGCCATACTGGTGAATACCTAATCAGAGCACCACATGAAGACCCCCCCACAGGCCGCCCCAGGGCACGAGCATATCACTAACTCAAAACTGAAAGACGGATTTTGGTAAGAACTTACCTGTAAAATCCTTTTCAGCGAAGAAGGAAGGGAGACACACTAGGCATTACTAGTGGGGTAGGCGGAGCCCCAGATAGGATTGACACCTCAGATTAAAAAGAGTGTTGACCGGCCCCTCCAGCTCAGGCTCCTCCTACTCAGCTCTTCAGTCGTACCCAAGCTTAAGGAAGAACAATATCACCAGCGAAGCAACATAACCCCTTCTGAAGGACTTCAGAGAAAAATACAAAAGTACAGGTTATGCATGCATTTGGCAAAGAAAAACCACACAGTTCCAGGTACTACTCACTGAACCTGACTACTGCGATAAGCTGGCAATGCTGGAACAGAGCCGTAGCGCGTCGACCTCAGCTCAGAAAATCGCTATCAGAGAAGGGCCACACTGCATCTGTAAATACAACAACACACTTCTGCCATGGGAGGGATGTGTGTCTCCCTTCCTTCTTCGCTGAAAAGGATTTTACAGGTAAGTTCTTACCAAAATCCGTCTTTCAGCTGCAGATGAAGGAAGGGAGACACACTAGGCATTACTAGTGGGACGTCCCAAAGCAGTCCAAAAATTAGGGTGGGAAAAAAACCAAAATAGGCAGAAACCCAACAACCTAGATAAATGCGCCACAGGCGCCAAATACAAGTTAACTAAAATCTTTAAATTACCGCTGCCTGCAGGACCCTACGTCTTAAGGCTGCATCAGCGGAAACACTGACGTCCACCTTATAAAACTTTGTAAATGTGTGGACGGAACGCCAGGTCGTCGCTCGGCAGAGCTGAACTGCCGAGGCCCCTTGGTGAAAGGCCCACGATGAAGCCACAGCCCTCGTGGAGTGAGCTCGAATCTTAATCGGGCAAGGTTCGCCTTTAAGTCGGTAAACCTCCAAAATGGCCGACCAAATCCAACGAGCTATAGAGTCCTTGGAAGCTCGATGACCACGCCTACGACCTGCTGTAATCACAAACAAGGAATCTGACTTCCGAAAGCCTTGAATGACAGACAAATAGAACTTCAAGGCTCGCACTAAATCCAATTTGTGCTAGTCCCGTTCCTTTGCATTCCTTGGGCCCGGGCAAAGCGAGGGCAACACAATATCCTGGTTAGCATGAAATTGCGACACCCCTTAGGTAGAAAGTCGCCCCGAGTGCGAAGCACTACTCGATCCGGGTAAAACTCCAGGAAAGGAGGCGAGCAGGAAAAAACTGCCAACTCAGAAACCCTTCTTAAAGAGGTTACCGCCAGTAAGAAGGCAACCTTCTAAGAAAGTAAAGAAAGTCTAGCAGAACCCATAGGCTCAAAAGGTACATGCTGAAGAGCCTCCAAGACAAGGTTGAGCCGCCAAGGAGACACAGGTGCCTTCCGCGGTGGAAACTGACGGGTTACTCCTTGAAAAAAGGAACGCACGTCCCTATGCGAGGCGATAGCCTTCCGAAACAGCAAGGACAGGGCAGAAACCTGACCTTCCAGAGTGCTAACTGCCAAACCTTTGTCCAGCCCCTACTGCAGCAAAGCCAACAAATTGAGAATGGAAAAAATCCTCGGATTCCTTGAAGAACCCGAACACCACTAAAAGAAGGCTTCCCAAGTCTTGTGATAAATCTTAGTAGTAGCCGGACCTCTGGCAGCTCGCAGAGTGGCAATGACTTTGGCTGAAAAAAACCTCTACGGGACAATATTTCGGTCTCAAGAGCCACGCCGTCAAACGCAGAGACTTCAAGTCCGGATGACGAACGGGCCCCTGGATTAACAGGTCCGGGCGAGGAGGAAGTGGGAATGGCGGTGCCACCAAAAGCGACACCAGTGTCGAGAACCACGTCCTCCTTGGCCAATCCAGGACTATCAACATAGCCGGAATTCTCTCCAGTCTGATCCGACGCAGCACCAGAGGAAGTAAAGATATCGGCGGAAACACATAGACTAGCTCGAAATGGTCCCACGGAGCCACCAGAGCAACCACCGCTATAGCCTTCGGGTCCTTGTACCTGGACATGAAGGTCAGTAGTTTGGCATTGAACCTGGATGCCATCAAATCCACTTGGGGAGTTCCCCAACGGAAGCACAGCAGTGCAAAAATTTTCGGATGAAGACTCCAGGATCCATCTTCTCGCGACTGAGGAAGTCCGCCGTGGTATTCTGGACTCCTGGAATGTGCATCGCAGAGATAGCTGGAACCTTGGTCTCGGCCCATAACAGAATCCGAGACACCTCCATCAAGAGCCTGGAGCTCCTTGTCCCACCTTGGTGGTTGATATACGCAACCGCTGTCGCGTTGTCTGTCTGCACTTGGACTGGTAGACCGCTTAAAGGAACCGTCCAGTGATGGAGGCAAAGGAAAATTGCCCTCAATTCCAGGATGTTGATCGGTAGAACAGACTCTCCCAATGACCATACTCCCTGGATCCAAAGATCGTTCCAGACACCCCCCCAGCCCGTCAGGCTGGCATCGGTGGTTATGACCGACCACCTCGGAGGAAAGAAAGATTTCCCCAGGGATAACGCTCCTGGACGTAACCACCATCTTAGGGATTCTCGCACCCTGTGAGAGATGATGACGTTGCAATCCAGAGAAACTTGCGATCGATCCCAACGACTCAGAATGAGCCTTTGGAGGGCCCTGGAATGAAATTGGGCAAACGGAAGTGTCTCCATGAACGCCACCATCAACCCAGAAGGCGCATACACTTCCGAAGGGACATTGCTGTCGCAGACTTCATAATCTGTACATGTCGGAATAGACATGCCCGCTTGTCTGGAAAGAAGGGACACCACCGTCCGTACCTTGTCGAAATGCATCCCCAAAAACAGGAATGACTGCGACGGTTCCAGAGACGACTTCTCCCAATTGAACCAGTCACCCGAAATCCTCCAGGAGCTGAAGGGATAGATTGCGAGCCATCACCGCCTCCTCCTTTGAGGAGATCGTCCAGGTAGGGAAAAATCGTAACCCCCTGTCTTTGAAGAATTGCCATGAGGGGTACCAGAATTTTTGTAAAAACTCTGGGCGCCGAGGCCAAGCCGAATGGCAGAGCCACAAACTGGCAATGGTCCTGACCTATGGCAAAACGAAGGAAGCGCCGGTGAGCCCTTCCGACGGCGTTCTGCGACAGGGCTGCCACAACGGAGCGAAACGACTCCATGTGAAATTGTCGGGTGTAGACATGTCGATTCAATCTTTGAGATCCAGAATAGGGCGAAATGTCCTCCTTTTTGGGGACCACAAAGAGGTTGGAATAAAATTCCTCTTCCCCGGTCCTCTGCGGAACCGGTATCACCACACCCTTCTGCAGAAGGGAATCGACCTCTCGTAGTAGAACGGCAAATAGTTCGGCTTTGACGGAATGCGAGATTGGCAAAAACTGTCCGGGGGTCGAGAAAGAAACTCTATGAAGTAGCCTGCCAACACAACCTGTGTCATCCAGGCGTCCGACACACGGGAAACCCAAGTCGGTTTGAATTGGAGTAAACGACCCCCCACTCGAGAGCGCTCGAGTGAGACCCAGACGTCAGTGCGCCTTAGCGGGTTTTTTGCCAGCTTCTGTCTTAACAGAAGTTCTGTTTCCAGGGTATGCGGAATTTCTGAGAATTCCCCTTTTTTTTTTTTTTTTTTTTTTTTTAAAAAAGAGGGACGACCCAAACCCCCAGAAGGTTGGCCGGATCATCCCTTGAACCGAAAGGACCGCCGACAACTACCGGCACTAGTCCTGCCAGACGCAGAAGTCACAGGTCTGCGCTGCGGTAAAGCGGTTTCTTTTGCCTTTGCCTTGGCAATCAGCTCCGTGAGGTCAGATTCAAATAGCTGACCACTTCCTAAGCTAAAGATAGCAAACCCTGCTTGGAAACCGCGTCCACTGTCCAAGCCACAGAGTCTGACTGTGACTGCCGAGGATTGCGCCCTGGATAGCAGTGACGCAGTATCCTTCAACTTGAAAAGCCCATCTACCTCGAAAGAGGGGATCCCGTCCTTAAGACGGTCCAACCGGCTCAGGGAAACTTTACAAGTACATCCTTAATACCGAATCCATGACCTGCGGTCTCACAGATGGATATTGTTGCCATCTCCGTTTTTCTGTCCAGCGGGTTGCAGACTCGCCTTCCCTTTACCAGGAAGATTTGCTAAGCTGGGGTAAAGGGACATTCACTTCAGGAGAAGGGGTCCAATTAACAATCAACTCCGTAAAAAAAAAACGGAAACAGTTTGTAAAGCCGTCGCGACCCATGCGACTCCTGAAACATCCGGGCCGACTTACCAGGACGTCTAGTTACCTCCTCCGGTAACTAACGCCCTCATGGAGAAATCTTAGTACGGCCCATGAGAGAGGCAGAGTGTCCCTGCCGATCTTCCTTGTCCGAATCGGACATCTTCGCTACGCGAGAAAGAAGGCACCGATTTGTGTCGCTTCCTTGAGAGGATGTAGCTGACACCCAATAACCTAGAAGGTCAGACAGGCCATCAATAAAAACTAGTGAGGACCTACATTTTGACACCACTGGAACTTCCAACCGCTGCGCATGAGTCGAGGTCTGCGTGTCAGATACGCAAGACTGATCCTGTAGCGGATCTGGGAAATGGACTGCCCTTGCATAGTATACGGCAGGTTAAACCTGTCAGTAACCAGAACAGTATGTTTCTTAAAGAAAAAACAAACGCTGAAGGGTTAAAGCTCTTAAAGAGAGAGCTACCCAGCTGTCCCCCATTAAGAGTTAACCGCCTAAGAAGGGGTTAAAGTAGCAGACTCCCCACAACCTTGATAATGAAAAGGGTGTGCGAGCCTCAAGCGCCTCTTATAAGGTCGCAGCTACAGGACAGTTATGCCACACTATACAGAAAAACGTTCCACAAAATCGCTAAAAAATTGCGCTGTTTTGTATATCGCAATGACCGCCAAAGTCATTAAGGGGATCGCTAACCGCTTATGCGATGTTAATGAGATCGCCCAGATTGGCAGCTACTAGCGACATTAAAAATGATCACACAAACGATCGCATAGCATGCGTCGTTATCAGGATCGTTAGCGGAAACGTTAGTGGCAATAATAATAATATTAATAATATCAATAATATCGCAGGCTCCCCACAACCTCTTTGTTAATATTGAAAAGAGTGTGCGAGCCCCTTATGCGATAACAGCCGCAGGACAGCGCAATCTGCCACTCATTAGTGCCCCAGACGGCGCCCGCGCTGTGGGGGTGAAGGGGTTAAGCTTCTGCCCGCGGGCTAGAAGCGACTCACCCAGCTGGTCACGTTCTTGCCGGGAGGGGAGGTGAGCGATTTCAGCCTGTCATGAAATGGCCGCCGCGCTCTGCCTCCGATGTGCTCCATGTAGAGGAGCCGAAAATGGAGGCTGCAGTAAAGCGCGTGCTCAGAGCGGCGCGAAATTCAAAATAAAAAAGCGCGCACTCCTCTCTCTCTCTTCCCCTCAGAGCGGCGCGAAATTCAAAAATAAAAAAGCGCGCACTCCTCTTCTCCTCAGAGTCACCGGCATGTATACTGTACAGCGGTTGCCGCAGCAACCGCTAAATCACACACACATCTTTAATAAAAATGTGGAGTACTCACCAGCCGAGCGCCACAGGGACCCCCAGGGGTTTCTGGCGCTTGCCCATGCTTCCCCCCAGGGCGGGGGACGCAGTGACCCCTGTGCGCGGTTTGCGCCCCCGCCAGGGAAGCCATCCTCATCCCCCCGGGCCGGCAGGGTTCTGCAGGGACCACCATTAGGGTAATACAGATCCGCCAAGGGAGAGGTTGGGGTCCAGCAGCGCTGAGACACCTGAGACCTCTAGACCACTCTGGTGATCCAAGTCTCTTGTCCGATAAAAAATAATAAAATCTTCTGAGGAGCTGCTTCCAGCAGCGACCGTCCTCTGAGACCTCAAATTTTAGACTGAAGAGCTGAGTAGGAGGAGCCTGAGTTGGAGGGTCCGGTCAACACTCTTTTTAATCTG
Source organism: Oophaga sylvatica (assembly GCA_033576555.1). Taxonomy (NCBI): domain Eukaryota; kingdom Metazoa; phylum Chordata; class Amphibia; order Anura; family Dendrobatidae; genus Oophaga; species Oophaga sylvatica. The sequence continues at coordinate 139,506,574 of JARQOD010000007.1, read as the reverse complement.
AGGTGTCAATCCTATCTGGGGCTCCGCCTACCCCACTAGTAATGCCTAGTGTGTCTCCCTCCCTTCATCTGCAGCTGAAAATAAAGATTACGCAACAAGCATAAGACAGATTTCATCACCAGGTATCACTGTAATCAGTATAACGGCGCCGACCTGACACTGTCTGTAGGTTACTGGGCACAATCCTGTCGACAGGTTTACTTGAAGTGTTATTTCAGGGATTACTGCCACTTTCAAATGTTGGTATGATGGGCCGTATTTCACGAGCGGGTCTAACCTTCAAAAGGTGCCGAAATCTTTGCATTATACCTTTTCTCGGGTTGATTCTACTCTTGGGTCATAATTGTGTATTTCTATTGGTAAGTGAAAGCCAGAACACTTCCATGTGAAGGTGGAATTATTTCTGTACAAGATGCTGGTACTCTTCTTGTGGATGAACATTGCAGGACAACAGGCTGAACTAGATTGGTTGTGTCTTTTTCACACTTAGAAACTCTTATTATGACAGCATTGAAAGAAACAGAAAGTAGTGGCACCTGTTAAAACAGCAAATCAGCCTTCCTTCTCTCCAGCGCCAGTGGTCCTGTACTGGCCGCCAGTCTTTATTGACATGGTGGTAAATACACTGCAGTCAAGTGTCACTGCTGCCATGTAAGTAGAAACCAGTGGGGTAACCTGGGTCATGGAGTCGGAGTCCATTTTGGTGGCATTGGTATAAAATGGACCGACTCCGAAAACATAATAAATTGTGTACTGTAGTACAATGCAGGATGTGCTGAAAATGTTTTCATAATGATTTGGGAAAGTTATAAAATGTCCTATAAATATAAGTTTTGTTCCTGATCTAAGGATCTTGGCTTTTAGGGGCGATGAATCTTTGCTGCACTTTATGCACATGCTCAGTGGTGAGGCAGTGCTGTGGAGATGTAGATGAGATGACTCTGTGCTGCACTTTATGCACATGCTCAGTAGTGACCAGGGCTGTGGAGATGTAGATGAGATGAATCTGTGCTGCACTTTATGCACATGCTCAGTAGTGACCAGGGCTGTGGAGATGTAGATGAGATGAATCTGTGCTGCACTTTATGCACATGCTCAGTAGTGACCAGGGCTGTGGGGTCGGAGCTGAGATGAATCTGTGCTGCACTTTATGCACATGCTCAGTAGTGACCAGTGCTGTGGGGTCGGAGTCTGAAGTCAGGGAAATTGAGGAGTCAGAAGTTTGGCTTATCGACTCCACAGCCCTGGGAGTAACTGGTAACAAAACCATGGCTGCCAGAGCAGGAGGGAATATAATTATGGGATGTTTAGTTACACACATTGATAGGTTTTTTTTCTTAAATATGGCAAATTTTTTTTCTCTTTTAATTCAAGCAAAAAACGCCCAAAAAATGAACTTCTCAGAATGCATTGGTAAATCGTAATACTCACTTATTGTCATTGTTTAAACTGTCTTGAGGCTGCTGATACTGACCATTCATTCTGCTCTCTTTGCTATAAACAAATTAGGACACAATTGCATCAATACCTTACTGTGGCTAAAATAATATCCTTCATCCAAATACTTTAAAAATATATTAAAACAATTTCTTTTACAAGACAGCTCTTTAGTTTTCGTCTTGCTCACAAGACCACTTGATTAATGTCATATCATAACGCATATCAGGAACACAAGCAGCATCTCTGCTACTCAGGTCTACTGACCAGAACTAAAGATGTCATTAATGCCTATGGGATAGTCAGTTCAGCAGACCCAGCGCTCTGGCCGGACATTGCCATCTGAACACTGTGCAACTGGCATAGAGCTTCTCCGCTCTCATCTACTTTCTACATCTGTAACCATTACAACGCAAGTCTGGAAGCCACAAAACTATGTTCAAATTTGTCGATATTACAATTAAAGAGTCATTTTTCAGAATTAATGGTCCTGTGTGCGTACATAAGGAATAACACCATTTCTGGCCAGTATATGACTTGTAGCCTGCATTTTTCACCAGTGTTCTCCTCTGCAGGCTCAATCTCACATTTTCAGTTCTCACTGAGCTAGTGAGTGGAGTCTAGCTGCTATGTCATCTCCCATACTTAGTACACAGAGAAGGAATTCTGTACTATATGTAGCACACAAACAGAAGCAGCATGGAGAACAATAAACCAAAATACAGTGCTGTAGCTTATAATTAACTCTTGGTTGAAATAAAATACTTGCTAGAGAAGCTTCGGCATGGAGAAGTTTCTCTGCTTTTGTCATTCTCTAACCTCGATCATCTCTTCCCCACACACATTTTAATACGCTGTGTAACCCTGACAAGTCTCTGTGCTGACTGTCCATGGTCAAAGTAAGAAACATTTTAGAAAAAAAAAGGAATTCAACATTGGGCTTACAAGATATGGTGTAATATCATACCAGTTTCTCAGGAAGTACATTTTTTCCTTGCCTGGTTCAGACTGCCATCGTCTAATGCACTGTTCCCCAACTCCGGTTTTTAAGAGCCACCAAAAGATCATGTTTTCAGGATATCCTTAGTATTGCCCAGGTGATAATAGCATCCACTGGACAGGCAAGAATTGCATCACCTGGGAAATACTAAGGATATCCTGAAAACATGATCTTTTGGTGGCTCTTGAGGACTGGAGTTGGGGGAACACTGGTCTAATGCTTCGAGACCAGTGTTTCCCAAACTCCAGTCCTCACGGACCCCACGGGTCATGTTTTCAGGATTTCCTTTGTATTGCGCAGATGGTGGAAGTATCATCAAGGCATCAGGAATTCTCTCACCTGTGCAACACTATGGGAATCCTGAAAACATGACCCGTGGGGTCCGTGAGGACTGGAGTTTGGGAAACACTGTTCTAGACCAGGGTTCCCCAACTCCAGTCCTCAAGGCCCACCAACAGATCAGGTTTTCAGGATTTCCTTTGTATTGCACAGGTGAGGCAATTATCACCTGAGCAATACAAAGGAAATCCTGAAAACATGACCTGTTGGTGGGCCTTGAGGACTGGAGTTGGGGAACCCTGTTCTAGACGATCCAGGGCTCATTCTGATGAAATGCAGACCGATTTTAGCTCCCTTGAAGATATTTGGTCCTTACATGAATTACTTTACAGGAAATTATTTTCTTTGTGCCCCTTAAACCACAATAGTCTACATCCAATATCTGGTGACTACCAAAAGCTTGGATTAAGCCTATAGAAAATATGTTAAACATTTCACTATAAAAGTTGTATTAAAAGCCCAAACAAATGTAAAGTATATTGCATTTTCTTCTGAACAGGAAAATATCAATATCTTTTCCCCAAAAGCAGATGCATACCTGGAGGCCATGAATGGTGTCATATCTAACTCCAAGGGGAATGACACATATGTTGTAATCTTCCGCCTTAATTTAGCCGAATGTTCAAACCGCTGTGCCACAAAAAAAAAAAAAAAAAAAACATTCAAAGTGTCATTTTATACTACATATAACGATATGTGCATGCTCCTGGATTTAGTCATAAATCGTACAAACGCTGGATCACGAGTGGTCACTGGAGTGGGATGATGTCGGTTGTTTAGCACCGGGTGCTGTCTTTATGATGCATACTCAACACGTGAAGTTGTACGGACATCATTTCTGACACGATGGTAACATTATAGGTGAGCAGATCTATTTTGAACCAAAACCTCAAGCAAATCTGAAAGGCCATAAATACGTTTTTTCTTAATTGCACTTCATGTATGTTGGAAGTTCACACTGGGCGTTTTTACTGCTTTTTTATGCCAATTTTCAGCTGCTTTTTACAGTACCAGCCAAGCCTATGAGATTTCAGAAATCTCATGCATCAGGATTTTGCAGCATTTTTTTTTTTTACATACAGCACGTCACTTTCAGCGTTTTTCACTCACTGACTTGAATGGATAGTGAAAAAACGCTGCATATACGCAGGTTGACTTCTTGCTGCGTATGTGCTGCAGAAAAGTCAATGACAGCAGGATGTGACCTCACAGTCAGCTACGCTACATATAGATGGCAGGCTGTATGATACGTCCATACAGCCTGTCATCCAGCAGAGCGGACCTGAACCACATTCACTTGAATAGGATGCCCGACAATACAGTGTTTGACACGCTGTCATATGCATGTCAAACACCGCTTCTGATCGGCTGGGAAACCATCCCTGCTGGTCAGAGAGCCGCGGTTCCCACAATGTCAGAAGACAGCATGAGCGCTCAGCTGTGATCAGAGGTATAACGTTTACCTCCGGTCACTGGTGTCGGCTGATGGGACTACAGCTCCCATCATCCGACACTTGCTGCCCCTAATAACAGTTGAGAGCAGGAGCGGATGATGGGAGTATTCATCAGCGCTCCTGTGCTGTACATAAATAAAAATAATATTAAAAAAAAAAAAAACTTGCATGTGCTTCCCTGTATTTTTGATAACCAGCCAGGCAAAACTCACAGCTGGGGGCTGCAACTCTCAGCTGTCAGCGTTAGCAAGGCTGGTTAAATAGAGGGGTCCCAAAGCATTTTTTTTTTTAAATTATTTAAATAAATAATTAAAAAAAAAATAACGGCATGGGGTCCCCACCTTTTTTTGACAACCAGCCTTGCTAAAGCCAACAGCTGGGGGATGGTATTCTCAGGCTGGTGAGGGGCCATTGATATTGCCCCCCCTCAGCCTAAAAATAGAAGCCCGCAGTTGCCCAGAAAAGGCACATCTATTAGATGCGCCAATTTTGGCGCTTTGACCAGCTCTTCCCACTTTCCCTGTAATAGTGGCAAGTGGGGTTCATATTTGTGGGGTTGATGTAATCTTGTATTGTCAGGTGACGTCAAGCCCCAAGGTTAGTAATGGAGAGGCGTCAATAAGACGCCCCCATTACTAACCCCACAGTGACATTGTATAAAAACACACATATACACACACCAAGAATAAAGTCCTTTAATTGAAAAAGTGACAACTCCTTTAATAATCTTAATTAACCCCTTCACCCCCAAGGGTGGTTTGCACGTTAATGACCGGGCCAATTTTTACACTGTCTCTTTATGAGGTTATAACTCTGGAACGCTTCAACGGATCTTCGCGATTCTGAGATTGTTTTCTCGTGACATATTGTACTTCATGTTAGTGGTAAAATTTCTTCGATATAACTTGCGTTTATTTTTGAAAAAAAACGCAAATATGGCGAAAATTTTTTAAATTTTGCAATTTTCAAACTTTGAATTTTTATTCCCTTAAAAAAGAGAAATATATCACACAAAATAGTTAAGAAATAACATTTCCCACATGTCTACTTTACATCAGCACAATTTTGGAACCAACATTTTTTTTTGTTAGGAAGTTATAAGGGTTAAAAGTTGACCAGCGATTTCTCATTTTTACAACAAAATTTACAAAGCCATTTTTTTTAGGGACCACCTCACATTTGAAGTCACTTTGAGGGGTCTATATGGCAGAAAATACCCAAAAGTGACACCATTCTAAAAACTGCACCCCTCAAGGTACTCAAAACCACATTCAAGAAGTTTATTAACCCTTCAGGTGCTTCACAGTAACTAAAGCAACGTGGAAGGAAAAAAGGAATATTTTACTTTTTAGCCACAAAAATTATCTTTTACAAACTTTTTTTTTATTTTCACAAGGGTAAAAGGAGAAAATGGACAGATAAGGTTGTTATGCAATTTCTCCTGAGTACGCCAATACCCCATATGTGGGGGAAAACCACTGTTTGGGCACACGGCAGAGCTCGTAAGGGAAGGAGCGACGTTTGACTTTTTCAAACTAAAATTGGCTGGAATTTAGATTGGATTCCATGTCGCGTTTGGAGAGCCCCTGATGCGCCTAAACAGTGGAAACCCCCACAAGTGACACCATTTTGGAAACTAGACCCCCTAAGGTACTTATCTAGATCTGTTGTGAGCACTTTGAACCCTCAAGTGTTTCACAAAAGTTTATAAAGCCTGGGTGTGAAAAAAAAAAAAAACAATTTTCCACAAAAATGATTTTTTAGTCCAAATTTTTGAATTTTCCCAAGGAAATTGGACCCCAAAAGTTGTTGTCCAATTTGTCCTGAGTACGCTGATACCCCATATGTGGGGGGGGGGGGGGGGGGGGGTTGGGGGGAAACTGTTTGGGCGCACGGCAGGGCTTGGAAAGGAAGTAGTAACGTTTTGGAATGCAGAAGTTAATGGGGGTCATGTTCCGTTTGCAGTGATCCAGATGAGCCTAAACAGTGGAAACCCCCACAAGTGACCCCATTTTGGAAACTAGACCCCTAAGGAACTTATCTTGATCTTTGGTGAGCACTTTGAACCCCCAAGTGCTTCACACAAGTTTATAATGCCCGGGCATGAAAATAAAAAATCCTATTTTTTTCCCACAAAAATGATCTTTTAGTCACTAATTTTTTATTTTCCAAGGGTAACAGGAGAAATTGGACCACATAAGTTGTTGTCCAATTTGTCCTGAGTACGCTGATACCCCATATGTGGGGGGGAACCACTGTTTGGGCGCACGGCAGAGCTCGGAATGGAAGGAGCACCATTTGACTTTTTCCAACCAAAATTGGCTGGAATTGAGTTTGGATGCCATGTTGCATTTGGAGAGCCCCTGATGTGCCTAAACAGTGGAAACCCCCCACAAATGACCCCATTTGGGAAACTAGACCCCTAAGGAACTTATCTAGATTTTTGATGAGCAATTTGAACCCCCAAGTGCTTCACACAAGTTTATAACGTAGAGCCGTAAAATTTAAAAATCATATTTTTTCCACAAAACACGGATTTTGGTAAGAACTTACCTGTAAAATCCTTTTCAGCGAAGGAAGGAAGAGAGACACAGTATTCATTACTGATGGGTAGGCGGAGCCCCAGATCAGGATGTCACCTCAGATCAAAAGAGTGCTGACTGGCTGGCCCCTCCAGCTCGGGCTCCTCCTACTCAGCTCCAGTCGCACCAAAGCTTTTAGGAAAAGAGCCAAGATCACCAGCGGAGCAACATAACCCCTTCTGAAGGAACTTCAGAGAAAAAACACAAGGATACAGGTTATGCATGCAAAGAAAGCCAAAAACCACAGAGTTCCAGGTACTACTCACGGAACCTGACTACTGCGATGAGCTGGCGATGCTGGAACAGAGCCTTAGCGCGCTGACCTCAGCCCAGATAATCGCTATCAGATAAGGGTCGCGCTGCATCTGAAAACATCAACACACTTCTGCCTTGGGAGGGTGCTGTGTCTCTCTTCCTTCCTTCGCTGAAAAGGATTTTACAGGTAAGTTCTTACCAAAATCCGTGTTTCAGCTGCAGATGGAAGGAAGAGAGCCACAGTATTCATTACTGATGGGACGTCCCAAAGCAGTTCAAAAATAAGGGTGGGAAAAACCAACAAAAGGCAGAAACCCAACAACCTTAACAACAAAGCGCAACCAGCGCTAAACACAAGTTCATCCAGAACTTCAAACTACAGCTGCCTGCAGGACCCTACGTCTGAGGGCTGCATCAGCGGAAGCACTGACGTCCACTTTATAAAACTTTGTAAACGTGTGGACAGAGCGCCAAGTTGCCGCTCGGCAGAGCTGCACTGCCGAGGCACCTTGATGAAAAGCCCACGATGAGGCCACAGCTCTCGTAGAATGGGCTCGAATCTTAATCGGGCAAGATTCACCCCGAAGACGGTAAGCTTCCAAAATAGCTGACCGGATCCAACGAGCTATAGAATCCTTGGAAGCTCGTTGACCACGCCGACGACCTGCTGGAACCACAAACAGGGAGTCCGTCTTACGAAAACCTTGAGTAATAGAAAGATAAAACTTCAAGGCCCGCACTAAATCCAATGTGTGTAAATCTCGCTCTTTCGCATTCTTCGGATCCGGACAGAGTGAAGGCAACACAATATCCTGGTTAACATGAAATTGTGATAACACTTTTGGCAAAAAATCACCCCGAGTGCGAAGCACTACACGATCCGGAAAAAACTCCAGAAAAGGAGGCGAACAAGAAAGAGCTGCCAACTCAGAAACTCTCCTCAAGGAAGTGACTGCAACAAGGAAAGCCACCTTCCAAGAAAGGAAAGAAAGGCTAGCAGAAACCATAGGCTCAAAAGGTTTATGCTGAAGAGCCTCCAAAACAAGGTTGAGCCGCCAAGGAGACACGGGTGCCTTCCGCGGCGGAAACTTACGAGATATACCTCGGAAAAAGGAGAGCACGTCTCTATTCGAAGCAATGGTTCTCCGGAACAATAAGGACAGAGCAGAAATCTGACCTTTCAGAGTGCTGACTGCCAAACCCTTGTCTAGCCCATGCTGCAGAAAAGCCAACAGGTTGGGAATGGAAAATTTTCTCGGGTTCCGAGAGGACCCCAAACACCACGAAAAGAAGGTTTCCCAAATTTTGTGGTAAATCCTAGTAGTAGCCGGACATCTTGCAGCACGAAGGGTAGCAATGACCTCGGCTGAGAAACCTCTACGGGTCAAGATTTCGGTCTCAAGAGCCACGCCGTCAAACGCAGGGACATCAAGTCCGGATGACAAACGGGCCCCTGAGTCAACAAGTCCGGTTGAAGAGGGAGTGGAAAAGGAGGTGCCGCCAACAGCGACATTATTGTCGAGAACCACACCCTTCTTGGCCAGTCTGGAGCTATCAAAATAGCTGGAATACTCTCTAGTCTGATCCGACGCAGTACTAGAGGAAGTAAGGATATCGGCGGGAATACATAGATCAGCTCGAACTGATCCCACTGAGCCACTAGAGCATCCACCGCCACCGCCTTCGGATCCTTGTACCTGGACATGAATGTCGGTAACTTGGCATTGGACCTGGATGCCATCAAATCCACTTGGGGGGTTCCCCAGCGAGAGCACAGTAGTGCAAACACATCCGGATGGAGGCTCCATTCCCCGGAATCCATCCTTCTGCGACTGAGAAAGTCCGCTGTAACATTCTGAACCCCTGGAATGTGAATCGCCGAAATGGCTGGTACATTGGCCTCTGCCCAAATCAGAATTCGGGACACCTCTACCATGAGTCTGGAACTCCTTGTCCCACCTTGGTGATTGATATACGCGACAGCCGTCGCATTGTCTGTCTGCACTCGGACTGGCAGACCGCTCAAAGGGACCGTCCAATGTTGGAGGCAAAGGAAAATCGCCCTCAATTCCAGAATGTTGAGCGGAAGCACAGACTCTTCCGATGACCATACCCCCTGAATCCAGAGATTGTTCCAAACACCCCCCCAGCCCGTCAGGCTGGCATCGGTGGTTATGACTGACCACTTCGGGGGGAGGAAAGACTTCCCCAGGGAGAATGCCCCTGGACGTAACCACCATTCTAGAGAATCCCGCACCGCGCGAGAAATGGTGACACTGCAATCCAGCGATTGCGACTGATTCCATCGACTCAAGATGAACCTTTGGAGAGTCCTGGAGTGGAACTGGGCAAAAGGAATTGCCTCCATGGACGCCACCATCAGTCCTAGAAGACGCATACACTTCCGTAGAGACATTGCCGTTGAGGATCTCATAATCTGTACATGTCGAAGAAGACATGACTGTTTGTCTGGTGGTAGGGAAACTACCGACCGAAACGTGTCGAGATGCATTCCCAAAAAGAGGATTGTCCTCGATGGTTCCAGGGACGACTTCTCCCAATTGACCAGCCAACCGAAGTCCTTCAGAAACTGAAGAGACAAATCCCGAGCCGTCAACGCCTCCTCCTCCGAGGAAGCCATGATCAAAAGATCGTCCAGATAAGGGAGAATCGTAATCCCCTGTCTTCGAAGGATTGCCATGAGGGGCGCCAGAATTTTTGTAAAGACCCTTGGCGCTGAGGCTAAGCCGAACGGCAGAGCCACGAACTGGTAATGATTCTGACCTATGGCAAATCGAAGAAAGCGCTGATGAGCCTTTCCGATGGGAATATGCAAATAGGCGTCGCGAATGTCGATTGACACCAGAAAATCGTTCTGTGACAGAGCTGCCACAACGGAGCGAAGCGACTCCATGCGAAATTTCCGGGCATGGACATGCCGGTTTAATCGCTTGAGATCCAGAATCGGGCGAAATTTGTTCTCCTTTTTGGGAACTATAAAAAGGTTGGAATAAAAACCTTTCCCTCGGTCCTCTGACGGAACCGGTATCACTACACCCTTTTGTAGCAGAGATTCGACCTCTCGCTGTAGAGCGACAACAAGCTCGGGTTCCGACGGAACGCGAGACTGACAAAAAACATTTGGGGGTCGAGAAGCAAACTCTATGAAATAGCCTGCCGACACAATCCGCGTTGCCCAGGAATCTGGAACGCGAGCCATCCAAGTCGCCTTGAAAAGAAGCAGGCGACCCCCCACTCGAGAATCCTCGAGTGGACCCCTGGCGTCAATTAGACTTTGCGGGCTTCTTGTCAAGTTCCCGCTTGTCCTGGCGGAAACTCTGCTTCCAGGGAGTACGAGTTTTCTGAGAGGATTTCTTTCCTGAGAAGGAAGGACGACCCGATCCCCACGAGGAGTGACTAGATCGTCCTCGGCCCCGAAAGGACCGCCGACCACTATAGACACCAGGCTTACTGGACACCGAGGCCATGGCCCTACGCTGTGGTAATGCTGATTCCTTCGCCTTAGCCTTGGAAATCAGCTCTGTGAGGTCGGATCCAAAAAGATGGCCACCCTTGTAAGGTAAGGCCAACAACCCTTGTTTGGAAATTGCGTCCCCGGCCCACTGTCTGAGCCATAAAGCTCTTCTGACTGTGACCGCTGAAGCTTGCGCTTTGGCCAGCAGAGATGCCGTATCCAGACCGGCATCAAAGATATAACAGGCTGCCGTTTCTAACCATTCACAAGTTTCCCGTATC